>OX596380.1:59952435-61152435 GCA_951394425.1 Tipula unca
CATCCACTTTTTGTCAGAAATATTTTCACAATTTTTTTTTCACATCTATAGCTATACCACCATTGAATTTGAACTAATGAAATAACAGGAATGATAACGATCATCTGTACTCTATACACAATTGGGTGGTTAATTACAAAATTCGATTATATATTGGAATGACGTCATTCTTCAAAATTGTAGAATGATGGAAACTATTTCAACACAATACGGCGATTTCAGCAAACTTTGGCGGTTAAAAAAATCCACCACCCACTTTTATCATGCATATACTAACCACCCATATTTATCATGCATAAAATCTAACACTACACACAAAAAATAATTAATCTAGATGTTGAAATCTGCATATTGTATTCCACCACCCACTTTTATCATGCATATACTAAACACCCATATTTATCATGAATAAAATCTAACATTACATACAAAAAATAATTAATTAATTAAATAAGACGAAAAATATCCATACTTTTATTTGATAAATAATTTTCTTCACATCCACTTTTTGTCAGAAATATTTTCACAATTTTTTTTCACATCTATAGCTACCACCATTGAATTTGAACTAATGAAATAACAGGAATGATAACGATCATCTGTACTCGTATCGGTATACACAATTGGGTGGTTAATTACAAAATTCGATTATATATTGAAATGACGTCATTCTTCAAAATTGTAGAATGATGAAACTATTTCAACACAATATGGCGATTTCAGCAAACTTTGGCGGTTAAAAAAATCCACCACCCACTTTTATCATGCATATACTAACCACCCATATTTATCATGCATAAAATCTAACACTACACACAAAAAATAATTAATCTAGGTGTTGAAATCTGCATATTGTATTGAAACAATGACGTCATTCTTCAAAATTGTAGAATTATGCAATTATTTCAACACAATATGGCGATTTCAGCACGTGGCGGTTTATAATAATCAGAAAAATATCCTTTTTTTTATAAATTTATTTCAATAAAACCACTTCACTATTATGTACATCAATACACTATTTTAACGGTAAAACATTTTACATTACACCACCCACTTTTATCATGCATATATTTCAACCACATTTATCATACATACAATTATTATAAATTTAATTATTATTAAATCTACTCACATACCTGTACAATTAAATGCAAAGAAATAATTTTTCACAAATAGTTTTTCACAAATAACTCTTCACAAATAACTCTTCACAAATATTT
Organism: Tipula unca; assembly: GCA_951394425.1. Classification (NCBI taxonomy): domain Eukaryota; kingdom Metazoa; phylum Arthropoda; class Insecta; order Diptera; family Tipulidae; genus Tipula; species Tipula unca. The sequence goes on from OX596380.1 coordinate 59,953,659, forward strand.
TTTCACAAATAATTTTTCACAAATAAATTTTCACAAATAACTATTACCACAAACTGCAACTGCAACGATGAAATTTGATCTATAATGAAATACAACGAAAGATCTCGATCATCCTGTACACGTTCATATCATGTATTTGTTGTTTTGTATTTTTCAACACAATATGGCGATTTCAGCAAACTTTGGCGGTTAAAAAAATCCACCACCCACTTTTATCATGCATATACTAACCACCCATATTTATCATGCATAAAATCTAACACTACACACAAAAAATAATTAATCTAGATGTTGAAATCTGCATATTGTATTCCACCACCCACTTTTATCATGCATATACTAAACACCCATATTTATCATGAATAAAATCTAACACTACATACAAAAAATAATTAATTAATTAAATAAAATCGAACAAAATTATCCATACTTTTATTTGATAAATAATTTTCTTCACATCCACTTTTTGTCAGAAATATTTTCACAATTTTTTTTTCACATCTATAGCTAAACCACCATTGAATTTGAACTAATGAAATAACAGGAATGATAACGATCATCTGTACTCTATACACAATTGGGTGGTTAATTACAAAATTCGATTATATATTGGAATGACGTCATTCTTCAAAATTGTAGAATGATGGAAACTATTTCAACACAATACGGCGATTTCAGCAAACTTTGGCGGTTAAAAAAATCCACCACCCACTTTTATCATGCATATACTAACCACCCATATTTATCATGCATAAAATCTAACACTACACACAAAAAATAATTAATCTAGATGTTGAAATCTGCATATTGTATTCCACCACCCACTTTTATCATGCATATACTAAACACCCATATTTATCATGAATAAAATCTAACATTACATACAAAAAATAATTAATTAATTAAATAAGACGAAAAATATCCATACTTTTATTTGATAAATAATTTTCTTCACATCCACTTTTTGTCAGAAATATTTTCACAATTTTTTTTCACATCTATAGCTACCACCATTGAATTTGAACTAATGAAATAACAGGAATGATAACGATCATCTGTACTCTATACACAATTGGGTGGTTAATTACAAAATTCGATTATATATTGAAATGACGTCATTCTTCAAAATTGTAGAATGATGAAACTATTTCAACACAATATGGCGATTTCAGCAAATTTTAACGGTTAAAAAAATCCACCACCCACTTTTATCATGCATATACTAACCACCCATATTTATCATGAATAAAATCTAACACTACATACAAAAAATAATTAATTAATTAAATAAAATCGAACAAAATTATCCATACTTTTATTTGATAAATAATTTTCTTCACATCCACTTTTTGTCAGAAATATTTTCACAATTTTTTTTCACATCTATAGCTACCACCATTGAATTTGAACTAATGAAATAACAGGAATGATAACGATCATCTGTACTCGTATCGGTATACACAATTGGGTGGTTAATTACAAAATTCGATTATATATTGAAATGACGTCATTCTTCAAAATTGTAGAATGATGAAACTATTTCAACACAATATGGCGATTTCAGCAAACTTTGGCGGTTAAAAAAATCCACCACCCACTTTTATCATGCATATACTAACCACCCATATTTATCATGCATAAAATCTAACACTACACACAAAAAATAATTAATCTAGGTGTTGAAATCTGCATATTGTATTGAAACAATGACGTCATTCTTCAAAATTGTAGAATTATGCAATTATTTCAACACAATATGGCGATTTCAGCACGTGGCGGTTTATAATAATCAGAAAAATATCCTTTTTTTTATAAATTTATTTCAATAAAACCACTTCACTATTATGTACATCAATACACTATTTTAACGGTAAAACATTTTACATTACACCACCCACTTTTATCATGCATATATTTCAACCACATTTATCATACATACAATTATTATAAATTTAATTATTATTAAATCTACTCACATACCTGTACAATTAAATGCAAAGAAATAATTTTTCACAAATAGTTTTTCACAAATAACTCTTCACAAATAACTCTTCACAAATATTTTTTCACAAATAATTTTTCACAAATAAATTTTCACAAATAACTATTACCACAAACTGCAACTGCAACGATGAAATTTGATCTATAATGAAATAAAACGAAAGATCTCGATCATCCTGTACACGTTCATATCATGTATTTGTTGTTTTGTATTTTTCAACACAATATGGCGATTTCAGCAAACTTTGGCGGTTAAAAAAATCCACCACCCACTTTTATCATGCATATACTAACCACCCATATTTATCATGCATAAAATCTAACACTACACACAAAAAATAATTAATCTAGATGTTGAAATCTGCATATTGTATTCCACCACCCACTTTTATCATGCATATACTAAACACCCATATTTATCATGAATAAAATCTAACACTACATACAAAAAATAATTAATTAATTAAATAAAATCGAACAAAATTATCCATACTTTTATTTGATAAATAATTTTCTTCACATCCACTTTTTGTCAGAAATATTTTCACAATTTTTTTTTCACATCTATAGCTATACCACCATTGAATTTGAACTAATGAAATAACAGGAATGATAACGATCATCTGTACTCTATACACAATTGGGTGGTTAATTACAAAATTCGATTATATATTGGAATGACGTCATTCTTCAAAATTGTAGAATGATGGAAACTATTTCAACACAATACGGCGATTTCAGCAAACTTTGGCGGTTAAAAAAATCCACCACCCACTTTTATCATGCATATACTAACCACCCATATTTATCATGCATAAAATCTAACACTACACACAAAAAATAATTAATCTAGATGTTGAAATCTGCATATTGTATTCCACCACCCACTTTTATCATGCATATACTAAACACCCATATTTATCATGAATAAAATCTAACATTACATACAAAAAATAATTAATTAATTAAATAAGACGAAAAATATCCATACTTTTATTTGATAAATAATTTTCTTCACATCCACTTTTTGTCAGAAATATTTTCACAATTTTTTTTCACATCTATAGCTACCACCATTGAATTTGAACTAATGAAATAACAGGAATGATAACGATCATCTGTACTCTATACACAATTGGGTGGTTAATTACAAAATTCGATTATATATTGAAATGACGTCATTCTTCAAAATTGTAGAATGATGAAACTATTTCAACACAATATGGCGATTTCAGCAAATTTTGGCGGTTAAAAAAATCCACCACCCACTTTTATCATGCATATACTAACCACCCATATTTATCATGAATAAAATCTAACACTACATACAAAAAATAATTAATTAATTAAATAAAATCGAACAAAATTATCCATACTTTTATTTGATAAATAATTTTCTTCACATCCACTTTTTGTCAGAAATATTTTCACAATTTTTTTTCACATCTATAGCTACCACCATTGAATTTGAACTAATGAAATAACAGGAATGATAACGATCATCTGTACTCGTATCGGTATACACAATTGAGTGGTTAATTACAAAATTCGATTATATATTGAAATGACGTCATTCTTCAAAATTGTAGAATGATGAAACTATTTCAACACAATATGGCGATTTCAGCAAACTTTGGCGGTTAAAAAAATCCACCACCCACTTTTATCATGCATATACTAACCACCCATATTTATCATGCATAAAATCTAACACTACACACAAAAAATAATTAATCTAGGTGTTGAAATCTGCATATTGTATTGAAACAATGACGTCATTCTTCAAAATTGTAGAATTATGCAATTATTTCAACACAATATGGCGATTTCAGCACGTGGCGGTTTATAATAATCAGAAAAATATCCTTTTTTTTATAAATTTATTTCAATAAAACCACTTCACTATTATGTACATCAATACACTATTTTAACGGTAAAACATTTTACATTACACCACCCACTTTTATCATGCATATATTTCAACCACATTTATCATACATACAATTATTATAAATTTAATTATTATTAAATCTACTCACATACCTGTACAATTAAATGCAAAGAAATAATTTTTCACAAATAGTTTTTCACAAATAACTCTTCACAAATAACTCTTCACAAATATTTTTTCACAAATAAATTTTCACAAATAACTATTACCACAAACTGCAACTGCAACGATGAAATTTGATCTAATGAAATAAAACGAAAGATCTCGATCATCCTGTACACGTTCATATCATGTATTTGTTGTTTTGTATTTTTCAACACAATATGGCGATTTCAACATATCAAATTGCAAAACCTGTAGGAAAGAACAAGGAAGCAATATAAAAATTATTCGAGTGAGATATTGCTCGAATTGTACACCATAAGACACGTTTAAAAATTCATTTTAAACGTGAAATGACACGTTCATACGAAATTTTATTTTTTAATTTGGTTAAACGAGAGTAAATTGAGAACTGTTCCAGAACAATAACCACATTTTTTGTTTAATTTACAAAAATTTTTGTTAAATCCTAAAGAATTAAAAATCCTGTAATGCGGCAAATTTGAATATGTATTGAATATGTATAATTATATAATAATAATTAATTATGTCTATAATATAATTATTAACTTCTATTTATACTTGTTTATCAAAACAGTCTATAGTACAAGGCGGATAAATACTAGTCGTGTTTTTTTATTGTTCCTGTATAAAAATTCAATTACAAAAATTATTAATATATAGCATTATTTATATAAAATCTAGAAAAGCACTGTAACATAAAACAAATAAAGATTTAATCAATTTAAATTGTTTATTTGTTATGTAATATCATACAAAAACAAACTTAGTCTCTAAGGAAATCTGTATGACAATAAATACCAACAAAAGAAACACAAATTGTCGTAAAATAATCTTAATATACCCATACAAATTAAGCGTTAAAATATGTATTAGAAAAAAGATAAAACTACGTGCATTTGTAGTACGTACTTCAATATTTTCAGTGTAATACTATATTATGAGACATATAATGATGACGTAAGCACACCAAACGTTATATTCAAGCCCATAACTATTTTGTAACGATACAATTATATTTCAATCTAAATCGAACCTGAAACATTTTATAGGCTAGATTGTAGCGGATATAATTTATAATATAGATATTGTTTGCTCATCTTGGTCAGATTTTAATTATCAAAAATTTAATTTATATATATATATATATATATATATATATATATATATATATATATATATATATATATATATATATATATATATATATATATATATATATATATATATATATATATATATATTTTTATATATATATTTTATATATACATATATATATGTATATATATATATATATATATATATATATATATATATATATATATATATATATATATATATATATATATATATATATATATATATATATATATATATATATATATATATATATATATTTTTTTTTTATATCTTTATTACTTTGACCGTAACCAAAATCTTCTATATTATACAAGTCCAACTATTCAAAATTTAAAGAGACAAACCGACTTTTTTATATTAGTGTTAGTTGTGTACATACATGCCTCAAATTTGAAAAATTAACAAACACAAATATACTATGTTTTGCATTTTACTATGGAATATGACAAACTACAACGTTGTATAATAATATGAATATCTATTTGAATAAAATATATCAACCAACACTAATACATACAAAAAACGACGACTTTTTTCATTTTTTGACTATTTTGTTATGCACAAATAGATCACAATGGAACACACCATTGCCGTCTATTGCACCAATACTGAGGTCGAAAAAAATCGGTTTTGCCAATAATCTGTGTGTGCCTATGTAGATAGTTGGACTTGTTAATATAGAAGATTTTTTGTAACATTTACATATATATACATACAATGTGACGGTTAAAGTAATAAATTCGGATATTATGTAAAATCATCGCTGGTAAAAGTAATTTATTGTATTTTGTCGTTTTATTATTATAAGACAACAACCAAAATTTATACTATATCTTCCCCGGAAAAGATAGATGGCTTAGTTTCGTTATGATCTTTGTGAGAATTTTATATTAATAAATTTTATAGTCCAAATGATTGAGTAAAACGAATTATTACGTTGAATCTACTACTACGCTATTACAAGTGCAATAATATAGGTCATTATTATCCATCATTAACCTTGACCTATGCCAATTTTATATCTATAAATAGAATAAGTATAGATTAAATTTAACAAAACAAAATTTTTTGTTGTTTTAAACAAAAAACTTTAGTACCATTTACAATTAATTTTTGTATTATTCACCAAAATGAAATGGTTGTGGTTACTTAATATATTTGTAAATAATACAAAAAAAAAATAGGTAAACGCAACTATAGTTGTTTGGTTGAAACAACCCAGCAGGGCAAAATATTTGGTTTGTTGAATATAACCCCGTTTTGGTTATCTCTAACCAAATTTTTTTTGGTTGAAAATAACCTAAACTACCTACCAAAATTTTTGTAACCTAAATTTTACAATATTTTACGATAACCAAGCCATTTGTTAAATGAAACAAGCTTGGAAGGTTATTATAAACAAAATTTTTGGATTAAATACACCAAATTACTGTAACCAAGCCGTCGGTTGAAATTTTTTCTCTGAGTGTATATCTATATCAATTTTGGTTAGATTCTTCGCTATATCCGGGTGCTCATTCATGAGGCTAAGCATCTTCTTAAACTGTGCCCGGTTTGTCATACGTTTTCTATAAAGAATCAGTTTTATTTGTTTAATAATTTAATTTAATTTAAAATTAACTTAATTTGTTTATTTATAATGCAAATCTTACACTTTCCTATTCTCCATGACAAAAACCCTAAACACTACAAGACAGTTTTCAATCCGCAGTGAATCTGATGCGAATTTAAAATCGCACTTTTACTACAGAGTCACCCGCGAATTCCATAATAATTCTTTTTGAAACTTCATTACCGACATTCGTTCATTTTCTATATGGCGTATTCGATAACAATATAAGTTGTATAATCGACATGGTTATATAAATCATATAAATATGTGTATTGATAATATAGTGGTGTTGATCTGTGATATGTACAGTTGATCAACCTGTGCAACGCGACAGTACTCACTATACGCGATGGTTTTTTATGTTATTGGGACTGATTTTTCACCCGATGGACAGAGTATTTCGTATATGCGAGTTTTAATCGATCAATTGAAATATTGTGGTTCTTATCTTTCATCGATATAATTAAGTGTTTGGGAAAGCGTCTAAGTATACTTTATAGGGTCCTTCATATGGTGGAGTCCACCCTGTCTGTCTACCCTCACGAGAACAAAATGGCATAGTTGCCTGTTTCGGGACAAAAGTGTAATTTTGTTAAGATTGTCGTATGCTTGTTGATATTAGGTCCTGCATAATTGTACGAAGTTGGTCAGTGAGTGTGTCGCTGATTGGTTGTGGTGAAAACCGGATAGCTTGATGGTTTGTCCATCTTTTTTCACTGTTACTCGAATTCCAAGTAAAAAGATTTGAATTTGTGAGCTCCAATGGATTATGGGACCATGCCATTAGACTGCGGGTGGTATATCTCGACGTAATGCAGTTTATAATATAAAGGCAATTATTCCTTGTTGATGGTTCGCAGTAGGTTTCTAATCCAGGTATAACTTAAAAATTTCTAGTTTCATTCTTGAACTAGTGTGACATACTGAGCCAGAAACTTCAAAGTCTGCTTTCTCTGACTGGATGATTATATTATAGTTGAAGTACATACATAAGTCTAGACTGAGGCAGTTTCGTTATCTGATGTGCAAAATAGTGTACCTACCACCACATTGTTTCTAGCTTGGATGTTCTGAATATACGTGGTAAATTGAGATACGAAATCCAGATGTCGCCCTTGTCATTTCTTTCAATTTTCGTATGAATTGCTGTTGTCAGTGGTTTGTGGTCAGTTTGAATAGTGAAGTCCCGACCTTCGACAAAAAATCTAAAGTGTTTTATTGCTAGAACTATAGAGAGTAATCCCATATCGAACGCTGAGTATTTCAGTCTCAGATATAGATGAATTTCTGTAAAATGTAAATATAACTTACTAACCACCATTGGAGTTTGATTCAATTTCTGCTGAAGTATTTTAAATTCGACAGATTCATGATGATAAAAGCTTTTACATTAACCTCATTTCATACATTTAACTGACAATAATATACTAATAAAAAGTACGCCTATGCAGCTCAGCAATCGGCAAAATGAATATGATATCATAATTATTCGAGATCATAAAACCAAACTGTTTTTTATATAGATTCTTGCTGATTCTTCTAAAAATATAAATATAGTTTTGTAGTTATTAGTTAACTTCATTTCGAGTGGTGTAAAGCTGAATATCGTGCATAGTAAAATAGTAGTATACGTTGCTATTATACTATTATACTATCCACGTTGTCAAACTAGTATTAATTAACAAAGGATGAGATAAAAATTAGGGCGTTGTTTTTATTTCACAATAGCCAATGACGTATTAAACTAATAAAAATAATGGTGATGGATATCTAAAATTAGAAACCCGATAATATTGAAGCTGTAGGTATTAAGTCAACCAATAACTGGCACCTATACTTCAAGGCAACCACCCACTGGATCGATTAACAACAGACACCAGTTAGAGTTTAACCCAACTAAGAACAAGCCATCTAAGCGCGCTAGATTCCAAAGATATTGTAGTGCCTACTTCTTAACTACAGATATGGATTATGGGTCTATAAAAGCCAGAGGAATTATAAATTATTTTGAAACTATGAAAAGGGAAGAACGGAAACAAATCTGAAGTCGCAAACAAAATTGGTTTCTCAACCACTGGTATCGGCACATCACTACTTCCAAAAAAGTGAAGATGTAATGAACAACTATACACCAAATTCATTGAGGACATATGCATTCAAGGTTCAATTTCAACACATCTGGTGCAAGAACAAAGTTAGCTTTAAACCTAAAATTAAAAATCATAGAATGGATAAGTCATGGATCTTCCTAAACAGAAATGCATAGTAGATTAATAAGTTATAATTTAAAATGTTTTATAAAACAATCCTATACATCAATTTAAATAACAAACACAACAAGGTATTGTGTCTATATGCACAATATGAAATACAAGTGTCAATATTATTATTAATACATGGAACCATTTTATAATCATCACGGAATGTATTTAAAAATTTAGACTACGAGTCGCGACGCTTCTTCGACAGAGGTCTCAACGATTATTCAACAAAGTATTGATTAACCTGTTGAATTTATAACAAAAACAAAAATGGATACCGCCAAAAAACACTGGACCCCCGCTCAAATGCCTGGACATGAGATTTAGGATCAGGACGTGAAACGTGCAGTCACTTAGGAAACCAGGAGCGTTGATGGGCCTAATCATGTGCATGAAGTATCGGCTGGAACTCGTTGCACTTCAAAAAACTCGCTGGCCTAAAAGTTTAGACTATGTGTGACTTATACAGTGGACATGGCCTCGGAAATCTTGGAGCTGGATTTATTCTTGGGCCGCAGGTAAAGAAGTCTATTTTGGTTTTCCAAGCAGTCAATATCCGATTGTGTAAGCTTTGCTTGCGCGCTGATGACTTGGACGATCTGATGGGATCTATACCTGAACACGATGTTAGAATGGTAATTGGGGATTTAGAGCTGATACCAATCAAATGTTAGAGTTGACACAAATCAGGCCAACCTGTGTGAGAACATAGAGGTTTGAACTCCCAACACTAAACTTTGACCGATAATGGTGCACTTTGAATTGCTCACGATCTTATAGTAGCAGGCACGTCCATCGCAAACCAATACATCTAGAGAAATGGACTCATTCTCGCGGAACATCCCGCAGCCAAATTGACCATGTGTTAGTATCTAAAGGGCGGGCTCAGGTTGTGCAGGATGTGAGAACTTATCGGTCAGCCACCAAATACGTAGGCAGCGATCATCATTTAGTTGATGCAAAGCTACCATGGAAGTTGTCGTACAAGCCTGGGAACACAGCGAAAGGCATTGAACGTTTCGACTGTAAAGGTCTGATAAATAAAGATCAAAAGAAACGATAAGACACAAGAACGACCGGTTGACTGCGAGTGTCGTCTTGCGCAGTCGAGCAACTAAATATAGCCCATAGTGAGGTGCTACAACGTCTCACAATCGCGAGGAAAACCAGAGTGCTCTTGCTATATAAGAAGGCAGCTAAGCGGATTTGTAGACGGAAAAAGCGAGAATAGTGGAAGACTGAGGTTCTGAAAGTATAAAAACTCTAAATGAAATACTGGATTGCACCATACACATTCAGGCCTGCGTGCCCGTCATTCGGGATTGTTTCGCAGTTCAACTCGCAATCTCGTAACCAAAATTATTTCAAAAATCCATAAAATTTAAAACTTTTTCACTGTATACTGTCTAGACTATGGACCATTCATCTTTTGTTTGTTTTTTTATAAATAAATGGCTAACTCAGTTTTTTTATTATCATAAAATTACCGACAGTTTTTTTTTCTAATAGTTTTATATGTAAATATAAGTCTTTTGTTTTGAAAAATTGACTGATTAGCCGTGTTCCACATATGTATACAAAAGCAAAAGATTTGCTCCAACACAAGTGCTTCCTTATTGTTATGCCAATGAACTGTGCCCATATATTTTTATATATACGATGAATGACAGTTTCATCAATCAATCCCCATCACAGTACAATCCTTCCACCCCTCCTAAAACACCAAATGGTTTTATTTTTAAAACTTTAATTGTTTTAATCAAGCATCAGTAACAAAATAAACAAACAGATTATTATTTAATTTTCCACTCAATTTGAAATCAATTTTACAATTTTTTTTAACACAATCACCAAGGAAGTCACCTTACGATTATAAATTTTATTTTTTTTGCTTTGATACGAAAAAAGAAGACAAAACAGAAACCCAATGAAATTGTATATCTGTACGTATGTATGTACGTAGTTCGATATAGTAGATACACAATCAGACAAACTTTAAGAAAATATAGCGAAATAAATAAACATAAAACGACAAGACATAACAATAAAAAAAAAAGTCTTGAAAAGTAAATAAAAATAAGAAGAAGAAAATCAAAGTCAATTCTTTTTGTGGTAATTTCAATGTTAATACTTCTTGTCGATTTGATAAATTAAAGGGGCGAATAAAAGTAGGAAATTCCATTTTCCTCAAATTTTTTATGTATTTTGATTTTTTTTTTTTTTCAATCCTAATTTTCCGAAATTTTTTTATTATGTCTTTGATTGTATGTTTTTTTAAGATGAAAATTAGGGGTGGAAAATAGCCTTGTTTAGTTTTGGTTTTTTGTTGGTTCGATCGGAAAAATCCATTAACTGGATATTATTTAATTTAATAATAACGTGGAGCGGTAGTAAAACAGAAAAATGGAATTTTAAAATATGTGCTAGGTACGCATACATAAAAAATTGAATCATAAATTTGTCATTTATAAATGTATATGTGGGTTGGGTTTTGCGTGGATAAATGAAAAATTAAAATGAAAAATTTTAGTATAATATTTTTTAAACTGCGGCCTTTCCAAAAACCATTAACGGTATTTCTTACAGTTTGACAGCATATAAGGGATGTCTAATGTTTCATGCGCGCTGTATTAATTGTAATAGTGATTTATGGTTTGATCTTTTCGGATTTACTTTTTGAATTAAATATCTTTCGTTAGTCTCTTTTTGAATTAAATATACTCCGGAGATTTTTCCAAAGAAATTGGTAAAGAAAGGTAACATTAGTTAGGTTATATAGGTGGTTCAAATATTATTAAACTAAATTTTTTTTATATTTCCAGTTGGTTGTGCTATTTTGTTTAAAACTCATTGCAGTCGATGGCCAACGTAATTTTCATATGATGTGTTCCGCGTACAGAAGCTGAAAAATAAGGATGGTAATAGTCTCCATGGCGCTATCTTACAATAGGGCAACGTATTTGTATAGACAAAGAGGTTAAAACAAATCTTAATTGCACGGTTGCATAAAGTATTGATGAAGGTGTATATTATATTAAGACACATATATGGGCAAACTCCCCATATTGTGGAACAACAAGGATTAAAAACTATATTATTCAGCTTTAAAAAAACGGCCAAGTTCAGAAAATTAGTATTTATTAAAATGTATTTATTTTATTTTAATGTTTAGATTTCCTATGCAATTTGTTGGCATCGCTTTTCTTCTGGACACATCTATGTAGATTTAAAGATCATCTGCAAACAATAAGACCTGTAATAATGTACTGATTCGGTAACCCATTGAAGCAATAGTATAATGAAATGGAACTCAAGTACGATTTAAACCGCCCGCAGACAATAGTTAGGTATATGCGGTTATATAATATGTATATCGTATTACCATTATCGAGAACCGTAAGCTAAACCATTACACATTATTCACCGTTTCAAATAATTCAGGAATTAAGGATATTGACGTTAGCTTTGTAACAGAATATTCAAGTAGCATATAATCTTGTTAAACCCGTGAAAATATTTTTAAAAAAATCTTGTTAAAATGAGTAAGCTGAAAACAGACAAAAGCACGTATTTCAATAAAACCAACATAGCTACTCTTAGTCTTCATTTACATGGTTGTTTTCGAGTATTGTTTTTCGGTTTTAGTTTTTGTTGTTGTTTTTCCCATAGAAAAATTGATCGTTTACGCCGTAAAAATATTGAATATGTACATTGACAGTGTACCCAAAATAATACTCGAAAACAACAGAAATATGTTCCCCATACATCTTTTTGGTTGTTTTCGAAAAACAACTAATCGATTGTTTAAATATATTTTTAATTTTTTTTTGTATTTATTACAATTATGAATTTAAATTGATATATTTATTAATAAAAATTGATTTTAATATATATATTTAATTGTTTTTGGTAGTTTTATTTAATAACTAAATGTAACTTATCGATACATCGATATTTTTTTGTTTATAAATGCGATCTGTCCGTGTCACAAGTATTTTTCAATTGTGTAGTGTTGCATATTAAAAATAAAACATTTAAAAATACAAAATATTAGTTCTATCAATTATTCACAGATTGAATTCTTGAACGAGTCTTTTGAAGACGAGTTAGATTTAATTGAGCAGGAAATTGCTCAAGTGTCGCAAAAGCAAAAAAAAAATGTTGGACACTTTGACCTCACAACAAATATGGATGCTACAACCGAAAAGCGATCAGTTAAGTTTTTGTTGTTGCCGCTGCCGCACGATAAATCGAAAACAATACTCGAAAACAACGACAAAAACAACCATGTTTCTGAAGACTAAATATTCGACTTTTACCTTAGTAATTGATTAACCCGACTATTAGTCCGCAGCCAATTAGTGTAGAATTGCAATTCGATTGTTTTTCTAAAATTTTACTGAAAAATTCACCTCGACTTTGATTATAAATTAGAATTTAACCATAAATATTATTTAGATTTATCGAAGAATTAACATTACATTACATATTTGAGTAACATTTCGATTTTGAACCTTTTTATGTAGAACTCGACAAAGAAGAAGACTGTAATTTTAAATTTGATTTTAATAACATAATATGATATGGCGGACTCTACCGAGCTCTGTACAATATCGAGATCAGAGATCTGATGAAGATCCCCGATATTGTACATGAAGTAAGATCTCAGCGAGTACGCTGGCTCGAGCACGTTCTGCGTGCTGATCCGGAACGAATTGTGCAGCGATCTCTGAAAGGAGAGCCACCATATGGTAGGCGACGATGGCTCCACGGTGTAGAGAACGACTTGGCCTCTTCAGATTGTCTTAGACAGTATGAAGACCATGCTCGGGATCGAAACCGCTGGAGCCAGATTGTTGACTCAGTAAGGGGCCAGTAATAGCCTTTAAACTGTTTTAAATGATATAGCGGACTTTACACGATCTATACTAACGTCATTACTTTGCTCCGCCCTGGACGACGGTGCTCGCCAAGCGCACGTAACTTAACATGCCATATTTTCGTGTCAACTATACGGGACGTTTTGTTTCTGCTCTATAAGTGGGAAATGCAAAAAACCAAATTTTAAAAAATCCAAATTCATTATGCCAGCGGAATAACTTATGAAACCCAAATTTCTTGACATAAATCAAATGAGGGAGTAAATGATAAGAGAATTGACGTACACTGTAATTATTATTATTACTGCCTACATAATAGAGATGAAAATTGATTGTCTCATATAATGGAAAAATCTTTGCTTAGAAATTAAAAATATGCCGATTGAGAGATCAGGTGACGCAGGATCCCCGTTCAACATGGAATTATTTTGAATCTATAGCAGTTTCTGAAAAACGAGATGACAAATCAGAATTCGTCAACCAATTTAAAACGAAAACTTCAAACGAGTACGAGATGGAGATGATTAATTAGCTAATAAGGAACAACAAGAAATTATAAATTTGATCAAAAATTATTACATCAATGAACACAACAAAAAAGGTTTAACCTAAAATAATTTATAACAAAATTGAAATAATTGCTCTCGAGAAGCGTAAGGTAGAGTTGTTAGATAAGAAGCTTTAACGTTGGAAAAGGGGCGAAGATGAGACATTTTTTGACAACCTCCTATAAACAGTGTTTATCATGTGTAGGTAACTGTTACTATGCGGAATATGGAATATTAACATCACCTGTAACTGGAGAATATGAATAGTCAACATGTTTAATTAAGAATTTCTTCAACAATTTTGGTTTTTCTTACCTCAAGGCTAAAACCAATCAATTGGTTTTTCTTACCTCAAGGTTACAACCAATCGTTGACATAGCCTTTATCGAAAACACACTTTTTTTTAATTTTTACATGGAATTTTGAACCATCGCGGAACCAGGACATGTTGTTAGGAAGGGGGAAGAGGTCATTTTCGCGTATCGGTCGATTATATCGGTTGGTTTTATTTCATTCGCAATATTTCGGCTAATTTGAATTAGAACCAGTCCAACTAATCGATTTTCGGTCATCGTAGATTGCAGCCCAATTTTCAACCGTTTCACATTTTAAAAACTTCTTTCCGAACTTGCGACACTCACAGGAAAGATATCAATGTCACAATAATGAGTGATGCGGTATTGGATCGGTTCGATTATTGGCATCTTTTTTTAATGCCCGGAGCCATTTGCTATGTCAAATAATTATTTCATTGCTGGGCATTGTAGATGTGAAGACGGAAACTTACGGCAAAAATTAGAAAAAACGATATTTCGGGAGGGAGTGCAGGGAACTGCTCCATACTGAAATCTAGAGGCTTTAGACTGATTATATACCAAGTAAAAATAGTTCAAATGTTCGTCCTGCTTCAAATCTAGTGGCCGTGTCCTACTGGGACGAGTAGCTTTTTGTTGAAAGCCGACATTTCAGTGATTTCAATAACAACAAAAAAACTATCAGCTGGACGAGTGGAGGACCATGTGGAGTTTAAAAATTTTGGTTGGTCTTATATTAGATTTAACAGGTGAAAAATTCAACATCAACAATGATTGAGGATCAACGGAAGCATTCAAGATGAGGGCAGTAATGAGATAAGCGAGAATCTGGCTCCAAATCAGAATCGACCACCATGAAACAAAAAAGCAAAGGGCAACAACAAATGTGCTATTTAAAAATCAAATATTGCAAAGAAAAATTGAGAGTCCTCAAGGAGATTCGAAATTCAAAAGAGAAAATGTTAAAATCTGAAGAGGAAAAATGGCAAGAAAAACAAAAAATGATTCTCCTAAAAAATAAACTAATGAAAATTTAGAATTCAGGAAAAGCGAGAATCCAAAGCAACATCTTTAAAAATTAACATTTAATAATATTTTTGTTATTTTCTTGTTTCCTGAAACAAACATTTTAGATTAAGTGATATTTTAAACTTGAAGTGATATTTTTATAAATATAATTTCTTTACATCTTACAAATTGTCTCTAAAGTCATCTCCGATTCGTCTTGCTTCCTGTGGTCAAAATCTAATACGTTAATGGAATTTTGTTCTATAGTTTGCTCAGTTACTATTAAGCCTTCATCAATTTGAACATTATAACCTTAAACGTAAAATATGAAAAAGGGCACATACATTTAAAATTTGTGTATAGCTTTCAGCGGTTGGTAAGGTGGTTCACGTCTGTGTAACAAGCATCTCCACCGCCCTTTGATAACACCAAATACACGTTCTATCACAGCACGGGCTTTTGAGTGGATTTTATTGTAGTGCGGTTCATGTGACATTCAGTAGTCTTTCTGTAAGGAGTGATTATCCAAGGTTGTAATATCGAGAATCTCTTAAAATAGTGTAAATAATAAAATAAATATTGAATTTGTTTAGGTACATATACAATTTTAACGAAATTACCGAGTATTCAAGACGATTTATGACCAGCCCTCAATTTTTGCTCCAAAATTATTATATTATCGCTCGTGTTCCAAATTGCGGAACCGTACGAACATCTACCGTAGCGTGGATCAACCGAAGTTATCTCCATTATCTCCGGTATAGAAATAGAAAATATAATGATATAAAAAAATTGTAATATATTATACCCGAAGCGCACATAAATATTTCTAATATAACTATGTAATTTGTTGGTTCTTTGACCCAGTTTTGAGGTTGTGCTAAAACAAACCAAATGTAAAAACAATACTAGCATTTCAAAATAAAATCATACGCAGCATAGTAAATGCCCCATGGTACATCAGAATTGACAACCTTCTAAGGTACCTAAAGATGGAGAACGGCAGTGAGGAAATAAAAAATCTTTCGAAGAAACACACATCGTCTTGGTCAGCTCCAAAATTCTGATATACATCATATGTTGGACAACCCAAATCCAGAAAGACTGCTTCCAAAGAAGAAGCCACTAGAACTGGGTACATAGGACCCAAATAACGGTTAAATAAATTTCAATGTAAATTTAGGACTACCCATATCGGTTTATTATTATTATTATTAAAGTTGGTTCGAACCCAAGCAGGTTCCGCACTCAATGGCACTCAGGGCCCATGGTGCAAACCGAGGATTCTATCACAATTCGCAAATGCGCTCGGCTGCTATGGCAAACTGTAAACCTAACTACCTCGAAAGCGGGACAACCACAAACAAAGTGAATGCTGTCATCGTCATCTCCAAGAAGGGACATTAATAAAATGTTTACAGTTGACCAGTTTGGAAGAGATCATAGGACGTCGTAATGAATTGAGCCCAGATTTACTATCACTGCATAGAATAATGTCCTATCAATCACACAACGTTTGAGTGCAATCAGCTCCGCTTGGAATACCGTGCAGTTCCGGCATATACTCCCACATGATCGTAAGTCATGTGCAGGACAATAGGTTCCGAATCTTGCACCAAAATTAGAGTGAGACCCGTCAGCGAAAAGCACAGGCGACTGAGCAACCCAGTCATTGAATTATTGAGACAACCACAAGTCCCTTGCTGGATAAACCACCGAGACAGAGATATCGAAGCAGAATTCTGGCAACAATTTGTCATTAACCATATTAATTTTTGGTATATAAGAACTGAATAAATTGTAGATTAGTCGATGCCCTGTGATCAGGCCGAGAGGGCTCCACGCACCAATACATCGCAGGCAAAAGGCATCGGAGCATGTTGTGCCTAGGATGACTGATTGCAGTGGGGTAGAAATAAGATTACCTGCAAAGCAAGTATAGAAGGCGAGGACATAGGTAATAGCTCGACAAGCCATACCTTGTATGCTATTAAGCTTCGCAATGACAGAAACTGACTGAACCACAAGCAACCAAGCAGCAGACGCGTAAGATAGCACAGATAAAGCTAGAGATTTGTAAATGAACATCAGCATTTTGGGGGTCAGACCCCACGACTTCCCATTTGCTCTTCTACACTGCCAGAAAATGAAAATAACCTTTTGCAGTTTGATTTTAATATGGGATTTCCAGAAGAGTTTACTGTCCAGAATGGCACCCAGATGCTTAACTGTGTCGAATCTAGCGATCGTTTCTCCAAAAATAGAAGGAGCAGACAGCTCTCCGGTATTCCTACGTCTGGTGAAGACTATCAGACTAGCTTTCGATGCATTTACGTACAATCCCTTCTCTAGGCACCACATTTCTACAACTTGGAGAGCGCATTGCGTTAAGTCTGATAGTACATTTAGTTAATTATCCTAAACCAGAACGACTAAGTCAACAGGATAACTCTGAGCAGTGATTGCTGTAGTTTTACAAGTAAGAGGTGACAGGATACCTCGCAAGAGGCAACCTTTGGTAACTTTAACCGAAATAGAAAGGGAGTCCAGCTCGGCCACAACAATGCGTGACCCAATGAGTTACACCCCTATAAACGATTTGTAAATTAGTTGTAATATTTAAAAAAAAATCAGATAGCTTACCACGATTTTTGATATTGAAACCTTGATTAGGATGTAGGGAATCAGTATTGTTTTTAAAATATGTATGAACATTTATAAACCTCTTCAAAAATTATGCATTTGTATGTATAATGTGTGTACATAAAAGTAAATAATCGGATAAATTTATTTAGTCTCGTAAATACTTGTATCAAAGATTCAAAAACAACTAAAAAGTATGTTCTGATAAAAAACAAAACGTAAAATCACTCCGCAGAATTTCCGATAGACCGTCTTTACTGGTGAATCCTATAATATATGAGTTGGTATATATGTACATATGTACATACGAACACATTAAATTTGTGTCGTGTAAAATAGAATTGAATGCAACATTTAAAATAATAATTTATCAATTGATCGTGTGATTTTAAAAATTTGTACTTTAATTTTTAGTTTTTTTGTTTTTTTACTAAATTCATCTTATTAATTTTAATTCTTGTATCATTTGTATAACACAAGAAATTACATAGCGTAGGTATGTATATGCATTATATATAGAGAGAAATAAAAAATCTTGAAAAAAGTTTTTATGGTCTTTAATGTTTAAAACAGTTAAAAGTTGCGTGTGTGATTCTATAAAAATGAAATTTAAAAAAAAAAAAAAAAAAAAAAAAATTAACACAAAAATCTTCCTTACCATAAGTTAAGAAGACTAAATATTGTAAGACAACAAAAATAATGAAAAATAAATAAATAAATTGCGATGATAATTATTTTTGTGTAAAATATAAATTTAACTTTTGTATATACGAGTATATGCTTGCACAATGCACGTATGTATAGTTTTTATTTTTATGTAAGTTTATGTTTATTGCTACATCATTGGAAAATTATGCATTTTAGATAATGTTTCTTTACATAAAATGCGAGCATATACATATATATAGCGTTTTTCTTACCATATGAAACTCCATGGGATGACGAAAAATTATGGTTTTATCTATAATACTATAAATATTTATACAGGTTTGATTCGTGTTGTATATGGGATGACCGCACATGAAATCTCGGTTACACATTTAGTTTTTCGTGGCTCATCTTGATTAAAAACATAAAAATATAACAAAAAACACACTCAGTCAAATATTTTTTACGTTCGAAGTATGTACATAATTATTTTATTTTAATATATCGTTACGAATGAATTGATATTTTAATGTACCAAAATGTTGATTAAAAATCTGCGTAACGATGTGAAAAACGAAATTTTGTTGTTTTGTAAAATTATCGCAATCGGTCAACGACCTTAAATTTTATCTTTGCATTGTTCAGGTTTGTTTTTTTCTACAAATCTACATAACTGCAAGGATTATGCGATGGGTATACTCGATCTTCAGATGATCAATTTGGTGTAGGAGATAAAGCTGGTGGGCTATAATGGAAGAAATCAGAAGTATATCGATCTGTAAGTAAAAGAAAAAGCAATGAAGGACGTTGTAGAGATGGACATACGCCTTGCCTTGGTGGCGTATCTACTACATATATGATCCAATAATGAAAGGTGATAAGAATGATAGGGCAAAGTAGACAGGACTTCGATCATCTTCCTCTTAGTGGTAATGAAATTACAAAAACCTTACGGGTTGGACGTTAAATCTTCCTCAAACTGTGAAATTATTAAATATAAGCAATGAAGCATGTTCCGATGATCCACAATTTGATAGAACAGGGATACAATGGCATTCAAATCGTCTCCACATGAGAAAATCATTTAGAGAAACGCAGTCAGTATTTTTAATATCAAAAAGAGAATGTCCCATATAATTCATGAATAAAATGTATCATAACTGAAGTGCGGTAAATGCTTTTACATCTGGTAAAGTCAACGCACGGCAACATTTCTTAGAACATATTGACTGTTGGAAATATTTTTATTTTTTTTTTTTCAAACTTTTTCTCCAATTTAGGAGCATAGGGCGTCTACTAGGTGTGACCATCTAACTCTATTGGTTGCTACTGTTTTAATTTCCTTCCATGATTTGCCGAGATGTTTCGCTTCCGCTAGCACTTTTCGTTTCCACGTTACAGGTGGACGTCCAACCTTCCTTTTCCCTTGGGGGGTTACATTATAAGGCCATGCGTGATACGTCACTTGCTGGTTTTCTTAGAGTATGTCCGATCCATCTCCACTTACGTTTCCTTATTTCATTTTCAATATTTACCTGATTAGTTACTCTATGGAGTTCCGCATTTGATATGGTATTGGGCCAGAAGCACTTTAGTATTCTTCTTAGACATTTGTTGGCAAATACTTGTAGTTTGTTTGTAATCTGCCGATTTTGCTTCCACGTTTCGCAGCCATATAGGAGTACTGATTTTACACACGAGTTGATCATTCGTATCTTGGTGGTACGGGAGAGGACACATGCATTCCAGATTTTGTGTAACATGTTGTATGTCGTTCTGGCTTTATTTATGCGCTTGTTAATGTCTTCCTCGGTTCCGCCTGTTTCTGCTAGTGTACAACCTAAGTATACGAATTCCTTTACATCTTCTATATTTTGTTGATTGACGCTTATTGGTGTGGTTATCGTAGTATTTATCCTCATCGTCTTGGTTTTCGTAATGTTTATTTTTAGACCAACAGATAACTGTTCTATTTTCTGCTGCATGTCCGTGTATTTATGTGTTACCAGGCATATATCATCAGCGGAATCCAAATCGTTAAGTTTTCCCGTTAGTCCCCATTGGATGCCATTGGGCGATTTGTGGTCCATTTTCCGCATGAGACTCTCTAATACTACTAGGAACAGTAGTGGGGAGAGTACGCATCCCTGTCTTACTCCATTGCTATTGTAATATGCATCACTTTGCGTGCTCTTGTATTGAACGCGGTTACCTGCATCATGGTACATCTCTTCTACGAATTCGATAATCTTATTTGGGATGCCCATTTCACAAAGTGTCTTCCATATTGTGTTTCTATGTATTGTATCGAATGCACGCTCAAGGTCCACGAAGAGGAGGTATAGTGGGGAGTTCCATTCATTGGACTGTTCAATGATGATGCGGATCGTATTTATATGGTCAGTGCAACTACGTCCCGGTCTGAAGCCAGCTTGTTCTTTCCTCAATTTCGAATTGATCGTAGGTGATATTCTGTCGTGGATTATCATCGCTAACATCTTTATTGTTGTATTGAGTAGTGATATGCCTCGCCAATTTTTACATTCTCTTAGGTCTCCTTTCTTTGGAATCATTATGGTTAATCCCTCTTTCCATTTATGTAGTATTTTACCCGAATTCCATATTTCCGTTATGATCGGTGTTAGAATCTTCACAGTTGTCGATACGTCACCTTTGAATATTTCGGATGGTATGTTATCTATTCCAGCGGCTTTGTTATTCTTCATTTTCCCAATGATACTGCTAACTTCCCGTTCCGTTGGTGGATGGGTGTTGATTGTTTCGTTAAGAGCATTATTGGGTAATTCGAAGTTTTCTGTGCTGTTTGCGATTTCCTCTCCGAAATATTCTTTCCATCTCTTTAACTGTCCCTCATCTGTTGTTAGGATTTGACCATTCTTATCTCTTATAGGTGGTGTATTTTCCTATGACCTTTCGTACGCATTGGTGCATATTTCTGGTTGCTGCTGCCTCTTTGGCATCCTTGAGAATATTTTCAGTGTATTTTCTACGATCATTTCTTGCCATTTTTTTTACTTGTCTTGCCGTGTCTTCATATTTCCTTCTCACCTCCGGTGTATTTTGCTGGTTCATTTGCATCTTAAGCTGTCGACGTTCTTCAATTTTCTCTCGTGTGCTGTCGCTTATCCATGGTTTGCGACTGTATTCTTTGTACCCGAGTGTGTTCGCAGAAGTTTCGATATAGGCTTCTTCGATTTGCTTCCATCAGTTTTCTATACTGGTGGCACTGTTGGTTGCTAGATTGCATTCGAGCGCTTCACTGAAAATCTTCCTTGTATCGAGATCGTTTAGCCTTTCTATGTTAAATTTTCGTCTGTTCGTCTTAGTGCATCTCATAGCTACAGGCTTAATCTTGAACTGTGAAATTACCAAGTGATGGTCGCTGTGAATGTCAGCACCTCTCATTGCTCGAACGTCTTGTAATGATGTGAGAAATTTCTTGTTGATCATTACATGGTCTATTTGGTTTCTTGTTCTGCCATCAGGTGATGTCCATGTATACTTGTGTATATTCTTGTGTGGAAATTTACTGCCTCCTATGAATAGCTGGTTTGTGACACAGAAGTCGATGAGTCTTTCTCCATTATTGTTTCGTACAGGGTTCAGTGCTTCTTTACCCATGACGGTTGTCAGGTCAGTGTTGTCAGTGCCAATGTTGGCGTTAAAATCTCCTAGAATAATTTTCACATCATTTCTGTGCGTTCTTACTATTGTGTATTGTAGTTGTTCGTAGAACTCATCTTTTCTTGCATCATCTGCATCTTCTGTTGGGGCATAGCACTGGATGATGGTTGTGTTTCTTTTTTTTGAGCGGAATATTGCCACACTTATTCTACTATTGACTGGTAGCCATTCCATTAATGCTTTCTTTGATTTCGCTGTTGTTAATATGCCCACGCCTTGTTCATGTGTATCATCTCGTCCAGAGAATATCAGGTAGTTGCCTTCGCTTGTGTTAATTTCGCCACTGTTTTTCCATCTAACTGTTGGAAAAATAAAATTCAGAAATGTTCCTCGATTGTTGCACGTCCGGTTCAATTGTGTAATTGAGATACTGGCGAAATAACTGTTTGTAACCAAACTCCTTTCGTCGGTAGAAAAGGCTGTAACGACACCGTCAATATTGGCATAAGTTACATATATCTGGGAGATTAAAGTCTCCAATAAGATGCTCATCTACTCGTATTACTGCCGAATCAATGTACTTGAGAATCTCAAGATTTGGTTCAAATTCTATCCTTTGGTGTTAAAACTTTCCTTTGGTGTGACTATCTCATTTCGAGATACATAGTTGCTCAAGCTATACCTGTCCTTTCTGAAGACGGTCATGATTTATATCTTGAGTTGAATGAATGACTTCTTTTATAATTTTTTCTAAATTTACACGTAATCCTATAAAGTCTAAGTTGGTCAGTGCAATGCAAGAACTTTATTATTTTATTTTTATTATTTTCACGAGCAGACAAACCACAAATTAGCAAAAAAAAAATACAATTTTTGACATTGGTTTTATACTCGCTGAGATCTTATTTAATGCACAATATCGAGGATCTTCATCAGATCTCTGACCTCGATATTGTACAGACCTCGGCATGTGCCATCTATTTCGCATTTTGAGCCGTTAATCACACGCATGACACTTCTCTCAAATGTAAGGAGCCATCTCTCGCACTCATCCGTCAGCGACCAACTTTCACATCCAAACATAACAACGGGCCTGATCTACGCTTTGTAAAGTTCCAGCTTCACGGCACTTGATAGTTGTTTAGATTTTAGCAGTGGCCTTAGAGGATACAAGGCACGACTGCCAGCTGCCAGCCGCACTCTAATATCCTCACCCATACTGTTATCGTGAGTGGTAAGAGAGCCCAAATATTTGAACCTCCTCACTCCTTCAAACGTGTGGTGGCCACTACTGCATGTACAAACTAACCTTAATAAGTATGAATTTCGTATGATGCCCATGTCCAAGTTTTTGGAATTATTTTTAATGTAATTGATCGTGACCCGACCCCACTTGAGCTGATAGTTTTTTGATATCCCATTGTGTTCTCCATTTTCTGGCCGTACAACATATTTGTAACTTATATATTTTATATGTTTCATGTACAAATGTGCGAGAAAGAACAAATTTCTTAGTAGAATGTGAAATATCAGCCCAAGTGCGGTCACGGCCATTTTCATTAAAAATTATTCCATAAACTGCCCACTTCTTACGAAATTCGTACTTTTCCGGACCTTTTACATATTTGGATATCAAATATCCAAGATAAAAATTTGTTGTTCGGCCAGAAAATGGAGAACACAATGGCCTAACAAAAAAATATCAGTTCAAGTGCGGTCACGGCCATTTTCATTAAAAATTATTCCATAAACTGCCCACTTCTTACGAAATTTGTACTTTTTCGGACTTTGGGGAAATAACAAACCAGAAACCTCAGACGGACTTGTTGGTGTCAAGCCGGGTAACACTTCCTTCGAAGTCGAAACCGTTGAGAAATAAGGATCGGATGGGTGATTTGTCGTATAAGGGCGGCTGTTCGGCCGATAAAGCGTTTTAAATGTTTTGAGTTTGGTCACCTGGCGCAAAAATGTTGGAGTGAAAAAGACAGATCTAAACTGTATATAAACTGTGGTAAATAAGGTCATATTGCGAAACAGTGCAAGAATGACCCAAAACGCGTGCTTTGTAGCGAGGGGAAATAAACATCTGTTGGGGGAAATACGCATGCAACGGGTAGTTGGAAGTGACCTGCATATAAGAAGGCGCTAGATAGGACGTTGGTCAAATGAGATTGATCCCACTAATTCTAAACCATTGTGAAACTGCACAAGACCTGCTGCAGCAAACTGTACGTGAAATAGGCGCTGATATTGCTATTGTATGGGAACAATATAAACAGCTCGATATAGCAATAATTGGGTATCATACTATTTAAAAAAAACTTTTCTGGAGAAGCCCAGAATTTGACTTTCTAAGAGTGAAGATCGATGGTATTCATATTTATAGCTGTTATGCCTACCCTAGTGCTACCCTAAAAGAATTCAAAATCTTCCTAGATCGATTAGTGACGCGTGAAACCGGCACCCTCTGTTGATAGCTGGGGATTTTAATGCTTGGGCTGTTGAGTGGGGCAGCCGAGAGACTAATGTAAGAGGTAAAGCGATACAGGAAACACTTTCTCTACTACCAGTGACGATGTTGAATGTTGGTGGTACATGCACTTTCCGTAGGAGTGACACTAGCTCGGTAATTGATCTCACATGGATTAGCGAGGGTCTTTTAAATAGAATGGGGAGTTGAAAAGTTAGTGAGCAATATACACATAGTGATCACCAGGCTATTATCTGTGAAATAAACGATGGTAGGCCCAAAAAGTTCTTTCAGAATCGACAAGAAAGATTATTGAGTGGAAGCAAACGATGTTTGATGAAAAGTTATTTGTCTATATGGTGTAGGTCATTACTTTGTCGCGAACTGCGGGTAGCAAAGTGAATCAAATCGTAAACCATATCACAACAGTTTGTGATATAGCAGTGCCACGGAAATCGAAGGATAATCGGAAAAAAGAAGTATTCTGGTGGACCGAGGAAATAGCCCAGCTTCGTAGAGAATGCCTTCGAGCTAGACGTTTATACCAACGTGCAAGATTGAAAACTAGGGATGACCTACGCAAACAGTACTGTGTTGGCCGCTCTATACTCAAGTGTACGGTTAATGTCGAAACAAGAGGCGTAATATTCCCATTAATTACAACGGAGGAGGGGCTTAAAGCATGTAGCAAGTTGATTAATAACAAGGCTCCGGGGCCTGATAAAATTCCTAATATTGCAATTAAATCAGCGGTCCGCTCATACCCAGAGTTGTTTGTAAACTTATTCAACTCATGCATAGAGGAAAGAGTATTCCCATAGCAATGAAAATTACAGCGGTTGGTACTATTGCCCAAAGCGAAGAAGGCGCTAGACGATACATCTTCCTACCGACAAATCTGCTTGCTAGATACCGCGTTTAAATTATTTGAGAGAATCATATGTGAAAGACTACAGGAAGCCATTAAAAACAAAGAGGATACTTGACGGAGCTCGCTCTACCATTGAAGCGATTAAACTCGTACTGGATACGGCGCGAGAGGCAATATCTGGTGATAGATGGAAAGGAGGTTCTAAAAAGTAGTTACATTAGATGTGAAAAATGCATTTAACTCGGCTATAGTTAATGAGACTGCGTGTTAAACGTGCTAATAAATAAAGAGGTCCCTCTATATTTACTTAAAATGGTGGCTAATTATTTTAGGAAACGAGTTTTGAAGTATGAAACCGATGAAGGTACTAAATACCATCACATATCTCGAGGTGTACCGCAGTTGTCTGTGCTGGCAGCCATATTGTGGAATGCCATGTACGATAACATTTTTAGACTGCCGATACCAAAAGAAGCAATGCGGTGGTTAGTTTTGCTGATGATGTTGCGATTGTAGTTGTAGGAAAGTACAAAGAAGAGGTGGAAGAAATCTGCAATTGGAGTATAAGAGTAATTCAGGATTGGTTATCATCTGTGGGTTTACAGTTGGCGGAGCACAAAACAGAAGCAGTGCTAATCACCAGTAGGAAAAGGTTGGAATTCATGACGGTGGAAATTGGTGGTCAACTGATTCACTCAAAACAATTTATTAATTATCTGGAAGTAATAATTGATGCTAGAATGTCCTTTAAATCGCATTTGGATACCGTTGGGGAAAACGGTAGCTGGAAAAGTGAATGGGGTGTTAATGCGAATTATGCCAAACGCAGGAGAATAGTGTGGTGACATCTATTTTGATGTATGGAGCACCAATTTGGGCCAGTGCTATGGAGAAAAGTAATTACAAACAACCGGTGGCATCTGTTTATAGGTTAAGCGCTTTGAGAATGTTTAGTGCATTTAGAACGGTATCAGATGAAGCCGTGTGTTTATTGGCTGGTATGCCTCCAATTGACTTATTGGCCATCGTTTAGTCCTTTCGGTAAATGGCTAGATAGGAAACATGGAGAGATTGACTTCTGTTTATGCCAGTTTCTGACGGGGGGCATGATTGTTTTCGCCCTACTTTACATACATTTAAACAAGATGGCCCCCTTATTGCTCAATGTGCGAAGGGAAACTGGAGAACGTAGAGCATGGATTTGTTGACTGTCCGCGCTTCAAGGAAGAAAGATTGGAACTATATAAGTCTGTGGGAAATGACTTATCACCCACCATTAACAGTTGTTGATTGTATGCTGCAGTCCGAAGAAATTTGGGAGGTGGTGTGTAAAATAAGTGCAAGGATTATTAAGAAACTGAGAAGTCTAGAAAAAAATAGACTGAAAGGCTGAGCCTGTTCTCGCGAAGTAATACATAGCAGTAGTTCCACGAAACAACTATATAGGCATAAAAATTTGGGGGTTAGGGTTTAGTCGGTAGGAATCCGACACTCTCACATGTTTATGGATTAAGTTCACATGTGAGGTCTTATGAAGATTTCCCCCTCCACCACAAAAAAAATAAAAATAAAACACACACCTGTGCGGAGTTGCTAGTCTCCTATCAAGGCGCGTACCCAGGTGGCGGAGAGGAGAAGCGCTCAACCGGTTCGCTGGTCGGGTCGGTGGGAAAAAAATACCACCCGCGGACCAAAACTACCAAACATTGAACGTATGGCCACCAGGAGGTCCGGCTTAACAGGGTGTGCCGCAAGGTTACATTTGCCCCATGAAGCTACATCAATAAGGGCGAACGGTTACTGCTCTCATAATAAGTGACCACACAAACCCAGGAGCTTCTGCTCATAATGGGCAGTTCCTTGGTCACCGTCTGTTCTCCATGAGGAGCGGCTGCGTAAAATGTCCAGGCAGTAGGCAAATAATTCTAGGAGTGGTTCCTGAATATTAAAACTATTATGAGTAGTAGTGAGGAGAGTAAGGTTACAGTGCAGGCAGTCGGAAAGTACCAGTGGTTTTTGAGTTTGAGCAAGCGGGCTCTCAGCCATCGAAATTAAACGACCGCAATATTTCGGTGGTAGGCAACTTGGCCATCGGAGCAGATAATGCCGCAAGTCAGTCAATCAAAGATGGATATTTCCTTTTCAGAGGTCCGCGAAGATAGTCCGGTCTCCACCCAACAGAACGCTCGACAGCATCAATAAAAACCCGAAGCCACCTCCCCCGATGCTATTTGGAGCGCAAAAACGCCAGTGTGAGGTGGAAAGGAATATCAACCTCGTAGAACCGACATGTTCTGATAATAATAATAATTTTAAGAAACTAGGAGTGCAAATACAGATCCTATAGTTGAAATGTTGGAAAATGGCAAGCGACGTTCTATACACCAGGCAATGAGAGATGCCATTGAATCCATCCGAAATCTCTATAGGACTTAAGAAACGGAATCAAATATGTTAGACAGGTGGCAGGGAAAACTAATTCCTCTCAAATATCACCATGTCAAGAATCGTTGGTGCAGCTAAGCAGATAGTATCTGATAGATGGACCAAATTTCCAACAAGTCCTTGCTAGCTTGGCGAGTACCAGAACTGTCAGCCAAGAAATATTAATTGAATGTCTTGACATTGGCTAAGTGATCACGCGAGAAGAGATATGTACTGCAACACAGGACCAATTCAAAGAAATTGGACCTATGAATAGTAGTGCAATCAAATACCTCAGGACAACGAAGCATCTTATCGGTTGAGTTCAGGTCAAAATAGTTGTTCCACAAAAGCTTTTGTAATTTGCAATGCACAGGTTTAATCTATTGTTTTAGAGATAATATAGATCAACCCACCCGTAGTAGAATTAAAGTTTCTATAAAGTCATCCAGACGACAGTAATTCACAAAATTTTCTAACCATTTTCCCTATGCAAAACAACATATTTTAATTCCTTTACATTTATTACAACAACATAAACACGAATACATATACATGTACACGTACATATTTATAAAAAAAAAATCCTTAGGGTAGATTGTGAATTTAATATTCATTCAATTTTTTTTTTTTTTTTTAAGTTGCTGTTTAATGTTTGTCTTATTTCTTTATTATGTGATTTTCTTATCAATGTTTTGTAATCTTATTAATTTTGTTCACTTGCTTGTTTTTTTTATTTTATTTTATATTTGATGTACAAATGTTTATGTTATCATAAAGGGATCTGTATACACAATATTGAAATCCCCTAATAATAAAATTAAAAAAAAAATATATTTTGGAATAAACAGAAAATTTATTAATTTTTAATATCATTTAAATATTTTATATTGATGATATTTTTCCACTTGACTGGGAAAATGCTTCATCTCGTATATATGTATGTACATACGTTTATGGGAAATTAAATAAACACGTTTTTTGGTCTATGTACAAGTTCAAGTATGCATGTACGAATATATATTATACAAAAAGAAGATGTAATCGTATAAATATAATTTTAAATGCACATATTATCCATAATGTCTTGTTGTCTTTACGGCTTGCGTGTGTTAATCTCAACATAATATATGTGACAATAAATTCAATTAGCCACACAAACAGAATTCGCATTTCTAGATAATCGCTTTGAGCTCCTTTCGAACATACATACATACTCGTATATGTGAGAACATAAAAATTTCACATAATATTTGTACATAACACCGCAACAACAAATTATTGTGCGCGTATTTCACACAGCATATATCGAAGAATTCAGTGTTAAAATTATCGTGTACACATGAAGAAAATGGAATGATTTTATTTTTATTGAAGAAAACATTTATGCGCCAATCGAAAATCTACCCTTATGCTTTTACACTCGTTTTTCTTAAAATATTAATCCGTGTGTAATAAACAACCCAATTCGTCGTACTCTATAGAATTTTAAATTTTAAATTATATAACAAACAATTTAAAGGCGCTGACTTCCTTAAATATTCATATTTTTAATCATGTATGTACGTATATTCGCGCGCGAGCTAAGAATAATAACAATAAATACGCGAAAATTGATTACTGTATCGTATATAATGGTGTAGGTATCGTATATTCATAAAATGAATATAATGTTTGTTTTAACGTGTACGTAATGTATGTACGGGTATATGCAAAAATTTGTAAACATTACAGTTGAATTTTATATATAATCAGGAAATTTGATTTAAATGCGGTGATTGATTTGGTTATGCGGGAATAAAACTGAATGTCGTGGGAGTAAAATATTGAAGCGCACAGATTATACAGAGTCCACCAAAATGTTCGTAGTTTAAAATCGAATAATAAGTTTGGTTGGACTTACCATGAATGTTAAACTGTTGCCTGAATACTGGAACAACTACCTCAAAGTTAATGATAGTTTTAGGATCGATATATTATTACTAAAACTGTCACTTGTACTGTCGGTAAATAAATGCTGTCAACAACGACATTTTTAATAAATTTTTATTGTAGCCCATTTAAATTACTACTGGTTTTACAAACCGATTTCTCGAATTGCAATATTTGAGCCACTTTTGTGACAACTCTTCCCTTGCATAATAATGGTCTCCTTTTCGGCATACGTCCACTGAAAAGTTTCGCCACTTCTTTCCAAATGGTATAGGCATAATTCATCCAAAATTAACTTGTGTTTGCCTTTGCCCACTTTCTAACACTTTTAGTCAATATATGGGTTATGAAACACTTTGAAGGACGGTTTACTTTAACATCACACAAGCAACAAATAAAATTCGAGTTATTTCCGCAAACCGTGATACCTCAAAAGAGTTTTAAAGCAAAAAAAGCAAAATGATTATGTACAGGGGTGGCCAGAGAATTAGCATACTAACTGAAATTTTTTTCAAAGCTTTTCAAACTGCATTTACTAGCAAGATTCTAATTTTTATCTTGAGATCAACTAAATAATTTATGTTTCAACTGTTTTACTCCGTATGTTTTATTAGTTCTGTTATATTATGTAAGATGTGTGAACGCTAATTAGCACAACTAATCTAAAACAATTTAAATTCAAGAAAACATTCATTTTAAAATATATTTCCCACCTAATATGTTCATGTCCTCCTGAGCTTAAAAAAAATGTAATGACCGTAAAAAACCATGATGTAAAACCACAACATTTATTGCCAGTCATATATGGCGCCCAAGAAACAACATAACCCCAGATATAAAGGTTAAAGAATTAAGCTTGGTTAATTAAGCAATGAGCCACCTATATATGTATACAGAGCCGTAAGGATCAGCCATGTTTTTTGTCGAGCTTTTTCTAGAGGAACTAAAAAAAAAAAAATTAAAGTTGGGCGGATTATTCCAGCACTCAATGCCACATGGGCCCACGGTGCAATACCCGGACAAACACAAATACTTACACATTAAAAACACCCCCAACCGTGATTTTTGGTCACCACCGGGAATCGAACCCGAGACCCTCGAATAACAAAGCAAGGACGCTACTTACTGTGCTAACGAGTTCTAGAGGAACTACTTTTTGCATTATCCCATAAGAATCAATGTAAAAATGACCATTTTCGAATTACTTTTCATCAATGAAAAGTTAAATCTTTCATTTCGATAAACACTTTGTGGAATTGATTCTATATTGAAGCAGCACATATCTGAAAATCAGAACCTTAAACCTTTTATTAATTTAATAAACATTAAATCAAAATTAAATATGAATTTATCATATTTATGTAAACATGAATTTATTTGAATATGTAGGTAAAATAAATAAATAAAACATATATTGTCATCCTTTCGATCGATGATTTTGTCTCTTTTTTAAGAATTAAATCTCACATTTTTTTTTTAATTTCGCTTTTTCTATTGCGATCGCAGCATGCTCGTATAAAGCATTATTCTATTTCCTTTTATACATTTGAAAATGTATCACCACATATTTCTATTTCATTACCTTGTAGCGAAATCGGAAAAGGGATAGAGCGCAAAATTATTCCAATAGGCTGAGATCGCAATAGAAAAAAATTAAAATTGAATTCACGAAATAGCGTAAAATTTAAAAAGAGAACATAAACATCGATCGATAGAAAAAAAATTGTGATATTGACAACTTACAACATGTCATAGGGAGTTCCAATAACAGCTGCACAATTTATTTAGAACCATAATTATGCATAAATGCGTAACAAAACTTTACCAAAATAAAATAGAACCGTGCCAGAAGAACTGTGATAGTCATGGTGTTCCATTTATAATCTAAAATCCAAAATTTACGTTGAAATTGAAGTGAAATTAGTTTGAGATTTATTCAAACAAAATCATGCAGCTTTTATTGAAATACCCTTTAAGTATTTTATTTTATTCACAAAAATATAATTCAAAAGGAAACATAACCACACTTTTACTATTTTCTCTTTTCGTCTTACAGTTTAATTTTATTGCGTTGGTATTTGTGTGTATTTATATCAATTCAATGGAGAAATGCTTTTTTTCTATAAATTTTATTAATAAATATATCAAAAATTAAATAACTTCTTTGATCAAGCTTAGAATCAATTATAAAATGATAATTGTAGATTCTATTTCAATGTTAAAATACTTAATCCATCGACATTTTCATTGAAAAATATCGCACCGAAAAAAATTTAATTTTTCATATGTTTTGTATGGAAAAAACGTTTTTTTCGTCAATTTTAGTTCCTCTAGAAAAAGCTCAATTTTTAACCTGAGGGCTCTGTATATATAGGTGGCTCTGATGTGACCAATCGTAATAATTGACAGGGTCAGCATTTGTATATTTGAGTACATTGCGAAATCATTTGCAGACGATCATTTGCCATTAAATTAAATTTTTATTTTAGCACACTTCGTGGCTTGAGAAATAGTGGCTTAATAGTGACAAAAAGATTAATTGTTTCGCCTGACCTACACAAATTTCAGATTTCAACCCAATTGAGAATCTTTGGAACGATATAGAAAGCTACGTCAACCTAAAGAAACTGAAAATGTTGACAAAACTGTAGCAATTAGTCAAGAAGGATTAAAAGTTTTCGTCGACGACTAGAGGCTGTTGACAGACAGAAAGGATATACTAATAACATGTTTAGTTAAAATTAAAATGATAGAAGTATATTTAGAACTTAAAAAATTGGTAAGTTTAGTGTGCTGTTATGCTGTTGCGCCAGTAATTGGCTCATGGTAACCACGGGTCTGGAAGATTAACAGTTGGTATAAGCTCGAGGCTGTACCTGGGATGTTGTTGCAAAATTGAGAGAATGACTGAATGTCATTTTGCCTTTAGTTTAATGCTTAATGTTGCTCGGATAATCGACTCATCTGAGCCTTCACTGCTACCACCAATGAATGAATTGGGCTCAGAGAGCTTAGGTACACTAGAAACAAGTTTGGTAGTATACCCGAATCAAACTTGTTTTATCTCGATTCCGTAATTTTTTACTACTTGGACTGGGTGTAACAAATTTGAAGTAGACACAATATCCGGTGAAGGTGTATCTTTTTTCTGAACAACATCGAGAGCCATTTCCCACTCGTGGGACCGGGCGATCTATCTCATAAGTTCAACTTGTTTAACAAATTCAATTGAATCATTCAATCTATCTTGGTTTTCTAAGTATGTATCTAGGAAAACTAGCGAATCCTGATAAGACATGAATACTCTACGGGTTTATCTTGGTAAGTTGGAGATCTAGAAACCTGTTCTAAACGAACACCACACATGCAACAACAGGAACCCATCTGATGTGCTTTGGCGGCCTGTGTCTCATAGGTAATGTTTGCCGTGCACTAAATAATTGTGTAAAACAGCCATCGATCTCCAGGTCAGGTCTTCTGTATGATGTGGGTGCATCTAGATTGATCGGAATATATTAATCATCATATTGAAGTGAAGAAAGATGTGTAGGTTAGCATTAGGGCGTAATGCAGTCCTAGCAATCGACATGAAAAACATAGACCGAAGTCAACACTAAAGCAGAAGCAGTTGTATGTCCCAGTATCAATCACCAACGACAGGAATAATCCGAAGAATGTAATTTTATAAGTAACTTTTCTAGTATAGTTTCACACATAACTTTTATGTGTATATTACAAAAGTTATATTTAGTTACATAGTTTTTTTTGCCGGAATCCGATTTTCTTTTTGGTGACTTTATAAACATAAATTTTTTTTACGGAAGCGGGTAGTCAGCCCAGCGATCCAACCGTTTAGTCGCCTCCTACGACAAGCAAAAGATACTGTAGTGGTATTCTTGGAAAACATGTTCGTGCAATTTAGATTTACGAGGTATGTGAGTGCCCCCAACCACAGGGGCCAGATGGTACATACCGAGCTCAATATCGAGATCAGAGATTTGATGAAGACCCCCGATATTGTGCATGAAATAAGATCTGATCTAATCCGTGGTTAAGTTTGGAATGTGACTTTCAATCGGGTGGCTCACCAACTTACTGGCCAACAGATTTAAACAAAACACCGAACTTTATAGACTTTTAAGTAACAAAAGGTATATTCGTTTGAAAAATAATGAAGAGCTTCTTTCGGACCACTCTCCTATTATAATGACGGTCAGTGAAACAATAATTAAAAAAGAAATCACAGCGAGACTGTGTAATAAGAGTACCAATTGGAAAAGTTTTCGAGAATTATTAGAACAAAACATCACCTTTCAAGTACCAATAAGAAACATCATACAAATCGAAGAGAAAGTAGAAAGGCTAATAGAAAAAATACACCAAGCTGGGTGGCAAAGTACATCTTTCAAATACGCAAATAATGTCAACAGTAAAAACTATCCACTTGAAATACGAGAGATTGTGGCAAGGAAGCTCGAAATGCTTGGCGAATAAATCGAACCAAAGAAAATAAAATCGTCTTTAATAACCCCTATGTAACAAGAAATCTCTGATCAGAACAGTTAGAATGAATCAATAAGTACATATTTGTCGTCACTTACTAACTAGCCAAAAAGATACCGAATATCTTATGGAAAGAACCAAAGTACTTAAGTGACCAAAAAATTCGACGGCACCAATTAGAAATGAGGATGGAAGCTGGGCTCAAAGCGGTAAACAAAAAGCTGACTTGTTTGCGAGACCATTACCCAGGCAAACTGCGGATGAAAATGTTAGCCTACTGAAACGATTTGATGAGCTTGAAATACAAAGTGTATTTCTACAAGTGCTAAGAGAGGAAATTCAAAATTTAAAAGTAAAAAAATCTCCTGGGTCGACCTCATAACTTGGCAAATCATTAAAGAATTACCAAATAAAGCGATACGTTAACTTCTTCATATAATCAATGCTGTGTTTAAACTAAGAGACGTTCCAAGGCAATGGAAGGTGGCAGAGGTAATCATGATGTTAAAACCAAACAAATAATGTAGCGATAAAAGTCCTTCAGACCGATATCCATACTCCCAAAGTCCCAACCATATCCAAAATTTTTGAAGATTTGCTACTGAAGAAAATGAAACCCATAATGGTTGACAGAAATCTCATGCCTCGCCACCAGTTTGCATTCAGAGAAAACCACTCGACTATAGAACAAGTTCATAGAATCACAGATATTATAGAAGGTACACTAGAAACTCTACAAGCGGATCAAGTATTTCTTTCACTCCGTTGCTATTCAGTCCAATCACGCATATGTCATCTGCATATGCAGATGGACTTCAGATCAATGAGTCCAAAACGAAATACCTGATCTCAGGTTTTAGGGACAGTGGCACACCAGATTTTAGTAGTGGCCACCACACGTTTGAGGGAGTGAGGAGGTTCAAATATTTGGGTTCTCTTATCACTCACGATAATAGTGTGGGTGAGGATATTAAAGTGCGGCTGGCAGCTGGCAGTCGTTCTCTGTATCCTCTAAGGCCACTGCTAAAATCTAAACACTTATCAAGTGCCGTGAAGCTGAAGCTTTACAAAGCGTTGATCAGGCCCGTTGTTATGTTTGGATGTGAAAGTTGGGCGCTGACGGATGAATACGAGAGATGGCTCCTAACATTTGAGAGAAGAGTCATGCGTGTGATCTACGGCCCAAAACGCGAAATAGATGGTACCTACCGAGCTCTGTACAATATCGAGATCAGAGATCTGATGAAGATCCCCGATATTGTACATGAAATAAGATCTCAGCGAGTACGCTGGCTCGGTCACGTTCTGCGTGCTGATCCGGAACGAATTGTGCAGCGATCTCTGAAAGAAGAGCCACCATATGGTAGGCGCAGAGGTCGTTGCCGGCGACGATGGCTCCACGATGTAGAGAACGACTTGGCCTCTTCAGATTGTCTTAGACAGTATGAAGACCATGCTCAGGATCGAAACCGTTGGAGCCGGGTTGTTGACTCAGTAAGGGGCCAGTAATGGCCTTTAATACTGTTTATTATTATTTTTTTACACTAGAAACTAAAAAAATATGTTCAAGCGTTTTTCTGGATGTAGCTCAAGACCGAGTTTGGCACAAAGGATTTGAGTTCAAGCTGAAACGGGACTTTCCGAAACAATATTATGAAACTATGAAATCATACATAACTGATAGACACTTCCCTGGAGAAACACAAGGTAGCTTACTGGGCTCTCTCTTGTACCTCCTGTATATTCTGGATATGGAACTGATGGTGATGATACTGCGATTTTGGCAGTTGGAAACAATGTAGAAGAAGCTCCTAACAAATTGCAAAAGTTGACAAATTCAGTCAACAATTGGACGAGAAAATGGAGAATAAAACTGTTCGAAACTAAATCTGCGTGAACTAAATCATGTGAACTTTACTAATAAAAATATTTCTAATATAGAATCACAATCATAATCAACACTAAACAAGTTGCCTATGCAGATATGGCGAAATATCTAGGTATAACGCTGGATACTAAGTTGAGATGGAAAGAACATATCAAAAAGAAAAAGGAAAAGATGAACATGAAGTATAGGAAGATGTATTGGCTCTTAGGTAAACATTCTGAACTATTCATACACAAAAAATTGCTTTTATACCAGCTTTGGGGTTGTACCAAGAAAACGAACATCAATATGATATACTTCGGAATATTGTAAATGCTCCATGGTACATTAGAAATCAAGTCCTCCACCGAGATTTAAAGATGGAATACATCGATGAAGTTATTACGAAAACATCGAGATATGCCGTATGCGAGACAGACCGTTGACAGTAAGACGACTCCAAAGGACCAAACCAATTGATCTATAGTGAATGGAACATAAAATTAGTATTATATAGGAAATATTTATATAAATAAATAATTTTAATTTCTGGGACTAGCCGTTGGGCTATATCCTATATAAAATGAATTTATACATTTTACAAAAATAATTCTAATTTTAAAATTATATTTAATTCCCAAAAAATACTTATAAATTATTTCGATAAAGCAGATTCCGCAAATATTCCAAGATTTTCAGGAGACAATTACTCTCTGTCAAATGCGAATTTATTGGAGGTGTCAAAACTAGCAATTGAGAATATATTAAATTTCTAAAAAACCATCTGGATATAATTTAGACAAAATCCTTTTATATTATCATACATTAAAATCTTAATTATAGTTTATAATGTTTAAATATCAAAACACATAATTCATAATCATAATTGATCAAAAATGTGTATCACTTGATTTCTTATAAAAATACGTTTCATTTGAAATATCACATGGCATAACCCAAATTAAAAATGTTGATTCCATCGTCCTCTAATCCGTTTCAAGGTTGTTATATAAATAAAAAATCTTAAAACATCTGAAATAGATTTCAAGTATTCGTTGACAGAAAAATCAATCACATACATACAGATATTTCTCAAAAATGGTCAATTTAAATTCAGTGAACAAATAACAGAGATATCGCACATGTAGAACAAAAGTGACATAATTCAAAAAATCGGGGTTTCCCGTTAAGAGCATATTCAGATTCATCATAGCATTTTACTCTAATTCTTCATAATTGAGAATTTAATAATTTCTTTTGTTTTCCTACACTTGATATTTGTGTCACTTTTCAAGGATAAAATTGAACACTTGTAACAAAAGAGACACAACTTCAGTTGTGATCAAAACTTCAAACGAGTACGTATCGATTTAAGTGCAAAACCGTCATATTTGAAGTTGTGTCATTTTAGTGCGTGAACCTAAACTTAGTCCTTGAATTATTTTTTGTTAAGTCATTTCCGTACGATCATTATTATGCATTTTGAATTATGACACTCTTGATGTTAAAGGATATATTTACGTTTCTCGGTGTCACTGAGTTTAAACCGTTTAGATTTTAAACTGAGCCATTTTAGAATATAAAAGTGCGGGTATGTTGATTACTAGAATTTTTGAAAAACCTCAGTTGAGCTTTTATTTTTAACATACTTCGAGTTGTGTCACTTTTGTCGGAATAATTTGACTAATTTATTTTCAGTACTGCTAGCATCATAATAATGAATTCGTCGCATCGTGCAAGTCAAATGGTACTAATGGCAACATCAGTTTTCAAAAATAATGGAAATCCGTCACGTCAACAAATAGTTACGCAAAAAATCAACATCTAAATAGTTTGGACATACAAAGTATGAATTCGACATCAAGGTTTCCATCGTTTAATAAAAATGAGCCAGGATGTTCAGACGCTACTCAAGCTGCAAATGATTTGCGTGTTAATGTGCCGGGCGTTGTTACAGACAACAATCATATGGAAATAATATTTTATCATTTATGAGGGTTCATCAGAAATTGATAAATATTATTTTCAACCCTATCTAGAAGTGTGTCCGCGATACGAGTTGAGACTGTTACACATAGCTTCTGAAAATGTACATGATATACAAAATGTGGCCAAAAAAGGACGAAAAATGAAACGGCAGGTTGAAAACTGGATTAGCAAAAAGACAAAAATATTCTAAATATAAATTCTGGGGAAGCCTACATTTCGGCCTCAAAATCAAAGAAAGGTTTCCCCTTGAAAAAAAATACGGCCTGGATGTGGAGATAAATGTAGGTTAAGCTGTACTAGCAAAATTAATGCTGCCTGCCGTGAAAAAATATTCAACAACTATTGGAAGCTAGCAGACCTTCAGAGTCAGAGAGAATTTATATTAAGACACACAGATCAAAAAAAGCCAAAATATCGATATTCCTGCACAAATGAATTTCGTATTTGAATTCAGCCTTCTTTTTCGATTTAGATGACAAACGTATACGAGTTTGCAAGAGTTTTTTTAAAGCTACTCTCGATATTAATTCATTTTCAAAGAAAAGCGACACAGGAACCCTAAAGGGCGAAATGAGTGAAAAGCATGGAAAACAAATTAAAATCGAACCCGAACCTAAAAATAAACATTAAAAATTTCATAAATGGCATTCCCAGGATAGAATCTCATTATTTAAGACGTGGTACAGTAAAATTTGCAAAATTCTAAAACGGCAATAAGTATTTCATAAACAACGAATTTTTTAATTTCTTTATTCCATTATGTTCCTACATATTTGTTATTAATGAAAAATCATCTAAACTATTTATTAATTAATTGCCGGCTGAAAAGTCGAACTTTGGAGCGGATGGCCACCTTTAAGGCACGCACAGATGAATTTGGAACCAAATTCGTACTTTTTATCCATTTTTTTTTAAAATCTTCCATATTCTTTGCTGCCTTGTGGGTCTCAATTTAATTTTCATTATTGTCCAATATCGTTCGATTGGACGAAGTTCAGGACGGTTGGGCGGATTGACAAATTTGGGAACAACACAAATTTGGGTAGATTCCTACCATTCTAATGTTTTTTTAGAGTAATGACATGACAAAAACATGGCAAAAACAAAGTACCAACTTTGTGCCCACGTAAAAAAGGCAGAAGTCGCTTTTGGAGGCACTCCTTAATGTAATTTTCCGAAGATATTATCCCTTGCGTGATGTACGGAGCACTTCTAGAGCCACATTGGCAAATAGCCTCCCAAACGAAGTATTTTTTGGGAAATTTTTCATGTTGGATAATTTTAAATTTCAAGTTGACACTCAGCTTATTCTTTACAGAATAATATTGGTTACCTGGCAGAGATTTAAAATCAGCTTTAACGTAGGTTTCGTCATCGATTACCAAACAATCATCTTTTTTTGTCCACCAAAAGTTTGTACAGCATTAGGCTTCGTCGGATTGACGTAGCTTGCTGTTTATCTTCACACCGTGGTACTTTGAATTTACTGAACGATCGAAAATCACACCTCTTTTTAATTCGAAGAATTCGCACATGATTTGTGTTATTTTTTTCGCTAAATCCTTCAGAGATAGGTTTGGATTGTTTTTCAGAGCGCGCACCACTTTAGTTTCCAATTTTTTATCAATATGGCTCGATTAGCCTGTTCCAAATTTGAGACGCTCTGAGTCTCCATAAACCGAATTATAGTCCTTCTAACGGTAGAATATGTAGAATTAGCTTTTTTGCGATGGATTTGTACCACGTCTTAAGGGCCGAAACCACGAGGGAGTTTATTGAAAGTATCAAAAGTATCGCAGATCTATTTCGTGACAATAAGCAGCAACGTGAGGAACAAAGCCTTCCATTTGTACATGTGAGTATGTTTAATCGGATATTTAGAGATGAATACCACATATCTTTACGTACTAAAAAAAGATCAATGCGATCTGTGTGAGTCGTTTAAAAATGCTGATGAAGAGGGGGGAAAACATTATTTTTGTCTCACGCCGAAAAAAAGAATGACAAAACAAACCCTATAATAGCGCACATGTATAGCGTTGCTGTATATGATTTGCAGGCAGTTATGCCATTGCCTATAGGGCTAGTTTCGGAAGCTGTGTACTACGATAGTAATCGGAAGCTGTGTACTACGATATCTCAAAGTGGTGGATGCAAATCTCGATATAATATTTTACTCTGACAATTGTTGTGGGCAGCAAAAAAATAAATATGTACTCTCAGCTTACTCGTACGCGGTTAATACTTTCAAAATTCGAAGCATAACTCACAAATTTCTAATGCAAGGTCATTCTCAAAATGAAGGAGGCAATACGTAGTGTAATAGAAAAGCAGGTAAAAAGATACGTAAAATCAAGTCCAATCTATGTACCACAGCAGTATGCATATATATATATATATATATATATATATATATGAGAAAAAACGGCAAATTTCTTAAATAATAGCTTGGTTACCATAGTTTGTTGGTAAAATGGCTGATATGTAGAGAAATGGCACTTTATCTTAATAGTACCTCGATTTTATCAAACACGTATTCGAACAGTAAAAAAAATGGTGATCCATATCGTGTTCATGAGCTGACATGAAAATTTTTATGATTGAAACGCTTCAGGAAGAGTGGGGGGATAATTTTACTATTAACTCCTACAGAAAACAGGTA
This sequence comes from Tipula unca, assembly GCA_951394425.1. NCBI lineage: Eukaryota > Metazoa > Arthropoda > Insecta > Diptera > Tipulidae > Tipula > Tipula unca. Next base: position 59,995,151 of record OX596380.1, read on the forward strand.
CAGTGGCACGATATAAAGGTTCTTCGAGTTGAAAAGAAACATGCACTACTGTTTTATTATAAAACTTCGTACGAAGAATCAACCTACAGCAAAGTTCACGTACGAAATATAAGGAGGAATAAATCTAGAGAAAGCGTAAACAACGCATTAAGATTGGTTCCTACATACACACATAAAATTCCATTACCTGCTCATAAAAAAAGGGATATACAAGACCTGCAGTTTAATAAAAATATTATCCCTAGAATTAATTACGATTCGTTTTTTAAAGAAATTCTTGAATTGTAATGTAAGCTCGATTCAGCTTTAGAAGTAAAGAATTTTTTTTTGTTTTGTTTTATTTTAATGATACTTTTGGAAAAGTATTTGTTTCTATTTTAATTGAATTAACACTTGTGTTATTTTTGTTTTGTGATGTATTTTGAAAATACGGATGTTTTTTAATAATTTAATTAAGTTATATAAATAAAGATTATTTTCATTTATTTTATAAAGATAATTCTAAACTTCAGTCGCAACTCCAAATTTTTATATATTTCTAATGAGAAGTTTACACCAAAAATGTCACAACTGGATCATTTTTATTAAAAAAATTTTCAAAGGTGACAAAACATAAAATAATACAGCATAATTGTAGCCAGATAAACACTAACACTGTATTAACTCAAAAAAGGCAGATTTCTAAGATAACGGATTTAAAATATCACAAAATTCGACTTGTACTTAATTGTAATATAGCTTGTTTATTTCTTAAGCTTATTTAATTTTTAAAAAAATACCAGTTAATTCCGTAAAAGTGTTATTTTCTTCTCCTGAAAAATGTCGTTTTTGACTTGGGCCACTTTTGTTCTACATGTGCGATATGTGAAAAAAACAAAATCTGAGAAACAAATTGTGTTGCGATTACAACGATTTTTTCCTTACTATACGTAAAAAATCACATTTTTCTCGAGTTTGATCTTAGTTTAACATTTTTTTTTGTACTTTATCTAATTATATGTAAATTCTTAATCTTATTATGATTATTATAATCAAATGTTTTTATATTCGAATTTTATGGAAACCATATGTATATTTGTAGACTTATCTATCCACATAAATAAATAAAGAGATACGAAGTATTGAAAAAAAACATCAAAACATTGACCTTAATTTAAAGCCTATATATGAACGTCTATTGTTACTCTAAAAGAAGTAATTTAGTATTGAGAGTCTGGATCAAATCAGTATTATCTGAAATTAATCGAACGAAGTACTTAATTATTTCTCAATTTTTCGAGAGGCCTTACAATTTTTTCGTAGACGTTACCAAATGTAAAGAGTATCAGCGATAAGACATGAATACATAATATTTAAAATTTTATCAATACAACAAGGTGATTATAAAATCAGGCCAAGCAAGCTATACATACTATAAACATAAAGTGTACTTCGAATTAAAATAAAAAAATGATTGTAATGAAACCTCAGTTTGCTTAAATAAGTGAAGTTCTGTGGTAAATTCGCGTAAAATCGACATATTGTCTTAAACCAAACTTCACAAAATTGATTTTTCACAGATTAGTGCAGTAGTAGGCTTTGGAATAAAGTGCACCCTAATATTTGTTATTATAGAACCGCATTTCTAATCAAAAGCATTGCATACATACAGACAGGAAAGGAACCATACAGCGATAAATTAAAACAAAAAGCTACGTTTTATGTTATTTGTTTGTAAACAAAAAACAAATTGAAAAGATAACGTGCGCCTACTTATTGTGACTATTATATGTAAGAAAAATATGGTTTATCGTTCAAGGTATAAATTTTTCTAGTAAAATTATGTTGAGTTTCTAGCACTTTTGTTCGGATTGAGCCGAAAATAAATTTGAAATTCATAATCACCCTGTGTATATTTAAGTGACATGCGTCGTCACAAGTTTGTAATTTTATTTACTTCAAAATTGATAATGCATTCATTGAATGATATTAAAAATATAAAAATTAGTAGATTCTAAATCTTTTTCAAAAATATAAGAAAATAAGTTAGTGCATCCAACTATATAATAGTATAGTTTTTTACTGCACTATATACTTTTGAAATGCAATTTGTTTTCAATTTACATCACTGTTTGGAATAAATACAAATTGTATTTTACTAAATTATATGCGATCATTCTATTTTAGTTCCATTAAATAGTTGACACAAGATGCATTTGAAAATGTATTTTAGTAATAATATTGTTTGTGTTATAAGTGTTTTATTATGCAGCATCATATCACATGCACATTCATATCGTATTCTATGCGCATTTACCACATCAAGTCAATCGCATTTTATTGTGGTGGATGGTTTAATGAGAGGATTAGCTGCGCATGGACATAATGTCACGGTTGCAAGTGCATTCCCACCACGGCAGGCAATTCAAAATTATCGTCACATTAAAACTGAACAAAAAGTCATGCATGAAGGTTAGTCGAATAAAAATTGTAATGTTTTTTGTTTTCTTTAAGATAACAAATTTATATTTGTTCATATATACAGACGTTATTAAAAAATTTATCGAAAAGCCTGGTGACATTGTCAACACATTCAAAACACTACCATTATTTTTGCGAGCATCAATCCAAGAGGCAAAGGATATGTTGAAATTGCCCGATATTCAAGAAATGATGCGATATGAACAATTCGATTTGGTCATTATGGAGGGATTTCATGCTGATTTTTTGTACGGGCTTGGTGCCCATTTTAATTGCCCCATAATTGAGTTTTCAACAATACGAACGGTAAACTATATGATCGAAAAAGTCGGGAATCCAACCGGAATCTCATATTTTCCTAATTTTTACGGTGAATATTATACGCCTATGGATTTTAAGGCACGTGTCATGAATTTCATCAACTATTTGATTGAACGACCTCTGTTTTATTACTATAAAAAATGTCACGAAGACGCGTACAAGTAAGTAATTACAACATGCACATTATTTACAGTTTATGCATGATTTTATTTCTATATATACATTTGTAGTGAATATTTTCCTCAACCAAAGTATCCAGCTTACGACGTAATATCCAAAAATATCTCAGCCATATTTATTGCCGATCATTTCAGTGAAAATTCTGTGCTTCCCCTACTGCCGCAAATCGTAGAAGTTGGCGGAATTCATTTATCCGACCAATCAAATCCATTGCCAAGGGATTTACAAAATTGGATGGATCGATCCACAAACGGTGTGATTTTATTTAGTCTCGGCTCAAATTTGAAATGTTCCGGCATCAAACCGGAATTATTACGACATATACTGGACGTATTTGAACGGATCAACGAAAATATATTATGGAAATGTGAAACAACCGAAATTGGTGGTGTGCCAAAAAATGTTCGAATCATGAAATGGATACCCCAGACTGACGTACTACAACATAAAAACCTAAAATTATTTGTGACACACGGCGGATACGGAAGCCTTACCGAAGCTCGTTACTATGGTGTACCACTTGTAATGATTCCATTCTTTGGCGATCAAATGGCCAATGTGTTTCGCGTGAAAAATGAGGGATTTGGGATTGTTGTGCCGTACGCTGAATTAAACGCACCCATGTTGTATACGGCAATGCGTGCAGTGCTCGATAATTCGAAATATGGTGAAATGGCAAAGTATCGATCACAATTGTATCGCGATCGTCCCATATCGGCACTAGAAACTGGTATATTCTGGGTGGAATATGTAATTCGATATGGCGGGGCAAAGCACATGAAATCAAACGCAATTCATTTGAATTTTATTCAACTGAACTCGCTGGACGTGATCGGATTTTTAGGACTAATTTTATTTATAACGCTACATGTCTTTTATAAATTATTTATGTGTTTAGTTTATAAGCTAAGCGGTAAGATGATGAAACCGAAAATCGAATAAACTATTTCCACAAAATGTGTCGTGAGTCATCTATTATTTTATTTCTGAACTATCAACTAATGTTTTACCCCTAAATGACTTTTATTTTGGAAATATTTTCTTCAAATGAAAGATCAAACATTTAAGATATATTGAAGATTTGAAATTATGTATAGTGATTAATTAGAATTCTTTTTAAACATAAAAGTAAATATTTTTAAGCATCGGTGGTTCAGTGGTAGAATGCTCGCCTGCCACGCGGGCGGCCCGGGTTCGATTCCCGGCCGATGCAAATTATTTTTTTTTTTTAATTTTACCTAATATATTGGATATGGAATTTATTTTTTGGGAAGTTGAAACCACGATAAAATTTAATCATGTATAACAACATTAATATCACGAGAAATATAACATCAAAAATATTTTTATAATTTAATTTCATAGCAGAATATATACCAAAAAAATAATTCTTTATACCATGCTATTGTTCTTGGGTCCCTAAGGAAATTAGAGTTAATAAAAGAAACAAAAAAAATTAACATCACAATACATATATATACATCCATACGTACGTATACTATATGTGCGTCTTATGTAATTTTTTTTTTTTTTTTCATTTTTGGTGGCAAATCTTACATACTTTTATTTCTTAGGTTTGGTTTTCATCTGCGATATATACATATTTTGTTTTAAATTATTTAGTTAGTTTTACCATTTCGCTTGGAATTTCTTTTGGGAAATTTCAGTGTTATGTGAATGGAACAAACATATTAATAAAAATCTAAATGCAGAAAAATAAAATTTTGATTTTATGGCACATGTTTTGGTTCGGCACATGTTGACATTATATGTGTACATATAAACATTTATTTACGAAGGGAAAATCTACCATATCCAGCACAAATATTCTGAACTACAGAAAATGTGCTGGTCATTAAAATATTGTCCAAATCGACTTTTTATTATATAATTTATTACCATTTTATTTACAAATTAAATCATAAATTAAACGAAAATAACAACAACAGCAACAACGAAAAATTAAGTTTCGTACCAACAAGTATTATAACTATACATGTATATATATATGTATGTACTTAGCATGATGATGGATAAAACGAAAAATTTATAAATCTTCACATCTTAAGATAATGGACTTGATATGCAAAACAAGTCAACAGATTGTTTTAATTAAACAGCATAAACCAAAAACCAAAACAGTTTAGAGAAAATTATTAAGAAATGAAGTTAAAGTTTAAGATTTAATGAAACAGATTTTTGCTTTTCTTTTATATTCAATAATGAAAATTTAACGTGGAAAGTTGGGTAAATTAGATTGCATTGTAAATTTAAAAGAAATTTGTATTTTTATAATATTACGTGAAAGACGCAAATTATATTGTAGTCGAACAATTTTGGATCAATGTGAATATAATAATGTTGTGTGTGATCTGGAATCTCGCCCGCTAAAATAATAATTTTCAATTACGTGATGCACAAAAGAACTATATTTTTTATTTTATTTACTTTATTTATTTATTTAGAAATACAATATTTAAAATGGTCTCGATCTCTACACTTTTCTCTAACCGTAACCAGTTTGGCTGTATAGGATATTACCCTTGTTATAGGTGTTCATTACAAAATTTCAATTTCAACTACCCACCTTGTTGAATGAGCATAAATATATAAGGATTGTTAATGTGATTGAGAAATTCACAGCAGAATTGGATGTACATTGTACAGTCACAAATTTAAATTTAAAATTGCTAAGATAATTGCATTGATTTGGTATATTACACATAATATGCAATATGCAAATTATGGTCAATACATCATTCAGCGTTCAACGGTATATATAACTTGGTAGATGTTGAAAGCACACTGAATATTTGCGAGGGCAAAGCGTTTTTGCCTCGACCGCTGAAGAATTGAAGAAGGTGAAGAAAAAGTCCAATTTCCAATCGATGAGCTTGATATGCTAATTCATTCTCCCCGCCTTGAACTCTCGTCGAGTTCAACATCTAGTGGTAAAGGACACACCTTTGTGATGGCTCGTTGATAAATCCCTGTTTTAACACAGACCACGCGAACTAACCCATCTGCTCCAGGGTTAGTCGCTACAATCTTTCCCATTTGCCATTTCATCGGAGGAAGATTATCATCCTTAATGACCACAATTTGGCCAATTGCAATGTTTGGTTGCTGAGATATCCATTTGCTGTAGCAACATTTGTAAATAATCCTTGGACCATCTAATCCAAAAATTTTGAACCAATTGTTGAAGTAGGCGCCGTCGTTTGTTGTATCCAATGAATTCTTGCGTTATATTCGGTTCAGGAACAGCAGTAAGTGATGTTAGTGGTGTCATGGGCCGGGAATTCAAAATTGCTTCCACTTGTTTGCACAGCTTATTGAGTTCTTCGTATAGGTGAATGGTTGCCCATTACACGACGTAGGTGATACTTGGCGGATTTTACAGCAGCTTCATAAAGTCCTCCGAAATGAGGCGACCGTGGTGGATCGAAAGTCCAATGAATTCTATCTTCATAGTCGGTATTACTGATTTAGTTCCGAATTTGCGCCTACGAAGTTTGTTCCACCAATCTCTGCAGTTACCTTTTCCAGCGGAAGTCGAAGTATTGACGCAAACGATTTGGTCATGAAGTTGACTTGAGAGCCAGAATTTAATAACGCAGTATCCAATACCTTCACCATAGCAGGAGTTAAAAAACATATTAAGGTCCATATCGTCCTCCAATGAACGTAACCGTAGTAGACTTGGACGGCGTTGACGGTTTTAGATTGGAAGATGATGCAGCATCCAAATTATCTGACGTCGAAGATGAACAATTGGGTGTGCCAGTGCTTAATTGTAATAAAGTGTGGTGCTTTCTTTGACAAACTTTACATGAATCTGGCACTGGACACTTATATACAAGATGTCCAGGTTTGAAACAATTGAAACATAGATTTTGTGTTTTCACTTGTTCGCGTCGATCATTCACTGACAATTTTAAAAATACTAAACACCGCAAACTTTAGTGAGACGATTTATTGCACAAAACACAATAGTAAACATTTGTACCAGCGTGATATGAATTAGAATTGTGAAATTGTCGTAGCCTTGATTGTGTAGATCTTGGCGTAGCTGAAGATGAAGGTTTCACATGTGCTGGAGACGATGATGACTTAGCAGGTAACAATTCCAATTTCGCACATCGCCCTTTAATAAAATTTGAGATGTCTTTGTAGCTCGCAATTTTATCCACAGGAGCAGCTTCACACCATTTCTCCTTTGTTTCACTGTCAAATTTGCTGGATAGCAAGAACACAATTAAGTCATCCGATTGTTCCGTAGGTCGATGCAGAGTTCGAAAACATCGCAAATGGGAATTAAAACCATCCAGTAATTCCATTAAGCGACGTGGACAAGGTTTCTCCAAAGTCTTTACGGTAAACAACCATTTAATATGTTGTTCACATATGCGATTTGGTTTGTTGAACCGTTCTTTCAGAAGATTCCTAGCCACCTCATAATTTTCCTCGGTAAAATCCAAAGATTCTATTGTATGGGCTGTAACATCCTTCAAACCATGTTTTAGATATTGGAATTTTGTAATTACTCCATAATGCAGGATTCGTATGAACCAACTAGTCAAAACACTAAATAAATTCAAACAATTTCATTATATCGCCGGAAAACGTGGTCAACGCGTTTCCTCGTATCCTCTTCCATTTCAGTGATGGTTTGGTCCTTTTCATAAGGTCCATAGTTTCTCGTGACTTCATCCAAGCAAAGGGGCACTTGAGACAGAGTTGCCTCATGAAGCGAGTTTTTGATCTACGTGAATTGGCGTTGCAATGACTCCATATAAACAGCAACACTATTTTTAGCACGTTTAAGATGGGCCATATCACAATCAAATTGTTCTTTAGGCTTCACAATTATTGAAAGATCCGCGCACTAACACTTTATCACTTTATTTAGCACAAAACACAACTCACCAATAAAGCAGCAGCAGCAAACAGCAATCGAATTAGCGATGAGCAATTACACAGCAAGCGCAGCAACAGCAAATGCAGCAAATTAAACTTTGAAGAATTCAATATATATGAATGTTATAATTTGAGGGATAAAGATCCCGCTTCTGACACCATGGATATTTGCGAGGGCAAGCGTTTTTGCCTCGACCGCAAATATGACAATTTAAAAGAACAGGAATTAACTTATATACATTAAAATGAAAAGTATAGCAATACATAATAATTATAGGGGATTACGGAGTACGGTTCATATGCTTGTTCACATACTAGAAGTTCTGATCCTTTTCATTGGCGGAAACTATATACTGCTAATCTAATAGATTAGCAAAAGAAGTGTTGCTAATACATCATATATGAATATTGTATTTCAGTTGTTGAAGTATCCAAGCTACTTTTACAACAGTTCTCATATCCATCTCCAGTTCATATTCCTAAAAATGTTTGTAGTGAGGTTCGGGTTCGATTCCCGTTGGTGACCAAAAATCACGATTTAATGTGTAAGTATATGTGTTTGTTTGGGAATTACACCGTGGGCCCGTTAGTGGCATTGAGTGCTGGAGTAATCCGCTCAATAAAATAAAAATAAAAAAATTATAAAAATCCAATAATGGAAAATGGTCTAGAAGGCGTTAATTCATGGTATAAGATGACCCATCTGTTGCTGGGAAATAATTAAACGATAATGACTGCAGGTGGTACAGGAACGAGCTACTCGTTTTGCAAGAATCTTTGCAACGATTATAAAATTGATGGCGAGTAGTTGCTGTTGCATAGGATGACAGTATCGGTACATGTAAATCCTTCACGAGTATCTCCGTAAACCGTTAGTAGGCGTCGAGAATAGCTTAATGTTTAATGTCATATGAACAGCAAGTGGTCATACTAATCCGCCCACCAACTGACAGCGTTCCCCATTCATCAATAAAGGGAGACAATGATCGAACTTTGCTTTCGCGTCGTAAAACGGAACTTTTGGTGATTCGACTAACATCTTCTAAAAAGCTCTCAGTTTAGGGCCGTCACACAGCAAGCATTATAGCCCTTTTAATTTGAGAAAATGTCAAATATAAAGAAAATGGTTTAATTTTATTAAATGTATCATGAAAGCGATATAACACTTAGTTAATGTTCTAATGACTGAAGAGAATGATGACGACTTATTGAATAAATTCGCGACCGCAGCGTAATCATTCGTCACAAAGCAAGTAACAGCGGTACATAAACGAATGACTTTTTGATTTACAAATCTTCAATGGTTACGTTTGAAAGCTGGTCGTCAGATAATTTCTAGTTTTCGGATGATTCACGTAAAAAGTTTGAACCTCTCCGCACCACAGCAAGTTTACAACCAGTTGATCCGGAAATATTCCGCACGCGACGATAAATCTGCTGGATTCCTTTCCGAAGACACATGATCCCAATTAAGCCGCGGAAGTCGTTCCAGGATGAATGATGAACTGTTCTCGATAAAAGTGTTCCATCGTCTGGGAACATCGGAAAGCCATGCAAGAACGAATGTATCATGTAGCACATGGCAATATACATTACCGAGCCATAAAAAGAAACGATATCATGATCAATTTTTAGCGATCCGTTACCAGATATGAAGTAACCAAAACATGTACAAAAAGATCATCATCAAGCGGGTATTTTGCGGGCCGCAATAATCTCATAAAATTGTCCCCACCATAAAACTAAATCCACGGGACTTGGATGGTTAAAATTTTAATCAGCGTGTTGTAAAGACTGAACATTTTCGTATTTGGCTAACTTCACCGTGTTCGGAGGAAGATCAGAAATTAAATTGTTCATTATAAGAGCTCTCATATGAATAAAGAGGGATTATCGGATGATAAAATAGCCAATTGAGCATATACCCTTTTATTCTACCGGCGCTTATAGATCCTAAGACCTTACGATATTTACACAAGTATGGTTACACGATAGGTATAGGGATTGAACACAATTTTCTATAATTAAACTAGATTCTGCAGCTTACTTATCCTGAACCAACATTAAGGCCGTTGGTAGCAAGGTCAGAAAAGGGATAGAAACACTGAGAGCCATGGCTTCGGAAGGATTCGAGATCGCAACGTTAATAGTAGAATCAGACGAAACAATTGCATTGATTGAGTCAATATTGGATGATTAGTTATCATTTGGCCACTCCAGCATAATGTTGATAGAGGCTTTCTGACTATCGTCATTTGGAAATAGAGAATCAACCGTTGAACGAAGAGTGTTGATGTTGTTTGGGTTATTAGCACGTGTTAACTTTCATGCAGCAATAAGTTGTGTCGTTGACCACAAATTCGACAAGAGAAACTAGATTAACATTCAGACATCATTTCGAGTCATACAATTTCAGCAAAATTGAAAGTCGTTTGCGATGTTAATGCGGTTTGAGACAATTATTTTTTGAAGCATTGGTTAATTTTATCACAACAGGGACACTTAAACTTTTCGTTGGTTGTGTGCAAATTAAATCTAGTTGGTATCTTCTCATGGAGCTGATTGCTTAGTAATTGAGATCTTAGATGGTAAACAAGATTCAAACGTATCACATCTTTTATCATGGAACTTTAAAAATTCTTCGAAGGAAGGGGATTCCTACCGATTATCTACCGAATATTTTACCCACAACTCCTTAGACTGCACATCAAGCTTATTTATGATTAAATAAACCAAACATTGGTCACGTTTCTCGTTCTGCGAACACAAGCACTTTAACTCACATGCGTCGCAACTTTTGTGAAGAGTATTGGAAGTCACTTTCTGGATTTACCCGAAACAATGTTGAGTGGTTCAACCAATGAAGTTAGTCCAGAAAGTCCGATATGTTAGGTAGGTTAATTCAAGTATTTCAATTTATTTCAGATCAATTCTTGAGAGTAGTTAGACACAAAATCATGCACAAATGCACAATAGGACACAAACTAATCCACAATTCTTATCTTCTCTACGTGTATAAAGAAAGTTGTTCGTCGTTCTATCTGTTTATTACTTATATTAGACTCTACTCTACTAATTTTGATCGATTCACCAGGATTTTACCCGTAAGGTTTACTTATGTCTAACTCGATACATTATAAATCCGACAGTCTAACTGTTTATTTCTTGTCTAATATGTGGCAATCGTGGACTCCTAAACTAATTACGACAAGGTTTACACCAAAGTATTGGCAATTTGCCCATGCCAGAATTTAAGCTAACTCTCATTTTGATTGGGCGTCAATTAGTAAAATATAAAAGTGTGGTAATACGTTTTAAATAGAGTCCACCTGAAACTTCTCTTAAAAGCTCCATTTTAAATTCGGCAAGATAGAGAGACAGAGAGACATTTTGGAGTCAACTAACAAAACAGAAAATGCAAAATTACAAATCAATAGATAAAATAGTCGATCCAGAATAATGTACTTTTTAAATTCAAAACCTGAACATAAACATCAGTGTTCCACATAAACCGCGGGAACCTGGCTACACGAAAACAATTTGAAAACTGCGAAGCAGAAGCTATTCAATTCTTACTAGTTGCGTCACAGAAGATCATAATTTATCGTAGCTCATTGATCCATTTTCAGTTTTGATGTCCCATTTCAATGAAGCGCCATAAGTTCCCATAGAACGTGTTTCGCCACTTCAATAAACAAGACGCTCTCTGATGGTAAGCGAGATTTAAATAGCTTATTGTTTAAATAACTGTAAATAATACTTTAGTGTACTCGCCCTTTCTTACATAAATCTACGTATTGTTGAACCATATAATGTGGCTCTGACATGCAGCGACTATACTGTACTCTAATATGAGAATAAATAAATTCTAGTGACCTAGAATTAAAATGGGTGTTTTATTCACAATCCAGTGATCGAACCTTGTTTGGCAAGGCTAAAATGTAACAATATTACGGTTGAATTATGACTCACATTGCACAATGGTTAAAGCTGTGACGTTTGGATAGGGAGTTACCGGGTTCGAATCCCAAAAGAGGCACTATGTAAAAGGGATACTACATGCTTGATGATGAACACATCTATGACCCTCAGTGACCGTCAGTGCAAGCTAGCGGGACCCACAGTAGGTTGTATAGATGGTCAATCAAATTGAACCTGTGGCTGTGTGCCCCCGATTTGGCTGAGAACGGCGTAAGTAATGAACACAAATATCTTAACTACGAACGAGTCAGGAGAGCCTTGAGCCCAATTAGAGATTAAAATATACAAAACAAAAAAATCAGATTGAAGATATCAAAAAATAGGTCCGAGGCACAGAGTATAACCGAGCATCACCACCACAATACCAATCAAATCCACTGTTTTGGATTAATTGAACGCTTTAAATATTTCAAAAAGGTATATTTTGCTTTGAATCTCCAGAATTAAATAAACCATATGGGTAGAAATTTCCAGTTTATATAACTATATATTCATAATAAACGTGCAAAAGTGGTCCTGATAAAAACACTAGCCGCTCAATTAGTCGTTTTGATTTTATTGGAAAGATACTTAATCAATTTTGGCTTTTTGACATTTCAAAAATAGTTTTTTAAGAATCCACTTGATTATCTTAAAATTTATATACAGTAGAATAGCGATTAAACAAGTCAAAAATGCAATCACATCTAGTGAATGGAGTTGCCAAAAATTTAAATAGATCGCATTTGATTTCATATGCGGTGCGCCTCGATGCCGAATCACATACTCAACCCAAAAAATTGCCGTGTCCAGCGCGGATAACGGACGATCACGATATAAATTTGAACGATGCGCGGCTACACTCTTATATGCCGGATCTTCAATCACCAATTTCATTGTGTCGTACAGCGTTATCTCATTTAATTCCGAGTATGGTAAAATAGCAGCCCAATTTTCATTTTTCACCTTAAATGCGTTTGTCATTTGATCGCCAAAGAATGGTATTATTACTAAGGGCACGCCATAATAACGAGCTTCGGTAATACTTCCGAGGCCTCCATGAGTCACAAATAATTTTAGATTTGTATGTTGCAGTACAGCTAACTGCGGTAACCATTTTGAGATTTTAACATTACTTGGCACGCTTTCCTGCAGTTGGTCGGTATCACATTTCCATAAAATATTTTGTTTCAATCGCTTGAACACGTTGATGATTGCGTTATACTTTTCTGACGGTAGACTTGAACATTGCACGTTCGAACCAAAACTAAAAAATATAACACCATGTATTGAATCGTCCATCCATTTTTGCAGGTTGTTTGATAGCGGCGCCGGTACTTTATCGGTAAGCTGCATACCACCAACTTCAATAACTCCTGGTACAAGTGGCATTGGATCACCTTCACTAAAATGCTGTGTTATAAAAATGGCGGACACATTTTGAGACATCTCTTTGTACGATGGATACTTTACGGATGGAAACAGTTCACTGGAATTACCGATTTGCATTTTTAAATAACATTTTAATTGATAAACTTACACTTATGTATACTTATAATGTATCTCCTGCCTAGACGCATGGTCCCACATAATCGGAATTTCCACTAAATGAAACAAAAAGTTTCCAAGCCGATGTGCAAAACTCATCGGCGATTTAAACACAGACATTACATTAGGATTGTATGCAACACCGATTGGATTGCCCATTTGTTGTAAGAAATTATTTGACCCTCGAGCTGATGTGTACACAATTATCGGGCACTCAAAATGTGCACCCAAACCATAAAGTGCATTACCGTGAAAACCTTCGATTATCACCAAATCGAACTTTTCTTCGATCATAATTTTTTGAAACTCACCTTGCTTTAACATGTCACGAGCTTCACTGGCTGCAAAATCGATTAATAGAGGTACGAGTTTAAAGGTGGTGAACACATTGCCGGGTGTTTCGATAAACTTTTGCAGCACCTCTGAAAAGTCCGAATATTATCTTTGGCTAAACTAATATAAGTTCAATGACACTGACCTTCATATATTTTGTTGGTCTCAGTTTTTATGTGATGATAATTTTTCGGTGCCGTGGCAGGAGGGTATGGGCTAGCTACATTTACATCATGTCCCTTGCTAGCGAGCGCCAACAACAATGGTTCAAGCGCAATAAAATGTGATCGACTTATAGTTGGGTAGGCACAAAGTATTTTATACGAATTTACATGAACAAAGATAACAGTTAAAAATAGCAAACACTTTAAAATCAACCGAACCATTTTGAAACACAAATCGATACTAAATTATTGAAGCTAGTTTCTATTATTTTATCTATTAATTTGATAACGCTAATTAATGATAGCGATTTCATGACGAAATTTAAATTCAAACGCGGAGAAAAAAACGTTAAATTCTCTTAAATTTAGACACTCTTAGCGCTGATATGTTATCACCACAAATTATCACTGATAAGACAAATGAAATATTTTAGTTCACATACAAACGCCACCCGGGCTGTGCGCGATTATTTCAATTAACTCGCAAAAATGATTGCGATTGCAGTCAAAGTGATTGTAATCTTTGTGTCGCTGGTGCCATTCAACCAAGTCGATTCTTATCGAATTCTATGCACGTATCCAACGATAAGCCGATCACATTTCATCGTAGTCGAGGGATTACTAATTGGTCTGGCAGAAAAAGGGCATGACGTAACAGTGGTTAGTCCGTTCCCATTACAACGAGCAATCAAAAATTACCGTCACATCACAACACAAATGAACCAAACTATTGCTGTGCTAATGGATAAATTTAGCGAAGAGCCGGGCAGTGTTTTAAATTTTGTCAAATTGTTTCCGTTAATGTTGGATTTTGCGGCTGGCGAAATTCGCAATATGTTACAACATAACGAATTTAATGACGTCATGGCAAATGAGAAATTTGATTTAGTGATTGTTGAAGTGTTTCATGGTGACCCATTGTTTGGATTGGGCGCCCATTTTGACTGTCCAGTCGTGCGATTCACATCGTTTAAATTGTTTAATCATTTTCTGGACCAAATGGGAAATCCACGTGGAACGGCCTATGTGCCAAATGCGTTAGTTGCAGAATTTGATGCACCATTCGATTTTAAAAATCGTGTGATCAACATGATTTTATTATTGTTGGAGAGACCATCGTCTATTTATAAAGAGATTCATTCTGAACGACATTATAAGTACGTATGTATATAAGTATGGAACAGGTTCACGATTTATTTGAATGTATAAATTTTACTTTTACAGTGAATTCTTTCCACAACCGAAGTATCCATCGTTCAGAGAGATGCAAAAAAAATCGCCGGCAGTTTTTATTTCAAAACATTTTACGGACGGTGATGTATTGCCTTTAGTGCCGGGGCTCATAGAAGTTGGTGGCATTCATTTAAAAGAAACTGCCCATCCGTTACCGAGTGATCTCCAAAACTGGATGGATGAGTCTACGAACGGTGTGATTTATTTTAGTTTTGGATCAAATGTTAAATGCGCACACCTCGATCCCAACAATTATGCCAACATCGTGAATACATTTAAACGTCTAAACGAGAATGTGCTATGGAAATGTGAGACAGAAGATTTGATCGGACTACCAAAGAATGTGAAAATTTCGAAATGGCTGCCACAAACCGATTTACTTCAGCATAAACATTTAAAACTATTTGTAACCCACGGTGGATTGGGGAGTATCACGGAAGGACGATTTTATGGTGTACCTTTGGTGGTGATACCATTTTTTGGCGATCAAATGGCAAATGCAGTGCACGTACAAAATGAAAAATGGGGCAAAAGACTTAAATATTCGGAACTAACTGAGGAATCGCTTTACGTTGCAATTCGAGACGTGATCGATGATCCTAAATATAAAACACAAGTTCAACATCTGTCAATGTTGTATCGAGATAGACCAATGTCAGCACTCGATACTGGAATATTTTGGATCGAATACATAATCCGACATAAGGGTGCACCTCATATGCGATCGAACGCAATACATTTGAATTTTATTCAATTGCATTCGTTAGATGTGATCGGATTTTTATTGGTCATCGTCGCCATTGTCCTGTATATCGATTATAAAATATTAAGATGGATTATGAATAAATTATTTTTTAAAATAAATAAATCCAAAAACGATTAATATCAAAATTCAAAATTTATTTTAGCTATTGAGAACTATATATACTTAATCTACTTTTAGTTTATTAATCCGGTTGACAATTTTTTTTAACAAGTATTTTAAAATCTTGTAATTCACATAGCTAACTGCTGAAACAAACACGGCTAAGAATCCAAGAACATCAAGTGACTGGAGTTGAAACCAGTTTAGATACATTGAGTTGGGTTGCATATGTTTTGCACCGCGATGCCGTATTATATACTCAACCCAAAAAATTCCAGTTTCAAGCGGCGTTAGCGGTCGATCACGATATAGGCTCGATCGATATTTTGCTTCCCGCTTATAATTTGGATTATCGATCACTTCTCTAATGGTGGTGTATAGACTGTTCGTCGTTAACTTCAGATATCTTAAATTAATTCCCCATTTCTCGTGCTGAACATGAAATCCATTCGCCATTTGATCAGCGAATAATGATATTACGATTAATGGCATAGCATAATATTTCGCCTCCGACACACTACCTTGTCCACCATGCGTAACAAACAGTTTCGTATTATTGTGCTGTAGTATTTCAGTCTGTGGCAACCAATTTGCAATTTTCACATTTTTTAGTTCGCCAGTGATGTTATTTACTTCACATTTCCATAAAACATTCTCTTTTAGTTGCTTGAAAACACCTAAAATAATATTCAGCTTATCGGACGCAATTAAAGCACATTTCATATTTGATCCCAGGCTGAATAGAATAACACCGTTTGTTGATTTATCCATCCATTCTTGCAGGTCCGGAGGAAGCAGTTTCTTTTTATCTTTCAAATGAATTCCACCAATTTCGATAATGGTCGGTCCAAGTGGACGAACATCGACTTCGGTAAAATGTTGGGCCACAAATACTGCAGACACGTTCTGTCTTGCGTCGTGAAAGCTACGAAATTTCGGTTGCGGAAATAATTCACTGAAATAGAAAGTAATTCGTTATCCGGAACCAATCGAATATATATGGAGTAACATAACATACTCGTAACACTTCTTCTGGGAGTAAATCGAAAACATGAACAACGGTTGTTGCACAATAAAAAGCAGCATATTATAAACTCGATGGATGAAATTCATTGGGCCCGCATACTCAGCCAAACCATTTGTGGCGTACGAGATTCCAATTGGATTTTTGTATAAATCTAAAAATAAATTTGATGCTCTGACCGATGAAAATTGAACAATGGGACAGTTAAAATGTTGTCCAAGACCAAACAGCGGATCACCCAGACAGCCCTCAATAACCACTAAATCGAATTGTTCCGTTTCGATAATCTTTTGTACATCTGGATTTCGCAACATCGTCCGAATATCGTGATGTGCAAATTTTAACAGCATTGGAGCAGCTTTTAAACTACTTGCAAGACTTCCTGGTTTATTCAAAAATTTATCCATCATTGCTGCCATGAAAGTTTAAACCGAATATTATACAAAATGATCTACAAAATTATAATGAAACTTGTACATACCTGAATGTAAATCACTGCGCGGATTATAAATGTGCCGATAATTTTGTACAGGTTCCTCCGGTGGATGTGGACTAATAACGGTCACATCATGGCCCTTTTCCGCTAATCCGACCATTAATGCCTCAACCAAAATAAAATGTGATCGACTTATTGTTGGGAATGGACATAGTATCCGATATGCCTGTACACATGTAACCAAATTTAATGTCACCAACAACAAAAATGAAAATAATTTACAATTTAATGTTAGCATTGTAACCAATTTTTTAAAACTAAATTTGTCACACGCTTATGTCTATAAATTTTTTGAATGCGCATATAGGTGTTGCTACACTAGAATGTTGACATATGACTGCGCCAAGTAATTATCGTTTATTTAAAATTCTAATGGAACATTTTGACTAAAAATCGAGAACGATTTGTAATTTATGTTAAATATGATAATTAAAACGATCGAGAAAGTTAAAACTTTACCAATTGTACAGTGAATACTTGGGTAAAGGTAGGGTTAGTTTATTTAAAGACCGTATAATTTTGTGTGTTATTACACAGTGGCTGGTATCCGAAATAAATATTTTGTACCGAACGACAATCTTCCTCTTTGCTGCAGCAGCCAGCATTTAACTCTAATACATATAGTAACCGTTTTAAAAACTGACACGGAAATAGTAATTGAGCGTCTCATATAAGGAATAATCGTATAGTTATTTTTACTCTGGCTCTATAGCTCTAGACCCAGAGTTGCACGCAGCTTCAATGTTTGCATTTTGCAACTAGTTCGTACTTCGTTTCTATAACTATATGACTCCCGAAGTTGGTGAGGAGTTTCTTACTTGTCATGCTGTCTTTTTGGGAACACTATTCATATGGAAGCGTTTGGTTTTAAATAGTCAGTATCTATAGGGTATCGTAATGTTTATAAATGTAAAAATTTGCTGACAATCAATAATCTCGAATTCCGGTGACGATCTTCTTTGCAGTCCATGCCAAGTTTGATTTGGGTTTAAAGATTATGTTTCTGTCGAATTTGGCACAGTTTTACTACACAGAATAATATTATTTCATCTCTATATCAGCAAAGTTCAAGGCCACAGTTACAAATTGTGTCTGCACAAAACTGCTTGAAAAACTGTATAACGTGTCTGCGTATAAAACTGCAGTTCGACAATCTTGTATCGTGCAATTGTCGTTAGATTCCAAATTCAGCACTAATCCATACGGGAGCCATCCAATAAAAAGACTATCGACAAATAAGCTGAAGATAGAACACAGTACAGTTAAAAAAAAAAATTGCCAATGGCCCACAATGGAACTGAAATCGTCCCACGCCAAAATGCATTTCAAGCGAAACGTTGCAGAACATGCAGTGTCTATAAGCTAGTGCCGTTAGGATATACCATATGCTTACATGCAGGTTGTTGGGGTTTCAACTCTGCTCCATTCGTTCTGAATTCGTCAAGATTAAAGTAACTCAACGCAACCTGTAAACTACACATCGAGTGCTAGCGGTTTCAACTCAGAGCGAGATTCGGGTTTTCCACCACAATATCTGTAAACCCATACTAATATTTGGATGAAATTCACGTTTGGCTTTGTGGTAGTCAACTATGGGAATGTCGTCAACTTTCGGTTGGTGATGCGCCGAAACCTCTAATACTGGGTTACTTACTTATAATCCTATAGTGTTGCTACTACAAACGGTCTGATGACTCCCTATAATGTTGCTTCTAATGAATAGAAAGTTGTCTGTTTTACCAGAAGAAGTCGGGATAGTCTGTGCCATACGTCCTTGAAAGTTTAAGATCATCTCAGGTTTGTATATTTTCTTTTATTATTATTCTTTATGTTTGATAGCTGGTGTTCATTGATGACGCCTTGAAAATAGAATCAGACGATCTGGTGAATTGTTTAAGATGGTCTAGGGTTAATAAATTACCTCTCAAATATAAGTTAATAGTTTATCTGCTCTGTATATGAGAATCACTAACAATGTTTTACGTTAGAGTATTTTTTTCTTTGCACACCATCCAAATCGGGTGGTTTGATGGTATTTTCCCTGCTAAACTGTCGGATTTCTCTACATTAGAAATTACCAGCTGAATCTGTTCCAAGATTACGTTGCATTACGTTTATGCACTGTACCACGCTCATGGAGTATGAGCTGTAGAGTTGTTTCTATATTCAGTACCTTTTGCACATTTATTTTGATAGAGTACGAGTACCAATTTGTACCAATTTTGGTATTGATAATACTTTACCAAAAACCCACTATTATATTTTTGTATTGCAAAAAGGCCTTTGTTCTTGGGTCCTTACCACCAAAATAATGTTCTTCATCTACAAATCGATAGTTTTACTTTTGCTAACCTATGCATCAATATGGTTGTAAGATTATCGATTTCTATATATAGCAACACTTACAGGACTGCAGATACTGATAACTAAATAATCAACTGACTGTGCCCAAACTGGTTAAGGATTGTATAAACTAACCAGTTGAGAAACCTGGTTACACTTATTACTGCGGTCATGGATGTTTCAAGGTTCACATCTCCAACGCATGGGGCTAGTTTTTAATATGATGACTGGCTGGAGGAGGTAAATGATTGTTTATCATATTTCTGCGGTTGTCCAAGTAGTTTCTTCCAAATCGTTTAACGTAGATCAGTTATTCTCCATTTCATGGTTAAAACTTTAATAGTTTGCTATGGTAGAAATCCTCGTAGGATAATATTGTTAAAAGTTTAATGAAAACGTTGTTATTTAGTTTCAAATAACAAAACACAATAAAAATGGCCTAAAATAGTGAAGACACAAACCAAAAAATATCTATCCAAAATATATAGGCACAAAATTGTTCGATCACTTAACAGTGATTTATACATTGTTTGGGGTGAGGATGGATGATTCATTTTTATGTTTTAAAATCGACATTGTTTTCTTTTTGTACCGTCTGAGTATTTTCAGTAATTCCAGTTTTCCAACATGTTACCAAATGTAATGTGTTACGCAAGTAATACAAAACGAGTTAAATGTATCGAAAGTGATCCTATAATTCTCCAAAGATCCTACATAAGTACTTACCACACGCCAGCTGCAACGGTTCTTTGAATAGGAGGCAGAGCAGAGTATCCAAAAAAGTGTCTCTAAAGCTATAGATGCGTATATATATTCCTGCATATTATATTTGTGATGTGCGCTTATGGTTATGTTGCTTGCACTTACTTGCACTTACAGACGATCAAAAAAGTTATGTACATTGAATGTGATATAAATAGGATGACCTTGGTCCAAAAAGTCTAAAAGCTTTCTGAACCCATACTATAATCTTTTTCGAAATTTTAGTTACTCACACCGCGGTGTTAAATTTACATATAGCTTCAGATGATTGTTTTAATGTTTCTTCTTTGTAAGATTAGCCTTTCTTCAAATTAATGAGTTTATCGTCACATCATTTGTTAACTTCAGCCGCAGCAGTGGGAACATTATAGTAAATAGTTCTATACCTTGATATAAGAATTTTAAAAAATGTATCTACTTTTATGGTCCTGTTAAGTAGTTCCATCCTTTATACACAGTGCAATCTACCCTCTATTTCTGTTGACTGTAGTTACATAATCCTAGTATTACTGCAAATGGTGTTGATTAGTCATTTAATCTAAGGTTCCGTCACACACTTTGAAAGACCGAGTTTCATCCATATCAGCATCGTAAGTTAAGTTAATAATTGGAAAGCCCCCTTGATTAGGACGTGTCTAAAACTGTTTAGAAATAAAATGTTTGATTCATTTTTATCTGTTGTTTGGTTGTATATGCGCTGCAAAACGTTTATTCGCTCATACATATTATATTTGGTCGAGCATTACTTCAGTAGCATTATAGAGCAGAAAACGTTAGATATGATAAGACAGTTTTTTATAAATCCCCAATGATGATCAGATACCGATTCTTCTAAGTAAGTTATGATTTATGAGTAACATAAACGAGTTAAGTGTAAATGGTAACCTGCCAATTGAATTGAACAACTCCAAAAGAAGATGATAATGCGATAAAATGTTGAAAATTGCATGTAATATGCTGCCTATTCTGTGTAGTAGCTAGGTAAAGTCGATATAGAACGTTCTTTATTGATATTACGGTGGATATATTTATAGTTGACCCTGACACTGGCATATCAATCATCCACCGAAAGAACAACACATATTTGTATTTTACTGTATATAGAAAGATCCAGTATCCATTTTATGTTTGAACATTTGCTATTTGTGACCCAGAGAACGGCATTCTCAAGTTGATCGACAATAGCAAGTTTAAATGTAAATGTTGACAAATGTATAACGGCAAAGGACATATGGAACAAGCCCCAGGTAATTTAATGCTGATTCGACCTGAAACGAAAAAACACAAAATTGGCTCGCGAATTGCTGGCTACTGGGACACCATGTGCAACTATGTGAAATCAAAAAATACAAGTTTTTTCACCAGGTTGATGGAGATATCATGGAGGTTTATGGATCCGAAATTGTTAAAATCATTAGCTATGACTCTATCAGAAATAATTGAGGCAAATTTGGCAATTTGAGGAAATTCATTGAAGGAACTCCTCAGAAGATGACTACAATCGATTTTGTCGATGAGGTTTTTAGTTGTGAGGCGTCTAAGGTTCAGTAATGAGAGGGTAACAAACTTTGGAGAGAAAGTGCATGCAGGTGTTGGTTGAAAGCGAACTGGGACATTTAGGGGAACGAAGTACTTACTATAGTTATTACGGACGATTTCACTTAGTTTATATGTATTCTCAAGCTGCAAATGTCATAAGTGGTCGGTTTGGTTGGACATAAAATATAAATGTTCCTAATTGCCAACGGAAACAGCGAACAGTCCGTTATACACCATAGAACAGAATGGGTATACTGAAAAAGAAAGCAGAGCAATCACGCAAAACAAATAGTAATGAAATTCTGAGGTGAAGCAGTGCATGCAATGGCAGTATACCAGCAGATACATCGTATGAGATTTGGTATGGAAAGGCACCAAGAATCGATCAACTCAAAAATGTTAGTATACTGAAGCTTATACATATATACTTACCAAAGAAATAAAGAGGCAAACTGGAGCAAAAGGCAGTAAAATGCACTTTATAGTTATGGCGGGAATGTAAAATGTTTTCGTTTCTGAAATTCAAAGAAAAAGCAAATTAACGTTGCTCATGGACCACAGACTCCCAGCATCTCAATGAAGTAGAGAAGGTTGTTGAATGGTGTTTAGTATCAGAAGATACCATGTTGAGGGAGGAAGTCGAAGAACTATATGCTAATAGCAGATATGATCAAAAACCTTAATCAAGCCGCTTTTTGATCCTTCGATGTCGGCTCTTCCTTTCATACTGAAGTAAAATTCACCAAGCGTTGGATCGTTCACGTTATGTTTGGACATAAGAAATGGCTTACATTAAAGAGCATCATGGAGTTATGACCAAACAGGAAAATCAGCTGTAGTATAGTATACATAATAGTGAACAAATTTCGAATCGGCCTTTAGAACGAGAAATTGGAATCGTTATTGAATAAAGTAATGCTGTACCAACAACAATAGACCAAAATTGTTTATGGAAAACATTGAAAAGTATCAATGTGAGGCTATGGAAGCTAAATGTACTTAGCATAGTCGGAACATCCGTTTTGAAGTTGGAGTAACTAATTTTTTTCAGAAAAGTAACCGTCAGTTGCTTTATCGACAACTGAATCTGCATATATGGCGCCAACTGACGCTGAAACATATTTGCGATATCATCATTCTCAGGCTTTTCAGTCTTCTTCAATTGCGATATTGGAAACCATAATGTGTGACTTTTAATCGACCTACTACATCTATTAATTGAATTTTACGATAAACAATGTACAAAGCAAATAAAATGTGTTAAAATTCTGGAATTTTGTCAAATTTTATTTTATGTTTATTTAACAACTTCAATGTAATAATTTATGTATTATAAATACGTACATGTTATGTATAGATTAATTTTTTTGTATTTAAGGAAGACCATGAACCGTTCACAGTAAACATACAATAATTTTAGTTAAATATCTTTAGTCCGCCTGTGATTTAAACTCTATAGTTTTAAAGACTCAAAATTTGTCTAAACGATGTTAAAAAAAAAGTATATATAAGAAGACTTAACACTTCTATCAATGATTAGCAATTCTTGTCCAAAAATAGCTTTGATATAATAACGGCGCAGTGCGACAAGCTATATCAACGCTTAACAATTTTATAGAATACAATTTCAGTGTACAAATGGAGCTCAGTGAATCAAGTTTAAGTGTACGTTGCAAGTGGTTTAAATTTTTCAAATATGTTAAAAGTGTTTATAGTTACGGTGGTACTCGTAGTGATCGAATTAATACAAATTGATTCTTATCGTATACTATGCACATATCCAACAATAAGTCGTTCGCATTTTATTGTGGTGGAGGGATTAATGATTGGACTGGCAGAGAAAGGACATAATGTAACCGTTGTCAGTCCATTCCCACCAAATCGTCATGTGAAAAATTATCGTCATATCACAACCGAAATGAATAAAACCCAATCGATATTGATGGATAAATTTGCCGAAAATCCGGGAAGCAATATAAATCATTTTAAAGTGGTACCGTTTATGATCGAATTTGCGATCGGTGAAATTCGAAATATGTTCAAGTTGGATAAGTTTACGGAGATTATGGTGTCCGAGAAATTTGATTTGGTTGTTATCGAAGCGTTTCATGGTGATGTGCTATTTGGACTTGGAGCCCATTTCGATTGCCCGGTCGTTCGGTTTACATCATTTAAATTGTTCTACTATTTTTTGGAACCGCTGGGCAATCCAAGAGAGATCTCGTATGTACCAAATATAACGGCTGAATACCTGGCCCCAATGAATTTTATACAACGCGTCTTAAATATGTTATTATTTTTAATTGAACGTCCGATAACATGGTATAAATTCGGGCAGAATCAACAGCATTACAGGTAAGCTGGGAAGGACGATCCGTCACGAATATATTATAAAAAAGTGTATATTTTTAGGGAACTATTTCCACCGTCAAAGTATCCGCCACTCAGCGAACTCGAAAAAAAGTCACCGGCTATTTTTGTTGCAAAACATTTTAGCGAAGGAAATGTGCTACCTCTGCTTCCGGGTGTGATTGAGATTGGAGGTGTTTACCTGAATGACCAACCAAATCCTTTAACCAAATCTTTACAAAAATGGATGGATGACTCACCAAACGGTGTAATTTATTTCAGTTTTGGCTCAAACATTAAATGTACAAACCTCGAGCCCAAAACATATCAAAGTATTGTTAACGTATTTAAACGTCTCAAAGAGAGGGTGCTTTGGAAATGTGAGACAAACAATTTAAGTAGTACGCCGAGTAATGTCCGGATAGAAAAATGGCTACCTCAAACCGATTTACTACAGCATACAAATTTAAAATTATTTGTCACCCACGGTGGATTAGGCAGCATAACCGAAGGACGATTTTATGGTGTTCCACTAGTGGTGATACCATTCTTCGCCGATCAAATGACAAATGCAGAACATGTGCATAGCGAGCGATGGGCAAAACGTATCAAATATATCGATTTAAATACGGAATCTTTGTACAGTGCGATTCGTGAGGTGATCGATGTGCCGCAGTATCGAATTGAGGCAAAATATCGTTCAGTGCTGTATCGGGATCGGCCTTTATCAGCATTAAAAACAGCAATTTTCTGGATCGAATATATTATTCGGCATAAGGGGGCACCTCATATTCAGTCGAATGCCCGCCATCTAAACTTTTTCCAATTGCATTCACTAGAAGTGATTGGATTCTTAGCTGTCATACTCGTAGTTATATTGTACATTAATTATAAACTGTTCAAATGGATATTAAAGAAGTTATTTTGTGTAATAATAAAAACCAAAACTGAATAAAAATATTTTTGTGGTTGTTTTTTTAACTATAATTTATGAAACCATTTCTTTTTTTCAACATTACTGGCAATTTTATTTAAAAAAAGTTTGAAAAATATTTTCACTGACATTTATACTCAATACAAAAAGAATTAATTTGTTTTTATTAAATTTAATTAAATTAACCGCCACCCAATATATAAAATAAATTTAGCTCATAATATATAGTTTATATAATATAATATTATTTAATTAATTAAATTTATGGACGCACACTAAAATAAGTTAAAAATTGTAATATAAATGTAACCTTTAAAACTATAATAATACTTTGAAAAACTGCGCTCAGTCAATCATCTAGTGATTACGACTAAAATATGTTTGATCCCGGTCCTCGATCCCATCCTGATACGTACCATGCGACGATGGTGCTGCCCCACCCAAATTACTTGGTAAATTAGACGAATTATCATTATAATTACGATGCTCTGGGACCTGGGCCGAGCCACGCTTTTGTTGATCTTGTACTTTAACGCTGTTACTAGCGACACGTACTTGATTTGCAGCCGATGGTTTATTTTCGCGTTGATTATCGGACGTGGCGTGGGCCGATGTTGACGTTGACGTGGAACCCATTAACGGTGGTGATGCACGATTATTGTTGTAATAGTAACGAGGTGATCGATTGCTGCGGTAACTATCATACGGCTGATAGTTATTATAATAATATGGATCATAACGTAACGGTCGATTATTATAACCATCGTATTGGTACGATCGGTATCTGAGGTCAACATTTGGTGGAGTCCTCACAACCTCTGGTAATGTGGCATAGTAAATAATTCGACGTTTATTATTCATATTGTAGCCTGATGGATACATTCCGGGTGGTGACATACGATCAATTTCATTTGTGTATGGTGGATATTCTCTTGGTTCCGGTAAGTCATACTGACTATTTGGATAATAGTAGAATGAGCTAGGATTTCGAGCTACATAGTCGTCTTCGTAACGAGGATAATAGTCTAAAGCGCGATCATACCTGTAATTATAAATAAATTAAATTAATTTGATTTACACGATGATTGTTTCACTATCGACGAGAAATTATGGATACGGTATTAGTCACATATTTGTTCAAACTATATAAAGTTAATGGTGTGTATCGAACCATCTACACACGTATTAGATTCTGCCAATTAAAATGAGTAAATGTGACAAGCATATAACAATACATGCAAACATTGTTTACTCAAGCTTCCTGCTACAATTATCTGTAATTATTATAATTCTTAATGAGAAATAATGAATTTCACTCGACAAGTGCTTTGATTAGTTATGAATTAGAAATAGCCTTGTTAAACACCATATATGATTTCGAATATAACACAAGAATGAATAATTTGTCGATTAGTGAGATGAGCGGAATATTAAAATAATACACTGCGTGATCCCCAGTTCAATTTCAACAACTGGATGTATAACTCCTGTCATCCATGGCATAGATTGTGTATCATAGTTTGGTTTCGGGCCTTGAGAATCGCATTAAGTTTATATCTGAAACTTTATCTTCCCTGTTATCCGTTGCAACCATGGTAGTACTTCTAAAATACAAAATACCAAATTTGAAAACCATAGAAATTCACTTCCAAAAATTCAAATATAAAGGGTTTTCCAATAAGGAATTTCATTTTGATGTTAAAAAAACGAGTATTTTAAAGAGAAATCAATGAATGTTTATTTCATTGCAAAGAATAATTCGGATAAGAGTAATTCGCACATTTGCGGCTGTATGTCCTCGATAACTTCACGAATTTCATCTTTAAGGTCTTTAATCGATTATGGAGCATTGGCATACCTTATCTTTCAAGTGGCCCGAAAGAAAAAAGTCTAAAGTTGTTAAATCTCAATATCTCGGCCAATCCACCTCTTCGAGAAATAACACGGTCAGCACGTAGCGCCGTCTTGCAGAAAATAAACATCGTCCACGTCAATATCTTCCAATTCCGGCCATAAAAAATCATTAATCATAGCTCGGTAGCGCAATGCATCCACCGTAACTGGTGCACCAGCCTCATTTTTATAGTAAGGTCCAATCACACCGCCAGCCCAAAAACTGCACCAAACAGTGACACGTTGAGGATGGAGAGGCTTTTCAACAATCATTCTTGGATTTTCTGAGCCCCAAATGCGACAATTCCGCTTGAAGATAATTATTCGATGAAAATCCGGATCATTTTGAATTTTTGATGCATTTGAAGGACCCAATCAGCGAAGATACGACGTTTATGGTGATCGACGGCTTGAATTCTTGTGTTAACTGAACTTTATAAACCTTAAGACCTATAAGTCTTTATGAAAAATACGGTGTAATGTCTAATTCCAAAGATCGACGAGGAATCGACAAAACAAGGTTTTCTTCAACACTACGAGCTACAGCAGCTATACTTGTACGAGCTACAACAGCAATATATTTTAGTTTTACGAACTGTGACTGCAAAATTTTCACCATTTTTGTGAATTTTACCAATTTCAATGCGTTGAAAGCGTGTATCGTACCATTTTTAGTAATGGCGTAGTTTTTACTTGTCAAATGTCAAAAGATGACCACTTTAAAAATGACAGCTGCCCAAATGGCAGTTTATTCAAATAAAACCTGTTATTGGAAAACCCTTTAAAAATCAAAAAGTGCACTACTTTGGTTCTATATAGTACCGCCAGAGTAGAAAGCATACAATAGAAAAGACGATACGCAAAAATACAATCAACCAAAAATTAGTCGGCCTTTCCAAACACTAACATAGTACATAACACAGTAAACAAATTTACTTGTGTTGTACTATGTAAATCCTTATCCAAGTTGACCAAAATTTGGAATCGTAATTTATAATAAATAATTAAAAAATTATTGATAAAGGGTCCAGTGCGCAAGCCTAAATTATTTACGTCTTATATTACACATGTAAATGGAGTTCGAAATCACATTATGGATTAAATTGTTTAGCTATGAAATATGGTTCACCTATAATGTGAGCTTATTAATAATAAATGTTAAGGCGATGCCACATGCAACCGTCACATTGAAAATCGACAAATATACAAGTTTTGACAGAAGCTAAAATCCGAACGGCAAACTACTGAATGGAATAATTTTTGAAGTTAACGAACGGTCCCCCGTTTTCCAAAATCATGAACGAATTTTCCTGCCGTCGAATTTCTTGCCGCCATTTTAATCATAATAAAATTAAACTTTCATCCACACTTTTTAATTACACTTATAAAACTAAAAGTGATAAAACAATTGCTTCGTTTTGTTTAAAAAATCATGGCCAACTGGATTACGTTCAAGATATTTGGTTGTTCAATGAGCGAATTCAATGACACGTTAAAAGTTAACACTGTACGTTTAATTTAGCGACAAATTTTGACAGCTTTGGAACATACAACTTTTGTAGTTTTTGCCAAGGATCAGGCAAATTGAGAAAAGTTAGTAAGTAAAGATTAAATCGGTTAAAAAAATCTAATTTTACACATTGTTTGCATATGTTTTCGCGTAAGTGTATCGATTTTGACTGGCAAATAAAGTAGGTACTGCACAATAAACTAAACAATTTTACTGAACGTCAAAATTTCAATTACACGTGCGGTGAGAGGAGCTATTAGCATACAAACGTGTATGGATAGCTCTCGACTAGAAAGCAACTATCTACCAAGCCGAATTTTGAGCCAATTAAAAATAAAAATTTCGTTACGGTTAGAATTACCGGTACGGTATCAAAAATTTTTTAAATTTCGTCCGTTATAACGTTCTTTATCGTTACAGAATGTCACTTTCGAGAATTTATAAAACCGTTTTCATTTGACTCACAATATATTTAAGAGAGCGTGTGCGACGTTTTTTTCGTTCCCAACACTCAATCCTTCCACAGATCTTTTAATAATAAGTAGGGCTGATAAACTTTTATAGGAATGTACTGCCTGAAGAATGTAGAAGCGGTTTAGCTGACATGTGTAACAACATTGTTTTTTGTATTTAAATTGCAAAAAAGGGCCGCATATCTCTAACCGAAATATATGCAGCCAAAATAACTTAACCTCATTTACAAATGTTACAAAATGTTTACCTTAGCAAAAATCGTCTTAAGAAAAACGAGATGTCTACGTATATGCTGTTACCATAAATTCAAAGAGGCCTTGTGATTAATAATAACTCGTCGTGAATCGAAATGATTACAAATACATATTTTAATGATTTTGGATTTTTGAAATATTATTAGTGTACCAATATTGCAACGCAATACCATAAAATAAAAATATCGTTACTTTACAAATAACGTTATTCCGAATTTTATTTATTTCGTGACTGGTATACTGAGGAATGTTACTGGTAATAATTCTGATTTTCCGTGGGCCATAATACCTACTATTGCGTTACGTTATAAAATAACGTTATGCCAATACTGGTTCTAAGACATCATAATTCGGCCATTGGCTTGCCTCATACATTGGCATAGGGGACGTAGGGGTCATTATATAGATCGACACTTCATTAGAAGTCTTGTATTAGTTTTATTCGTGACACATACAGCTGTAATAAAATAAAGTGATCAGTATTCAATTAGATTTATCAAAAATGTTATATTTTTATCAAAATATGATTGAACAGTAACATAATTTGGAATTTTTCGTTCATGATTATATAAAGCATATATTTAGCCATCAATAGACGTAATTAATTGAGTGTACTGTGTACTAACATCCATTTTTGATTCACCAATTTAATATTACCCAAGGTGCTCTAAAGGTAGATACATTATCTAAATATAAATTTTGAAGCTAAACTTTAAACTATCCAAGAGATTAAAATAGAAGATGGGGAATATTGAAATCAGGGACATAAAGTCGTTAATCTTAAAATAACTTTTTCCATCTCTTTAAATATATAAATATTGAAGGATTACCATATAATTTTTCTAAAGAAGACTTGGGCCTATTAATTTTACTATACATAATATACCACAATTGACAATTCCAACCCACGTTCTAATTTGTTTTTTAACCAATTTTATTGTTTACAAATGACGTTTTTTTCGACTGAATTAAATGAAAGAGACAAAACAAAATATGCTCGAATGTCATATTTTCGAATTTGTTTTACAAATTTGTGAATTTTGTAAGTACGCTAGAATATTAAATCTGTGTAGGTTTATTAAAAAAAAATGCTAACCAATTTTATATTTTTCAATGATTCTGCTTAATGTTGATCCTGAAAATCTTTCTGCTTTTTCAATCCGCATTTAAGTCAGTGCTGGGATGTTCTACCATCATATTTTCGATAATCGATAAGCATTTGTGTCTCTTTTTTCACGAATAAAATTGTATTCTCTTTCGTAATCAATTCCGCAAATTCTATTGTGATCATAGCCTACTCGATTCGATAAAATATCATAAATATTATTATTTTCGATGGCAAGTGAAAAAAGGAAAAAGAGATAGTTTGCAAATTTATTCTAACAGGCTGAGACCGCAATAAAAAACAGTAATTGAAAAAACGCAATGGAACACAGTTTTGTTCGTGAAAAAGTTCGTACACAAGTCGTGTTTTTTAATTCAAAAGTTTTCTAGTTCGAATGAAGTTCTGGATAAGAATTTTTTTGTTTTTTCAGTAAACTACAATTGAATTGAATTTTTTATCAATAAATATGATAAAATTAATGTTAAACTATATATTTTAATTCAATTTTATTAACATAAAATTAAATTTCTTTTAAACTATATATTTTAATTCAATTTTATCAACCTACAACTAAATTTAACTTTATTTTTCAATGTTCTCGATAAAATCATAGTACACGAACTCGAAAAAAAGGGAAATTTTAAAAGGAAATATTTTAAACAAATATTTTTCATTGTATTTAGTTTAACGTTTCTATTATTTGACAATAAACGTCAAAAAATATTATTAAAAGTTGAAATTATTCAAGATAAATAGAACTTAAATAAAATATATTGATAAAATTAAATAAAATTTCCCAGTATTATTCCCGGTGTTCTACATATATAGGACTTCAACTGTTAATAAAAAAACGCAGCTACAAACGTCTACCGAATATCGAAAATGTGATGGTAGAACAACCCAGCACAGCTTACGCAATAGCGAAATGGATGTTTTTTTGGCTTAGGCCGTGTGTCAATTTCAAATTAAAATTTTGACAGGAAAATAGAAAAATTCGATTAATTTGTTCACTTTTTGATGAACAAACAAAACTTAATTCGAGTTTTCTGTCAACATTTTTATTAACACAAGACCTTAGGTATAGATGTCTCTGTTTCATTTTTACACATTTTTCACAGCGTTTTTATCTGCTTGTACGATAAATATAAAAGGAAATTTCAACGGTTCATCATTTTAGTATTATATACATACTTATGTACATAAATACATTTTGTTCTTAATGAATTGTGTAATCAAAATATGTATCTGAATTAAATTTAATTGGTTGTTCAAAATTTGAACGATGAAATTGCATCAGGATTAGAGCAGAACAAAAATTGAAAAAAATATTTACAACAAAAAAAAATTGTTGAAATTAAACCTCCACAGCTATCTAGAAATTGGCAGCGATAAACAGCACCAACCTTCTAATGCTAAATTAATATATAGGATTATCTAATATATAAAAATCTCGAGCCTATTTGGTCAAAAATAAACACGAAATTATGTGGAAAATCCGCTCTTTTCTTGAATATTAGCTCGTTTTAAACAAGATCGTGTCACGGTGTTTGTGGTCGCACTCCGCCCAAACGCCTCGACCAATTTTTATGAAAATTTTTATGCACATAATATTTGGTATGTATGAGAATAGGTTGTATAAAGTATATTTCATACCACTAGGTGATTAGGGTGTCCCTATTTAAAATGAATTTTTCTATTTCTATTTTTTTGACAAAAAATTTTTTCGTATTTTTTTTGATTTGGTATCAAAAATTACCTAAAATTGTCACCCAATGTTGTGGAATGACCTGATCAAACTTTCTTCCACATATGAGCAAGCCATTCATGAGAAGCGCCGCGTCATTTTGACATTTATAAAAAAGTGTTTTATGATTGTGAAAAGGTTGGTAAAATACTAAAAGAACAAATACATCATCGGTATACCGTTTTTCATCAGTTAGTTCAACAATTTTGGCGATTTGTGTGTGTGTATTACAGTGAACAATGCCAGCAAGACGCAAAGAGGCCCATTTCGGCCGTGCAACGAATAAAGTAACAAACATGCAAATAGTAGAGCAGAAAGAACCGACGAACAAATCCAATACGATAACGAAAATGTGCATGTGAACATGTCGCAATTGCGTGCATCTCAATCACAAGAGGCACGAGCTGAACGAAATCAATAATGATAATTGGATGAAGAGAAGCGCGCTGGTTCGTAGTTAATACATGCAGAGCAAATGACCGACAACGCCAACAAGTACATCGAGGATTTACATCCGCTTCGTTCCTTCGTATCGCATTAAAGTACGAGCCAGATATTGAATATTCCACTCATCCAAAAGTGCTAATTAGTGCTATGGACAAAGAATGTCACCATTGTCATGCGCTCAAATTCAAACATGAGTCAGTCGAGATGTACGTATATCAGGAAAAGTACAACTACCAGAAATTGAAACACCACCAGAACTATTGAACAGCTTGCTCATCGGCGCGGATTCAAATTCAAACCTGTTCCTGAAGTCCATTCGCACATTCAATTCATGCTTCCAAATGACTTCGTTCAGAGCAACAGAAATAGTTCACAATATTGCGGCAAATGGTCGAAATTTCAATTCAACGTTCAAAATCAAAGGCCAAGTGTACCACAAAGTAGGCTCACGAACCACGCAATACATAAATCATGCGTGGCTGGCAGAAAGAGCCATTTTGGCAGCAACAAATGTGGACGTCGACGATTTAAACTTCAAGATGCAGCAGGCCCACCACGGCTGTGCAATGGCACGCGATTGATCATTAAAAAATTTGATGAAAAACATTATCGAAGCCACCATTTTGAATGGCAAATTCCGAGACGAAAATGTTTTGTCGGCACGAATTCAAATGATTCCCACAGACGTCCCAATAAAAACATCAATAACACATCAATAATTTGATATTACAACATGAAGTTATTTGCTAGGGTACTATACAATTTTACGACTCTACAAAAGGATCAATAAGCATCAATCATTTTAAGACTCCGCAAAGGATGTTCGCGTCATATTTCACGTAAATTTATCATGGAAAATTTGGAGGCCAGAGAAAATTTCATACATTTTCATTAATGAGAGTGGAACATTTTGTCAAAGGAACATTAATGTTCAAAATTAATTTGCGTCTTAACTATTTTTTTTTGCTTTACTTTATATTGATCATATATATATATATAAACATAATTATTAGATATCTATAGATCGCACCGATAATACCCTATATATAATAGTATTTTGTCTAAAGACACATTTTGATGACATTTTAGCATTATAAAATCGTATATGAAATATCCGAAAAGTATTATTAGATCTCACTCTATATCACACTACATAATTGTCCCTATTATGGTTCTCACCTCACCGAAAAATACGACATAACAATTTATTGGTGAGCGTAGGTATGGCGCTTTGAAAGAAAGTTCGAATTTCGATAGGAGGAAGCAAAACACTTGTTCATTCTTGACTCGATCGATAATGAAAACATCTATACATATATGATCTCCTGTAAGAATCCAACACTGTTGATCTTTACTACTTTTGTGGTACAAAGGAAATGACTGATTTTGGTTGAGATATAGCAAAGGCTATTTGTAAATATATCTGCCGTTATATATAGTACATACATCTAGGGCCTTATTCGCAAAAGGGCGTTATTGGTAATTTAAGAATTTGTTCCTCGAAACCAATCAATACACAATAATTTTTATATACAAACATGAAACTTACAAAATAAATTGAAACACGGACTATAACAAATTTTAAATTTACATTGTACAACTATGTCGCCACGATTATAATATGTATTATTAGCCCCCCATCATTATCCTTTTCATAATTCTCAGAAATCTTGTTACCGCAATATCAGCCTCAACATTTTCTGGTAATATACTTATAGACATTTCGTATTGCCGACATATTAGCTATTACTCAGCTGGATGGTTCTGTATAATGAGCTTAAACTTACTTTTAATGATTTCATTGTTCTATGTATATATGTATGTAATTATACGGCCAGCAAAAATGTGATATTTCAAAATGTATAAAAGTTCGAATCGTGGCATACATAAGAGTATATTATTAATGGAGTTGTAACTGACATTTAAATTATTAACTTTAAATATAACTAAATAAATCAACTTAAAACTATAAAAAATTTAGACGTCCGGGACCAGATGAGCAAAACAAATGAAACTACACCTTTTAATACGTTTTAATGTTTCTTAGATAAATAAGCAAGTTTTATAAAATGATGATTTATATGATTTGTGGAACAATTTGTACAACAATTTTCATCACAATATCAGCTTCACTTTAGAAATATAGAAATCAAGAAATCTACCAATTTCTTAAATCTGACAATTAGGAACATATACCAAGCTCCCAACAACATCTATAGAAAAATAACACAAATAATATTTCAATGAATAGTGATAGTGATTGATGTGATTACTTATGGCTGACCTCAATATTTATTATCAGTCATATTTACTCAATCACTAGTGGAGATACGAAATTTTTGTACTATTTTGACAGAAACTATAAACCATAATATATTAAGCCAAATTCCAATCGACCACCACAAGTACTTGGGTTTGCGTCCATGCTTAAATAAAATATGTACGCGTAGCTGCTTTAGATAAAATGTAAGAGCCAACCAGGGCCTGTATTTTAAACATCACTATTTTCGACTTTCGATCGATGATTTCGTTTTTGTTTTAGAAAATAAAAAACTGTATACGATACGAAATAGTAATTGTTCTATTGCAATAAACTATATGCGTGACAACCATTTGCGTCCATCGACATTTTTGGGATTGTTTTAAGATTTTGTTTTTTTTTCTTGATGCAATAAATTGTTCGCTATTAAGAAAATAAATTATGCCCCTCAGATTAGGTAATATCAATAATTAGTTTAATCGTTGTCGCCTCAAAAATTATCTAATAAATATTATTTTGTAAATTATCGTGCAAAAAATAAGTAGAAGCCATTAGAAAGTGAAAGGCAGAGTATTTTTTATTTTTGCAACTTTAAATGCTATATAAAAAACGGGTTTCGGTTAAAAAGGCTTTCGTATAAAACTGAACTACACAGATTTTATTGAAACAAACTTGCAGGTTCAAAAGACGTATATGCTACCGCATATGAAACCAAACTTTACGAAACAGGACATTAAAGATTTTGTGATAGGTCTCATTACTAACGGTGTTTGTCTAAACGTCAGAGAAACGCCAATGGATGGCTTATAGTCGGCTTTACTAAGGGTGAAATTCAATTCATGGATAGTTCAGTTAAAGATTACACCACATATAGAAGCAATATGTTTTACAAGGCTGTATAGAAACTTCTTTTAGTTTAAATAATTGATATGAATGACGAAAACAGCCGAATTGCAAAATATCGAATACTTAATTGGGACTTAATTCAATTAAAAAATTCATCAAACCTTATAAATTAAAACAAACCTTCAGGATTTCATCAAATTTAAACAATTTGAAAAAGCCATTTGATCTATCCATTTGAAAAAATTAGGTAATTTGTAAAACAAAATCTTGAAATACGGTGAATTCGATTTATAAATTTACGAATTGTTTCGAGTTAAACCGTTAAAATTTCAAATTAACAGTCGTTAAATAGTTACATTATTGCCATCTATAGTGTAGTAGTTGAAGTTTAGTTTATTTTATAGTATAGCTAAGGCAATACAATTCATATACCATAAAACTGGAATTAAGATTAGAAACACTGGGCGTATGTATATACGCGGGAGATAAGTTTGACCAGATTAGAAACTTTCTTAAATGCACCAAATTCAGTATAATCAAAACACTTTATATAAATCCCACACTATCCATATTAGCACAAATACTATAAAAAAAATTACTAAAACTCACCTCTCATACTTCCTTGGACTCGTGTCATACCGCCGTGCATCATCATAATAATATTTATCCATCGTCTGATATCCATTCCCAACCGCCGATCTCATATAATAATCCGCTGGCTTCGTAATTGTTGGCCGTTCCCGAGCCTCCGCCGCCTCAATCGACTTTTTCTGTTGTGTGACAAAATTAACACGAGGCGCCCGTGTTTTAATACCCTCATTTACGGACGCATCCGATGACAAGCGATCCTCTTCATCTTGCATTTTAGACATATATTCAAATTTATTCGGAGTGGCACGAATTTTTTTCACATACCCCTCCTCTTCGGCAAATTGTTTCTCCGCCATCGGTAAATCCTCAATAGTATCCAATTTAACAAGATCATCCTCATTTCTACTGTCCTCTAAAGTTTCCCGTTTCGCTCGTGATTCACGTTCAATATTATACTTTTTTGCCACTGTATGTGTGAACGCATTATACTCAGGATCTATACGAAAATGACTACGTAATCCAGGCGACTCAAGCGGATGATAATGATTTGTGTCACGTCGTTCACGATTCAATAATATAAAATCAATACTATCATCATCATCACTGTCGATGATACTCATCGCGGTCACGATTTGCAGCAGTATTATTTGTATCAGTAGAATTTTATAGAACTTCATGGTGGCGCGTACTTCTCGGATCGGCGGTCAAAACAAAACTGAAACTAAATAAGAAAAAAAAATCTATATTCTGTTTTCAGAATTGATCTATATAAATTTCGAAAGTTTTTTTTTTTTTTGATGAATTGACTGAATGTGGGAAATTCACAAAAAAAAGTGAAAATCGATTAACCATAAATAAAATTTTGAATTTTAATCAAATTGGAAATCATCTCATAAGTATACATCAATTAACCGGATATCATGTTATTATGATTCGTTTTTATTATACATAATATGTTTATGATTTGCTTCCACCTTTTACATACCGGATGCTTATTTTGTAATTGTCGCAGTTTTGTGTCGTAGTTTTTAAATTTTATTTTTGGTTGGCATGTAGAACAAAATATATCAAACTTTGTATATACTGGACAATGGAATTGCTGTGTTTTATATATATATACATATGCGCATTTTAGAACATATACGTTGAACAAAAACTATACGTATTCACCACACAAAAAATTGTTATAATTAATTCATTTCGTATATATATGTAATAATATGACCTTTTACGGAATTGTAGCGTTGACAATCATTAATGCTACCAAATATACAAAAAAAAACATGTGTGGCATAAATTTGATGGTTAGATATAATACCTCTAATATAAATAATGAGCTACCTCTTATATAACTCGTAAAATCCAACTTGGATTATTACAACATGATCATCAACTTCATTGATTCAGAAATAATGCCTTTAGTACATCCCACCAATACGATTAACTTTTCATTGTGGATGACTTTAATCTATACCCGGCATATAGATTGGCTTGATGTCAATATCATCTTTACACCGTTTTCCAAAAATAAAAACTAGATTTCGGGAGCCGTAGTTTAAAAATGAGTTGAATGTCAAAAAATTGCGCAATAAGGCTCCATTCCTGATATAGACTATATGGTGTGAAATATTATTCCGATAAAGCCGGAGGAGGAATCGAGGAGGAACTAACATCGAGTCTTAAAGAATTCAGGAATTTTATGAACAGCAATAGAAAAGTAGCTAAAGTCCCTCCTCTGAAATATGTGGATTTTATACTACTTTTTTGCATCAATATGCGAAACTATAGCCACATCCTCTTTCAAGTTTCGAAGCTCTCGCGGTTCCATTGGTTTTAATCACTTCAAATCTACAGAGCAAGATTGCATACTCCAACTTGATGTCGATAAAAGTGCTGGTCACGACAATTTTCATGCCCAGCATGGAGAATTTGATCCCGGTGGGGCAACACACTCATATCTATAATTTCCTTCTGTGGTAATTTATTTAATTGTTTATTCTCAAGACGGTAACTCAACGTTGCTTATAAAGACTTTTACAAATATCGATTACTCAATCCTTGTCACCGAGTTGGAGAAATTAAACTGTCAGTTTATTCCGTTGTTGCCTGCTTTGTGTTTGCAAATTGCCTGCTTTTCGCCGACGATCTTAAAACATCAATATCGTCTATACAACGAACCTGTTGATAGAGTCGAGTTTATGTCCGATGTAGATATAATATTTTCGTTCGAAGCTAATTTTTCATGCACCGCATTTACCTGAAACATTGTTATTATCAGAAATGCATATATTATGGATGGGCTTCATTTCGCGGAATGGTACAGATTTCTGTGACCCAATTTAATAGTCGACTTTTTATCAACAACCTACGGTCTTTCGGAACCAAACTTGAGAGCCCCGCAGATTTTTAACTTAATGTGTTGAGATTTCTGACTTTTACATATCGAGGGATTCGTTCAAGCAAATATAGTCGGAAGTTTTATATTTCTAATAATAAAACAATGAGAATTTTAATCATTCTAGAGTATTTCAGAATAATGTAATTCTCAGAGAAATCCGATTCTGTGCAAAAATTAAGATGTTTGCCATAATAAATGCATATTCAGAATCACCTCGATCTTTTCGATATAACCCGCATACCAATCGAGTTAAATATTTAGTAAGAATTTGGATATTTTTGGAATGCACAAGTACATTGTAAATGTAAATGTAAAAAATTTACTATATAAACTTCACACAGATACTGTTCTTGAGTGTTCAGTGTTTGACATACTCTTAATGGTAAAAGCAATCAAAAGAAATTAGAATGTGTAAAGCAAAAGGCAGTTGATAGAACACCAGCTTCGAGAAATGCTAAAATCATTTTTAATATCCAATTATATGAATGAAACATTGAAGCAACCTGTTGTGAATTTAATATTTTTCCTTGTAAAAGGAGGCCCAGTGACCGAGAATACCCAGCTCTAGCTCCTGTAGTTTAAGCATCGTTTGTGCAACTTATAATCGAGCTTTACCCTTATTACAGTTTATTAAAAAGAATTCATTTTTCATCGCACGTAACGTTATGCAAAAGATTAAGTTTGAGGCTGTGTCAGCATTGCAGCAACAACAGAGAAAGATATAAGTTTTAAAACGATTTCTACAGTGACGCTCCTTTAATATTTTCCTCAGCACGAATAAAGCTCAGAAGTAATGGAATGAAGATTTCAAGGTGTGAAATTAATCTTGCTGTAGGCCAGAAAAGATAATGCATAATAGAGGTAATGGGAAAAATAAAAGATGGATGATCAGAGGATCTTCAACTAAAAGGTAGAGAACACAATGATGTGATACGAGACATACCTATACCTTATGACGTTCCAGGTATAACCATGCTTGCTCCTCATCCGAATAACCGCCACTTCAACTTTTAATGAGTCATCTTCATACCAAAATAGAGACTGATGATCAGATTTAAAAGAAAAATAATTGATTCGAGGTGACCGATAACTGGACAGTTGCCTCGCACTCGGATAAAAGAGTAAAAAGATGAAACTAACTCGTGTTTGACATAATAAAATTTAATAAAAGTTTCGTCACGCTTTTGCATACGATTAGACCCAATAACTTTGAATCAATGAAGTAAAGATTAGGACGTTAGGAATAAGTGATCGAAACGGGATATATAAACTATAGTATTACCATATTCTGGCGGGTTGCAGACTGTCTCTTTGAAGAAGGAGCTTCGTTATTTTTTAAAATCGTTGCACGAGAAGGTCCTGCGTTAAAGTATATTGGTCACTTGAATGAGAATTTGTAATGGATCAAGTGGTTTAACGTATCATCTGAGAATTGTTAATTGTTTTGGGCCTAATTTCTAGTAAATCATAAATAAACCATATTAGAAAATTTTGTAACTGTTTCCCTGACATATTCAATCGAAGATAGTTTTTCAACGTGACCTAGAATATGTAAGGTTTGAATTGTAATTTGTAATTTGTAATGCTTTCCAATTCATCATTTTTTTTGCTCGACTGATGACAAAAATGAGGTTGCCTCGAAGTGGTGATTAATCAATCGAATTTGACATTAAGGCCGTGTGTCAATTAGTTAAAAAAATTGTTAAAAATAAAAATGTTGACAGGAAAATTCAATTTTTCGATTTATATTTTTAATTTGTGATGAACAAATAAAATAAAATTGGTGTTCTCTGTCAAAATTTAAATGTTCAACTATTTACTTACTAAGGCCGTATGACAAGCCTTCACATTTTTCGAAGAAAAATCAAATTCAAATTTTTTCATCTAGTACGTACGCGATTGAAATTTTTCGATCTTACATTTTGTTTTTTAATTCAGTTACAAACACACAGCGTTCACCAAAAAACAACAAAACAACGTTTTTCTGTGATATACGAAAAATGTGTAAAGAGCAAAATGTTTCTATTTCGAAAGATATGTGTATAGAGTACCTATTAGTATACCATTACAAATTGTGTACCAGAGCAAAACCAGTGGTATACTATATTTGTCATTTAGTGCTGAATAATTGAGCGGTGAAGTTCATATTGTCTAGTTGAATTGGAAACGTTAAAGATATTTTGGGTCAAACAAAAAAACAAACTCTTAACAACTAAAAAAGTGAATATGCGTGTTCGAGGTAGAGCAATGATCATTCAGTGGCTCATAAATTAACGAACAAAAATATTGACATCGTCTTATCATCATATTGGTAAAGTAAAGCAAATCCTCAAATCAGAATATAATAAGTTTCGTTTACAAATCCGTAAAGAAAGTTTCTTCAGACGTCGTTAAATGATCATTTGAATGTTGCGCTATACCTCAGATAAG
Source organism: Tipula unca (assembly GCA_951394425.1). Taxonomy (NCBI): domain Eukaryota; kingdom Metazoa; phylum Arthropoda; class Insecta; order Diptera; family Tipulidae; genus Tipula; species Tipula unca. Next base: position 60,036,534 of record OX596380.1, read on the forward strand.
TAGACGAAGGATATTCTATAATTTATTACAATTTATCACACCAAGTCCCAATTTTATTACACTTATCTTTCGGGAGAAACGTGTGGTCGGTGTAACTTTTAACTACACCGCCACTTTGTATCTTTTGATGTAATTGTGATATCGAGAAGTAGAATTTACAAGGAATACTTCTAGTTCGTAGAAATTGAATCGGCAAACCTTTATTTCGAGAATTATAGTAGCAGTGGCAATAAATTGTGATTGGATATTTTACCAAGATTGCGGGCTTCTAAGAATACTTTAAAATTCTTAGCACATTATGCTAGATGATCGTCACCGAACCTTTCCAAGCAATACACTTTTTTCCAGCTATTTAAAATCATAGTCAAAACGATCGATGTGAAAGCCCTTTAGAAATGATACAAAGATCCCTAAAATCTTGGCCAAAACGGAGTCCTCAAGTTTTTAGGAATCAAAGAAAACATGTTAAATAAAATTACATAGTTCAGAAAAAACAAACGAATTATATTTTATTTTATTAAATTTTCAAATCGTTCAATTTTTTCATGCACAATATCGTAAAAATGGAATATTATGACAAATTAAATTACTTAAAAAATATTTATGTCAAAAAATTATATTCAAATTTGATTAGATGTACTTAAATCTCAAAATGTAGTCAAACCTTGCATATTATATTAATTTATAACAGTTGCATGACACACATAATTTTGTAAATACGAGTATATGTACATAGTTGTGAAATAACTAGAGTATAAAAGTATTAACTTAACACAATTCGCAAATTTGAAATATAAAAAAGTAAAATTAATGAATAACTTAAAATTCACGATACCTTATAAAATAACGATCCAAACTCTAGAACACTGTATTTTCCACTGTACAACGGGGTTATAAATTATAATATCCTTTCACTTATTAAACTCACTTAATTTGTTTAAATTAATTAACTAATTATATGTAAATATAATTTTACTCCTTTAAAAATTAGCATCACATTTTATTCAATCATATCAAATTAGCATTATTGGCTTTAATTTAATTAAAAAATTCACAAACTATTCAAAATATTTATATATCCGCACACGTGCTAACAGTTACACCATAAAATATCAACTAAATCAAATCTCGGCAAACGAAAAATTTTTATAATTCACTGATTTTGGTACAAAATTAAATTGTATTCTATTATTGTATTAAACTAAAAAAGTTACATTATATATGTGTAGTTATAGGTTTCGAGTTGGTATCTAAAAAATGATGAAAATAAAAATCATATTATGTTGTATATATGTACCGTTGAATTATACATAATTATCTATCTAACAATAATACACAAGAGATATAGATTAAATTAATACAAAAATCGCATGAAGCGAAATTTAACCGCAGCTATATAGTGTTCTGACAAAAAAAAACTATGTATGTATAGTTTTTACAAGTTTGTTAAGACATTCATTAACTGTGTTCTGTTCATACTCTAATGATGATTTTGCGAAGTTCTAAATTTGTTTTCCTGTTCCATTTCATGTTGGGTCTCAATTACATTGTATATATACATATATGTATATATATGTATATATAGAATTTTGTGTGAACACTCCAAAAACTAACAAATTTTTTTCGAAATTATAAAATATTATAAGGTTCGTTCACCTGATTTAGATTGTCAACACCGTAAATCCGCAATGGGTATAACAATAATCATATCCATATATAAAATAATGATAATAGTAATAACAAGTACACAAACAAAAAAAAAACATCATAATAGTTAAATGTAATCAACAAACTCATTACATTTCAATTTCATACGTAACAACTCTTCTCGATCGATTGAATACACAAAATATGTACATATATCTCTTGTACATTATCATGTGCTATACATACTCAGACGGTTTAAATTTATTGCACCGCGTACAAACTGCAATTCATATGTAAATTATAGGCATTGCACATATTCATTTAGATGCATATTAATTTAACTATTTGTTTAGGAAAAGAAATAAAATTGGATCATAGAAAGTGAAACTATATGTTTGTTTTGTAAATTTAATTTAAATATTTGGGTTTTAAATGGATGACATTTTTGTTGAAGGCGATGTATATAGGGAAAATCAAACGTGAACGTATCCACGTTTACATAGAGCGGAGTATGGTAGAGCCAAGACCGGCGTGGTTCCAATTAAAAACAGTAGAAGAAATATCCAGGAAAGTACCCACTATTACATATCTTTTAATCCTATAGTTACAAGTTCATATGTAGTGCAGTTTCACAAGATTTACCAACCCTGTAAGCATGTTGCATGTTACTGAGCGGAGCGGTAGTTGAATGGTGATCTCAACAATCCTTTCTAAAGATTTGAGAAAGGTTGATGACAGGCAAATAGGCCGAAAAGACTTAGGGTTGGTATAGTCCGACTTGCCAATTTTCGGAATAAAAATAACTCTACTGTTGCTCCAAGTTTGTGTAATTCAGCAGTGTCCTGCTACCATCAGGACCGGCAGATTTGTAGGTGCGAAGGAGAACATACTCCAACTCAAAACCTCATGATTTATTAATCTGCAAGCTAAATTCCAATCATAGATGTTTAGATGTTAGCAGTGGCCTTAGAGGATACAAAGCACATGGTCTTAGAGGATACAAAGCACGAATGCCAGCTTCCAGTCGCACTTTAATATCCTCACCCACACTGTTATCGTGAGTGATAAGGGAGCCCAAATATTTGAACGTCCTCACTCGCTCAAACGTATATAGTGGCCACTACTAAAATCTGGTGTGCCATTGTCCCTATAACCTCAGATAATGTATATGGTTTTGGACTCATTAATCTGGAGTCCCACAGAAGCTGAAAACTGTACAAGCGGATCAAGTATTTCTTTCACTCCCTTGCTATTCAATCCAATCACGCATATGTCATCTGAATATGCAAGCACTTGATTGGACTGGCGATATAAGATGTTGCGCTGCGGTGTTTGAGTTTTACAAGAGATGTACTCCAACATGAGATTGAAGAGTATCCGGGACAGAGCATCTACCTGCCGAACACCCAAGTTAACTGCAAAATTTGTCGATAGCCTGTTCTAAACTTTAACACAGCATTGAGACTGCGTCACTGTCATCCTTCAAAGTCGTACCAATTTTGTTGGCATTCATAGGCATTTCCAGCCCTGACCACAAACTCTCTCGGTTGATCGAGTCATAGGCCTACCGGAAACCCATAAACACCTGATGTACGGGAATTTATGTCTCATAATATTTAGATAGAATCATTCGCAGCGAAAAGACCTGGTAAATGACTGATCGATTAGGACGAAATCTTCCTTGATAGTCACCAACCAAGCCCTCCACTATAGTGGGGGGATCCTATCCAATATAATGTAGGACAGTAACTTGTATGCTGTGCAAAGGTATAGCTCTACCGCGATAATTCTCGCACTTCAAGCGGTCTCCCTTCTTGAAGATGGGGCATGTCGCAACCACTTCCCATTTGTTCCACAGTTCCACATGGTGATTTCTTTTCAATGGCCTTAGTAAATTCTTCATGAGATGGATCATCAGCACATAAAATACATAATTTTCAAGAATAAATATGTTTATTGATGAATAAAAAAGTATATTAGATTCAATATGTGTGAAGCAATCATTGCCACCACATTCTTTCCCAACTACGTACGAGTATCACGATTTGGCGATCCACTTGACATCACAAATGATCAACGAACCTAATTCTAGTCAAAGCTTCTCGGGGAGTTAAAGTTTACCTTCTTCTAAAATTGAAAGAAATAACTGCTGAAATTGACGCCGATCATTTCTTTATAGTACAGCCGGCTTATGGTCGTCCGATACTAGTTAAAAGAACTCTTGGGTTTGACTTGCTTAAGTAAAAATTGCGTTTTCACAATTCTTTAAGAGCGACCTGGTAAAGTAGTAAGGCAGTAAGGACAACCGGCCTCAAATGATATTGTAGTTGTTAAAGTTATCCCCAATTTCAACTAGCACAATGGTTAACATAACATTAATATCATGGCAACATGTCCAATAATTGACTTAATGTTGATTGAGGAGGAGAAGTTGATTTAATTTTTCAAGTAAATTAAAATGCTTGGATATTTTGGAAAACAGTACCACCAAAAACTTTAAAAAAATAATACTCATCCTCTTCGTTTGGGACTACCATTTACTCCATTTGGCTCACTAATCCTAACACTACCAACTCCATATTACAGCATCTTAGAATAATCTGTAGGGTTTCTTCTTATTGACCACATGTGGAACAATTCAAATAAGTGAAATCGGCATAACTACCAAAAAAATTGCATTAAAATCATTTTTATTTTCGCATTTTTGTTACCATAAAGTTTTAATTTAGAATATCTGAGGACTTTGTTAAATTAGTGAAAATTCGTGAGTTACAACCGTTAAATAGAGATATAATAAATCCAACTTTTAATTTGAAAACGAACACTTCATAATTAACGACTTCATGTATCATTCCAATCAAATCAAGCAAGCTCTTAATTTATTACCGATAATGGCACAAACGAAAACAAAATTACATACATTTTATTTATTTATCAAATAATTTGCTGCTACCATCTATTACCGAAAATTAGAACCACACATATTTTATATCACCACCAAAATAACCAAGCTTAGTGTTATAATTATAATACCTAATATCTTTGTGTATTTATATATACTCAACGATATTACTTTGAGTATACATATATAAAAATATATTGATAATATTAATAATATTGATTCAGTAAGGGGCCAGTAATGGCCTTTAACACTGTTATTATTATATAAAAATATGCATATCTATATAAATACAAAAAGCTAATATGTAAAATACTTCTTATCTTAGTATGAGTTCAAAACTTTGTATGTACCTATATATTTTTAGCGTATATTGAATTATTATAAATCTGTCATGGCAACTTTAAAGACGTTCTAAAATCTAATTTTAATCAACTCATTTTCAAAATACTGTTTTACCGCATTCTCTTAATCAAAATTAATACTATAACAATGGAAGAGTGGATTGCGTCATTGCTAGAAATTTAGTAATTAATGTGCATTATTTTATGTTGACGTACTATTATATTCATACATAACACCTAATTCATTTATCGCTCTTATATATAAATAGATTAATAATTTAATGAAAATAATAAAACTTTTTAAAATTTTGCATATTCACCACTCCATTTTCAAAACAAAAATAAGCTTTAAGCGCAACCAACTTCACGCATCACACAAAATACTGTCAAAAATTCAGTTTTTTGCGGGAAATTTTTTAATAAACCATACAAAAATACTCTAAAAATAATATATTATTTTATTGTAAAATAAATTAACTTTGTCTCATTCGTAATTAGTTCAAATGTTATATTTGATTTTAAAATACAGTAAAAAATAATCAAAATCTAAAAATGAGTGCGACTAAAGCTAATAAAACACCTAAAACTACGTCATCATCAACATCACCACCACCAGCGAATCAAACCACTTCGGTGTCACCAAAACCATTGCCAAAACCTGCGGCTAAAACACTGTTCAATTATTTTACGAAATTATCGAAAGATAAAACGGAAAATGATTTAAATGAAAGTAATCGAAAGCGCAAATTATCATCGGAAAATAATCAACAACCTCCAGTTAAAATACTGAAGTCGTCTGATGAGGTACTCACGATTGATGATAATTCAGAGTTATCCATAACGGAATCGACTGAAATTGACAATACTAGTTCCGAAAATATTATTTCAAAGCCTGTGGAAGAGAAGAAACCACTTATAATTAAGTTAACTCCAGCTAATAAAAAGAAGAAGGAGACAAAAAATAAAAATACCAAACGCAAGGGTAAAGATGAAAAATCCGAACTGGCCCTAGTTGAAGCGATGGAAGTTGAGGATGTTGTTGTGAACGATGACCCCGCTAATGAAAAAGAAGGAAACGTGAAAGTACAAAATGATAAAAATATAATTGATCAGGAGCAACATGAAAAAGAGAAATCTAAATCCGCAGCTAAATCAATTGATATCCCAAAAGTGGAAATAATAAAGGATAATTCTACTGTGGGTAAAGATAAAAACATTGAAAAGGAAAAAGATAAATTTATTGTTGATCAAAAAAATGACATTAAAGAAAAGAACTCTGAAGGAGTGCTTACTGCAGCGGAAACACAAAAAGACAAAGTAGTGGAAGAAAAACCTAAATCTGCCCAAACTCAACGTCGTAAGTCTACTCGCATCGAAAATTCACAAGAAAAAGCTGCAGAGGAATCTCGAAATGCTGAAGTGTTATTAGAAAAAACTGAAACTAAGCGAAAAATAGATACATCTAAACACAGTGCTTCGGACTCAAAAGCGAAAATATTTTCGAAAGGGGAGAAAGAAGATATTTCCGAACCAGTAAATGTTAATCTTGATGACAATGAAGAAATTGTTGGTAATAGCTCGGAAAATGGAATTAATGATATCTCAATCATCTCGGAAAATATGTCAGATGGCGGTCTATCGGGTTGCATTTCGCCAGAAATTAATAGAAATACACCATTACAGAAGCTGAATGTTTCATCCGAGAAAAAACCTACACCAAAACAATTAAAATACCAAGAAAAGCGTCGCAAAGCACGTGAAGAACGGGAAAAGAAAATTCAAGAAGAACGTGAGAAACGACAAAAAGAAAAAGAGGAAATGCGTAGAAAAGAGAGAGAAGAGAAGGAACTGAAGTTGAAAAAAGAGCGTGAAGAAAAAGAAGAACAGCGTAAAAAAGAAAAGGCCGAAAAGAATGAAGAAAAACGCAAACGTGAAGAGCTAAAAGAGGAGGAAAAACGCAAAAAGGAAGAAGAACGTAAAAAGAAAGACGCCGAAAAGGAGGAGGAAAAACGTGAAAAGGAACAAGAACGTCTAAAAAAAGAACAAGAAAAATTGGAAGAGGAACAAAAGAAAAAGCGTGAAGCCGATAAATTCAAAAGATTTTTCCGCAATAGCGTCGAACAAACCAATCCAACTACTAGTGGTGCAGGTGGTTCAATTTCAATTTCATCTTCTCAAGGAAATGACACGTCTAACCCTGCAACAGAAGCATTATCAAACTTTATGCCTTTCTGTGTTAAAGGGAATATGAAATTGGCTCCTTGCACGCGAAAAATTTTAACAGATGATCAAAAGATTGAGCTAGAAAATATCTTTGAAGGCGAAAATTTAGTATATCAAAATTCGTATCTTAAACAATTGAAATCACAGAAATATGTGATTGGTAAATCTGAGAAAACCATTCCCAATTTTGAAGATGATGATGTCATGATCGTTGGTAAGTTATTTTCTCACATTACGTTATATAAAAATTAAAATTGAATTAAAAATTTACAGGCGACGAAATGGATACTATCGGTGATGAAGTGGTTGAATTAAAACCAAAACGGCAAAAATATCGGGCAAAATTCCTTCTATTCAATGGAAATCGTCGTCCTCCATACTATGGTACCTGGCGTAAGAAATCAGCCGTTGTAAAACCGTGTAAACCATTTGAAATGGATACCAAATATTTCAATTACGAGGTTGATTCGGACGACGAGTGGGAAGAAGATGAACCGGGTGAATCGTTGAAAGGCAGCGATGATGATTACGAATCAAATGATGACTATGAAGTCGACAACGAATTTTTTGTGCCACACGGATACTTATCCGATGAGGAAAATAACGGTGAAGAAGCTGATATTGAAGAAAATGATAACCACCCGAATACACAAAAGGCTAAACTTAAGATATTACAACAGGAATTCTTCGCTGAGCATAATAAGAAAACCGAAAAAATAAAACCAAAATTGATTGGGTGCATATGGCAAAACTTGAATGAGGACGGCGCTGATGATAAATATCCAGCTATTATTCATAAATTATTGGAGAATCATGGGATGATTATGAATGCGCCGATCATTTTGAAACCAGAAATTTCGCCAGCTGAAGACAATCAAACAGAGAACACCACTAATATAGAGTTTACAACCGAAGAAATTCAGGAATTGACCAAATTAATCCATGGCAATGTTCACAAGCGTCAATTTTTGGTGGAAGAATATCTTGCTTCGAGGGCTGAAAAATTAGAAATCGGAAAGAAACAAAAGCTGACCAAAGTTAAAATCAACAATAAAATACGACAGATTGCTGAATGGAAACGTTGTGTTACAGACAATAGTGTTATGAAAAACCGGTATTGTTGGGTTGTCGGCGCCAAGCACTTAGATGAATTTAATTTATCGGACTTGGGCGTGTTCAACACATGGAAATATACTTTAAAACCGTTACGAACAATACCAACTGCTTCAATAGCAAAAGAAGATAGTAACGACGTTGCTACGTCAATCGTAACTCCCTCTACCGCAATTTCAGCGGTTACTACTGTGGCAAATTCAATTACAAAATATACCACTCAGATTTCTAAAATACCATCGAAATCTGTTAGTTCTACAAAACCAATTGCGACATCGTCTCGAACATCAAATGTCACCAAAAAATCACCAACGCAAACTAAACCAGATATTGCTACTTCTTCAAATCGAATTGAACCGACAAAAAAGCGTGTCAATCTCTTAATGTCGGTACCACGAGGCCAAACATTTCCGCAAAACCAAAAGAATACCCTAATTAGTGAATTCTTGAACAATGGTAAGTTAAATAATAATAGTAGTAATAATAATAATGTCAGTACCGACGATATCATTAGCAAATCTAAAATAACGGTAAAAACTTCGAATCCAAAAGCAGCGGATGAAACATTAAGCATGGACTGTGATGTGATTCAATTGGATTAGAGTAATGTATAAGGATCATCTTGATTTGATCTTGTGTAGAATAGGATTAACATACTATATTATGTATTACGTTATTATTGTTTAATTTAATGTATAATCCGAATAATAAACATATATTTTATAATTCTGTATGTTTGAAAGATTTTATTGAGTGATACGGTTTTGTAGCAATCTATGAAACAAAAATAAACCGATTTTAGCGATGTAAGAGTTATATTTATAAACGGAACGAATCAATAAAATTATCAGACAAATAAATTTCGATGCAATACAATTGTTCATTAGTTTTACTGTATCTGTACTTATTAAATAATTTCTGTGTAAATACGCGGCCACACAAATGTCTATAACGTCCTGTCTTGTTTGGATAGAAAACGAATGTAAACCTAAAATGTTCAGATTCGGACATACTCAATAGGCTGTTATCAAGTATCACTGCAACTCTGCAAATGACCTGATCGGTGCTGACGTATACCTAGAAAAACTCGTACGTATATTGGGATTTTCGTCGAACACTGCCCGGTTTAAAAGAAAAAGATACTTCTCGTAATACCCACAAGTATGATAACAACAAAAATATCGATCGATAATGCAGTTTGTGCAAACGAGCAGCAAATAAACTTATCGTGAGTGTTGAATTTTCATTTTACTCCTGTCAAACACATTAACCATATTTATAAAAGAGATTATATTTATAAATGAAAAACGCCGCAATTAAATGTAAATTTCTTATATTTCACATTAAATAAATCACTTAAAGTGCTTAAGATTAATATCTAGGGTAAATATAATATTATCCTATGTTAAATATATTTAATTAAAATGAATTTTTCAGATTTTGTTTTGTTTTCGTTTGACATTTAAAGATTTCCATTTTTTTTCTCGTTTCAGGCGCAAACACAAACTAAAAAGATTTTCTTTTTAATCGTGGAAAAACATAGTTCGTCTGTAATATTATAAATTATAACAATAAAAAAATACATACGATTTTTTAACATCCAACTCATAACACCATGAGTAAAATGTCAAAGAATAAGTTAAATTTAACGTTGCCCCCGGGATCAGTGGATCCATCTGTGCAACAACCTGTTCCAACGCCACCATTCAAAACACCTTCGGGAACTGAGTATGATATTAAAAAGTGAATAAATTTTAAATCGTTGATAAATTTTGTTATAATATATTTTGTTTGTATGTATATTGTAGCCGGAATAACATTTTAGGCAAACCGAAGACAAGTATTGAGACCTTAACCGAAACTCTGGAAGAATTAGAAGTCGATGAAACAGCATTGACACGGATAAAAGAGTTTTTGATACAGAAAGAACGAATCGGTGAGCTGAGTGGTGAAGATTTGGAAAAATTAGGTGAATTAGGATCGGGCAATGGTGGAGTAGTCGTTAAAGTACGTCACGTACCAACACAGCTAATTATGGCCCGGAAATTAATTCACTTAGAAGTTAAACCAGCCATTAAGAAACAAATTATACGAGAATTAAAAGTGTTGGATGAATGTAATTTCCCACATATTGTTGGTTTCTATGGGGCATTCTATAGTGACGGAGAAATTAGTATATGCATGGAATATATGGACGGTGGTTCATTGGATCTAATATTAAAGCGCGCCGGACGAATTCCGGAAGGTATCTTAGGAAAAATCACATTAGCTGTGCTTAAAGGATTGAGTTATTTGCGAGATAAACATGCCATTATGCACAGAGATGTTAAACCGAGTAACATTTTAGTGAATAGTAGCGGTGAAATTAAAATATGTGATTTTGGCGTTTCGGGACAATTAATTGATTCGATGGCAAATTCGTTTGTCGGTACACGGAGTTATATGTCGGCAAGTGAATTTTTATTTTGAATAAAATTCAATAGAATTTTAAGTCTAAATTTAAAATTTATTAATGATTCGTAATCGATAAAAATAATAAAACCCTAATTTTATTTATTTCTGTTCAAGATTGACCTTTAGAACCGATCATAGTTTAAAACCATAGTTTGACTTCAAATAATATTCCGATTCTTTTTTTTCAGCCCGAACGATTACAAGGCACGCATTATTCAGTACAATCAGATATATGGTCACTAGGTTTGTCACTTGTAGAAATGGCAATAGGAATGTATCCAATACCACCACCCGATGCAAAAACATTAGAAACAATATTCGGTGAAAATAATGACGATGGTAGCCAAACAATTATTGAGCCAAAACCAATGGCAATATTTGAATTACTCGATTATATTGTAAATGAACCACCGCCAAAATTAGAACACAAAATTTTCTCCGATGAATTTAAAGATTTTGTAGACAAGTGCCTAAAAAAGAATCCAGACGAACGGGCCGATTTAAAAACATTAATTAATCATCCATGGATACGAAAATGGGAAAGTGAATATGTTGATATTGCGGGATGGGTATGTAAGACAATGGACCTCCCGCCATCAACACCCAAACGTAATACATCACCAAATTAATAGTATTCATCTATATTATTGCAACATACATATTATTGTTATGAGCCTTTTAATTGCGAATATACATAATATATTTGTTGTGTGCTCATAATATATTTTAAAAGTACATTTTAAGGATCTTTTTACAGGATTAATATACAAAAACAAAACAAGTTATATCAAGTTTATAGAACCCACCAACCCGAATATTACATATTCAGGTCTATGATGAGCATTATCGATCGTAATAAAGTTATTGGTTTTATATTTATATACATATACTTTTTTAATATCATTACAGTAAATAATAAAATGGTTTAAATTACTCAATTATAAATAAAATCCATTAATTGCGCGTTTTGATCTAATTTTTAATGATTTATGTGTGTCATTAGAGTTAAAAACTTTGTAATCATGTAAAAATTCAAATTAATTGTTGTCAGAATAATATTAACGTGCTAAACCGTCAAAATATAATATATCTCTACCAACCTAGTCTGACAGGGTTTCTATATTCTCTAGCTAATTAATGTTTTTTTATTTTGTGTATGTAAAAAGAAATTTCCATTTCCATCTTAAAATAAATACATACCTAAACAAATAATAATCAATACTAATTATAAAATATTATAATATATCTATAATTCGTTGATTATTCATATTATTGAATTTAAAAAAAAATTATTATTATAAAAATGCATTCCGTTTGTAACAAAACTAAAAAAAAAGAAGATAAAATCAATGAATATAATTATGAATAACAAATATAAAAAAATATAAATTTTAAACTAACAAAAATTATAAATAAATTTAAATGTTTTTTATTATAATTCTAGATGTACCTTATAATTTATATACTTAACGCAAAAACAATAAGAAAAAAAGGTAAAATTTATATAAATAAAATCACAAGTATGATAATTAAAATTAATACAATTACATAATTAATAATAATAATTATATTATCTAAACAAATAGGTGTTCTATTTTAAATTTAAATACATTCATAACGTAATAAACAACAACCTATTCTAAATATGATATTCTAAATACATAAAATAATATGAAAATAAAATTGTTTTTTCATAAAATAAAAAATCTGTCGAAAACATAAAATCATGAATTTCTTAAATAAAACGTTTTTAAAAATTATGCAATTAAAATTTTGATTTATTGTTTAAGGTTCTCTAAAAATCGTTTAAGCAACTGAAATTAATCTGATCACATATTAAAATTCCAAGATTCTCGAAATGCTACAAATTTTTGATAAATAATTATTGCGATATTCAAAAGCATCTGCCATAAGCAAATGCAGAGTTTACAATTAAAACTATTGAGTAAGAATTGAACCATTCAAACATGCTACCTGAACATCGAATATACAATTTGTCTAGCGGTTTCTTAAAATGATTCACCGTATCGAAAGCTCGGGAAGCGCGTCTTACCTAATAAACTAACGAACTGAATTCAAAAAGTCGATTAAATACGATTTAATTACTTTTGCGATTTTTGTAACCAAAGAAAGCCGCGAAATTGGATGATAATCGCATTTCTTAAATTACGGGAAGCATTTTCAATACTTGAGGAAAAGCATCTTCTGTAATACTACGAAATGTTAGAACGAAGCGTTGACGTGCGGAAAACCATCTTCTGTAATAACTTGAGGAAAACCATCTAGAATACTACGAAATGTTAGAACGAAGCGTTAAATAATGTAAATTACTCATTGCAAGCGTATTGTACACGCTATCATTGCTGCTATTTAGAAGCAGTTTATGGTTTAAAATGTAAAAGTTACACTTTATAGCAAACAATCCTCGAATGGCACAAGGCATCCAACGTTTTTACCACTAGCTGCAGTGTGGTAAATGAAATATATCACATACGATGTAACTCCTCTGGAAAATTTTAAAACAAAACACACATAATTCTTGTTTATTCTAATAAATTTTTATCTTTTATTGTTACAATATTGGTTGTTATTTACAAGAAAACATTTCTTTATTTTTACTTATCGGTTTCTAAATTAATAGTCTTCTAATTCAATTTTATTGTGTAATTAATTACTTAGTCACTCCAACATAAAATAAAAAAATAATAATTAACAATTAAAATAAAAACTTAATTACGTAGATATATAATTATAATTAATTTTATTTTTTATGATTTTTAGAAAAATAAGTATGTATACATTAATTATATTTTCTTTTTAAAGTGTTGTTGTAAGTAGGTTGGATTTATTCAAAAAAAATTTATTCTTTTATCACATTTAAAAATATTTTGTTTTGGAGTACATAAATACATATAGAAAAAAATTATAAAAAGCATTTTTAAGTACGAGTTTCGATCGTAATGCCAAATATTAATAATCCTTCGCCAAAAAACAAAAACACCTGGTTAAAATACTTAACCAAAGAATTTTAATTTAAAAAACAAACTGTGGTTCATATACTTTCGGATTTTAAATAATTGGACGGAACTAAATTATTTAATTAATTATTTATTAATTTTGTATTATACAAAAAAAAATTCCTGATAAATTTTTCACATTTATTTATATTTTTTGAAAATTATTTTAGATTTTAGACATTATTTCATACAACAACAATTAGCTTGCAATTAAAAAACCAATAATAAAATACCGAGGATTTTTTATATTTTGTGTATATTTGTGGCCAAACATGTATGCATAAACATAACATAAATGTATTATGTTAAACTTAAAAAAACGTATTCGAGTTTATTTAATATATTATTATAAATCAAATTACATATTTTAACTTTAAAAAAAAAATATTAACATTTATTTGAATTAGTTTTTGAAACTTCAAATTTGACAACGATATTGCAATTTCTTATTTTTTTAAACATAATAATAGTACCCAAACCTTAAACATTTATGAATGAATAACAGAATTGGATTTGTTACAAAACATAATAATTTTTAATAGATAACGATCTTCAATATAGAAATTATAATTTCGATATTTAAAGAACTGATATAACGTACAAAATACATAAAAAAAATTAAATCATAAATCATAATAAAAAAAAATCGATTTATTTAAAAATAATAATCGTAGTTCATTCTTATGTTTTAAAAATAAACAACATAATTATACTCTTCTTTTGAAACTACTTACATTACCATGTCAAGGCAAAATTAATGGTTTGAAATACGCCCGACAACATATCGCGGTTAGGGAGGGAGGAAAATCTTGACTTCTATAATATGTATTACATTCTTGTTCAGTTAATTTATCAAATACTGATGCGTATTCCCGATGAAAAAATGACATATCGATATTATCGCGTCCAATCGCTGTTAATGATAAAAATAATATATCACGATAAATTGAATGGGTTCGATTGACACCACGATGTTTTAATAATTTATGTCGTTCGGTTGCTAAACGTTTTACCGGTGTTATTAAATCGTTTAATTTTATTGCTGATATTATGTGCTGGATTGTACTAAAAAAACGAAAGAAAACCCAATTTAGATTTAATTCATCAAATAGAATACAGTCTAAAGATCAAGTATCTTTACTTACTTTCGATTAAGTGTAGTTTGATCAGTTAACAAAGCTTTGATTAATGGACTAGTTGGTTGATTTTGTCTCCATAACATGTACATTGGCGGGCCAGCTTCAGAATGTAGTCTCACATTATCCCATAAACATTCTATCTTTATTATGCGATGTCCACTTAAAGGATCACTTGTACCCTTTTCCTGTAATTTGTTTTAAATAATTATTATTATTAAATTTCTAAATATCTCTTAAAGAGCGAATGGTCACATTAATAAACCATTGTAACTTTAGGAAGGTTATTTGTACATAAATCTAAAACCTCTTAAAAAATATATATGTGTTAGACTTGAATGTTATAGAATGTTAAAAACAAAATAAAAATGATGGATGTTAACAAATTAAAAAATTTTACTCACCGGTTTCGGTAAACACAAATGCGGTAAATGTGTATTTACATTAATCCGATTGGTAATCCAAACTAAATTCCAATAAATAATAGGATGCTCATCAACAAAAGAACTTATCATCAATGCTCCATCACCTTCTTGTTGTAATATATTCTCGAGCTCTTTGCGCAATACCAATGGATTTAAATATGGTACACTTAAACTATCGCTCTGTTTAAACTCTTTTAATTTTTCGTCAACGTTAATTTGTATACTTAAAAATGGCACAGTCAATTTGCTACACGCATGACATGTTGTATTTAAATTTGAATCTTCAGCGGACCATCCGGCCATTATATCTTCATCGTACAAGAGTACCGAACAATTATGGCATTGCGAACATGAAGTTAATTGTATATTTACATCACATTCGGCATTATCATTCATATTATTAAAATTTTCATTTACATTATTCGAATTATTATTATTATTATAAATATTATCGGGAAGGACGGGATATACAAATGTTTGATTATTTTCACCGAGAGGCACTAAATTATTGTAACTGGATTTACGTGATTCACTCAATTTTCCCCATATATCTAATTCACTTGTACGTCTAGAATTTGAATCTAAATCATTGTTCGTGTGATAATAATCATCATCGTTATTACTATAGTCTTTATCATTTATACTATTTGTTTTAACTGGTGTTGAATTTGCGGATATTGCTTCTTTTATTTCATCTAACTTTTTGGCTACCGATGTAGCCGCATTTTTTATGCTACTCAAACCACCTTGTATGATTTCATTTGATTTTCGGCCCGATAGACTTGGACTAAAATTAAAAATGAAAAAATAATTAGTAATAATAATCAACAATTATTGGTAATAACAATGAAACACAAGCTTTCTTTTATTATGTAGCCATTAAGACTGTTGAGAAGATGAATTCTTGGTTAACATCGAGACATACAATGGCATAAAAAGTGCTTTGTGTTTTGATATTTTAATTAAATAAAATAAAATAATAAAAAGTAAACATAAAATATTGTTTTACCTGTAATTCGAAATATTTTCCATGATATTAGCAGGAATTTTCAAATTTTCTTTTTTCAAAGATAATCTAACGGGTGAATATCGTCTAATTAATATAATTAAAAGTTGCACAAAGAAAAAATTATAATGAACCAAATATTAATAATGCAAATAATACTAAAAATGTTAAATAAAATTAAATAAATAAGCAAACTAAACATAAAACTTGCAATAATTGTGTTTGGAATCTATAGTTTTAGAATTGTAAGTGATGGTCAAAATGACTGGTGGTTAGATCGGTTACTATATTGTCTTCGTTTGTTTTAACTTACCCAAAACTAAATTTCAATGATGATCCCAAACTAGCTAAGCTCGATGTCACAGACGAAGCATTTGGCATCGTTTCAGATCGATGCATACTTTTATTCACCTGAAAGCCTTCGTCAAATGTTGCGCTGCGATGACCTTTAAATAAAATAGGTTGATCGGTATAAACTGTATTGTTTACATATGAATTTGTCGCTCCTTTATTTTCTGGGATCTCAGATACGACCATAACTTCATCGACTTCATTATTTAAAGCCCCCAATGGATCATTTTGGGTAACTGGAGTTCGTGGCGATATTCTACAATTAAATGAAAATAATCTTAAACTTGCGAAGTATATCATTATAAATTTAGAACACCCTGTTAAATATAATATATACTTACTTTGAAGGACTTGTCTTGTCTTTGTCACCATCTTCACCATCATTGATGTCTTCCTGAGAGCTGTTCGTCTCTCCAAATCCATTTCCAATATCTTTAAATTCGAGAGAACGTTGAGCTTTTAATTTACTATCACAAGACTGTTGCCTCTGTAGTTTATCGAAGATTTTTGCGTCTCCAGCAAAACTATCCGATTTTGCCAAAGATCGTGGGCTCAAATCGCATGGACTCGCTGATGGTGGCTTATAACTAGTCGATATTTGAGCCGATTTGTTCGAACTAACGTCGCCCGATATAAGCAAACCTGCACTCGAAACAACATTTGTTGATTCTTGCGGAGTTGTCTGCCGCACAATACTACCTAATCGGCCGCGCAATTTATCAAACGCTGAGAAATCAATAATTGGCGCTTGATTAGGATCTTGTTGTGAATTACTAGAATCCAGACTTGATCGAGATGTACCATCCACTGTTTCTAGTGTACTCAAATTATGCTCGGATGAGATGGATAATTTTTTTTGTGAAAACTTTCTACCACCACGTCGAAATTTTGCCGCTCCCAAAACCACATTACGTAAGCGATTCCATCTTATTTGGCCTGTGATTGACTCGGATGGCCATTGTGATTCTAGCACACATCGATTGTAAAATCCGTATGTTAATGCGTTCGGTTGAATACCCGTGCGCTTCATAAGATAATGAAGCCGAACTGCTAATACCGGTAAACTGTGAATACCACACAATTGCATCATGACACGGTAACAAACTTCGTCACATTGAATTTTAATTTTGCTCGCCTGCGCCAGATAATCGTACGCCCTTCGTATAATTGCACTCTCATTTCCAATATTTTCGTTGACTATTGATGGAAGAATTATGAAATAGATTGAGTAACAAGTGGCTAGTAAATGTTTAGCCCATAATTCTGGATTCATTTGACACTGGCGTGCAACTTTCTGTGACACCTTAATCTCATGCTTCGTTCGACGAGCCATCGGTGATCCCGGTGTGGACTGTTGATTATGTTGGGCTTGGAATATTGACACAATCGTACGTTTCGTTTGCTTTAGTAGTAAAGGATTTAATTCAAATCGCTTGTATAGAAACGTTTGCCCAGCTTGTATATCATTCGGCTGACATTCTGGTGGCAATATAAATTTTGTCCGTTCACTATTATGCCCATTATCCCATTCGACAAACGATATTTCACCAGGATTATCATCGTAGGCACTCACACGTTCTGTACATTCATCAAAAAATGCTAGGCCTTGATCACCATCCGATACAAACGATCTTTCCTCAATGAATCTTATAAACATTTGGGTCTTCATTAGCAGCGAAAAGAATTTGTGATGTGATTTATCACGAGATCTCAAAAAAGCGTTCAACTGAAACAGCGCATTCGGATCGGTTGCTCCTATTGTAGGAGCTTTAGATATGGGCACCAAAAATTCCCGATACCCTCGCAAAATCGATGCCATAAATCTTAAAAATGCTTCCTGTATTCTTTGTTCCAAATTCTTTTCGCGTTTCTTTCTCTTGAAATCTCGATCCAAACTATTGGTCGATTCTAATCCATTGGTTTGACTTACTTCAGCCAAATTTTTTAGTGTTTGTTTTAATATACGCGTAGCACGTTTCGGCAATAATTTTGTAACTATATGCCGTTGTGATTCACAAACACTAATGCTATTTGTATCCAAATCGACACATGTTACATCATTTGGAGGATCATATAAATCAAAAAATCGTGAATCTACACCTATTAAATATGGTAGAGGTGCATGTAGTACTTCGGCTAATCCTAATGGACATAACGGAATGTATGGACATTGCCATTTAAATGGAAATAATAATGTTATAACTGCTTCCGCTACTGCAGTCAAAGTTGCTGGACGTAACGAGTGAATTAAGATTTTTTGTTCGGTAAGCGCTAATAGCAGCACGTATAAACAATTGTCTGGACCTAAATTTGATAGCAACTGCCGAAAACCGGCACCACTCTTTGGAAATGGTGAATCATCGGGTTGCGTTAATAAGATTCTATCATTACTAATTGTCGATAATTGTAATAAAATACTGGGTGAAGGAAATGGTACTTCATCGAATAATTGTATTATATATCTTTCTATAGGAACTGGAATTGCCTCGCCACATGATGCCAAATGCTAAAATTAAATAAAAAAAGTAAAATCTACAACTGATGAACAATAATTCCATAACTTACATGAAGAAACTGCAACCATTTTTCAAACGTATCCCCAAATGGATAATTTGACAATAAGCAAATTGATTTATTTACATGAAGTGAATTCGTCTTACTTTTATCTTCATCCCAATTAAAAATTTCCTTTTGCTCGTCATTTAAATTCTCGTCACTGAAATGAAACAAACAAATTTATTTAACGTTCATGCTAACAGTAAAAATAATTTTCTTACTCAAATTCTTCGTAGAATGTCAACGCGGATCCATATACCTTGTACGATCCATCGTTAACATTTAATATAAACGTACTAAATACCGGTGGCACGGGCGCACGTTTTTCTATCGTATTCGTTTTTTCATCTAATACATGAGGCCATATTTCTAGCGTACTGCCCATTGGTAAACAAAATAATGGCACACTTGGACATAAACTAATTGCAAAATCTGAATGATCTGTGGCAGGATATCGATGTAAAACTTCCGGTTGATAACTTATCAATTCGGGACGGTTCATTGACTTTTTATAACATAAATACACATCGGTTCCCATCATCCCTTTATTCAATGTTTTACGTATTTGACAAAATGCATGTGGTGGTTTTTCTCCCTTATCCGGAATAATAACACATAAATCAGTTACCACCAATTCATTACAAGGCATATCCGGTTTTGCTCGTCGAAATGTTAAATATGTTTGTGATGATGAATTATTGACATTGGCTTCACGATCCTCTGGTGTTTTTAACACAATTTCTGCATCGGGCATTATGCGTTCCGCGCCAAAAAACATAACTCCAATATCGACCAATGGTGGTTTATCTTTACTTCGACGAAAATACAAAAAACATGGCGTGGTCTTAAATGACCCAAAATTTAAATTTGCCTCTAAACCCGACGTAGTATATTTCAATACTTCAAAACCGTCTGGTACTTTTTCGCCGAGTGCCGGAAAGAATACCCCAATATCGGTTATTGGTAATTTACCATCGGCCGTTTTCAAGTGGCCGGAATCATTAAAAATATTTTCTTGGAACTTTTTAGGAGTTGCTGTCATGCCCGCCACTACAAAATAGTCTGCAACACGTTTCTCCTCCATTTTCACTTGTAACATAAAAATTCAAACAAGTCAAGATCACATTAAATTGGTTAAAGTAGATAAATTTGGATTGGTTAGTTTATTTTTCTTAATCTAACGTGTAAAGATGCATATAAGCGAATTCTGTTTTGGGCATTTGTTTACGCATGAATGAACTTAAATAAAACAGTTTTGTGCGTTTATTAATTGATTCGAAATGGAAATTACACAAGGTTGCGAAAAAATTGAAAGTTAAATAGTACGAATTTGTATAAAGAGAGGCGGATCAGATAATAACCCAACTGACAGTTGATGGTTTATATTCCCTTAAAAATAAGAATTCAAGAATTAATTTTCTCCAGCACGACTCTCCAAACACTTGTTGCTAATCAGACCCCAAAAATGTATTTTAAGCTCCATGAATACAGTACATTTAATATAAGAACAATTAAATTTCCATGTAACATTAACATTGTTCATTAACATCTGTTTAGTGTTATTGATCAACTCTAGTTATGTCCCACTGTAACTATCCCAAAAAGAAAAGCACCATCAATATAGACATTCGCTGAACCATCAGAATGTCTAATTGTTATAAATACAAAATATAAAAATATCAAATCATCAAATTATTAATTTCGAAATATTTTAATTTCATAAAAAATAAATATGTCAAATTATTGATTTTGAAATATTTTAATAAAAATATCAATTTATGATTATGCATAAATACATTATGCATAATCAACAACAAAAATGTATAAAATGTGTAGCAAAAGTACACGCGCTAGCTCTACTTTATTTCATTCCATGTTTTGGTTTTATAAAATAAATGTTGTAACAAATTAAAATTGTGAAGTGTATTTTTTATTTTAAACTTTCGGCACGTTCCCCCGTTAATAGTTATATACGGTTCACGAACACACATAACTGGCGCAGTTGATAATTAAAAAATTTTTTTTTTTTTCTCTCTCTAAATCTAAAATAAAAATCGCGTTCGAATTATAAATCTCAGTGAAAACAGTGATAAAATAAAAACAAAAAATTTAAACAGTGAAACACAGAACAAAATTTTTAGTTAGAAAAGAAAAAAATTTTAAAAGTGCAATTAAAATTTAAAATATAGTGCAATTTTGTTAAACAACAAAAAAAAAATTACTTTGTGATTATAAATATTAAAATATTAACTATAGTAAATTGTGATTTGGTGCCTGATCAACGCCAACATTCATCAATGCAACCCTACATACTTATGGTATTGGCATGGTAAGCGAACTTTCTTTCATGTATACTAATATCCACACAAACTAATTTTTTTTTTAAATCATTATAAAATCGTGTTACTAAGAAAACATTTTTTTTAAAATCGAATATAACCAATTGGTGTGAACTAAAGTAACTCCAAAAAATATACGAATCTTCGTAGTATTTTACAAAAGCCAAATTTTTTTTGTGATTCATATAAGTGTTCATTGCATATAGTGTATGTCGCAAGACGATATCAAAGTCCATAAACAAATTATATCTAAAATACAAATTGGGAAACGACTTAGGGAATACAGACTGTTAAGAGAAAAACAAATAATGGATGAAGAAATTGATAGAACATTGAAGTTGTTCCAATTACCCGATATCATCAAACACATTCGACCGTTTGATGGGGATAAGAACTCAATTTACTTCTTTATATCCAATGTAGATAATATCCTAAAGTTATGTGAAAAAATTAAAGATAGTGATTATTATAAAATTATCATCAGTGGAATAAGGAGCAAAATTATTGGAAAAGCAAGTAATGTGCTATTAACCCACTCGATTGATAATGACAATTGGGACGAAATAAAAAAAGTTTTAATATTAAATTTCGCAGACAAACGGGACGAACCAACGTTGACGTTTGAATTGCACAATTTGATTAAAAATAATTTATCGCCCGATGAGTTATATCTAAATATAACTCATATCATCACAATGCTAACAAACCAATTAAAACTACAAAAATTGGAAAAATGCGTGATGGAAGCAAAATTAGAACTTTACGTTCAAATGGGGTTAACAATATTCATTGGAGGTATACAAGAACCTATGGGATCTTGGTTGAGAGCCAGGCAACCGAAAACATTATCGGAAGCCTTAGAATTTGTTAATCAAGAACATAACATACAAAAAATAAAAGAACCATTCAAACAACCTGAACAAAAACCAACAAAAAAATTCTATAAACCATTCAAGAATTTTAACCAAAATTATAATCAATCACCCTCTAGTTCCCAAACATATTACAAAAATTTTAAACAAAATTATAACCAATCACCCTCTAATTCTCAAACATATTATAAACAAAATGATTTCAAAAAATCACTAACAAAAATAAAAACGGAACCAAAAGAACCGTATAAAAAACAATTTAATGGACCACAAGCGTTTAATATAGAATCGAAAGTAAATGATGAGGATTTTCAATCTCATGCCTCGGAGAACTAAATAATCTACAAACATCAAATTTGCCATATGTAATTTTAACTTTACATAATCAACAACTTAAATTTCTAGTTGATACAGGAGCTGATAAATCCTTTATCAACCCTAAATTTATATCAAATCAAAACAAAATTATTAAAACTCATATGCAAATCACTAGTATATTTCAAACCTCTGTTATTACAAAGGGAACGTCAATAAAATTCGATGAAATTCCTCAACCAATTGAAATATTTCTATTCAAATTCCACAAAACATTTGATGGTTTAATAGGGTACGAAACCTTATCTGAATTAAAAGCAAATAATAATAATAATAATAAACAGTGTTAAAGGCCATTACTGGCCCCTTACTGAATCAACAATCTGGCTCCAACGGTTTCGATCCTGAGCTTGGTCTTCATACTGTCTTAGACAATCTGAAGAGGCCAAGTCGTTCTCTACATCGTGGAGCCATCGTCGCCTGCAACGACCTCTGCGCCTACCATATGGTGGCTCTCCTTTCAGAGATCGCTGCACAATTCGTTCCGGATCAGCACGCAGAACGTGACCGAGCCAGCGTACTCGCTGAGATCTAACTTCATGTACAATATCGGGGATCTTCATCAGATCTCTGATCTCGAAATTGTACAGAGCTCGGTATGTACCATCTATTTCGCGTTTAGGGCCGTAAATCAAATTAATTTAAATATTAATCTAAAAGATCAAATTTTAGAAAATTCTAATTTTAAATTAAAACTTCACTCTAACTTAACTTCTTGCATAAAACCTTTTTATATGCAACCATTCTCTAAAATAATTACCAAAATCCCGGTTTCCATGGAAACAGGCGAATTTTATACCCCGTCAATAACATTACGTTATGGTATTCAAATACAGGAAGGAATCTACAAAACCTGTGAGCCCTTTCACTCCATCGTGGAAATAATTAACCTTTCCGATAAGGAACAGGAAGTTATCTATTTCAACCATTACATGTTAAACCATTTCATATCTCAAATAATGAAATTAATTTTATAAGCACATCATGCAATGAAACACAAATATTAGGAAAAATAAAAAACTTAATTAATATGAATCATCTCAATAGAGAAGAACAATCAAAGTTACTAAAATTATGCCAGAAATATGAACATATCTTTTTCAAAGAAGGCGACAAACTTACTTTTTCAAACAGTATTAAACATGATATTAAACTATCCAACGATAAACCGGTATATATTAAACAATACCGACACCCCGAAAATCAAAAACAGGATATTAAAAATGAAATTAACAAACTACTGAGTCAAGGGATTATTCGACCGTCGTATAGTCCTTGGTCATCACCAATTTGGATGGTGCCCAAAAAACCAGACTCGAAAGGGAAAAAACAATGGCGCCTTGTCATAGACTATCGTCAGCTAAATAAGCAAACGATAGATGACAAATACCCATTACCAAATATTAACAACATCTTAGACAAACTTGGTAAATCAATGTATTTTACTACAATAGATTTGGCAGCTGGTTTCCATCAAATCGAAATCAATTCGGCAGACATCAATAAAACCGGATTTTCTATTGAAGGAGGACATTTCGAATTCGTTCGTATGCCTTTCGGCCTAAAGAATGCTCCAAGCACGTTTCAACGAGTAATGGACAACATTCTGGGTAACCTTCAAGGAAATCACGTACTGTGCTATATGGACGACATAATAGTTTTCAGTTCTAGCCTCCAAGAACACATTGAAGATCTCAATAAAGTGTTTAAAAAATTAAGCCAAGCAAATCTAAAAATACAAATTGACAAAACCCACTTTCTAAAAAAAGAAATAGGCTTCTTGGGACATATAATCACCCAAGAAGGTGTCAAACCAAACCCTTCAAAAATTGAAGCTATACAGAACTTCAAAATTCCTAAAACACCAAAGGAAATTAAAAGTTTCCTTGGATTAATCGGTTATTATCGTAAGTTCATAAAAGACTTTGCAAAAATAACAAAACCTTTCACATCATGTTTACAAAAATCTGCAAAAATCGTATTAAACGACGATTATATAAACTGTTTCGAAAAATGTAAGAAACTATTAACTTCCGAACCAATACTTCAATATCCGGATTTTAATAAAAATTTCGTACTCACTACCGACGCATCTAACATAGCGTTAGGGGCCATCTTATCCCAAGGAGAAATTAACAAAGATTTACCAATTTGTTATGCTTCTCGCACACTATCAAAAACCGAACAAAATTATAGTACCATAGAAAAAGAACTTCTAGGTATTGTTTGGGCCGTTAAATATTTTCGACCATATCTTTATGGCCGTAAATTTACAATTGTAACTGACCATAAACCCTTGGTCTGGTTGTTCAATTGCAAGGACCCAACATCAAAAATTGTTCGATGGAGGCTCCGCTTAGAAGAATACGATTATAACATTGTTCACAAAAAAGGGACAGCAAATACCAATGCTGACGCTCTATCGAGATTAGAGCTTAATGAGTATTTAGGCAATGGAAAGTTATCATACCCGAATACCATTGACTCTATTAGAGAAGATCTACAAAAAAATAAACAAAGTAACCTCTCCTTAAACGGCAGCATACCGAATAATGATGTTACAATAAATAGCAATAAGTCCAAAATTGGCAATAAAGCTAATAGTAATATAGGTAGTGAGGAGGCACAAAGACACTCGTCATTAACTTTATTAGAGAGCTCATTATCCGAAAGGAATAAAGTAATTAATGAAGAGACACAAGAAGATCTCGGCAATAATTACCATGGTATACCACAAAAATTATTAAAAATTAAAAATGACATCAATATGTTCAAAACGATCCAAGAACTTCCCAATAAAAACTTAGATGAAACTCTTCATCAATTTTATAATATATACTTAGGAAACGTAAATACAGCGAAATCGAAAGAAACATTAATTAATTCTACAAATTCATTAGTAAATGAATTTAAAACACAACTTATGTTTATAGTCGACGATAAACATGAGCAAATGAAAAAAGTTCTAATTATTAAACATCAAGAATATAAAAGATTTCTCTTCAAAAAATCTGTATTCGAAATTAATGACATTATATATATCTTGTCAACCTTTCCTAATAAAAAACATTTTACAGCTATCCACTGTAAAGATGACGTATTTAATTTAATTCAAACTGTATTTAAGGAAAATTTCCAAGAATCAGGAATTAAAATTGTGAGAGCCACCAAAATACGTGAAGACATTGGAGATTCGCTCAAACAAGCGGAACTCATAATAAAATGTCATAATTCCAAACACCGTGGAATTAACGAAAATTATGCCACTCTTAAACGAAACTATTATTTCCCAAAAATGAAGGAATTAATAACAGACTACGTTAAACAATGCGAAGTTTGTAACCTCAACAAATACGAGAGGAACCCAAGTAAAATAAAATTTAACATTACGGAAAACCCAACATCACCTATGGAAATTATTCATTGTGATACCTTCAGTCTTAGAAAGAAAATTTTTCTAACCATAATTGACAAATTTTCGAAATTTGCACTCGCTTACGAAATCATTGATAGGAAATCAACAACCATAATCTCTAAATTTAAAAACTATTTTGCCCAAAATGGCATACCAGTAAAAATCATACTAGATAATGCTGCAGAATTCACTTCTGAAATATTTAAAAATTTTATTGAAATGCATAACATTAAGTTACATTTCACAACTCCAAAAGCAAGTACGGGAAACAGCCCAATCGAGCGATTCCATTCTACAATCACAGAAATCGCCCGAATTATTTATTCACAGAATAAAACACTTTCAATTTCCGAATTAATGGATGAATCTTTACTAACATACAACAACTCTATCCATTCATCAACTAGTTTGACTCCATTTGAGTTATATAAGGGTCATCTCAAAGATTTGAAACAATTACCAGATAAAATTAACCAACATCCACAAGAATACCTTGAACACATTAGGGAAAACTATAATACGGTTAAAAATATAGTTCGAGAGCATAATTCAAAAATAAAAACTAACGTAATAACTAAAGCCAACCAAAATAGAGACGATCCAAAGGTATATGAACCTGGTGAAACTATTTATGAACTAAACACTACTAGGGATAAGTTAACACCTAAATATATCAAACACATAATAGTTCAAGACAATGATACAAACGTTATTACAAACAAGCGAACAGTACATAAAAATCGTATTAAAAAATAATAATACCATTACAGGTACGCGTCATGTTCAACCCAACAATCAATAGAAATTTTCGACCTAGAAAATAACAAAGGAATACTTGGGCTAGACATGGGTAAAGCCAGAATAATAACAGGTTATTCTAAACTTTTACATATAATACAACTAGATAATTTGAAAGCTAATCTAGAATCTATAAATAAAAACATCGATTTAGTTACCAAAATACTGGAAGAAAAAAAATTTCAACAAGAACGAGTAAATTTGGCAAAAATTAAAAGTAACAAACTAAAATTAGAACTTTCATATTTATACCCTTTCGTTAGAACCAAAAGAGGATTAATTAACCCATTCGGAACGGTAATTAAGAGCATTACAGGGAATCTGGATAATAATGATTATATCCAAATTCAGGATGCCATTACCCGGTTAGAAAATGGTAATTTTGTAATAAATTCTCAATATAACAGTCAAATGAAATTAAACCAGCAAATGCTTGAAAGATTTGATAATTTAACAAACCATATTAATGCTCTAACTAGTGCTATCGAAAAAGAAATAGAATCACAACGATACATGTCCCAATCAGCATGGCAAGTTATGTTAATTGACAACTACTTACATCGTATAGACACCAATATGGAAATGTTAAAAGATCAAATAAATAATGTACATGAAATCTTAACATTTGCAAAAATTAAAATAATTTCAAGACATATTCTTAATAGACAAGATCTAACATATATTCATGAACATTTAGTTGAGAATAAAATAAATTTGGCTTCATACGAAGAAGTATATGAGTTACTTGAACTTACAGCCTTTTATAATGGAACAAATATTATATTAAGTATCGAAATACCACTATTTTATAATGATATACTAACATACTATCATATAAAACCTATCCCAATAAACAATTCCCAAATAATAATAACAACAACTAATTCCATTATCCAAAACCATAAAGTATACATGATGATTAGCAAACCTTGCCTAAATATCGAATCAACATACTATTGCCAACGAGAGCAGATACACAATATAAACAATAGCTGTATAGCCCAACTAATTAATAATCAACATGCACATTGCAACACTATGCTTATCGATGATTTCGAAGATATAGACTACATGGAACCAGAATACCTCTATGTATCTTCAGCAAAAAGCCTACAAATATACTCGACTTGTAAAATTAAAAAAGCAATTCTAAAAGGAAAAAAGTTAATACATTTTAAAAATTGTTCTATAACAATCAATAATATAATATACAATAACGAAAATAAAGTCACATTTGCGAAGATATTCGTAATTCAGCCTTTTGATGGCATAAATCTAACTACGGACGAATCGAAGAAAATAAATTTGCCACGTTTAGCTAACATATCAATAAATAACTTGGAATCAATAAATCATCTCAAAAATTACTATGAAATGAAACAAAATAATCATATTATCATTTCAGGAACCACTATTACATTCCTTATTTGTATTTCAATAGCAGTCATTTATATCTATTATAAGCTGAAAAACAACACCGAGATGACAAACGAAGCGAATCCCGTGCAAATACAACAAAACCTGCAGTTAGAAGTCTCCGTGAACGACGCCGAGGACGACGCCGAACGAGGACGGGAGGAGTTATGTCCCACTGTAACTATCCCAAAAAGAAAAGCACCATCAATATAGACATTCGCTGAACCATCAGAATGTCTAATTGTTATAAATACAAAATATAAAAATATCAAATCATCAAATTATTAATTTCGAAATATTTTAATTTCATAAAAAATAAATATGTCAAATTATTGATTTTGAAATATTTTAATAAAAATATCAATTTATGATTATGCATAAATACATTATGCATAATCAACAACAAAAATGTATAAAATGTGTAGCAAAAGTACACGCGCTAGCTCTACTTTATTTCATTCCATGTTTTGGTTTTATAAAATAAATGTTGTAACAAATTAAAATTGTGAAGTGTATTTTTTATTTTAAACTTTCGGCACGTTCCCCCGTTAATAGTTATATACGGTTCACGAACACACATAACTCTCTATCGATTTTCTAGTCGATTTTCGACTAAAATTGGCCTTTGAGGTCCATAGATGGACTGATTCCGCCACAAACGCTAAATTTTACAATATTGCCTGTCTATTAAATAAAGTGATCGTCTTCAGTCAGCAGTTTTCTTGGATAATATATTTTGAATATATTTTATGTTCAAAACTGTTAAGCATTTGTTAATAACCTAACTCTGATCCTAATATTATGACGATTCAACCATTGGACTATATCATAGCTTTGTTCGTATTTAATTTGAATCTAAATGGAGATAGTCAAATTAATCTATCGACCACCATTCGAAATCAACTGCTAGATTAACGCAACATTTACATAAGAACTTTATTCACATATGGTACCAGTGAAACTATTAATTTTTGGAAGAAGTACCAAAGAATTTGTTAAAGTTGTCTCAAATTACTATTTTGATTGAATATTTATTAGAAATATGTAATTGTTTAGACCAATTATTTCTGATTTGAAAAAAAGGCTCATAATTTAAGTTTAATGAAGTCTCCTTTAAAGAGCAACAAAGAAGAGGGAAAATATAAACGACTACCTACTTATTAGTACCATTCTGCTATTTCCAAACTAATTCATAATATTCGTATTACTTTTAGTATTTTAAGCATGACAACGGATTACATAGTAGAACACCTTGATATTGTTTTAACGCGAAATTTATGTAATCCAGTGAGATTATTATGGTCCATAATTGTATTGTACATATGGTAAAAACGTATTAATCAATCGCGTTCCAGAATAAAGTTCGAAGAAAATTATTCCAAATTGTCACAAATTATAAAATTCTGTTAGAACTGCAGATGATAACTTCAGCAATCAGCACTTGTTTTCTATAATAAATCCACATTCAAAATATTATTCTTTTTCGTTAAGCAGTTTGGCAAAATATTTACAATACACGCTACTGACCCGGTACAAAGATGTTTTGCATCTACATTGGCTCTAATTATCTACTAAAAGTTGTAATAGATTTTATGCCGCCTTAGCAACTCAAATACAGAAAGACATACAAGGACTCCTAAAGGGAGGTTTTTAGGAAACTTTCTTAGAAAATCATATAGAAAGACATACAAGGACTCCTAAAGGGAGGTTTTTAGGAAACTTTCTTAGAAAATCATGTTCTTTCAATACATTACATGGGTACAATAGGAGACTACTAGAAATAATTTCTTGAGATAGTTAACAACTAGTGAGATTTAAAAGATCTCAAATCTCTCATACAAATTCTCCAAATTTTTCGCGGTTTGTGGTTTGGGGGTGTACCTTTTGAGTTTTGTTAGATATTGAGATCACCAGCCCAACTTACTTCTTCACCTGCAGTTCATATATTCTACATTTGTTAGTGGAATAACTAGTCGATAATACATGTATTGAACTTCCCAAGTGGGCTCGAATATTATCTATTTCAACTCTGCTCACATACCAATATTCCAGTAATGAGGAAAATATAAATCATATAAAACCAACACGTATTTAAATTCTATTAAAATTTAAAAGAAGCTCTATCTTTTCTAAAGCAAGAGGAAAAAACATTAAATTGTGTTTTTCTGTGTCGTGTGTGGGTTTATCAACAGAAAAAACGATAAATTTTAATAAGAATATGTACAAATTTTTTGTTGTTTTCTCATTCGTGCCTTAAAGGCATAATTGGTGGTGACGCTTTATGTATTACATTTCCGATTTAAATTACTTCAATATATGTAATTTTAACCTTTCACCTTAAAGTAATAATATATTTATTAGCTGTAATTAAGAATTAAGAAAAAAGCAAGAACATAATATTAGCTGTATTACTTTTGATTGGAACACAAGACCCAGAAATTAAATATATACCTATTGCAACTTGATCTAAAGAAGGCGATTGAACTTCAATAAAACAAAACGTTCACAGAACGGTAATTGGAATCCCATTAAAATTGACTGTTTTGGTTTGAAATGAATTAATCAAATCCAAAATAAGAAAATAAGCAAGTCGCATGTCATTACTTACTATGTACATCCATAATATAAACCAAATAAACCACCACTCAATTTAGTTTCGATTCAAATATGACCTAAATATAGACTACACGTTATACATTAAATATTCCACCATAACATAGTATGTACCTAGCTATATCCTACCATACAAACGGATCTGACCTTGGAAAAATTAATTCAATAAATTTCCTTAACATAGAATACTTTTAGTTTATTCTTTTGGGAATTGCTTTTTATATATATGTATATATATATATGTATATATATATATATATGTATATATATATATATATATATATATATATATATATATATATATATATATATATATATATATATATATATATATATATATATATATATATATATATATATATATATATATATCTATATATATATATATCTATATATATATATATATATATATACGTATGACACATTTTTAATGCAATTTAATAACAAATTAAACTACCCATTTCTAGAATTATAAATACATACTTACAATATTTATTCGTTTTTTTTAAATTTTATTTCACTTATGTGTACTTCATAAAGATTTCATTCTACAAGAAAAATAACAAAAACAAAAATAAACCACTTTTGGTTGCTAATCTAGTATTTTAGAAGGACCGTATATAAAAAAATAATTAGAAGCGCAAAATTATGATTTAAACAAAATTAATGATTCATATTAATTTAATCACACTGTAACTTCCAAAATTCACAATAAAAAAAAGATTAATTAATTTTCTTTAATTTTTTTCAATTAATTCAATCAACAAAAAAAATATTTCATTTGGTTCGAACACATTATTTATTCAAATTTTGTAAACAATTACAAATTTAACTAACGATAAATTGTATTAAAAACAATTTTTAGATACTTTATTATTGTTTTCTTAATTATTTATTATTCCATTTCAGTGTTAATTAATTTTATTTAAGAACGCCATTGTTTGATTTGCAATTACTTACATGAAAAACAATTATGATAGGTTCGGTTTAATGGTCGAATTTTAATGACAGCTATAAATGGTAATACTGAATAAACAGTGCCATCTCTTGAATATACATTTTATTTTTAATTGGTAGGAACTTCATTATTTATTTTATTTGATCAAAATTTCAAACCGGGTGTGACATGTTCTACCACCACAATTTTCGATATTCGATGAAATATCACTAATTTCGATAAAATGGTATGTTGTATCATTTTCGACCATCACAATTTTCGACAATCTATCACTGAATTTTTTGCTTGTGATACACATAATAAGCGAAAATTACTGACTTTTATTTGAATTAAATTACGTTAAAAATAATATTATTTATTTTTATTTTTATATTTCAATGAAAGTACATATACAAATTTTCAAATATTCAATATAATATTGTATATATTATGTATATATATTTATCTCCATCCTTCCAATCAACATCGTGTGAAGTCGATATAGCACCAATAAATAAATTAGGATTCATCATTACTATAATTAAACAATTAAAGTCAACAATTGTAGAGATTTATAAATAACGTACTTACATTTATTATGTTTACAAGATAATTGACAGATTGAACAGTTGAAATAGCTATTAAAAATAGATGTCAAACGTCATTTCATTTTCGAATATATGTTATAGTATCCATCGAAAATGGTACAACATACCGACTATCGCTTCTACTTCATTGATTCGTTGATCCATTTTTATTTTTTTATATTCTATTATGACGAAACAGAAGCTACATTACATATATATATATATTTCTTCATGCAAAAACAATAATTTCATGAGCCCGTTATTTATTTATGTAGATTCATAGGACGAAATTTGTTAGTCCATTTAACATCACAAGTTTAGATATACGAGTATAAGTATAAGCATAATCCAATATGCAAATTGTTGCAAGTGCGTATATAAATAGGTGCATATTTTATGTTTAATCGTAATGTTGTATTAATTTTTCTAATATTATAGTTATGTAACATAATATTTTGTATGTACATATATGATTGTTTATTGTAATTACATATTGTCTTAAAGGGTTTTTCAAAAAGAGTTCACGCTCAACTCTGATTTATACCTATTAATTTGTATACATACATTATACATTTATACCATTGCAATGACGGGAAGCGGGAACCCATTGTGAACTTTTTAATTTTCAAAACAACTTTACTGTCAGTTTTGTAACCACTTGTTGCATGAAGCGAACACTATAATTGCAATTTCTTAAATGAATTTCTCATCAATTTCTGAAGATATTAATCTTACCAATGATATAACCGAAGTTCAACTAATCGAAATCATTGATAAATTTATCAGCTATTTCTATAAACTCGAGAATTTAAATCCCATTAAGTTACAACTCACCAAAAATCATTGTAAATCAATATTATTTTCCGGCACTTTATACGATTCGTTAAGAGATTTATCCCAAGAACATGCCTTGAATTATGAATTGATTATGAAACATCAAATAGAGAATTATGAGGCTGATGGTAAACTATATAAAATAAATATAATTGATAATATAAAAGCGAAACATGGTGGACTTAATTATGTTACCGAATTCATGCTGTTTACCAAAAATGGATCCGAGTATTTGAATGAAATACGAGATCAATACAAGAAGTACTCGAACAAACAGAACTATGTGAATACTATTAAAATGGCTTACTCGAATATAATAAATAATTCTACAGTGAATAATTTTCTAAAGTGTAACCCGGCAATAAGTGATTCAACATATTTTAATGGACAATTCGTGTTACAAAGTATTTTTGAGGAGTCATGCTTGGGTCAAGAATTGGATACAAATAAAATTTATATTTGCCTGGATTCTATTCTAAAATTAGAAACTAATGTTTCACTTGACCAATATTTTAGCATCATAGCGGGATATAAAAACGATGGAACACAATTGAGTATATATTTCTTGAATTATTTGATCCATATTGTGCAACGGTTTGATACACTGGATTATCTTAGATTTTGGGACTCGTTCTTCAGGGATAAGATTTATAGCCTGGAATTTATCGGAATATTTTATGACTGTGTTAATATACCACAATTTTATAATAGTTGGATATATTTATTGAAAAACTACCTTAAATGCGTGGAAACTTACGAAGGGAATGTGGCTGGAATACGGGAAAGTGTTGATGATGAGTATCAATTGTTCAGTAAAATTCTATTTAAAGATGTGGCACGGCTATGCTTTTTATTTAATTCAAAAAGAAATGCTAATAGGCTACATTTTTTAGGTGATTTGAAGAACTTGAGTTCTGATGGTGTACATAGATTATTAAGTTTAAAGATGTTAAATTTTAAGAAATAAAGTTGTTTTAATCGTTTAGTACATCGTCTAACCATTTTTGTATGTCTTCTTGATTTTCTTCTTTTACGGGTGCCTTGATTGGAGATTTCGGCCGTTCGCAACTTACTTCGATTGTATCTACGGCAACAACCAGCTTTGATGGAACTTCCTTTTCTTCGCTCAAGTTCGGATGGTTGAGGATTTCATCTAGATCATCTTCGTGCTCTTCAACAAATTGTTTGAATTGTGGCGGTGGCGATATAGTTTTCTGCACTATTTTAGTTTTGTGCATATTTCGTTGAGGTTTTGCTTCTACTAATTTAGGCTTTTCAGGCTCATTTTCCACCGGAATTTCCACTATTTCTAATTTATTTTCAATTTCTTCGTTATTTTGCACATCATTGGAAGATTCCGAAGCTTTAAGTATCTCTATAATATTATTATTAATTTTATCAATTTCTCCTGTAAATTTCTTTATATTATCACGACTAGCTTCAACATTTTTTTGATATTTTTCTTCCATTTTTTCGGCTTTACGATTCATATCCTCGATTTCGCGTTCATTAAATAGATCCTCGTCTAAATTTAATCGCTTATAGAACGGGATGGTTAATATCGACTCATTTAATAACGATAAATTTAAATTGAAATATTCCTGAAATAGATTACTAGTCATTTCGGTCTCGTTCTCACTGGAAAACCATTGCTTCTCGGCACTAAATTGAAAATAGCCACCGATCGAATGGGGATTCTCAAGAAGTTTCGTAAAATCAGCTGCCAACATTTGTTCATTATCCTCGTTTACCATTTCGTTTTCGTATTTATCTTTATTACAAACTATTTTACGTTTCGAATATTTTTGATCAACAGGCTCAGAAATTGTGAGAACTTCACCAGTAGGTGTCACAGCCACTACATTTTGAGATGCATCAACTGGAGAACTTTTCACATCTTCAACTAGTTTTTGCTGTTTTTTATTTTTATTGTCGTTTGGATACTTATTTTTTGGCCTATAATTAATCAAAATAATTAACTGATTATCGACATAATAAAATAACAAATTTACTTTCTTTGCTCCATTTCTACTGAACGAGTGGATGAGTATTTGACGTTTCAAATGGTATAATCAGCTGCTCCAAGGTACATAATATATTAGGTTGATACAAGTTGTTGTTGCTATTGTGAACCGGTACATATATTTATTCCAATCTGTCAAAATAAAAACACTACGATTGTGTCAAATCAAAATGGATAGCTGGTCTTATGCAGTGTTAACGGGTAAATTTTTAAAATAAAATAGTAGAAATGGTTGATTTAGAAATATGTTATAAAATATATTAAACAACCATTTGACTATATAATAATATTCATCAGTTTTTAATTAAATGGGATATTGCTCAGTGTATTGTTTAATAAATAATTGGTTATAAACGCCACATCCGGGGTGGATCTCGTTAAGCAACATAATATGTCTAACCTATATTTCTGGAATGTGTATTTGCATAGAGGCGAGAGGCTTGTTAAAGTTATTTTCTGCGTAAATAATCGTTATCTCAGTTAGGTCCGATTGGACCAACTACGAGGATAACGACAACTTAGCCACTCAAATACTGCATGACATGATAGCAATACTAATAATACATCATACATATTTAGCATTGTATAGTAATATTAATATACATATATTGATAATTTACTAAAAACTCTTAGTTCTAAGTGACTATAGATAAACTTACGTATCAACTTGTTTGTGTAGCAACTTAGTTTTTATCTGAGTTTTAGTCAGTTTTAGCCACGATTCGACAACTATTCTGGTAAATTTCAAAAAATATCAGTCATTTTAGAATATTAATAAATAAAATGACTCAGCTGCTACATACCTTGATGAGGTGCCATTGGTCACTCTAAAATATTTATAATACATTTTCAAATTATATATAAAACATTAAAATTTTATTTTTCAGTGAGTGATCGTTGCAGTGCGGGCACAAACACAGACGAAAGTGGCCCACTTCTCGTTTCGCTCATAAAATCTGCATTCAAGGCAAACAAAATCTCTTATCAAATAATCCCCGATGATCGGCCAGAAATTGAAACAAAACTAAAACACCTAAGCGACACAATAAATTGTCATGTTATTTTTACAACTGGTGGCACTGGATTCGCGGCTCGCGATGTAACACCCGAGGCTACTAAAAATGTTATTACAAAAGAGGCGCCACATCTAGCGAATATAATGTTTCTGGAAAGTTTGAAGAAAACTAAATTTGCCGTATTATCACGGGCGATTTGTGGAATTCGCAATCGTACGCTGATTATAAATTTCCCGGGCAGTAAAAAAGCAGTTCAAGAATGTTTCGACGCAATTAGTTATGTAATACCTCATGCAGTGCAATTACTGACTAATGATTTGGAACAAGTAGTTGAGACTCACAAATCCGTGCAGCGAGTGGAACATGTTTGTCCACATAAAACGGGTAGTGGAAAAGGTGATGATCGCAACTCTCCTTATCCGATGATTGAAGTTGATCATGCAATTGAACAAATTTTCTCGAATGTTCAGCCGTTGGCCGTTACTAAAGTTGCGAATATAAGCCCTATTAATATTCCACCATTTCGGGCGTCCATTAAGGACGGTTATGCTATAAAATCGGCCGGTGGCGCAGGCTTCAAAAAAGTGATTGGGTTCATAGCCGCCGGTGATAATATAATTTCAACCGACTTTGCACTAGACGAATGCTATAAAATTAATACAGGTGCCGCACTTCCCGACTTTGCAGATGTTGTAATTCAGGTCGAAGACACAAAATTGATCAAAACCGAAAATAATATCGAGAAAGAAATTGAAATTCTTGCTAAAAATATATCATCTGGCTTAGATATTCGGGGAATAGGAAGTGATTTATTAATGGGCGAAGTTTTATTTGATAACAGTTCTAAGATTGGAATACCAGAAAAATCGGTACTTGCCTCTGTTGGTATTGTTCCATCTGCTGAGCCTAAAATAAAAATAGCGATTGTATCAACGGGTGCCGAACTTATAGCACCGTCTGAAAAACTAACAACGGGCAAAATTTTTGATTCGAATACAACCATGCTAACCCTATTACTCGAACAGTTCGGGTTTAGTGTCCATCAAACACGGATTGTAGACGATAATTATGATGAGCTGAAAGAAACTGTTGACGAATTAACTAACTCATGTGACGTTATCATATCATCGGGTGGAGTATCAGTAGGTGATTTAGATTTTGTTAAGAAAGTTATTATAGGATTGGGCTACGATTTAATTTTTGGTCGGGTCAATATGAAACCAGGAAAACCGATGACATTTGGTTATAAATCAAATGGGAATAAAAGCTATTTTGGTTTGCCTGGGAATCCTGTGTCTGCATTCGCAACCTTTCATTTATTTGTTCTACCTTGTTTAAGGCATTTATCTGGATGGAGTGTTCCGAAATGTATATTACCAAGCGTCACCGTTATGGTAGGTGGCAAATGTATTTATATGTATGTAATTTACTTTAATATATCGTTTTTACAGTTGCTCAATGACGTAATATTTTTGGATCCGCGACCCGAATACTGTCGAGCTAGAATTATATCCAAAAGTGGTATACTATGGGCTGAGATAACGGGCAATCAAATTAGCAGTCGTTTGATGAGCACAATCGGAGCAGACGCCCTTCTTCAGCTGCCCCAAAACTCAACAAGCCGAGACCGTGTAAAATGTGGCGATCAACTTAAAGCGACATTAATTAAATTAGACTTTATTTCACGATACGAAGATTAGATAAGCCTCAAAAAACTTGAATTTGATTTTTTCTGTTGTATTTTTATGTTGATAACAACAAATATACATATTTACAAATTACTTATATTAATTAAGTTTCGTTTTAAAAGATAATTAAATATTCTAATTAAAGTGGTTTAAACTTTTTGACTCTCCAATAAAAAAAATTGTGTGATACTAGAGATATTTAAACAATTGTTTATATATTTCTAGTGATACTAATCATGTGGTCTTGTATCCCAAAGCGTTTTTTCAAGGCGTCGAAGGCGTTGTAAGTACATAATATCAAATAAAACAGTCGTTAATGTACATAGGATTTGCTAACAAGATTTTTCCAAATTTCAGTTGTAATTTGAAATCTGCTGCGTTGAGGTTCTTTCATGTCAGCGAGTCATTTATTCCCAAAATATGTGCACAGCTGAAATCCAAATGTGATAAGAATCCTTGTGAATTGGAACCATGCTAATATGGCCAATGTTGTTTGGTTTATTTATTTAAGGATTTCTAGAAATTTTCAATACCACTGGTATTAATTTATCGACTAGACATTCAGCAGAGTCAATGTTAAGTTTTTAAAAATGATGGGATTAAAATTTAAATTAAAATTGTTTTGTAATGTAATCATTTTGTAATTGTTTTGTTTATTATTTGAGCCATTTTGAGCTTGAGAAATTAAAAATAGTTTATAAGAATTTTGAATATTTGTAGGTACAAGAAGACAATATGTATTTTGGACTATTAGCCAATGATATTATTTGTAATAAACTGGTATTTCATTACATTAAAATGCCAAGAATCCGGTAAATATTTGAAATCATTGGTCCGGATATATTTTCGAAGTGTTATAGTTAGTTAGTATTTAGAGTGCCTGTTTCATCTAAACCAAGCTGAAGAATTCATTTTAAATCCTGTCTCTACAGTTTTAAAAGGTTTTCCTCAGGTATGTCCGCCTTTTATAAATGTCTAATTATTGCGAACCATTTTCTATATATATAGATGCATTTAGCATTATATTATAATTTTCCAGATTTGTTAACTTTATAATTAATAAGTAGGTACTAGGACAAATTTTAATATTGTAAATAAAATTGCATTTTATTCTTTCTGTTTTACTTTTATTTTAATAACAAAAATATATATTTACAGTACATATAAAAAAGTTTCCTTTTTAAAAGAAAATGCTAATTAAAAAAAAAATTAAATGTATTTTAAACTTTTTGAATCTCCCCAATGAATGATTTTTGTTTGACCAAAGTTCGGCACGGTAAGCTCACGGCAAATTTTGAATTTAACTCAGCTAAATAATACCGATCATGTGGTCTTGGATCCCATAGAGCCTTTTCAATGACATTCAAGGCATTTGATGTAAGTATATCGGCTGAATATTGAATCGGTGCACCACTGTCATCTGATAATGCTGCGTGAAAATAAAATGAATCGTTAATATATTTTTGTTAATATTAATATTTTTTTTTTAAATTAGTTCGTTTACTATATGGAACTGGTGCTTTAAATAACGATTCGGCTGGAATTCCATCAGTATCGAGCGAAATCACGCCGACGCCAAATGGTTTCAACTCTTCACGTAATGATTCAACGCATCCTTCGACCGCAACACGTGACGTAATAAAAGCGACAAGTCCATCGCCTTTCGATCCACTTCCCAAATATATAAATCGGCCACGTGTTGGTCGTAATAATCGTAAAAATGCTCGGCCGACCCGTAAAGATCCTAATATATTAGTTTTCATTATGGATTCCCATTGTAGTGAATCTTGATTTTCAAATTTCCCACGATAAACGCAACCGGCTGTATTTATAACAGCCGCAATTCCTCGTTCGCCTGCATTTAAATGTGCCCCCATCGCTTCAGACGCATCACGGAGCACATCTTCTTTGGTCACATCAATTTGTAGCGGCACAATTGTACCTTGTATTGGCACATCTGAATTTTCCCGCATTTTCATCCAACCTTTCAGTAATTTCGCCGGTAATGATTCTTCAGTATCTTTCATGCCAGCAAATACACGACATCCTTTATTTGCCAAATATGTGCACAACTGTAATCCAAGTGCAGTATCAACGCTTGTGATCAATATTGATCCGCTTTGTGATCCGGCCGCCGATGTCCGGGTCGCTTTAACCTTACACAGTAAGTATAATAAAAGGGCACTGGCGATTGAAAATAACGCAATCAATTGTACTGATAACACCAATGCTGTTTGCGTGTCCATATTTATGGCGTTCTGAAAATATACAATAACAATAATTTCTATTATTAAATTTGCTGACTATTCCACAATGTCAATGTCATGTTTTTAAAAATCAGATGAGAAAAAATTTTAAATTAAAAATTGTTTTGTAATGTAATCATTTTGTAATTGTTTTGTTTCTTGCTTAAGCCACGATTTTGCTATTGTGCCGCTTCAAGGTTATTCATGTCGAGTTTGAGAAATTAAAAATAGTTTATAGGAATTTTGAATGTGGGTAGGTTTTAATTTGTTATGCACTGTGATGAGGGGGCAACTGTTTTAGTTTATTTTTAAATTGAATTTATTGATGTATTCATACGGAAGGAGAACGGATGAGGCAGGTGTTATAGTGCAGTTTTAATAAGCTTTTGATATTTTAATTATATAATTTAATTTGATTTTCTTCATACTCGATAGCTTTGCTATATACAGTAATTATACATTTGGAAGCTGTTGTCTTGCGTTATTTTTTACTCAAATTATCTCTAATTAATTTACTTTCATTTAAAACAATTAAATTTATATGTTTGCCATTTTTTATTGTTTTATTCAATCAAGATTACTCGAAAAATGAATATATAATTAAGAAAAGCGAAACATAATTTGTAGAAGAAAGTGTTATCAGTTTTTTCGCTAGCCGCAACAACAAGATGGAAAGTAAAAAAACTAAAGGCTGTTAATTGTTAAATGTGACATAGAGGAGATTAATATTATGTATATCATATTTTGATTAATTTCCAATTTAAAAATTACGATTGTGGGGAAATCAATGCGGACGCCAGAACAAATTTAACAATCTATTATATAGCGTATACGCGGCATAACTATACAATAAATTGACAAATATATATACATATATCGAAAAAATTGAATTACAAATTAAATAAAAACATTTTCAGTGAAAATGAAAGTATTTTTCTCTATTTATTTATTGTTCTGGTTTTTCTTACAACCACAAATTTACAATGTGAACAAAATGTGTTAAGTAATACATATTTAGAATTTAACAACGAATTAATTGTGATTTCTTCATGCGTCCATTGTGCAGATGTTTAACAATACACAAAGGAATTATAAACTTTATTTCCAGGTTTGTTGTACGCAGAATGTACGACAAAATACTGTATTGTGTGTACATCGGTAATGGTATCGATTTTTATTTTATTGATGAAAACGTTGTTGTGGATATTATTTTAAAATTTAATTATTACTCTTAGTTGAAATATAACGGATTAATTTGATAGAAGTATTTGTAAGACTACCTCACACAATAAAGGTAATCGGTAAAGGTATAAAGGTATTCAGGAAAGGTATTCAGGAATCATATAATTGCAGATGGAGGGCATACCATATCACTTCCTAACGTGATGTTGGTAAGAATTATATTATAGGCCTGACATAGACTATATCAAATACGGTATAATACTAGCTATATTGCTATTTTCACCATTTTAAATATCTTTGGTTCTCTTTAGTATAACATACTACATTAGTGTGAGCTTACTAAAAAGTCGGAGATCACGTACAATTCAATAAAATTAAAAACAAGTCAACAATTTTAGAAATACATATTTTAACTTTCAGAATTATTTAAACTGCTTAAATTTCTAAATTTTCTTAAGATTAATATTAATTTTCTTACTTCTGTTTATACTAATAACATATATAGTATTAGACTAATAATAAAACTAAATCAATATATGATTCATGATTATAGCGCGTAATCAGTTTTCCATTGAGTAAAATCTAGACTCTCTTAAAAGAGTATCAGATCTGATCTAATAAAATGATCATCTTCATGTAAATGGTTCTTACCACAAAATATTGAACATTTTCTAACTTAATTTTAGTGCCTTTTCCAGTCTCATTAGGCTTCAGGCAGTTTATATGCAGATGAGACATAATGATGTCGAAGTAGTGATTTTTTCAGGTGATAAATTTATTACATTAGCGATTGGTTTTATTATTAAATTTTCAATGTGGATTCAACAGCAGAACTTCGTCTACTTGCATTGTTAAAAGGACGTGTATATAAACGATCTCATTTTTG
This sequence comes from Tipula unca, assembly GCA_951394425.1. Classification (NCBI taxonomy): domain Eukaryota; kingdom Metazoa; phylum Arthropoda; class Insecta; order Diptera; family Tipulidae; genus Tipula; species Tipula unca. Next base: position 60,078,932 of record OX596380.1, read on the forward strand.
AAGAAATAACCTCCGATGATGTCACCAGCGTGTAAACCGCACCAAACGGTGCATTTTTCTGGATGTAATGGAGTCTGAAGGGTCTCTTGTGGATTGGTCTCACTCCATATGCGCCAATTTAGTTTATTAACAACCCGTTAAGCCAAAAATGAGCCTCGTCGCTGAATACAATTTGACGATAAAACAACGGGTCATTTGCCAACTGCTCTAGAGCCCATTCGGCGAAAGAACGACGCTGATAATGGTCTCGTGGCTCCAATTCCTGCACCAGCTGGATCTTGTACGGGTGTAGGCCAAGATCTTTGCGCAAAATTGTCCAAGTAGTGAACGGACAGATACATTTGGATCTTCTTGCACACTTTCGTTTACAGCGGCGATATTCTTTTCAGTACGCACATTCCTTCGACGTGTTGATGTTATTGCATCCTCTAGAGAGTAGGTGGTACGAAATCTATCCACAGTTCGACGGATGGCTTGACAAGATGGACGATTATGTGCCCCATAAAAATCACGAAGTCGTCTATAAGTTGCGCGAATCGACGACTGATTTTCAAAGTAAATTTTAATAATTTCGTAGCGTTGTTCAAGCGTGAGACAATTCATGATGATTTGCCACAGTACACTGAGATGTGCTAGAGTATATTATCCATAAAAATTCACTTTTGTGTTTTAATTTTTACAATTTCTAGTTCTATCTAGTTCTATCAAGAAAACACCCTTTATCAGCTTCATTCGTGAAATTTATATTTGTAGTCATGTATATTGTGATGTAGTGAAAGTGTATGTAATGTAGTGTATTGAAATTATAATATCTCAGGTACATATTTTTAAATGCAGTATGACCATAATAAATGACTACATAAATACATAGTATGTCACACTTGTAGTGATGTGATATAATGTGATCATCTATTGATTTACTTGCGTCAGCTGCTCCTATAATATATTTCAATGATGACAAAGTTTCGTTTTTTAAATTTAAATTTTTGCGGATTAAATTTTCAGACATCACAGTAATATTCAATTCAGTATTAGAAATCCAGCAACTTTTATTGCAAAATTGTTGAAAACAAAAGCAAATTTCAAAATTGATCTCATTGCTCGAATAAATGCAATTCGTTTACGCAATACTTTCAGATACACATATTCTAAATTAGTGTTTTAAATGTTCATTGCATCAACGCACTCCTACAACCAAGTAATCCATAATAATTTAGTCTCATCCAACAATTAATTTTCTTTGTGAAAATCCGTTTATCCGGAGTTTGCGAAGGATAAAGTCTACAGTAGTGTTATATCAATAATGCAAAAACGACTTCACAGTGATCACAGCTTAAGAACGAGATTCGAAGCAATATTGACAAAATAGAAATTATAAGAGAACGATCTTGAAAATTTCACCGAATGACTAGAAGTTTATAAGCAAAATCGTGACGAATCTTTCCCAGATATAGGTCAAATCCGGCGCATAAGCTCTCGCCATTTTAGCGATATTTTTTTTCAAATTTTGCATGTAGCGGTCCATTGTTTTTAATGAAAGAAACCTCATCGCGTATGTTTGTCAATTTATGTTCAAATAAAAATATCGACAAGTTTTGATGAAATTATGCGTTTTATTGAAGAACTAAATTAAAATTCTCGCTGGAACAACCGGTAGATATTATTTCGAAATTATAACTCAGTCACAAAGATATTGCTCGTGTCTGTGCTACGTAAATACATGTGTATAGTGTGTTTGTTTTATATCTTATAATGTTACTACAGCTATATGGTATATAGTTGGCGTATTCTACTATTCACCTATAGATTTGAATTGACAGGATTGGAATATCTATTGTAGGTTTGATGATGTTAAGCATTTTGTACATACGTTTTAATAAATTCAAAACTAATAGATTTGCTAAATAGCTAAATTATTAGATTATAATTTATTAAAAATTATGTGGTGAATACAAAATCTAACATATAATAATTACATACATATTTCATTCCTGTAAATTCAAATTTATAGAAAATTAGTGGAATATCACTCCATAAGTTTATAGTAAAAATTCAAACTGGCAGAAAAGAAATTCGTTTGTTCTGTAAAATAAACAAAGTGTGGGTGATACATAAATTGTAGTTGAAAAATATTAAAAATTCATACAATATTTAATTACTTAATTATTAAATCTTATAGTCAATTATTTAAACATTGAATACATTTAACTGATCAATAAATTTTTCAGAATCTAGTGCGTTGATTTAATAAAAATTTACGTACAAATCTAATAATATGGATATAGACACATAAAACACGCCAATAAAAATTGTGAAGAGTGATAATGGTCGAAATTCAATGTAAATCTTTTTTCATTATTCTTCTATTCTGCGGTAATTTCTATGAAAGCTTGATTAGAGTTTCAAACAGTGCATAAGTCTGAGAGGAAATTTTAAGAAACTTCTAGACATTGAAGCATCACGGATTTCATCTAGAAAAATAGGGATTAAACTATACAAGTTTGACGTTTAATAATTTTGATATTAAAATTCAATTATTTGCAAATTTAGAAAATTATTATTATTTTAAAGTTATATTGATTTATTTTATTAAAATAAACTTTAATTACCTATTAACGTTTTATGTCGTAAGTGATTTTGTTAAAAATAATTTTTGTACAGCTAGGATGTTTATATATAGCGCGAAGAAATCGTCATTTATCAATATAGTTTTCATAAAAGTATATGTATAGTAGAATAGAAGAAAAGAATGATAGAACATTATATTTAGAATCGGTTGAGCCATCTCAAATACAGACTGCCGAGATTTGCATAGAGGATCTAACGCATTAGGAATTTACTAAAGCAGAGATTAAAACAAAACCGCTCATCTGGGGTGGACTAAATGAATTCGGAGCTTTTGATATTCGGTAGAAGCCTTTGCCGCACAGTCTTTTCGATTAATATGGCGAAGTGAAGTTATATGTTTGTCGAATGGAAAAGGGGTGCGATAAGCCCCATTTTTAAGAAGAGAGACCGCTTGTACAGTCTTGTACTCTTCTTTGCACAGCATACAAGTTACTGTCCTACATTATATTGCACAGAATCATCTCTCTAGCGGAGGGCTTGATTGGTGACTATCAAGGAGGATTTCATCTGACTCTGTCCCCGTACATCAGGTATTCCTAGATTTCAGACAGGCTTATGACTCGATCAATCGAGGGAGTTAATAGTTGGCCCTGAAATACCTAAGAATGCCACTTGATCCGTTGTAGGGTTTTCAGTTTTTGTTGCACTTCAGATCAAGAAGTTCAAAACTAAATACATCAACTCTGGTTATATAGGGACAACGTTTGACGTGGTACAAATATTTAATCCCATTTATGGTAGGCGCAGAGATTGTTGAATGCGATGATGGCTCCACGGGGTAAACAACAAATTTGTAAAAATAAATAATTTGAAAAATGAGGAACTTTGACAAATTCTTATCTTTAGACTTTATTTTATTATTTGCTTCCAGTGTGTTTTTTTTTCTTTTTTTTTATAAAACGGCTGGAACCTACAGAGGTTCCGCACTCAATGCCCCAATGGGCCCATGGTGCAAACCTTGAGGATCTATCCTAGCTCGCATAAGCGCACTGCAGCCTTAGCAAACTGTAAAAGTTTGAACCAAGGGATGGATAACAACTGATCTACGTTCAAAGATCCGTACGAGAACACTTGGGATCTAGCTTCGACAAAGGCCGGACAGCTGCAAAGGTAGTGTAGGCAGTCGTCCACTTCCTCCAGACAATCGTCACAAAGATCATCCTGAGCTAGTCCCATGCGTTGGAGATATGAGCCTTCAAACGTCCATAGCCCGTAATAAGAGCAACCAGAATTCTGAGTTGGTTCTTTTTTAAGGCAAACACATATTTAGTGACCCTCATGATAGGTTCGATGATGAACCGTTTTGCCTTTCGACAACTAGACGTAGAACGCCACTTCTGCGTCAGTTCAAGTAAAGCGAACTTCTTAATAGCATCCTTACCACCGTTGAAGGAAAGAGGAATTGCTGGCTCGGGACCACAAAATAAATTGCGCGATCCAGCTTTCGCTAAAAAGTCAGCAACCTCATGTCCCACAATGCCACAATGAGCAGGCACCCACATGACCCTTACTCTCGAATTAGAGCAAAGGAGATTAATGAAGTGTTTGCACTCTTTAACCAGTTTGGATGTAGTCAAAGGGTTATCAAGGGTATTGAGCACGGCTTTACTATCCGTGCAGATAATAATATCCTTGCCTAATTCACTAAATTTATACGCCTCAATTGCACTATGGATAAGTGCAATTAATTCAGCTTGAAAAACCGTGCAGTGTTTGCCCAGACTACCCGAGAATCTGAGCCCATACTTTGGACAAAAGAAACCAAACCCTGCACTGACTTCTGAACGAGAGCCACCCGCAAAAAAAACTATCGACTCAGACAACTGTCTATAGAAATCCTGAGAGATCCACAGTTCTCTCGAGGGGAAAACGACGGAGAAAGAATTGGTGAAGTTAAATTCGGGCAATAGCCTGTCATTCACCATTTCAACCTCCGGAATATGTGACTTAAACTTATTGAGAATCTGTCTATGCCCTGTACAAGTCCCGAAGGCATTCCATGCCCCAATGGACCTCAGTCGAAATGCAGCAGAGCACGCCATACTAAGAATGTAGGACTGCAATTCGGGTAAGCATAGAATAGACTCCATAGCAAGAAGGGGAGTAGACGACATAGCCCCGGTTATAGCTCTACAGGCTGTCATCTGCAGTCCGCCCAGCCTTGCTACAGAAGACGTCAGTTTCACAACTGGCCACCACACAACTGCTGCATACGACAGTAATGGTAAAACCAGTGATTTGTAGATGAATACCATCATTTTAGGGGTCAGACCCCAGGAATTGCCAAAGGCCCTTCTGCATTGCCAAAATATAGCAATGGCCTTTTGTAGCTTATAATCAAGGTGAAATTTCCAGGAGAGTTTACTATCTAGAATAACGCCTAGGTGTTTTACGTGCAGTATGTTACATCCTGCTAAAATTAATCGACCCAGAACAAATAATGCTTTAGACTATAATTGAATAATTGTATTGATTTATTAATCAATTTGATTTTGCTTTTATATCATAAATTCATAATACTTATACACTATAGCAGAAACTGAAATGAAACCATACAGTAATAAATTTTTTATGCAAATCAAAATATATTAAAGATTGAAGAGATTTATTTTTTAAACTGCATTACATTGTTATTGTCATATAATATTCGGAACAATATGAAATTACATAACTTTATTTTATGATTAATTTTTTAAAATTTAATTGAATTTGTACATTAAAACTAATTATAGTTTAATATCCATAAATAAATTGTGATAAAAATCATAATACAAAATATTTTTCTTCAATTTTTTGCACTTTCAAATTGGGTTTTTTGTTTCGTTTATAATTAAAAGTAAAACCCATAATTTTATTAATTATATTTTAAATATAAAATTTACAAAGAAAGTTTAATGTTTGTTAAATTGAAATTCTATTATATATTTTTTACATCTACTATGCCCTAAATAATTATGTTAATTGAAGTATTATTAATTATATTATTGCTAAAAAAAGAATAAATTTTACGTTTTCATAAATGAAATGCGCATACCTATTATTGTTAAGGCGGGACCACGTATACATATAGTACGTATACCTACATACACTTTCTATATACATATTAATATATCAGAAATAATTAATTATAGCGTAAGTGTTATGAAAGGTGAACTGAATTATGCACAAAACAATTTCTGGATACGCAATTTATAAAAAATAAAAACATACGCCAAACCATTTCTTAATTAATTTTGTATATGTGTAGCGCGGCGTTGGTGACTGTGTGCGTCCAAATTTAAATGTTATTTTAAACAATAAAATAAATATACATACATATATAATTTAATTCAATATTCTTCGGCTCGTTTAATTTTAAAAAGTAACAACTATTTTTTATTATTATCATCGTTTCAATCAAATCTGCGTCACTATACCGCAATGACAAATACATATGTCTGTATGTATAGTTCAAAATAAAATTTTAATTACAACACATTTAAATTACTGTATATTTCATCAATGCAATATTTTATTAATAATAATATGCAATAATTTAAAATTAAGTCAATTAAGTGAAAACTATGTACAATAAAATCAAAACAATACCAATTAAATTAATTAAAAACAATTAAAATTCATTAGGTTCATTCCTCGGAGACACATTTAATGAAATCATATAACCATGTCTTTATTTTGTATTATTATTTCAAACTTTTATTTTTGTGCATATAATAATTAATAATATAGTAACGCAAGGTAATTCAAAGTGAATTTTTGTTTTTGACATAAATTTATGATTTCGTTTTGAAAATATTTTTGTTTAATTTATGTTAATAATTTTCATTGCGGCCTTCATGAATGTGGGTATAGGGTTGTGAGGTTATTATTTTTCTATCAATAAACATTATGGATTATAAGCCAGTTGCAATATCAGTTTAGATCTGTTGGTTGGTTTGTAAAAATGTTCAATGACAGCACGAACTCGATTGTTTTGTTTCTTTGGAAATAATGAAAATTTGGAAAATATCTGCTTGCAAAATAAAGATAAAGGTTATTAATTAATATACTATATTTATGAATTAATGGAATAAAAGTTAAAACACGTTTCAATTTTATTGCATTATACGAACAGAACGAGTTCTGTGACTAATAGATTTGGCTCCTAATCATAGTGGTTCAATCATAATTAATTTTCCCTTAAACAAGCCAGAACTGACACTATAATAAGCACCGTCCAATTTTGGATGCAGCCTATCAAATTAATTTTACACAGTGAAACTTCAGCAATACGGTTCACTCAATACGGTTCTTAAGCTCAGTACATAACTGCGGGAGTCCGAGTAAGAAAATTTTCACGTCATGTACTGAGCTTTAGCCAATCAAATCTATCCATTTCGTAAACAAATTGCCCCTCCAAATTAAAAAAATTCCAAACCATGAAGCTCAGTACATAACTGCGGGAGTCAGTCGAAAAAATAATCACACTTCACTCTCTACCAATCAAAGTACGCCATTTTGACATAAGCTCCTCCTTTTTCATCACACTCGAGTTGAAAATTTTCTTACTCGGACTCCTGCACTCCCGCACTCCCGCAGTTATGTACTGAGCTTGAAAAATGTGTAGCAGACACATACAATAGCAATAAAATAAAATATGCTCAAATTTTTTTATTATATATATCCTGGCAATATATGTCAAAAAATTGTCAAAATAATAATATTAATTTTGTAAAAATAATAAATACAATTATTACATACATTTAATGGTATAAGTTTAACGATAATTTAAAGTTTAAAATAATTTCAGCAAAAAGGCCTTGCTGTTGATAATTATTATGAAACAAATCCAACGGATATTGACACTAATGGTGGTCTATTTACTATCCAATTACCATCCAATTATGATGCTTATGAAAATGAAGTTTTTTTATTTTATTTATTAACATCTAAATATTGAGTATAGTTCATGGAGTGATTTGTCTGGTTAATTCCGATAACGAACGAGACTCAAATTTCTTAACTAGATGAAACTTTCAATAACGAGTAACTTCACCCTGTAGTACTGATAAATTCGCCTTCAATGTTATATTTTTTGCTGCTGCGACATTTTCTGACCACACATGTAATTAAAATCACTATCGGCACTTTCCAATTTTCATTTTCGTTTAATTGATTTTTTATGAGTATGTATTATATACAAAATAATAATTATTTTTTCCAATTTTTACTATATGTATAAGCCGTTTTAAAATTGTTTATATACCGGGTGTTTTTTTTAAACTGAGACGATCAAATATCTCGAAAAATAGCCACTCTACGGAAAAAATGTCCATAATCAAAATTTAATCATACCGCGGGGGAAATACATTAGTGCAAAAAAAAAGTCCCCCCACCCCCGCTTTGTAGGTGGGGCGGGGGTAACTTTTAAACTAAGATAGGAAGCCATATTTTTTATTGCAGATACGGATTCTACGACTAAAAGTACGTATGATTTGAATAAAATATTTTGTTCGGTTCATGATAGATGGCGTTGCAATCGACGAAATTCAATTTTTTCAATTTCTCCTTCTTAGAACACACGCATTCGATTCTGCAATACGTTTGAAATAAAAAAACATCACGTTTTCATTGGAAATACTCGAAATTCGTCATCAAAACAATTTATTCAGTTTTGTAAATCTAAATAAGTGTTCAAAATGATGGCCTGAATTTTGTATTTTTGAAATTTAATAATAAAACTTGAAATTAATTTTGAACACTTATTTAGATTTACAAAACTGAATAAATTGTTTTGATGACGAATTTCGAGTATTTCCAATGAAAACGTGATGTTTTTTATTTCAAACGTATTGCAGAATCGAATGCGTGTGTTCTAAGAAGGAGAAATTGAAAAAATTGAATTTCGTCGATTGCAACGCCATCTATCATGAACCGAACAAAATATTTTATTCAAATCATACGTACTTTTAGTCGTAGAATCCGTATCTGCAATAAAAAATATGGCTTCCTATCTTAGTTTAAAAGTTACCCCCGCCCCACCTACAAAGCGGGGGTGGGGGGACTTTTTTTTTGCACTAATGTATTTCCCCCGCGGTATGATTAAATTTTGATTATGGACATTTTTTCCGTAGAGTGGCTATTTTTCGAGATATTTGATCGTCTCAGTTTAAAAAAAACACCCGGTATAATAAACGTATATAACTTTTTTTTTGCAATGTTTAAACATACTTAAAATAGCTACACTAACTAAATTAACTACGATGGGGAAAACAAATTTATATAATTATTATTCGTATGTATAACGTATCCATAAGTGTAACTCGAACGCAAGGCACTTTGATGCTCTTGCCTAGTTTTTGACCTCGGTAATTCTCGACCAATATTCTCGGTCTAGTATAATATAGTCACAATAGTAATGAAAAAAGTTTGTCTCAGTCTAATCTCTTCGACTGATAGTATAAATCTAAATATTCCCATAATACATAACTTCAAATATATGTATATTGCATTCTAGAAAATCAAGAGCACTTATACCGGCCGATTCTCCAAATATTTCTAGAATATCTCGATAGCAATATTGACCATCTTATCCGGTCTAGCCACAATTTGATTCGAGTATAGTACATAGTAATTTGCTTCAACGATAGAAAGCGGGATTTTTTTTATTACCGAATTTTAATACAAATAATTTCTTAATAATAAATCCTCCAAGCTTAATATGTCCGCAGAGTATCTAATACTTAATATTCCAATAAAGCCGTCAATTACATATCACGGTTTTATTATATACCTTCAAACACATTATGCAGCCGTTTATACTAATAAAATGATCACACATGATTTCCTTATATCACTCAATGACATTATTCATGTTTTTTTTATGAGTAATCAAAAACAATGAAATAATTTTTTATTTTTTATAATCAAATCAACTCATATATCGTGATAACAACCAACATAATACCATAATAACATAGTTAAATTAACTAATTTAGATGGAATAGCGTAAAGAAATAAAAAATAAAATAAAAATTCAGACTCGTGCCATGAATTTATTATCTGCTGTGTAGATACTCTATTGTTGTCTGCATAACAATACAACATATAATAATAATATAAACGCGAGCTCTTCGGCATAGTCTATTTGTTATAAATTAATATATAATGTTGACGTGAGTCTCTTGTATTAATTATGTATAAAAAACCACATAATTAATTTAAAAGATTATTTTATTTGTATTTAATTAGGGATTTTGCAAAAGAAAGTTCTTGTATTTGCAACTAGATGTGCCACTAGTACCAAATAAGTTGATTTGTTTGCGTTATTTGATATGCCTCTGCAAGCAGGCCATCTTTTTAAATAGTCAACTTTGGTTAGCTTGTGATCCGGATTTCGAAGTTCAGTCGCGTTAATATTCATTATATATAGCATAAAACAAATCTGAATAAAATTTCATACGTTATTTTGCAAAGCATACTGAAAATGACAAATAAAATGTCATCTTGAAGGTAAGATAACTAGATATTTTTGAATTATTCTACTATGTATACATCGAACAATTCAAAACTATCTAGTTATCTGCTCTAGTTATCTGATTCTCTAATTGTAATTTTTCTAAAATAACATAACCTCACTCTACGTAATGAATAGTGCCATTTTGTAACCATAAGATATATACCTTTTCGAAATTGATCATTAAAATAGTTTCATCAATAATATAAATGGGGACTAGTTTTGATGGTTCAGAATTTTTGAAACAATAATCAATGTTTTTTTATAAAAATTATAAGAAACATGATTTATTTGCCCCCGTGAGATATACTAGCACTGCCCAAGTGAGCAAGGAGAGAAACAAAAAATGGTTTTTCATAAATCCCTCATTGAAGCGATGAAAATCCGCGGTCATAAAAATTTGATTGATATTAAGCAGTATATTCAAATTTGTACTCTAATTAGAAAGTTTTACAATTTTAGGGTGATCATATGATTGGATTAAAACAATAGAATGCTTTTATTAAAATTATTTCATTTATACATACATAATATTTATATTATAAACAAACCTTGTGCCATTTATACTATACTTTAGCTATGCGAGTATGTACAATTATATAGTCTTGTGTCATTCATGGGAAATTAAACGACTTTTTTAAAAGAAATAATTATGAGTACTCGCAGCATGTTAAGGTAAACAAAAATGAAGAAGTAAACAGTAATATGTTTGTTTAAAGGGAAATATATATATGTACATAAATGGCACACCTTTTAAAATGCAGAGCTATTATTATAAACTTCAACCGTGACATTCCATATATCTAAAACCTTCGGCTAACCTTCGAATTTAATTGGAATTTAATTCGATCGTCAATAAAATATTGATGAGGTTTGATATACATATGTACATAAATATATGTACGTATAAATGTTCATTGAAATTAAATAAATTAAATTAAATTCATGCGTTATCTGTAATAAGAGAATAATATTAGTAAAAACTAAAAAGTAATTTATGCAACATAATAATTTGACTATTTTATAGAGTTAATAATAATATTATTATAATTTCGAATTAATAGCGAAATATATTACTATACTATATGTATAAGGTATAAGTAGATATAGCCAACAAATTTGAAATTTTACAAAGAACAATTATTTAAATTGTATTTTTCAATTTGAACTAAGTTGTTCAGTTATTCTAATTTTTTAATTTTTTGAAACATTGTCAATTTTTAGCTTAAAGAAAATTTTAGTACAAACAAATATTGCCAGTCACACATACAGGCTTCGGTGATCGAAGAAACCTATATTTAGCTATAGCAAAACCCCAGTAGACTATTATAATTTAATTTGCCAGACTGATACTGGCGAGGAAGAGAACAATAGCAAATCCAACAACTGGGATAAACATTGTGTAATTAATTTGGTAAACAAAAACATTCGTCTTGTAAATTTTTTACGTCCAACTAGATGGTTTTAAGGTGTAATATATAAATTAAATTAAAAAACATGTTTTTAGCATGCTCAAGTGCAAGATTCTATTAAATTTATCATACTGATTATTAAAATGTCCTAAGCGACGGTTTTTATTACTAATATATAAATCATGCGAAATCAGTCAATATCTTAATATCAACATGGATGATTGGCAGTTCAAGATGGTGCTGAAAGTTTGTTTCTTCAGTTTATGCAAAATTTAAAGTGTAATATTTTACAGGTATAGTGGGTTTCAAAAACTGAACGAATTTAAATTCAAATGTAATAAAAAATCGTTAATTTTTCTTTAAAATTCAAATTTTTCTTCTAGTACTCTATTTAAATTTAACGATGATACATTTTGTTTTTTTGTTTAATAACTCATAGTTATAAAAATTGTGTTCAACAAACAGCACTAGATGGTTATTATTTTGAGGCTAATGAAAATAATAACAGTTTTTAAAGGCCGTTACTGGCCCCTTACTGTATCAACAATTTGGTTTCGATCCTGGGCTTGGTCTTCATACTGTCTTAGAACAACCTGAAGACGCCAAGTCATTCTGTACATCGTGGAGCTATCGTCGAGCCAGCGTACTTGCTGAGTTCTTACTTCATGTACAATATCGGGGATCTTCATCAGATCTCAATATTGTGCAGAGCTCGGTATATGTTGGGCTGTAAATCAATCGCATGATTCTTCTCTGAAATGTAAGGAGCCCTCTCGTACTCATCCGACAGCGCTCAACTTTCACATGCATACATAACAACGGGCCTGATCAACGCTTTTTAAATTTTAAGCTTCACGGCACTTGATAGGGGTTTACATTTTCACAGTGGCCTTAGAGGATACAAAGCACGACTACCAGCCGTTAGCCGCGCTAAGAGAGCTCAAATATTTGAACCTGTTCATTGCTTCAAACGTGTATATAACCAGAGATCATGTATTTTGTTTTCGACTCATTGATCTGGAGTCCAACAGAAGCTGAAAACTCTACAAGTGGGTCAAGTATCTCCATCACTCCGTTGCTATTCCCAATCACGCATATGTCATCTGCAATAATATGCAAGCACCTGATTGGACTGGCGATGTCGCAATTTATTTCAAAAGATATCGCTTGGTATTCATGCAGGAATTTCAACTTACAGGAATCATAGCGCCGATATTAAGAATTCTTTGAAACCACTAATAAAAGAAACAAAGTTCTCACGTTGAAGGCAATAATAATAAAGTTATTATATATATTTACTCATCTATTATAAAAAGGAAGTCAATCAACTTAAAATTAAATCGCAATATTTCACTTCTATACGCTATAGTCGTATATATAAGTATATACGAAGCAAATAAACCCATAAAATAATGTCTTACATAAACGGTCAATATTAAAATAACAAGATGGTAATTTAATTTATAATTTAAAATAAATAAAATGAAAAGTAACAAAGTATGTAAAAAGTAAAAAATGAAAATAATTGATTTAATTAGATGAACAAACTTTTTGTATTAAATCGTTTGATACTTAAAAGCGCACTGCCCACCACCATTATGGGTAATAAAAAATCGCGAACACTCCAAATATAAATATTCAAAATATTAATGTATTTTTTTGTATCATATAATAAATACGAGCCCGGCATGAGATGTCAGCATTCGTAATTACTTTACAATAATTTACACACATATCCTATATATATTTTGGACTTTCACTATCGAGCACGTTCATATTAATTATTATATCAACATGAATCTCAAGGAGAACCTATAAAGCGAGCGTTAATTATAAAACTCAACATGCTTCGCGTATACGCACATTTATCAAAATGAAACGACACCATCTCGAGTCTTAATTGGCTGTGTGCGCTGTGTAATTTATTGAGGCCAACATTTTTATATTAATTAACATAAAATTTTTTAGTTTTTGTTTTAAATATGTTATAGTTTTGTATTATGTTATTAAAACAACAAATATATTACCAATATTAAAGTTTGAAACTATTCATATATGTATATGAATATAGAGAGAGATCAACATCAATTAATTTATTGACTGTAATGAAACAACTATATAAATATATTTTCAAATTATTTTTCTTATATTCTTCTAATTATGTATAAAGTACAAGATAAAACAAAAATAATTGTTATTATAACTTATGTCGTTAAAACTTGACTTAAATATGGCCATGAAATATAAATTGAAGTAAATAATCTTTAAAAAAAATGGTGGTTATTTAATAGCCGATTAAGTGGTAATCGATCGAAGTTATTAGAAAGGAATAAATATATATGTATATCTAGCTATAGATGTGGAAATGTATGTACGTACTATCCATCCGGTCGGATAACAATTTTTGCGTATTAACTATAGGTATACTATTCTATAATTATACGGATATTTTTCCGTTGCCTGCTGTCTAAACGCCTACTATGTTCATATATGTTAGTTGTAACTCGTAAGGGTGCGTACATGATTAAAAAAAAATATTCTGGTGCACAAAAATTCACCACGAAGTTAGCCATATGATGTCATATTCTTTGGCCTTTATGAAAAAGGGCAACTTTATTTTCTACAAAAGAACATGAAAAAATATCTGTTTTTTTTGTAGATGTATTTGATGTATACGTATAGATATACATATGTATGTGTGCGTGAACTTTCTTGTTGGAGAAAAATACAAAGAAAACTTAGATTATGTTCGTTGTCGTTTTTATTTTGTAAAATGCGAGCACAAGACACAAAATAAAATTTAAAAAATAATATTAAATTTCTTTTTGGTTAACAATAAACGATTTACAGTAAAATACAAACCACTATTAATTTATTAATTTAACTTCTTGTTTTTGTTTATAATAGTATGATGTTTACATTTGTGAGTCTCCTTTAACTTTTTATTGAAATCTGTGAAAAATTCGCGATTTTTGAAAAGTGATCTAGGTAGGGCAAGAAAAAAGCACTCGCTGGTTTCTCCAAAGAACATGTAATGTCAAATTAGCACGTGTTTTCAGCAGTCAGAGCACTTTCTTAGCTGTAAGAGCACTTTTTTTTGCCCTCAACGTTATTTTTTTTTGCCAAAGAATATGACATGAGTTGAAATATTCTCAACTCGAATAAAATTTCACCAGGATAGCCATATTAACAAAACTCAAAATTATACTTGTGTATAGCTATTTTTTCGTCAATGGAACATATTTTGCCTAAAAATATGTTCCTTTATCAGAAATTCAAAAATAGCAACTGGTTCTGTTGCTCGTTTATTTGTAAATAAACAAAGAATTTTCATTTTGAGTATAGTTAAACAAAAGTTTTCACCCAAAAGTCAAAATATTTTTCGTTTGTTGGCTATACTGATGAAATTAAATTTGGAGTAGTAAATATTTCAACTCATACAGTTAACTTCGTGGTGAATTTTTGTGCATCGGAATTCTTATTTTTTGTATCATGTAAGCACCTTAAGGGCTAAAATGAAGTATTTTCTTTCTATATACATTATCTGTATTAGAAATAGAAAAATGTTTATTTCTTCACTCATTGATTTCCTTATAACATTATAATTATTATTTTATTATATAGATACATATACATAAATATATACTTATATAGAAGAGCGGTAGTTATGCTTTTATATTTTTTGTTGTAAATTATTAGAAACCGTATCCAAATAATTAAAAAGCATAGTTTTTCAAGGAAATAAATAAAACAATTTTTCTGTATATGATGATCGATGATCCAATTCGATGAGCAGAAGTCTTGTAATTTAATGTTTTATATATATGTAATATGATGCATTGCTATATAATACATACTAACTGCATGTATGAATATAGTGCAGAATATAAATATTAATTGGCAATAACTATATTAAATATTGTTCAATCGACTGTTTATAGGTGAATGGATTTGTATATGGGATAACTATTTCATTTACATATATATATGTATATATTACATATATATATATATATATATATATATATATATATATATATATATATATATATATATATATATATATATATATATATATATATATATATATATATATATATATATATATATATATATATATATATATATATATATATATATATATATATATATATATATATATATATATATATATATATATATATATATATATATGTATATATATATATATATATATATATATATATATATATATATATACATATATATATATATATATATATATATATATATATATATATATATATATTACATATGTACATATACTTATTACATAGTTTACATGCGAGTTCCTATATAAACTAATGAAAATACTCAACAAAATATAACCCGATATTTGACTATTTCTATAATGTGTATACAATTTGTGCGGATCATAATTCCTACGATTTTTATCCGCACTCGTTAACTCGGCTTACACCGGTCCAATTATTATTGTGTTAGTACAGAAGTTTACAATTTTTTGTGCAGTCCTCTTTGTAATTACATATTACCATCATCAACATCGATTTTATGTATATATGAATCTGAGCGGTATGACATTTTAATGAGATTTAGTATATAGTTGAATCGAAGGCTTGAATTACGCGGTTAAATAATATAATTACAGTTTTATTACAGATCCAATTACCTATAATTATTTTATTCCATATTATGTTATGATCATATACCCAAGTATGATCATTTCAAAAATAATTTCTGTTATAGAAAAATAGTCAGCAAAATAATTTGTTGATTTGGTTTGAAAACTCTATATATTTTTATCGACAATTCGCAATAATATTTAAATTGTTTCTTTGAGATGGCACCTGGGTCCAATTGTATGTACCCGAATAGTAGATATAACCTCGGATTTATCGTAATTTGCGACGATAAAGTAGAAATTAATTTTTTTTTCATTTCAAAGCGACATAAGTTTTAGATAATGATAATTAATTTATATTGAAAATAATGATGTCATATAAAAAAATATCCTTATAATAGGTGAAAAATAAAATTCTCGAAAGAAGAAACAGTCTAAATCACCACTTAAAGTTAATACAAAATGGAGGTTGACTAGAACTACGAAGTACGCTTAATTAAAAATAAAAATGTTCACTTCGATCAGTATATACTGTATAAATAATAAAATTTAGAGTTTTGATTTGTTTTTCTTATTTAAGTCTAATAAGTTAACACCAATCGCAACATTCAAATTTTAATAAGTCTGTCGAATTTCGGTCAGGTGATATTAAAATAAAACACGTTTAAAAATTGGAGAGGAAAGAGGCATAATCAAAGCTTTTGTAGAAGAAGATCTTTTATTTTGAATAATTGGTTGAAAATTAGGCCGCGACATGAGACGATAACCAATTTCAAAAATCTGACTAATCTAAAATGTGTCGCGAATCATACAAAATATTGACGCCAATACCATAAATGATGGTATAATAATATAGTAAATTTTGAAAATCCTAAATTTTTTTGACAGTATTGTCGATCAGTAAACTATTTTTATTTTTAAATAAGCGTACTTCGTGGTCAGTCTTCGTTTTGTATTCATTTTTTCAAATTCATAATTTGATTATTTTTAAAAAAAATCGAAAAATCAAGTGGTATATAGTTATGAAACGGACTGCATATGTATATCTTTACTCTAGGATTTGTTTGTACTATCCTCGTTCATACAATCGGGCCCTATGGTTTTGATAAAGAGGTTATGAAGATCGAGTTTTGCTGTTAGATTTTTTCTAAAAATTCGGCGGAAACTATCTAAATAATAAGCAAACAAATATATGGGAACCCAAACAGGCCCCAATATAATTGTTTGCTTATTATGGGTGTGTTAGTTAAAAAGAATAGTGCGTCTATCTCGAAGAATATAGGGCAGTGGGATGAGGAGTGTTAGAGTTTAGAACCAATTTATAGAATTCGAACTTTTTTAAAAATTCAGTGGTTTCTAAAATACAAATGAAATTAAAAGTGTTAAAAAGTAAAAAAGTTTTATTATTTACTTATGTCTACCTTGTCTAGGTGTTTAAAACACTCTCCATTTTATGATAAGCTTGCAGAAGTATTCTCCAACTCTTACGAAATAACTTGATGGAAAATATTTATCTATTCACACTACCATGGCTGTTCCGAGTTCCGAGTTGTGGCCAGTTCAAAAAATTGAAGTATGTTAGATCCAGTGGTCTAAGGTAAAAAAACAAACCGTGCATTATGGTTACGTAACCCATATCAAAATTGCTTCATTTTATAAATATTTTGTCAACGTATAAACACTTGAAGCACTTCGTCATTTAGTTTATTTCTTTACCAACTTCAGTCATTTAACAGAAATTACAATATCTGTTCCGATGACTTAAATATAAATTTCAACATTAGGGGACTTCAATCAATAAAATGTTTAAATTAATTGTTATTTGCCGTCAATAACATTTGGAGTATTTTGCCACCAATTTATATATACTAAAGCTATGAATCTATATCATTGTATGTGCACTTTCCTATCTACGGTATACAAACACATTCTATTAAAGCTGTATAGTGATCAAATGTAGGTCAATTGATTAACATAAAACTATTTTAAAAAATTAAAAAATTACTACTAAAAATATCTAATAAATAATTAACGACATTTTTTTTATTTTCATGTTATATTTTGTATGAAAAGACACGATTTCATTTGTTAATTAATAAAACATGATTTAATAGTATCTTGAAAACAATTTTCTTTTAGAAATCGTTATATAAAAAGCAACCTTTAATTTATCTCATTTAACATTGAATTGTCCATTCCCAAAAATCCAACAACAATGTGTATTAAAATTAGAAAAACATTAACAATATATACATGAAACCATTATTAAATCCTGCGCGATTTATATAATCTTTGCCAAAGGGCATGGTGTGTTTACTTCAATATAGTTCTACCATCTTATCTAATCCATCACAAACTCAAATCTTCACCACTTTGCACATAATTGAAATTAAAAATTTACAATGCAAGTATAAATTTGGACACAATTTCAAATCGCCAGAAGTATTTAGATTTTTTTATTCATCCTAATTTTCCAACTTTTTTTTGATATATCAAATAATTAGTTTTTTGTTTCTCTTTAAATTTTGATTCGATTAATTAATTAGTTAACAATTGTACTGGAATGATAACACCACCAGTTAGAATCGTTGGAATGATCAGATTTATATTTATAATATTTTTGTTGCATTTTCGTTGTAGGAGAATACAATTTTTTCTTAAATTTTTATATAATGAGGCTACTTGTATAACGTAGTTAACGGAACCTTCTAGGCGGCCAGATATTACATAATTGTTGGTACGTCACCGGGTGACCTTGCACCAGCTGTTACACATTCCAAAATGAGAAACTACGTCAATTAAATGACGTCAATCACCTTAATAACCGGTGGTAGAGAAGAACTCATCACGGATAACAAGGAAACTAAAAACGAATGAGTGGAAATGTAACCATATTTGTATGATAGAGAAGAAGAAAAAAAATTAAAATTGTAAACATTGAATTTTGAAGGCATAGAGTTTTGAACATTTTTATTATAAGATATACTAACTATTACGAGCAGTGACATAAGTACAAAATCAAAATGTTAAGAACAAATAACTTATAATATTATATAAAGGAAATTTATAGGGTACATTTCTATAGTAAAATCGCCTTACTACATATTCCGTTTAAAATTAGTATAGTTTCGCCCTCAAGATGTCATATAACCAACATTTATCACGAAATTAATAGATGCGCCAAACGTTTTAACGGAATAAATAGGTGGCGCTAAACCATATATATTTTACAAATTTAGTGGCATTTCTATTATTTTTTATTTTGAAAAATTACAAATATTATGCGGATTACGAGTGTTTAGTCTCAGCGTAGGAAATGCACCATGTTTGGACAAAATCGATAAAATATTTAAGATTTGAATGCCCGCACCGTGACATTTTTTAAAATTGATATTTTAAACGTCAATATTGAAAATTTGAATTTTTAGAAATCAGGATAAACAAATTAAGGAATCTCAATTAATACCGAAAGTCTAAAAATCTTGTATGATTATTTAATAGTGAACGAGAAATTCGAATATTTACTATACTTATAAGTTTAGCCAGGATCACTTAAAATCATTTTTGGATTGATTCCTTATACGAAAATGCAACCTGTGAACAGTTCATTGCTTCTTATATACGGTTAATAATAAATAAATCGATTAAAGCTCGGGTACGGCAATTATAAGTTTACTGGAAATATTAACTATCTCATTCTGCTGAAATGAAAATAAAATAAATTTCGAAATCAAAGAAATAGAAGTGGGTGTCTTAGGATTGATTTAATTGAAGTCGAGTTGGATGATTCGTGTGACATTTAGTCACTTATATAGCGGTATATATTGAAGCACACAACTCCTAAATACATATTTCTAGTGTAAATAATGTCTTGTAGCAATAAATATAAGCACAGAAAACAGAATCCATGAAAAAAATTGAGATTTTCCCATCTTTATTTTTTCTAAACGGTTTAAACGGTTTAATATAGTCACAAGAAATTTATTTTGAAATATATTTTCCTAGAATATTCGTCATAAACAATTTTAAAATGCATATGGTGGTATACGGCAATGCCTACCTGAATACCTTGCTATAGAAGTGAAAGACTAGATTTTAATTTGGTATTTGTAGAGGCAGACATTTCGTACGCAGATATAGATTTTGCTTATATTTGAATAGATTCTGCTTCGAAAACATTCAAAATGTGGAGTACAAAAAAATTTAAGGGGCCTAAACAAAACAAAGGTACCAATACAAATCAAAAACAGCAGGCAAAAAGCATGCATTTAAAAAAAATCATGAATTTTTTAGATTTTATGAATTTTACGAATTAAAAGTTTTATGATTTTCTGGATTTCAATAATTTTACTCCAAATCTGTGACACTTAACATTTTCAAACATAATAGCATTCATGAATTATAAATTTTATTTATTTTATCAAATTTATGTGTTTTAAAACAATGAGTTTTGTCTATAATTCGTGAAATTACTGGATTTTTATAATTTATAGATTTTTGCATTAATGAAATTCGTTAAAATTATAAAATTAGTAAATCTCAAAAATTTCATAAAACTCATAAAATACGCATAAAGATTATACAATTGATAAAACCAATATGCATAACATTTTCAATTTTTTCAAATTCGTAGAATTCACAAAATATTAAAATTAAAGAAATCCATAAAATTTGTAAAAAAAATAGGAATTTTATAAAATGTCTACGGTCCAATACTTGGATTAAAGTTGACGTTTACTTTAATTTAAGGTAAATTCATTGAAGGCACACAAATCTAATTGTTTAACGTTTAGGTTGTGATTTATGTAAAATAACAAAAACACGTATTTCAATAAAACAAAACTACGCAAAATCGATCTTTACCTTAGTAATTGATTTACCCGACTGTTGCTCCGCAGCCAATAATTAACATTCAGAAAATTTATTGAAAATCTATAAAATATATAATAATCGTAAAACTATATAATAAATTTTATAAAATACAAAAATTGTATTATAAATTAAATTTATGAATTTGAAGAATTCTTAAAGTAAACAGTTATTTTAACTTTATGGATTTAAAATTATTGCATGTTATGGTTTTTATTACTTTTATGAAAGTTTTGAGTTTTACTATTTGTATGAATTTTAAGAATTTCACCAATTTCATTTGTTCTATAAGATACAATCCATCGAGATTTAGCGTGTTATCAAATATATGTACATATTTTTGGTTTAAATGGAATTGTAGGGCAGAAACCTATCTGCAAATTTTGCTTGCTTTTACACAAACTGATGTAATCCCCAAATGTATTAATTCCGCTCAAAATTTTAATTAGGTTTGAAACACATGTCTGTCTTAACAAATATAATTTGAGGTTTAATTAAACGGTGTGTGTTTTTTTAATTTTCATAAAATGAATTTTGAATTGTAGGATATATACGATACATATACGAGTACATTATGCTTACCCTTTTTTTATAAATACAAATTTATAAGCGAAATATAGAAACATAACTTACCACTTACAAATCCTACAGATAAACTTAACTTCTAACTAAAGTGATAGTAGGCCAAACATTTTCCGTCCCAGTATCAGTTAACAAACCAAAAGAAAGTAATATTTTTATAATTTGTGTATTTACCACTCTAATCATATGAATCACTCGTATATACTTAACTTTCAGTATTGTCAGCAAACTTCCATTCCAAATCTAATTTTTATTTTCTCGCATATTAAAAAATATTATTATTTTGCTGTTGCTCACACAAAATAATATATTCATTCATATCTATAAATAACTTTGTCAAAAAAATTTAAGAAAAAATAAACCTCCATCACGTCATAAATATTATTTATCATCCGGTAGAAATGTTTATATGCGTTTTATTGTTAAAATTTTACAAGAATATTGACCTCCTGCACAACAACCAACAAAATGTGAGAAAAAATCTAACATTGTAGTTACATACTTGTGTACAGCCTTCGTGTGTGTCAATTAATTAAATAGTTTTATTATTATACTTTCTCTTTTCATTTTAGCCAAATATAATTAAAAATAATTTTAAACCAATAATTAAAATAAAACAAAAAAGTTTGCGTGCAAAGTTATGAATCGGAAATTATTGAATTTTTTTTATAAATCGTGTATGAGTATACGCGGTCGGCGGAAGTTTCATTAAATGTCGAGGTGTGAAAGTTGTTTTGCTTTTTTTTTTTTAGTTATGGATCAATGATTACATGTAGCACGTAGTTAGTACAATGACCTTAACACATAATACGGTTTATTCTAAAACAGTCACATCTTTGATACAAAAAATATTTAGTTCCACAATTGATCTATATAAAACCAATTTTATTTTGTCACGTAAGATATTCCACATACGTATATATATATATATATTTATATATATATAAGTTTTCTTTACATAACTGTGATATGTTTTATACCAAATGGTATTAACCTACAAAACGAAATGTTCCACTTCAAGTCTACTTAGATAGAATATCAATCAATTTTTTATACTGCACATACTAATTGAATGTCGAACTGTTGTTCAAAATAGTCGCATCTTTCGTTAAGTAAACAACATTTATTATCACTAAAACGTAACAACAAATTTAAAATTAATGATTTCGAAATATGTCTATTTGTTCATATGCATAAAACTATTTGTATACATACATATACGTATTTAAGATTGGAATGCGAACATTTATGATAGTTAACATAATATATAGCTTAGTTCTTATATATTGTTAAATATGTATATAGAGATTACAGTGTAAAAAATAGAAATAAATTTTAGGCCTAAGATAAAAATTTGTATAGACTATTTAATACATAAAACGTGACTTATTTTATTTTCATTGCTCACCGTAGCAGAGGTAAGACAGCGTACTACCTTTCCTCAAATGTATAATTATCTGATAGGTAAATATTGATTCATCAAATGTATTAGGCTACAACTAACTATATGTTTACACAATTATTGACAAATATTAATTATGGAAAGTGAGGAGATACCTCTGTAGGATTACATGTCTATTAAATTTTTAATAATGGGTTGTGCAAGCTTGGAGTGAATTCGTTTTTGGAAAAATGTAAAATAGTTTAGTTAAATATTTCTATTTTAATTTTATTTAACTTCTAATTAACCATATATAGTCACAAAATCGATAATTCATCAGGCAATTTAAATTAATTTTATTTTATTTTAGTTTAGACATTAATTTTAATAAATGTTTCCAGAATTAAAAAATTAAAGTATAAACTTTTCCTATTTAATTATAATTTAAGTAAAAAATATATGAAAGTTATTTGCCATACCCGAGTTTTAAGAATCTCGAAACAAATTACAGATTTTAGTATAATTTTATAAAATTTAATTAAACAAAAAATACACAAAAATTAAGAATTTGGTTGAGATATACAACTATCTTTGAGATTCAATGAAGATTTGTTTAAATTAAATTAAAAAATTTTACGATTTTTAGGAGTTCCAATTTTTTTTAAAATTATAATTCTGACAAATATGGTCTCTGCAGAACTTAAAATTTTTAGATAAATTTGATGAATATCTAGTATTTACCTCGTTTGTCAATTAGCTAAAAAATGTATTAAAAATTTTAATTTTGACAAAAAACTCAAATTTATTTTTGTTTGTTCACTACAAAGTAATAACGCATAGATTAATTACAACTATCGTTAATTAAATTCTGGCCTTAAGTATAGTTCTATTACACTCAAATGTTGATATCGGTCTTGACACCATTCATGTCTTGAACTGAACGGTCGTCTCGAACTTAAATAATAATAGTAATAATTACTACTAAGATAACCATATACAAATGTGTATATACAACAAATCACATAAAAACACAAATCAATATAATTAATCATCTCTTCACCATAATTAAAACTGATTATTTCTAAGATATGACTAATAATATACACAATAACTTGATATTTAATATCTATACGCGCACAACATAATATATTTACCAATTATAACAAATTTCATTTTTACTTTCAATTCGAC
The DNA here is from genome assembly GCA_951394425.1 of Tipula unca. Lineage (NCBI taxonomy): Eukaryota > Metazoa > Arthropoda > Insecta > Diptera > Tipulidae > Tipula > Tipula unca. Next base: position 60,103,111 of record OX596380.1, read on the forward strand.
TTATAAATATTATAATATAATGATAGTTTTCTAATTATAAGATTACATTTTTTTTCTAATTTTACAATAAAACATATTGAAACAAAACAAAAGATTCCAATCCCGAAAGAAATTGTACAGTAAGCGACGAACCCGATTTACCAATCAATTATTGAGATTTAGTGCGGTTCCGCTTCGTATAACAACTATACATATGCATAATAATTTATTAATCGAGTATTTATATATAGGTTATATTACCGGTCAGTAATTACATCTTAAGTACAATGATTTGTTTGATTTATTTATTGATTATTCACTTAAAGTGTTTATTGTTTACTTGTATTTATATATATGTGATAATTTAAATTGTATATAGTTTTTTGTTTTTATTTTGAAATTAATTACTCAGGAAGTTTAATTGTTATAATTTTTTTGAGCGCGGGAAATCGTTTTGGTATGTTGCGCCTAACATTTAATTTATAAGCAATTGTTTGTACTCGCATCATACTATTGTGCTTGCGTCGTCCATATATCTCTTCAAGTTTATTTATCGATAGTTTAAATTTTTTAATGAGTTAAATAAAAAATATATATAATTCTTGTGGAATGTTGTGAGTCTATATACACGTTATACGTACATATATATATATGTCTTGTTTCACTTTCACTTATAATTATGAAGACCTCCACAATTACAATAGGTTTGTGTAATTCATAATGTATAGATCGGAATGTTTGATAAATTATAACGAGCTTACTTGAACTAATGGCATGGCATATAATTATGGTGCGACATTCTCAAATTTTATGTAATTTTTTAACATACTATATACCAAATGTTGTGACAAATAGCTTTAACTATATATTCACGTGAATTCATGTAAAAATTAAAAACAAATCTCAAACCTATACGAGAATTTCTATATCAAAACGCTTCGTTTTTGTTTAAATAAGTTTAAGTTTGGTTTAATTCAAATTAATTAATTTAGTATGCCATGCATTTTCTTTTCATTTCTCATTTTTGTTTTAAACAATAGTGTGCCAAGCAATAAATTGATCATTTTATAATAAACGTAATTGGTGATTGTAATTGTGGTGACACTCAAATAGTGGTAATTTAGTTTTTTCACATTTTGTATATAAGGATGAAAATTCTAAATTTAGTAAGAAAATTTACGAAAAATAAAATCTAAATCTATATAAACATTTGACTGGAAATGTCATTTTGTAAAATGTTTATAATAGAAATAAAATAAGTAAAATAGATATTTTTTAAATAATAGTCGTGTAATTTTTTTTATAATAAAAATTATTCTAAATTTATAAGTATCGTTTCAATTAGTCAGAATGGCACTATTTCTAAAAATTTCGGAGCACATTTTATCCCCAAAAAATTTTACAAATGGAGATTATCACTATATATGTATAGAATACTGTGATAGTTATCAAAAAATTTTACAGAAGGTCAGCTCTGATTTCTATGTAATGTTATTTTATTGTCGTCTTTTTATAACATTAATCGACTCGATGCTAGGAAATGTGTCATCATACAACGATTCTTTAGAACAAACGAAGAAAATCTTTATATTTTATATATAAAACTTCACTTTTGCTGAACTATTAGACGATTTGAATGCTGATGAAAAATATAAATGGAAAAAACTGCCTTGTTAATCGGTAAAGGCATTGTGACAATAAAATTATAGAGACAGACATTAATTCTTTATCCAGAAACCAACTATATACGATTATTCACGTATATGGTGATTAGTCAATTAAATAATTAATGCCGGTTTGTTATACAAGATAATTAAAGTAAAGAAGTGAAATGAAGTCAACTGACGATACAATTATAATCTACTTTGGATAACATATTGCTGTATTCAGGTATTCCGGAATAACGAGCGATTCATATTAAGATACACAGGTAAAACACATAATTGGGCGGGCTCACCGGCTGAAGTTTCGTTTTTGATAATTATAGTAGGCCTCCAGTAAGATTACCATCTCTTCAAGTTTCAACAATTTCCAGATCAAGCTGAATGAAGTACCATTGTGGTACTAAAATCAACACTATACACTATATTCCGATGCTGTGAACTTTTAACGAACATTCACTGGGTAAAAACTATAAGGTATAACCTATTGCTGAATATACAGGGTGTTCTAATGAAAACTATCCACCCCAAACAACTCGAAAATATTTTTTTTTATGAGAATTAGTAAATATATTTGCAAAATGACATTTTTTTTTTCGTCTTATTGAAAGTAATATTTACTCCTTTCACCTACACAGTTGCCCTCTCAATTTTTTTAGTGGTAACATACCATGTATGAGACATCGTCTGAAAGATAGTTTAATAAGAAATTTATTGGTCTGTTATTATGTCGAGAGTCGCCGGAGGAGTTGTATACACCTGTGGCTTCAAATGTCCCCAATTAGTCTATCTATCAGTGAGGAGAGTTTATTTAGAAAGTGTATCATGGTCGCACAACAATGCGAACTTCCAACACCTAAATTATATAGTTACTTCTGGCTGTTCAAATTGGTCTGCTCGTCCCAAACTGAGTTTAAATAAATTTAAACCAATTAAATTCGACTGCTTTCCCGCAAAGTGCACTGCAAATTGATTTTTTCTGTCATTTATTTTGAAAATACACTGACGTGACCGATAATAAAATGGATTAATGAATAATAATAATAATAATAAACAGTATTAAAGGCCATTACTGGCCCCTTACTGAGTCAACAACCTGGCTCCAACGGTTTCGATCCTGAGCATGGTCTTCATACTGTCTAAGACAATCTGAAGAGGCCAAGTCGTTCTCTACATCGTGGAGCCATCGTCGCCGGCAACGACCTCTGCGCCTACCATATGGTGGCTCTCCTTTCAGAGATCGCTGCACAATTCGTTCCGGATCAGCACGCAGAACGTGACCGAGCCAGCGTACTCGCTGAGATCTTATTTCATGTACAATATCGGGGATCTTCATCAGATCTCTGATCTCGATATTGTACAGAGCTCGGTAGGTACCATCTATTTCGCGTTTTGGGCCGTAGATCACACGCATGACTCTTCTCTCAAATGTTAGGAGCCATCTCTCGTATTCATCCGTCAGCGCCCAACTTTCACATCCAAACATAACAACGGGCCTGATCAACGCTTTGTAAAGCTTCAGCTTCACGGTACTTGATAAGTGTTTAGATTTTAGCAGTGGCCTTAGAGGATACAAAGAACGACTGCCAGCTGCCAGCCGCACTTTAATATCCTCACCCACACTATTATCGTGAGTGATAAGAGAACCCAAATATTTGAACCTCCTCACTCCCTCAAACGTGTGGTGGCCACTACTAAAATCTGGTGTACCACTGTCCCTAAAACCAGAGATCAGGTATTTCGTTTTGGACTCATTGATCTGAAGTCCAACTGAAGCTGAAAACTCTACAAGCGGATCAAGTATTTCTTTCACTCCGTTGCTATTCAGTCAGGATTAATGAATAACAAAAGGTATTTTCTAACGTTAACCAAAACAGATTCGTTTCCGATTGATCTATGGGCTTCACATTTTTTATTAGCAACTGATTTGCGAAATCTTGTGAATAATCTTATAGGGTGCCTATTGTTGAAATACTGGGACTCGAAATTGTTGGACTCGTTTCTCTGCCACACATCTCATTTTTAATGTGAATGAATATGAATACGGTCTTATTCTTTATTGTAAAGTATCAACTACTTCTAAACCAACGAATAATTTTTATCCGCGTTGAGAACAATGTGTAAAATAATTGAATATTATATAACCTGTAACTATTAAATTAAAATGTTTTATTAAACCATACAACAAGCCCTGTTGCTTTTGTGTTGGCAAACGATTTTGAGATTAGTCCATATATAAGTATTTTACATGTTGAGGAGTAATTCATTTCAAGGGTATATGGAATAATACAAGTAAGTGAATAAGAGTCCAACTACAATTAAGTGAGAACTTGGCATAAAATTAAATTGAGCAGAATTTATTAGGAAACGGGAGCAGAGTGAAGGATTTTTTTGCACTGATGACAATAAATAATGGAATAATATTAAAATGTTTTAAAAATTTTAACTCATGTTTTATTTGTCAAACCCCTCACACCAACTTTAATCCAACAAACCAAGTTATCATTTGTGTATGCAACTTAATACGCTGACAGCTGCCGGTGGGAGGTATGTATACATAAGTTTAGTTATAATTAGGTTACAGCATTGCACAATTACAATAAATTACACATTAACTCATCCTTGAAAAGTGACATCAGTAACTCCGAAATCCTGTTGGGCATCTTCGTACATGCAATGCATTGAAATTTGAAAATATGAATAGGGTCTGTATTTTGGGTATCGGCTGTTTGTTACAAGTATTTAAATCGGCTTGCTCGATCCTGGATGGGCATCATCGCATGAACCCACGATAAACTGTACTATACCCGGTAAAAAAAGTGGAACTGAATATATGTTTGCGGGCGACACAAAGTGCTTGCTTATGTATTATATAATAATAACAGTGTTAAAGGCCATTACTGGCCCCTTACTGAATCAACAATCTGGCTCCAACGGTTTCGATCCTGAGCTTGGTCTTCATACTGTCTTAGACAATCTGAAGAGGCCAAGTCGTTCTCTACATCGTGGAGCCATCGTCGCCTGCAACGACCTCTGCGCCTACCATATGGTGGCTCTCCTTTCAGAGATCGCTGCACAATTCGTTCCGGATCAGCACGCAGAACGTGACCGAGCCAGCGTACTCGCTGAGATCTAACTTCATGTACAATATCGGGGATCTTCATCAGATCTCTGATCTCGAAATTGTACAGAGCTCGGTATGTACCATCTATTTCGCGTTTAGGGCCGTAAATCACACGCATGATTCTTCTCTCAAATGTAAGGAGCCATCTCTCGTACTCATCCGTCAGCGCCCAACTTTCACATCCAAACATAACAACGGGCCTGATCAACGCTTTGTAAAGCTTCAGCTTCACGGCACTTGATAAGTGTTTAGATTTTAGCAGTGGCCTTAGAGGATACAAAGAACGACTGCCAGCTGCCAGCCGCACTTTAATATCCTCACCCACACTGTTATCGTGAGTGATAAGAGAGCCCAAATATTTGAACCTCCTCACTCCCTCAAACGTGTGGTGGCTACTACTAAAATCTGATGTGCCATTGTCTCTAAAACCAGAGATCAGGTATTTCGTTTTGGACTCATTGATCTGGAGTCCAACAGAAGCTGAAAACTCTACAAGCGGATCAAGTATTTCTTTCACTCCGTTGCTATTCAGTCCAATCACGCATATGTCATCTGCATATGCAAGCACCTGATTGGACTGGCGATATAAGATGTTGCGCTGAGGTGTTTCAGTTTTACGAAAGATGTACTCCAACATGAGATTAAAGAGTATCGGGGACAGAGCATCTCCCTGCCGAACACCCGAGTTAACTGCAAAAATTGTCGATAGCCTGTTCTCAACTTTAACACAGCATTGAGACTGCGTCACTGTCATCCTACACAGTCGTACCAATTTTGTTGGCATTCCTAGGTATTCCAGGGCAGACCACAAACTCTCTCGATTGATCGAGTCGTAGGCCTGCCGGAAATCCAGGAAAACCTGATGTACGGAGATGGATGTCTCATAATATTTAGATAGAATCATCCGCAGCGAAAAGACCTGATCAGTGACTGATCGATTCGGACGAAATCCTCCCTGATAGTCACCAACCAAGCCCTCCGCCAGAGGAGTGATTCTATCCAATAAAATGTATGACAGTAACTTGTATGCTGTGCAAAGGAGAGCTATACCGCGATAATTCTCACACTTCAAGCGGTCTCCCTTCTTGAAGATGGGGCATATCGCGGCCACTTTCCATTCATCAGGCATAACTTCGGTTCGCCATACTAATCGAATAAGGTCGAAAAGACAGTTCCACAAAGTATCCCCTCCGAATATCAAGAGCTCCGAATTAATGCAGTCCACTCCAGGTGAGCGGTTTCGTTTCATTCTCTGCATGGCCTTAGTGAATTCCTCATGGGATGGCTCCTCAGTGCAAATCTCCGCAGACTGTTTTAGAGGTGGCTCAACAACAGTCTGTGACGCATGATGAACATCAAGCAGCTCAGTAAAGTGTCCACTCCATGCGTCAAGTACTGCGTCGATGTTGACACAGAGGTTTCCATCCCGGTCCCGAATGGCGGTTGACGAAGGCCTGAAAGTATGGTGCAATCCAGTAATTCCTTTAAAGAAATTACGTGAACTACGCTCATTGCTGAGTTGTTGTACTTTCAGAACCTCGGCCTTCCACCATTCTCGCTTCTTCCGTCTACAAATCCGCTTAGCTGCCCTTCTTGCAAGAGCTGCCTTGTTTTTCCTTGCGATTGTGAGACGTTGTTGCACTTCATTATGGGCTATATTTTGTTGTTCAACTGCAAGACGACACTCGTCATCAAACCAATCATTCTTGGGTCTGACTTTCACTATACCTAAAGTTTGTTGAGCAGCACTGACAACCGAAGTTTTCAGTACCTCCCAGACAGAGTTCACGCAGTCACACTGGTAATTAGCTCCCTCAATGTTGTCGCTGACAAGATCCTGATATCGTTTCTTTTGATCTTCATTTATCAGACCTTCACAGTCGAAACGTTCCATCCGTTTCGCTGTGTTCCCCGACCTGTACGAAAACTTCCACCGTAGCTTTGCAGCGACCAAATAATGATCGCTGCCTACGTATTTGGTTGCTGACCGATAAGTTCTCACATCCTGCACAACCCGAGCTCGCCCTTTTGAAATTAACACGTGGTCAATTTGGCTCCGGGATGTTTTGCGAGGATGTGTCCATGTCTCTAGGTGTATCTGTTTGTGAGGGAAGAATGTGCTTGCTACTCTAAGATCATGAGCAATTGCAAAGTACATCATTCTCTCACCATTATCGGTCGCAGTTTCGTGTCGGGAGTACGGACCTATGTTTTCACACAAGTCGGCCTGATTTCTGCCAGCTCTAGCATTAAAGTCCCCAATTACCATTCTAACATCGTGTTCGGGTATAGATCCCATCAGATCGTCCAAGTCATTGTAAAATGAGTCTTTATCTTGGGGCTGGCTGACTTCTGTGGGCGCATGTACACAAATTATCGACAGGTTGGCTAACTTCATGCGCAGGCGAAGCATACACAATCGGTTATTGACTGCTTGAAAATCCAAAACAGCCTTCTTTACCTGCGGCCCAAGAAGAAATCCAGCTCCAAGATTTCCGAGGTCATCTCCACTGTAGAACAACGTATAGCCCTGGGACACATGGTCTCCACTTTGAGGCCAGCGAGTTTCTTGAAGAGCAACGAGTTCCAGCCGATACTCTTTCATGCACGTGATTAGACCCTCCAACGCTCCTGGTTTTCTAAGTGATTGCACGTTCCACGTGCCGATCCTAAATCTCGTATCCAGGTACTTGAGCGGGGGTCCGGTGTTGTTTTGGCGGTATCCATTTTTCTTTTTGTTGATTTTATAAACAGTTGATTTTTTTTACGGATGCGGGTCGTCAGCCCAGCGATCCAACCGTTTAGTCGCCTCCTACGACAAGCAAAGGATACTGTGGTGGTATTCTTAGGAAACATGTTCGTGCAATTTAGATTTACGAGACATGTGAGTGCCCCCCGACCACAGGGGCCATTATGTATTATATATAAAAGTATATAACACCTATAAAGTACCTAAACAATATTGTATATATTAAATAAAAGTTTTCAATGTATTGTACCTATACATTGAAAATATTTATTTAATATAATTTAGTCGTACCTAATGAGGTTAAATCACTTATGTTATAAAATAAAAATTCCATTCGAAATAATAATTGCTTTCCTAAACACAAAGAAGTTGACCCAGACCTCATATACACAGATTAAGTTTGTTTTTGTTTACATTCCAAAATCTCAAAAAGGTGCTAATACAATATAAGAAGACGATCTATACAACGTTTATATATCTAAACTATATACCTACATATATTATATATAAATAAAATAAATCGATTTACCTTCAAGCGATCTACATCTTATAAATCTATTCATGTTTATTTATAAAGTCATACACAGAGAGACTTAACTTATGTGCTTAGATATGTAGCACATTTACAGTTATTTTAATTTGAATACCCATATATTATTAAGTTGAATATATATTATTTAAAAAATAAGTGTGAGTGTGTTTATAATATCAAATATTTCTTAAAGCAACCGATTTTTCAGCGCCAAATTTCGATTCCATGTGCGCGGTCGCACACATTAATTTAAACATTTTTTTTTTTTGGGCGAATTGATACTAAACCGTTGATAAATATTTTAACATTGAAATAATTTATTATAATTTATAATATTGTTTCCAACTTTGTATAATATGTATATAAGTATATATATTATTTGTTTGTCCCATCTGTGCTCGATCTGCATAGCAAGCATAAATCATAATTTTTATTTAGTTTTTTCAACTTTGTTTTGATTTTCATTTTATAGTTTTTATTATTAAAGCATATTACTAACTATACAAGTATGTATATTATTACAGATGGATACAATGTATGTATACCTATAGAGTTTGTGGTTATTTTTATTTATAGTTTTATGTTTGTGCTCATGCATGAAAATATACATTTTGTATTCAAATTATAATATTTTAAATAATTTTAGTTTTTGGCTGAGTTTTTGAGTATATAATATACCAATACAATTACAATTTTGATTTGTAATTAAAAGTATAATTAGTTGTAATAAAAAAGTAATTATTAATAAAAAAAGGTACAACATCAGAACTCAATTAATATTTATTTCACTAGTAATTGCTAAAATCGTCGCCCTCATTGGCACAGTAAGTATAGCGTCCTTGCTCCATGGTTGGCTGTTTTTATGTCTTTGTCCGGGTATTGCACCGTGGGCTCGTTAGTGGCACATAATGCTTCAGTAATACTTAATTCCGCTCAACTTTAATTTTTTAAATTGCTAAACTTGTGGACATCTCATAGTAATAATAACGAACTTTTAATATCCTAACCAGGCTTTCCGTATTTCAGAAAGCTTTCAGCATTATAACACTGTTATTAATATTTTCAACAGAAATTTACTCGAATCACGAATGTAAATTTTTTTCTGCTCTATACTGATATTATTGACCTGTTGGTGGCATAAGTACCAATTTCTAACCCCCAAACAATTGAGTACATTTTAAGGAAGTACGAGTTACAACAACGTCACATAAAACTTAAATCAAATAAATGCTTGCACTCACTTCTAAACTTCACTAACTATACTCCCAATTTAAGAAGATTATAAAAAATTTGGAAATCACAGTTTATAATTTTTGAGTTTAATTATATTCTATTCCTAAACAAAAATTAAATTCTACTTTTATGTAATTTTAAATTGAACTTAATTAGGAATACCGAACCGGAACGTAATTAAATTTGGTAGAAATATAAAATAATATCCATATATATAGGAAATACCAAACTCAAGACGGAAATGACTTCATTTTGCACCAGATTTCAATTAATTTCGAAAGAAAATTGAATAACGCAAACAATTTAATTTTTTCAATTTTTTTTAAAACTTCAGACTCATTTAAGATTCCCGATTAAATTATCAACCTCTAATATTTGTAATTAGAGTAGAATTTAATACAAATTATGAATTCAATGACCTTCCAATATTCAGTGAATTAAAATAAAAACTAATAAACAAAAACTATTTTCAGTTATATTTTTCTTCATGGAATCTACGGTAATTTTAGGAGCAGGAAGTGTAAATTACTAAATTGTCTAATTTGGGATGAAGGCGGAAAAGCATACATAATATTCGGTTTCGAAGTAACTTATATTTTGAGTTTAAAGGAAAACTATTGTTTGGTGTATCTACCTGGGTTGTTAACATTTAAATTCTCATTTGAAAAAATATATATAAAAAATATTTAAACAAATACAAATTATACGAACATTCAAGAAAGTAAATGCTACTTTATTCGCTTCATTGGCTTGTATGATTTTGATTCCGATTCGTTTTGAGAAAGTTTATTTAGAAAACAACAATCAAAAATTTAAGTGACATCGAATTTTCTTTATAATATGCGTATACTGTTTTTAAATGTCATTAAACGGAACCTTAAATATTTTTATACGTATGAGTACAAATATTGGTGGCTAACCAGTCACTAATTTGGATAAAATCGGTTTCTAATTTTTTTAAATAGTTTCAAGCTATTTAGTATAATATTCTTAATTAGTTTTGGTCACAGGATCAACAAAAAATTTGGAGTTGTGCTTCTATATATAATATGAAATTTATAAATGCTCACCATAACCTCCTTCGGATGGCAGTTTTTTGTGAATTCACAGTATATACATACCAATTTGTTTAACAGCTGTGACATATTTTTTTACCTACTGCCTTTTTTCCGGTTTCTCAGTTACTGGTATGTGCTGGAATTCCAATTTTTTTGTAGGTATAAGAGTGTAACTTACATAAGAATTTGGTTTTTACACTTTTTTATTACCGAAAAAATGCATACAAAAAGAGAATATGTTACTCGTTGGTTAACTCCATGTTTGATACTGAATTCAATGAATTTTAAAATAAAATGTAACATTTAAGGTGAGTTCGCAAGGCCGGATATATATACCCTAGCTATTTACATGCGAGCTCTAAACCAAAAAAAACACTCAAAAAGTTCATCTATAACCAAAAAAATTTACCGATTTCCCCACTTTCAAAGAGATATGACTCCAAGAAGTACAATTGCGCAACAAGCGAATGCACACTCAACCACATAAAAAAACCTGGAGAATGTTACAAGCAGTTTTGCAGAAGAAGAATTAAATATTCACGCAACCGTAAACAAACTGACCGAAACGATCCAAAGTTTCATGATGAAGATGGAAAGACAAATGAGCATGATTATGTAAAATATACACTAATGCAAATTATCGCCAAAAGCCAAAAATGACGCTCCCAAAGATAGCTGTATGGAATGCGAACGGTCTTTCACAGCGCAAATCTGAGGTTCAGACCTTTCTTGTCGATCAAAATATAGACATCATGTTAATATCAGAAACACACTTAACAAAAAATACCTTTTTTAAAATCAACGGATATTCAGTTTATGACACCAAGCATCCAGATGGAAGAGCACACGGCGGCACTGCGGTCTTGATCAAACGAAGAATAAAGCATTGAGTTTAAATGAATGTTGTTCATTTTAATGTTTTTGTGTAATCTTTTGTCACTATATAACTTATTTTAAATAAAAAACTTTTATTTTTGATTTTATAGTTTAATTCTTCCTTATTGTGACAATTTTTTTTCTTTAAAAAAAAAAAAAAAAAAAAAAAAAAAAAAAATTGTCACAATAAGGAAGAATTAAACTATAAAATTATAAAATCAAAAATAAAAGTTTTTTATTTAAAATAAGTAAAAAATAGAGCATTATGAACTCAACAAATATCATACAGATTACATCCAAGCAAATAATATCTGCCTAGAAGAATGGTCTGGAAACTTTGTAATATCTGCTGTTTACTCGCAGGGGTCGACTACAATGCTAAACATTTGTAATGGGGTTTGAGATTAACAACACCTAAAGGAAAGCAACTACTTATATATGAAGCAATGAATGAAAATAATCTAGATTATTTATCTTCTAGACATCCAACTTACTAGATAGAAATAAAATTGATTTAATAGATTTAATAGATTTCTGTATAACAAAAGGAATTGCACGCACCAATGCTCAGGTAGAAGATTGCTGTGACTTATCATCCGATCACTCACCAATAATAATAACTCTGAGTACCAGAGCTTTAAAGGCAGAACCAATGTAACGTCTAACAAATAAATTAACTAATTGGGCTCGATATAGAAATATAGTCGAACAAAATTGCCAATTGGATGTCCAACTTTGCACCCCGGAAGATACTGATGCGGTGGTGGATGGTTTTCCATATATTGGAAATAGCAGCAAAAGAGGCCACCCCTGATATTCACAACTCTGAAAAAATTAACAAGCCATCATCTAATATCAGTATATAGTTAATCCAACAAAAACGTACAGTACGCCGGCTATGGCAGCAGCAAAATCTCCATTACTAAAAACTAATTGAATAGGGCTATTAAAGAAAAAGACTCAGGAATCTAGAATTACCTTACTGAACTCTCGGGTACCGAAAAGACAGATTATTCACTATGGAAGGAAACAAAAAATCTAAAGAGGCCAATATTATCGAATCCACCAATTAGGCAACCAGATGGACATTGGGCCAGAAGTAGACAAGGCTACTGCTTTCTCTAACCACTTGAAAAAAGTATTCACACCAAACGAAAAAACTAGCAACAGTGAACTACCAAAGTTTACAGAGGACCCTTCGAAACCAATTCCTTTAAAATTTAAGTGGAAAAAAGTTAAAAATACCATTAAAAATTGCATAAACCCAAAGAAAGCTCCAGGATACGATTTTAGTACCTCTAAAAATCCTCAAACTGCATCAAGAGAATTGCAAGATCACTTATACAAAATTGAAAATTGACAAAGAACGTGGCGGATCAAAGCGAATGAAAACAAATCAACAAACATAACATTTACGTTGAATACGGGTACATGTCCAGCGGTTAAATTAAACAATGTTACCATCCCTCAACAAACAAATGTCAAATACATGGGTCTTCATCTTGATAGAAGATTGACATGGACAAAACACATTGAATCAAAGCGCAACCAAATAAAAATAAAATTCCTAAAAATGTACAGGCTGATTGGAAGAAAATCAAAACTTTCCCTAGAATGCAAGGTTCTACTATACAAAATGATCCTAATTCCTATATCGACATATGGAATTCAACTGTGGGGATGTACAAGCGCATCAAATATAGATCTTTTACAACGAACGCAATCAAAAATACTTCGCTGTATTACAAATGCTCCGTGGTATACCCGAAATTGCAACATCTATAGAGACCTTGGGATTAAAACGGTGAAAGATATGATCCAATCACACAGTTTGAAGTACATTTCGAAACTGGAAACTCAGCCCAACGAATTAGCAAGACAACTATTAAGCCAACCGAAATATAGACGGCGTCGCAAAGTAGATTCACTAGATCTAATGTATTGATAAATTTAATTTAACTACATATTTAAGAACACACATTATTAATTATTATTTATGCATACTAATAATAAGTATTTAACATAGGTTAGGGACTTAGATAATAATTTTTTTTAGAATATAAACTTTGCACACTTCTTGTTAGTTTCGTATAGAGAAAGAGTCAAGAATAATGCCATTGGCAGTTTAAAAAAAAAAAAAAAAAAAAATTTTCCCACTTTCAATATAAAATATTTTTATCTCCGAACTCACTAACCCACCATTAAATCGAGTACTATAGATGGAAATATTTGGGTTTTATTGAAAAAGTAACGAATGTTCGAGAAATGTACATTTAATACGTTCAGTTTTTCAAGCACACTTCCTGTAATTTGTCACTAATACTAAGTTATATTATATCAATGCTTATTGTATATACACAGTGGCACTGTAAATCCAATAATTGTTTGGTTATTGTGTTTAATAACTGAGTCATTGAATCTTCGCTAAAGTTCTAAATCTAAAGGCTGTCGCCATTGTCATTTTTTGCCATTTAGGTTATGTTGACTTTATTTTGCTTTTCAATTGTCTGAATATTTTCAGTAATGTCAATAATGAATGGAATTGGAAGTTTAATTTTCAAAATCCCAAATCATTGATTGTGATGATAATCTAATCAAGTATGCGTATCAAGTTTCATTGAATAGTTAGAAACCAGTACATTAAGGGGGAAACCACTAAAACCAAATTGATTTTCATATTAATACTCTCAAATGTTCTGCATTATCGACAGCAAAATGTTTCTTGGATACCGAAAATTCGCACACTGCCTGTCAAATTAGTAAGAATACAATATATACGTCAGTTTGGATTTTGTATTTTGTGAATTTAAATTCAAATATTAAATTTGTTGTTATTATACCAAATGCAGTTTGTTATTGCAAACGCGTGTGGATTTCTGGATGATTTATAACTCCATAAATTTCACGCACACAAACCAAGTTATATCGATGATATAACTCATCGTGTTAGACGAATAATGAAATCTCTTTCCATTATATACTGAGGTTGTCGCATTACTGACTTAAACCTATATATAATTTGGACTTAAGTTAATTATATGTTGCATGAAAAACAGGTGGGCTAAATAATACATAGGTTTAAACGTAAAATAATGTTATAAAACCGGTCACGTATTTTTGTTTAGAACATCACGTATGACGAACATAACCATATGTGATCTCACCAGATTTTTGGCCTTTGCAAATATTTGTTTGTTTCGACATTTATTTAGTTATCGGAAAGTTGCAGGGTGCCATTTTATCTCAATGGTGAATCTTGAACAAAATTTTAGTTTTTGAAGCCAAATTACTCGATTCGTGTTGCTGCGTTTAGTTTATTCAAATTTTTCGTAAACAATTTAAATTTTAACTGACAATTTAGTTTTGTTTAGAAATTTGATTTAAATTTGAAATAAAGGAATTTAACAATTAAAACATTTGGTAAATAAAAAACCATATACGCAGTGTACAAATTAACTAATTTAGAAATTATAACTTCCGTAAGTTGAAGTTCACAGCTATATGATAAAAGTAAAACCTGAATCAATATGTATATGATTAGTCATTGCCAATCCCCGCTCTCTATAATATCAAACAAGTTAATAAAATCGAATATGAATACTAATTTTACCCAAAAAGAAATATTTAAAATTATAACAGAAACAAGTTCTATAATATAACGAAAACCACTAATGATCCACCTTGAAAAATATTTCAAAAATTCCGGAGACGTTACGTATTTTAGCAAAAACAATAGTTTTATCATAACTTACTTTTTGTTAAAAATTGGTTCTGCTAATCTGCTATTAATCCCAAAATCCAGATATATAGGTAAATAATTCACTTTAATTATTTTGTCAACAAGACAATTTATTTATACATATACATACAAATATTTATATATATTTTATTAAATCTAGAACAAATCGATTTTTTTTAATGACACAAATATTAATTTCAACTTCTTTTCAACAAACACCAATAATTTTTTCCTTTTTAAATTCACTTCATATCAAAACACTTAACAATTTCAAAAATAAAAACTTCAATATACTCGTACAAGCTAATTTACTTGGTTAACAATTTATTTGAAAATAATATAAATTTCAGAGATTTAGGAAAAAATAAAACAATAATATTAGCAAGTTCCAACGATACACTTAAGACCGCGAGTCACAATCAACTGGTTTGTGTACGACGAAGAAAATAAAACAAAAAATTTTCAAGAAATGTTTATTTTGTTTTGCTTTTGGTGTACATATTCGATAGTAATGCGAAGAAAAAAAAATAAACAAGACACAAAATTGCTTAAAGAAACATAAACGATTTCTCTGTGTACATACTATACATATACTCGACTATGTATGTACGCTATATACAATCATAAATTGTTGAAAATTAAAACGACATATAAATCGAAAAGTTAATTTTTCATTCGGTCACGATTACAGGCACCGACAAATATTTAAAGCGGCGAGATTGGAACTCGTATATATAGGAAACAAATATTTTATGGATAATTGACAATAATTATTGTACTTGACTATTTTGAATAGGCTATAGTAATTAATCTTGTAAGCTGTAAGCTATAGCCGCAATTCATTCGGCCAACGACTTTAACTAACGAAAATATTTAATTTTATGTTTCTTTCGTGAACCAAAAATTTGGATTAGTAATGGAATTTTATATTAACTAGAAGAAATTTGATCCAAATATTTAACATTGAATATATTAAAATTTAAAACATTGTTCAGCAGAAAGTTTAACTTGTACTTGTTTAAAGGTGAAGTATATCAGCAAAAATTTTAGAGTGGAATGGCCAGAGACATTTTGAAATATTTTGTTGGCGTGTACAACTAATGGATAGATATGCGATTGAGTAACATTTCTTAATACTTCAAGGAATAATTACGGTCTATATTTTAACAACTTATTATATGTTGGTACGTATCCAATTCTATATATTGTGTGACATATATACAGAGGGTTAAAATTTAAAATATAAGATGGAAGTTGAGAGAACCAGAATGATGCAATCGGTCGAATCTGTTTTAAGAATTTTAACTGTATTTAAAGTTCCATGAAATTTGAGATAATAGGAATTCTGGAAGTTTTCTGGATTAGATCACCAAAATGTTTTGAAACATTGCTTTTTTAAACGAGTCGTGAAACTAGGCCATTAATCTGGCTAGTTCGATAATTTAGAAACTACTGGAAGCTTAAAAAGAGGTTGAACAAGCACTTGTATTTCTCAGATCTCCCAAAGTTTCAATTTTGCCACTGTCTAGTTATTTATTCTGCTACAACTTTAGTTGACATCCTTCCTTCCAGACATTTCTTGTTTATTTTAATAATAAATATTTTCGGCGTTTCCAGCATGATAATCACGAATTGAATGCTACTATTTATACATACAATATACAGATATATGGTGAAGGTTAGGTTAGGTTAGAGTTACTTCTACGACACATTTTTTTTTTTTTTTTTTGATGATTGCGGAAGATCCAAATTATTATTTATCTTTTTTAATTGTGTTATTTATTCATTTATTAATATTTACAATGAACAACACAAGATTATCCAGTGGATTGATTGTCCCTTGAAGGATAATCTGTGTTGTATGGTGTATATATATATATATATATGTATATATAAATATATATATATATATATATATATATATATATATATATATATATATATATATATATATATATATATATATATATATATATATATATATATATGTATATATGTGTGTGTAAAATAATTATCATTTTAAAATAAAATATTTAAATAGATATGAACATAAAATTAATAATCACAGAAATACAACTTATAAATAAATTTCAATATTAGACTTATAGTAATTCTTAACATTTCTCTTAAACTTAATAAATGTTTCAGATTTTTTAACATATTCAGGTATTTGATTGTATATATATGGGCCTAGAAACGTAATCGATTTTCTTCCAAATTCTGTTTTAATGTGATGGTAATTTATTCTGTTACAATTTCTAGTTGCATAGTTATGATGAATACAATTAAATTTGATGTTAGATAAAACTGAAGATACATTTAATGTTTTATACATATAGAGGGTTAATTGGAATTTGTGTAATATGTTAATAGGGAACACTAATTATTTCTTTGCAATATAATTCTTTGGTAGAAAATAACACTGGTAATCTATATACAGCTTTTAAACTTTTATTTTGCATTACTTGGAGTTTTTTTTAGCCTAGTTGCAGTGGCTGTTCCGTATATAAGAAGACCATAGGTAACTCGTGAATGAATAAATGAGAAATAAATCATTAGTAAAACCCAAGTAGGAACAAAAAATGATAATTTCCTGAGTAACCCAACAAGCGGAGCAACTTTATTACAAATGATATTAATATGATCCTGCCATAACATATTACATCAAAAGTTACACCTAAATACTTAAATGAATTAACTCTTTCAATATTAATGTTATTCATTTTGAATGGAGATAACGTAATCATTGATTTATATGGAGAGTGGAATATCATATATTTAGTTTTGGAAATATTTAGCGAAATTAGATTAGATTTAAGATACTCCAATAATATACCAAGGTCATATTCCATATTGGTCAATATGGTATCCGGATTTACAGTTTCATAAAACAAAGCCGTATCATCTGCAAATATTCTAATATGACCATTTAATGGTAAGTTAGATATATCATTAAAAAAAATTAAAAATAAAAGTGGCCCCAAAACAGTGCCTTGTGGAACACCACATTTTATGTCCAAAGTTTCACTTATACTTCCATTGACCATGACATACTGTTTTCTATTTGATAAATAGCTTTCCATCAAATTAAAAGCAACTCCACGTATACCATAACAATATAATTTGCTAAGGAGCAACTCATGATCAATACTATCAAAAGCTTTCTGTAAATCTAAGAAAAGTGCTCCAACATACTTCTTGTTGTCAAAAGCTGTGTAAATCATATTTGAAATTTCAACAAGGGCTAGTTCCGTACCTGCGCCTTTCCTAAAACCATACTGGTATGAGTAAAAAAAGTTATTACGATTAAGAAAATCTACCAAACGGGATGAGATTAACTTTTCAAAAATCTTATCGAATACAGATAAGGTAGAAATTGGTCTGTAATTGTTAATTGATGAACTGTCACCATTCTTGAAAATTGGAATAACTTTAGCAACCTTTAAGGAATCCGGATAAATACCACTTATTAAACATTCATTAAAAATATCAGATAAAATATTTGAGAAAAAATCAGCTCTACATTTCAACACAGCATTATTAATATTATCAGGACCTCCACCCTTACAGTCACCAAGTGAACTTATAACATTATAAACTTCAGCTGGTGTGACTGACGAAAAATACATGGAATCAGAGCTACTGTGAATGGTTCCAAACTTATGAATATCTCTGTCCGAATAGATTGATTGCCCTATCAGACTACCTACATTAACAAAATATTCATTGAAAATATTGACTATATCACCAATATTGCTTAAATGCCTGCCATTAAAGAAAATCGAATCAATTTGAACTGATTTGTGATTTTTATTAAGGAATAAATTAACATTTTTCCATAAATCTCTTTGATTTAAATCAACAAACATTTTGTTAAAGTACTGTTTCTTAGCGAAATATTTTTTTGAAATTAATAGTTTTGATAAGCGTTCTAATTCAGTTTTAAGGGCAATATTACTTGAATTCTGTTTATATTTTTTTAAGATATTATTTTTCTTACGAATTATTTGCCATATATCATAAGTGATCCAAGGACACATTGTATTTTTAATCTTAGCTTCAACACTTATTGATGTAGAAAACTTATCAATTAATTCATTATAGTATTTTACGAAAGTTACAATAGTGCTGTTTGGATCGCGGATATTAAATTGAGTTGAAAGTAGAAACTTATTAAACTTTTCATTTACCTTATCAAAATTAACAACTTTTTTTATCAGCTTTTTCTTAATATATTTGGACGCATAGCAAAAATTGGAATAAATAAAATTGTGATCACTAATGTTCGAAAATATAGTAGAATTAAAAACTTTCTTGATATTTAAAAAACTACATGCGACATGATCTAAAATAATTTAAATTTAAACCGGTGATGGCCTATTGTGATACCTTACAAGATCTTTCTTCCTTTTTACCCCTAAATGTACCAGTCAGAGCCACTTAGGTATAGCATGAGATATCTCGCACTTTGCAGTTTTCGAGGTCCGTATGTCCATGCCTCTGTATATGGTAAAACCGGACATGAGCATAGGAAATGAACCAAGTCTTTTCCTACCCCTCGTCCATACAGCTTCTGCAGAAGTCATTTGTTTTCAGTAGCATCCTCGCATGTTCTTCCATGTTGTTGAAATGCTCACTCATCTCATTTAGAGAATAGTGCCAAACCAACTCCACACTTGACGTGTGAGAACTGATTAAAACGATTTGAATGCTGTCTGACTATCCACATAAATTGCAATATCAATCGAGGATACCACATTATGTCTGAACCAAGTCAAGACCTCCTCAATTGCTATCATCTCCACACATGGTTCGGAAATTTTCCTCGAAGCATATCGTTGGTGTAACGTATTAGCGATCTAATTATCGCCGAGTGACTTGCCTGAAGACATGTTCACTGAGATACGGCTGATAGTTACGTGGCCATTTGGTGAAGAAAACGGACAAATTTTGATTTAGATTCATTCATGTTACTACAGTGGAGCTATTATATTTGTTGTAGTATAGTACTAAAGTGTTGAAATATCAGTAAAGGAAATAGCAGTGGCCGATATTCAACATTGTGAAAACAACAAATCAGTTAACCCAAACGAATGGTGAAAGAATCGTGCCATCATAGATGTGAGTCTTGCGAGTTATTTCAAACCTTTCAGAAATGTTATTAAGGTATCTTTTGACCAAAAAACTTGAACAACAATTAAAACACCGCTTCGCTATCTTTATCCTTCAATATAGTTGTCGACAAGTAGCAAATGGATAAAGTATATAGTTAATTCCTATTATTACTGTGAATAAATGTCGTAAGCACATCACAGATATCATGCATTCAATTAGCATTCAGCTAAATATTCCATATATACATATATCGATATCAAAAAATATGCCATCGTACCGCTAATGTTGAATTTGATTAGAAATATTTTCAATGCTGGTTAGGCATACGTCATCTAACGTACAGCAACAAAATAAATTACGGTTTCTAAGTTTAATAAATAAGCTACGTTTTCGCGAGCTGCTAATAAAATTTAAGTTATTTGTACGAGCATTTGATAATATTTTTAAAAAATGTTATCCACATGTTCTTTCAAAATGTTACATAAATATTCTGCTGATGCTACAAATGTTGAGGATTTTACTCGTACTCGTATTTTATTATGTATGTTCTATAGCGAGTATTCCACCACTATTGCTTGCCAATCTCCCATATTAAATTGTTTTCAAATTAAAATAAATCAACAGCTTCAATCACTATACTTTCTTATATACCATGTCTTTCTTCATATTAATGGGTTATTTTGAATGAAATACCAACAAATTTCTTTTAAGTTATAATTTCTTAAAACATGAAACTACTTGTTTGTATATACGATAAATATAAATTTTGATTTAATTACAGTGTGGACGTGAATATATTTATAGTATACGTGTAGTGAACTGGAAAGGTAAGCGCGAAGATGATCGCACGTTAAAAGAAACGGCATTTTTATTGCACCCATTTTCTTATTTTTTATATACTTGATACCATGGTATACACATTTATACTAAAGTCCATTGCTGTTTTCACGTAAAACTTTCTTTTCAATCGGTTTTGCAGATACTATATAACTATAAACAACTTTTATCAATATTCACATATCGAGGTTCCACCCGCATGAAATCGTGCATATAACCAATATCAAGATAGGTGAAATCGTTTCAAATTTAAAAACAAAATATTTCATATTCGATCAACATCTTTTAACATAAATTATAACTTATAACGATGGCACACCTTTAAGCAAATTTTAATATCGCGTACACCTTTATTTTTATATATATATACACATATACAAGAGTATTTGTTGTTAAGATTATTTATTCAAATTAAATTCAAAAAATTTACATTCAATTGTATTATGAGCGCACTGTAATTATATTTGCACGAGCATGAGCAAAGAACCCGCCGAAACTGTTGAGATTTGTTGACGCGTGATGGATTGTATATACATAAAAGTATGTATATGTACATTTACTGATGTTCTGGTATACCAAACGAATGGCTTATACATACTTATATATATATATATAGGTATATATATATATATATATATATATATATATATATATATATATATATATATATATATATATATATATATATATATATATATATATATATATATATATACTTATATAAGAGAAAACCAGTTTCTTGTATATGCCGATCCGATCTACTCGTACATATAGATGAAGGAATGCCCATTAAGTATATGTACTTTTATTCTATCCACGATTTTATTACAATAATTTTTGTAAGACTTAAAAGTGAAGATGAATATATTCAGATTATAATACCACACCACAAGAAAATTATTTATGGTTAAATAAAAAATAATATTCATCTTACATATTTTGTTTATATGTATATGTACTCGTATATTGTATATAGGTAATATCATTTGCTAAGTGTCCAACGGTTAATTTTTATTACTAAAAAATATATTATGTTGGATCGTCTTCTTGTATTGAATGAATTTAATTTTTTATGTCTTATATCGTAACTGTATAAGAACAACTTCATTTCATTATCAATCATGAAATATGTGTACGTATATAACTGCGGTGATTAGTGAGAAATGGTGATTATTAGAAATATGAAATCCTCGAATTTCCTCAATTTTTTGCAATTTTGGTATTTTTTAGAAATTTTTGAATTTTACAATTTTTCAGTATCTTGAAATTTTTGAATACTCTCAAATTTTTTGAATGTTTCGGTTTTTTCGAATTTTTGCAGGATTTTTTCGAAATTTGGTGTCCTAAATTTATTGTTCTGAACTAAAACATAATAACAAAATAAATTTAGGAAATTTTAGACCAAACTTCAAGCATCTCCAAGTCAGGTGAGGTTTTTGCTAAATCCAACAAATAACTTTGTATGTAAATACACTAAATATCATATACTACAGATTTACAATAAAATTTGGTATTTTTAATTAATTTAACATACATTAGATACATTGATATATATATATATATATATATATATATATATATATATATATATATATATATATATATATATTATATAAATATATACTATATATATATTTTTATTGGGAGAAGGTTATCGAATCACGGTCAGTCGCCACGCTTGGTGGCAATCTCTGTATTCGGCGCTATAGCCGGGAGAAGATATTCGGAATGCTACAAAAGATTACCAATTTTTCCTCTATTTTATGCTGTATGTATTTAGTGAGAACACAAATATTTGATTTTTTACAAGTCTTTTTTAGGGATTATTTTCGGGCTAACTTCACATAGGTCCTAAGTAAGACCTAGTTTCAATTCGTTCCGGATCAGCACGCAGGCCGTGACCGAGCCAGCGTACTCGCTGTGGTCTTCTTTGATGTATTTACAATATTGGGGCTCTTTATCAGATCTCTGATTCCGATATTGTACATAGCTCGGTATGTGCCATCTATTTCGCGTTTTGGGCCGTAAATCCGTCAGTGCCAAACTTACACATCCAAACATATAACAACGGGCCTGATCAACGCTTTGTGAAGCTTCAACTTCGCGGCACTTGATAGGTGTTTTGATTTTAGCAGTGGCCCTCAAGGATACGAAGCACGACTGCCAGCTGCCAGCCACACTTTAATATCCTCAACCACACTGTTATCGTGAGTGATTAGAGAACCCAAATATTTGAATCTCCTCACACCCGCAAACTTGTAGTGGCTAGTAGTTAAATCTGGTGTGTCATGGTCCATAACCGAAGATCATGTATTTTGTTTTGGACTTATTGATCTAGAGTCCAACAGAAGTTGAAAACTCTACAAGCGGACCATGTATTTCTTTCACTCCGTTGCTATTCAGTCCAATCACGCATATGTCATCTGCATATGCAAGCACCTGATTGGACTGGCTATATAAGATGTTGCGCTGAGATGTTTCAGTTTCACATAAGCTGTACTCCTACATGAGATTAAAAAGTATCGGGGACAGAGCATCTCCCTGACGAACATCCGAGTTAACTGCAAATATTGTCGATAGGCTGTTCTCAACTTTACCATAGAACTGAGACTGCGTATACCTGTCATCCTACACGTATACCAATTTTGTTGGTATTCCTAGAAATAATCATCCTAGATATTCCAGGGCAGACCACGAACGTTCTCGGTTGATTATTTCAGAGCAGACCACGAACTCTCTCGAGTCATAGGCCTGCCGGAAATTCAAGAACACCTGATGTACGGAGATGGATGTCTCATAATATATAGATAGAATCATCCGCAGTGAAAAGACCTGTTCAGTGACTGATCGATTCGACGAAATCCTCCTTGATAGTCACCAACCAAGCCCTCCGCCAGAGGGGTGATTATATCCAATATAATGTAGGATAGTAACATGTATGCTGTGCAATGGAGAGCTATACCGCCATAATTCTCTCACTTCAAGCAACCTCGCTTCTTCAAGATGGGGCATTACTGCGTCGATGTTGACACAGAGGTTTCTATCCCGGTCAGTAATTCCTTTAAAGAAATTACATTAAAGGCGCAAATGCTGAGTTGTTGTACTTGCAGATCCTCGGTCTACCACCATTCTCGCTTCCTCCTTCTGCAAATCAGCTTAACTGCTCTTCTTGCAAGAGCAGCCTTGTTTTTCCTCGCAATTGTGAAACATTTTTGCACCTCTATGAGCTATATTTTGTTGCTCAACTACAAGACGATACTCACATCATCAAACCAATTATTCTTGAGTCTGACTATCACTATACCTAAAGTCTGTTGAGCAGCACTGACAATGATCCTCATTTATCAGACCTTCACAGTCGAAACGTCCCATGCGTTTTGCTGTGCTCCCAGACTTGTAAGAAAACTTTTATCGTAGCTTTGCAACAACCAAATGATGATCGCTGCCTCACGTATTTGGTTGCTGACCGATAAGTTCTCACATTCTACATAACCCGAGTCCGCCCTTTAGAGACTAGCACATGGTCAATTTGACTGCGGGAAGTTGCGCAAGGATAGATTCATGTTTCTAGATGTATCTGTTTGTGAGGGAAGAAAGTGCTTGCTGCTCTAAGATCGTGAGTAATTGTGCAAAGTACATCATTCTCTCACCATTATCGGTTGTAGTTTCGTGTTGGGAGTACGAACCTATATTCTCATACAAGTCGGCCTGATTTCTGCCAGCTCTATAGTATTAACGTCCCCAATTATCTTCCTATGTACAGTTTATTAAAAATGATTAAATATGATTAAATAAAAATGTTGGATCATGTTATCCAAATGTCTTGGGTGCCAAATAAATGTACCGCATTCTAGTTGTCATCAACTCCGAAAAAAATGGATGTACCTTATGGTTTGTTTGATTTGTTGATATCAATCAAACACTATTCAAACTTAATTCGAACTTTCTTCAATTTCATTTAAAAATAGAAATACTAAAATATTTAAGAATTTATATATTTTTCGATCTTAACTTGGTTATATTGATGTTCAAATTAAAAACATATTGAATCAAATAATACGAGTACTATAAATTTCTAAACAAAATTCAAATTTTTTCTTAAACTCCATAATAATTTATAATGGGCCAAATTGTACGAATTCACGGTCTCTTACACTGGTATGACACTGGGCCAAATTTAAGCTACGGGCAAAAGAAGCAGCTGTCCGATATAATTGAAAAAGTACAAGTTATAGTGAGTAAACATTTAATTTTATCGCAAATTTATTTCTTCTTAGTTGTATGTAAATTAAAATTCGATGTCGTGCCAAACACAAGACACATCCATATGCTATTTCTTTTCACTTGTTCAGAAAATAAATAAAAAAATAAGTGAAATAAGGCGCCTTGTGAAATAAGGGCCCGTATAACATAAATTTGCTCTGGGCCCGAAAGTATGTAAATTTGGCCCTGGGTATATACGAGTATATGTACAAACATTCATTTCTTTGAACTGAATGCTCTATAGTATGAATTTAATCCAATGTGGTATCTTATTGCTTTTCGGTATTTCAAGATCGCAACATTCGAGATCCTTATGTTATAACGAATGTTTCTCAACAATGTAAGTTGATGACGCCAAAAATTATTTACAATAAGCAAATAATAATTAGTTAACCAATCAAAGAAGTATTAAAACTATGTAATGGAAGGTAATATTATATACAAAATAACACAATGTTAAAAATGTAGGGTATCAAGTGATGTTACTCAATTATTTTCGCACAGTACATCGAGCGCTACGTTACACTAGGAAATTGTATCTTCAAATTTAATTATTTGTGCCGAATTTATAAAAATAGTCATTGTTTGATTTGATGTGTTCAACTAAAATAGTGCAGGTTTCCGATGCACGAGATCGAATTAAACTATATGGAATTGCACAAAATGAAAACCTGGCAAATATGTATAATTTTATTTTAAATTTTCTTCCATTTTCTTCCGAAGTGCTTTGCTTTTAATCGCATCATTTGAATAGCTCTTTAGTTTTCTTGAAGAGAAATATGATATCAAATATATTTTAAGGTATAGGCTCAATATGGACATGTTTGAAACAAATGTTTTTTTTGGCGCTATCCATGCCAAAGGAGGCTTTTACGATCCCCCGTTTGTGATCTATTTACTGAATACTTTAGATTAACATAAAATTTGTATAATGATAATTACATAAATTTTGAATAACCTAATGAATGTGTGTTTTTATTGAATTTTGCGGACAATTCTACGTCCGCATAATTGAATTTGATGAAATGGGTTCCTTATCAGAAACCTAAACCAGTTAAAAAACTTGGACTTGGATAGATGAATTATCGGAAGGAAGACTGTATAAACCCTCGTCAGAATTAATGAACAAAGTATTTAGTTTAGAGAATAAATGTTTAAAAGTAAATAGTATTTCACTAGTGACTAGCTGGAATCAAGATAATTAGACTCGGTAATATACTTACTGGTTTCATTTTTGTTTTTTTTCTGTGCATCTAACAAAATCTATCAACCTGACGGCATTAGTTATGATAAAAAAAAATACAAAATATCGTGATGTTTCAATGTTTATAGTTTTATTTTGGTAATTTTTGATATACATTTCATAAACAATTATTAATAATTATGCTCAAAGTGTGTTTGTGTATTTATAAAAAATTATTGTGTTGTAACTTTAATATTTTGATGATCGCAGCATTCGAGATTCTTATGTTATAACGAATGTTTCTCAACAATGTAAGTTGATGACGCCAAAAATTAATATTCGTGGAGGAAGTTTATTAAAAACGTTCAAAATATTTTCTAAATCTAAAATAATGCCGTAAATTCTAAAGTGTTGTTGTGTACCAAAAAAGGATTAATTGGATTTTTATTTAAAAAAAAGCTAATACAAACCCACTAAACTATTAGAATTTATTTGTGTTTCTAAACTGACCCAAATTATAATTATATTTGTGTACAACGATTACTGAATACCGTTTAGAAGATTATGCAGATTCATCATTAATTCTTAAAGAAAAAATCTTCCTACATTATAGAACAACAAGTCATCGCACAATAATTATTAATTCGCCAACATACGTATTATAATTCATTAAACCATTTGACATCAATTGATCAAATCAGTTATACAAATAAAACGATATTTGCACAATATTTTTCTATATTATTACATAACACAATATATGTACATATAATATTCTAATTTATGTAAATAAACCGCGAAGTACAGACATTTTCACATAAATTATATATCTTGACCTACAAATCATATTTATATACATACACATGCGACTTGTGATTGTGAGATCATCATCGGAATCGGAATCTAAATCCATAAAACAATAGTCGTATAGTATGCGCACTATACGCGTAATAGTGTCTCGCTTCAACTATGACAAATCATATACAATAAAATTCAGGTTTATATATACGAAACCGATATATTATTGTCTTAAAAATGCTAATTCGTTTCAACCTTGATACTAATTAGAAAAATAAAAAGTTACTTAAATTGATAATTGCTTTTGCTACTTTAGTTGTTGTTGTTCTTAAACAATTCATTGTATACTTACCGCATAATATAAGAATATAATGTATAATACATTTGATTGTTATTCATTCGACGTACTTACAACAATAATAAGAATTTTTGTTTTTTTATATACAAATAAATTTGTCATAAGACGACACAAAATAAAAATAAAACAACCTTGGCGAACTAAATTTTTTGTTTAGAATTTAAGTTTGGTCTTATTTCGTCTACTTATATCCACACTACCATAAATACATAAATTTTTCGTAAATTTTGGGGATTAGTTGCAAAGATGTATGCGGTAATCTAATTGAGTTTTTTATTTGTATACACAAAGTGGTTGACATTTACGATATATTTATTAAATGTTAATACAACAAGTGCATCATATTTCAACACATGACGTAAACTACTCGGATGAACTATGGTATAATATCAGTTGGTAAAATGTTTTTTCTGTGGGTAGGAAGAGAACGGCATGAACAAACTTTATCAATAGTTCTATTTTATATACGACTTTGTTGTATTCTTAATATTTTCCATGCAATCAGATCGATTTTTAAAAGATTCAAAAATGCCGAACTCTACTTTCGCAAATATACCTAAAACTGAAATTGAATTTGGTTAAACTTTAGCAACAGATCTGTAAATTTTCAATTGTTGAATTTCGAATTGTATAGGTAGCACTCAGGGCTATACGTTGTTCAACAGTGGAGATGACCTCGGGACCCTTGGAGCTGGATTTCTTCTTAGATAAAGAATGCTGTTTTGGATTTCCAAGCAGTCAATAACCGATTGTGTAAGCTTCACTTTGCCAGAGCTGGCAGAAATCAGGCCGACTTGTGTGGAAACATAGGACCGTATACTCCCGACACGAAACTGCGGACGATAATGTTTAGAGAATGATGTACTTTTCAATTGCTCACGACCTTAGAGTAGCAAGCACATTCATCCCATCACAAACAAATATATTTAGAAACATGGATACATCTTTAGCAAAACTACCCGCAGCCAAATATAGTTATGCAGGATGTGAGCACTTATCGGTCAGCAACCAAATACGTAGGCAAAGATCATCATTTGGTCGCTGCAAAGATACGATGAAAGTTTTCGTACAAGTCTGGAAACACAGCGAAACTCATAGAACGATTCGACTGTGAAGGTCTCATAAATGAGGATCAAAAGAAACTATGTCAGAATCTTGTCAGCGACAGATCAAAACCGTTGGATCTAAATTGTTGATAAAGTACGGGACCAGTAATGGCCTTTAAAAACTGTTATTATTATTTATAGGTAGATGATGTAAATGGTAATATTCTCTTTCTCAATATTACAGGTAAAATAGGTAAAATTGGGTAATATTACTCTTGGTAATATCGGTAATATAAATTTAAAAATTTATCATTGTGAAATACGATAAAATTCTGTAAATCCCCTTTTAAAAGCAACATAGTATATTTTGTGTGGTTGAGTAGTTCAGTTCGTGTAAAAATTGTCTATGAACGTGAAGTGACATGTCATATAATATTAATATAAACAATGTTAAAGGTACGTGCACTTGAAATTATAGTTTATAATGTGTTTGTGTTTATTTAACTATATAATTTAGGTACCCAAATATTGGGAAAACGCAACAAAACAATGTGGAAATATTACGTCGAAACATCAATTAAAAACAAATTTCGTTGCACGTTTCAGCAAAAACGTTAACTGTACCAGGATACCAGGAGAACCTTGAATACCACCGCGTCGAAGAGCGTGTCTTGCAACAAATTGTCGGTGCTTCCATACTCACGTTACAGACAGACGTATGGTCGAAAGGATTCCATTACAAATTATGTTATCAATATCCCCACCAAAGCCGATTTTCTATAAATCTACCCACACCAAGGAAATTCGTCATACGAATAAATTTCTTTTGGACGAAATTGAAATGGTTTTAAAAGATGTTGATTCATAAATTTATTGGGATTATTACTGACAATGGAGCGAACATAAAGGCGGCTCGAAAAATATAGAACAAAAGGTATCCTAACATTACACAGTACGGGTGCATCTGCCATGGGATCAACTTGTTGATAGTCGACATCTTAAAGATTCCGACTATCAGCAAATTAAAATCTTCAGTCAAACGGATGGTTTCTGAAATAAAAAACTCACATATTTTGCGTGCCACCTTTGAGCGCATATAGCGTGACCGCAAAGGAGAGTATATTACGATTAAACTGCCTGTACAAACTCGTTTGTGGTCTCGCTTTCAAGCTTAATTGATACATTATATGCCCTGAAGGCACTGCGGCTATCGAAGAAAAGCGAATCGTTTTGGAAAAAAATTGAAACAGTTCACTGTTTACTTACTCCGATCGCCAAATGGACATCATTTTTTGAAAATGATAAGAAAGTAGTTTTCTCCAAAGTGGAGGACTGTTTCATGGATATAAAAGCAACATTTGAACAAAATAAATCCGCCAATTACAAAGAACTTATGAACATCCTTGCTTCATGAACCGAAAAATGTCTGCAACCGTTTATTGAGCCGTTGGCGCATTATAATATAAGAATTGAACTTTTTTCACGGCCGTTTGTGGTTCCAAGCGAGCATCTTTATGGTGAGATTTGGTAGTCAGGCGTATGCTCTACCTCACCGTTAAGTGCGTTGGCGGTTGACATTTTGAGTATGACTGCATCAACAGCTGCAACGGAAAGGACATTCAGTACCTACGGTTTTATACAATACATAGCACAAGACGTAATCGATTGACTGTGGAGCATGCAGGAAACTAACATATATTTTACACATCTTCAACTTGGCACAATCGCAAATTGAATGTACGGATAATGAATATGCAGAAAAATTATTTGTTGAGGAGGAAGATGCAGTAGCAGAAGCAGACTCATTTTCGTTTGAAGGAGAGGATGATCTGGAGGTAACTGTGAGTGTGGATACTTCGAATTTGGATAAGGATGATGAGAATGACTTATGCGGCGACCGGCGATAATGATCCAAACACGGATTAAGAAATAATGTAAAATAAATAATTGAAATAATAAATAAATATTACTTACACTACAAAATTTTTCTACACTACAAATATGAATTAAGAATTTAAAATACATCATAAAAAGTGTGTTACCTATTTTACCCGTGTTACCGGTAGTATTACTGGTAATATTACCAAATTTAAAATTACCGGATTTTTTACAACACTATTTATATAGGTAACACTCAGAATATAATAAAAAATTAAATTAATTAATTTGAAGTTTCAAAAGGAAATTTTCAAAATTTGATTTGTTAAACTCTAGTAAAACTTTAAAATTCATTAAACTTTGGATTTCGGTATTCCAAAAGATTCAAAATTATAAATTAAATCAAAATTCGACGCTGAGCTGTACGTAAAATTTGATGTCAGAACTTCGATTATCGGTAAATTTTACAAAATATTTAGGTCAAATTAATTGGATTTATAAAATTTAGAGCATTTCGTATGTAAAAAATTTACTTTCACAATTCAATAGTCAAGGTGGAGGTTAAAATTAATATTTGGTAAACCAAACAAATCTAAGAATGCTGGTAATTTGTTTAGCGGAGTTTATAGTTAAAACTATTAAGAATTTCAACATCAAATCAAATAATTTATGAACTAAAGTGTCCTCTCAAGAAAAAAAGTGTCCTTTTAAGAAAAAATTGTTTAGGATTTAGAAATTTAAAATTGGGGAGGTTATTTGGCATATGTGAATTATGACAATCAATCTATAGACCAATCTAGACGGCTAAAATTTTAAGAAATTTAACATTATTTTGTAGATCGGAAGAATGAACGATATAAACTCGTTTTTCGTAGACTGACATATTGTTCTCCAACAATTGTATTATTAAGCCGCGGCTACACGAATGGAAAATGTAGACCAACGTTGGAGATTTATCCAAAAAACAAATCGTGTAGACAGAAAAAAATAACAAATTCAAATGAAGGTTATATTGGCCCAACATTGCTATGCATTCGCTCAATAGGCGGTTTTTACAAAAAGATCAAAGGAAACTACCAACGTTGGAGTGTATATTGGTACTTCGTCTATACGATTGGTGAGAAAAAATGTATTTTTGAATACTTAACGGCAGATGTCACTAAATACAACTGTAGATGTCATTATATTTTATTATTTATAAACAAATAAATCCAAAATGGAATCTGACTGGTCGACGGAGTTAGTTAAAAATAAGCTCGAAGTGCATGATGCTTGGCATAAAATTATTTTTCCACACTTTTACATTTTTACCACACTATTGCTTATTCTGTTTATGAAATATGAAAAACAAATCTGAGAATTTAAAGCAATATGTTTGCATTGGCTTCCATCTTGTGGGAGATACTGTAATTAATGTATGACTAGTAGTGACAACTATAGTAACTAGCAACTAGTATCAATATATAAACCACCACAATTGGTTATACATTGGTAGCCATTCGAAAAATGAACATTGGGCACATCGTGTAGACAGTCAAATTTTATTGCACCAACATTTGTCCAACATTTTACAAATCACATTGGGCCAACGTTGGTCTACATTTTCCATTCGTGTAGCCGCGGCTTTACCGTTTATAAACTGACTATTTATAAATTATTTGTTTTAATTAGGTTTTTTGACACCAAGCGTCACGTTTTCTAGTAAATTAGTTAGTAGTAGGGACTCTATTGTGAGTCAAAATACACAGTAATAATTTTAGAAGTCTGGCTTTTGAAATGGTTAATAATGGTTATGGCTATACTAACTAACCTTAATCTATCGAAGTGTGAAACTGTGAACGTTTTAACCACCAGTAGTTTGGAAGTTGTTTCGTTAAAACTTCTAATGGTGGTAATTGCAAATTATGTTTAAGGAGTGTTAAATCATTGGGCAATACCACGAACCTTAACAATTATTGAAAAAAAATTCATCAAGAAGTATTTAAAAAGGAAAACTCCGGTATCATATCACAAGCATATTAGAGTATAAAATTGGTTTGTTGGTTTACAAGTCAAAACAAGTCATTTAAAAAGATTAGCCAAAATCAAACACCAGTCACGATGGGGAGTCTGCATCTGCAACATTATCAGTAAAATCTAAACAGGTGCATTCCGTCTGCTTTTGATAGACACACAGTCAGAAACAGAATAAAGACAATTAATTTGTTCAACTCTAACAAATTCCCGAAAAGAGTTTAAACACCCACAAATTGAATAGAGTTTGCAGGAGTATCAAACTATGTAATTGTAAAAATTAATTGTAAAAAAATAATTAAAGGAAATCAAGTGCTAAACATTAACATCAGACATTTGAACAGACGTTTAAGTGTCTGTTCAAATGTCTGATGTTAATGTTAAGCACTTGATTTCCTTTAATTGTTTTTAAACGAAAAGTTATTTGGAAATTCTGGCACACTTTTTGGTCGAGAAAAATTGTTCATCTATTTGTATTAGGGTTACACCATTGCACAATTGAAAAGGATTTTGGAGGATTAGAATATCGACAACGAGCGAGTGACAGCAGTTGTCACCGATAATACAGCAAATATAACAAAAGCAAAAAGTTGCAGATACTTTCGGTAATTATTATCATGAATTGCTCCATAATCGTTCAATCAATTATTTAGTTATTACTTCAGGTAAAGAAAATCATTTGGCTTGTTTCGCCCATCAATGAGAAAATTTTAAGTATTTAAAGATTTAATTTCCAACATTAAAGAAATCGTTAAATTTTTTAAACATCGCATTTCGACGATGTTATGGTTATGTTTGAACGGTTGAGTTGCACGAAAAAATAAGTGCAGTTCTTTTACATTTTCCGAAAAGCCCAAATATAACTGGTTCGAGCCTAGCAACAGTTAAAGCCCTTATATTTCTTTTGAAACCATTAGAATTGGAAACCAATGAAATTTCCGGTGAAAAATTCGTGACTATTAGCAAAATTATTTCCTTAGTCCGTTGGATGACAGAAACCATAAAACAAAACGCACCGAATTCTGACCTAGTCGCTTCCCGCAAAACTATACTTTTAACAGAAATTGAAAAAAGATTTTCAAACATAGAAAAAAAAATCCGAATGCCACAGCTACTGTTTTAGACCCTCAATTCAAAAGTCTGCATTTTTTGGATTAGCCCGCAAGTTCTAACGCCTTTAAATATATTGATAGCATTTTGAAAGGCATAGTTCGGATTAGAAGGGAAGCTGGAAGTAATTTAAAACAAGAATTTTGGCCTGGAAAATGATTGCAGGATTTTCATAAGCAGGTCTCAAGCAAGGTCTTAAGCAATCACGCTACCACATCAAATGCTGCACGAGCAAAAACGAATGACACGGTCTAACCTTCAGGTCGTGTATTTTCTAAAATGAGATATGCTTTCAGAGCATCTTCAACAACTTTTATTTTTTAATTCTTTAGATTTTACTGACTGGAACTTATAAACGTTATAAATATTTATAATTGGGCAATGTTCATTTTTATTTACATGGAAATATAACTTGTACATTTGTGATGAAATTTTTTCAAACTATCTATCAACATTTTTTAGTTAATCAATTTTCATGTATGCGATCGGAATCAATTAGAAAAAAATCGATTTTTTGAAAAATTGTAACATCCCTACATCAAATGTTAATAAAATACATATATATTTAAAATATACGGTTAACAGGTTTACAGGACCTACGAGCACAAATCTCAATTTGATAGTGCATATGTTTTTCATCAGTTCCGGAACGGTCAAATACGAGTGTCTTGGAATAATGTGATTTAGCTAAATAAAACTTATATGCAAAAGTCGTAAGGTAAATAAATCAATTGACCTTGAACGACCTTTTCCCTTTGATTTTTAAGACTATTTTATACTAGGTATAATAGTTTTTTTGGATGTTTAACCAAAATTTCCAATAGAGAAACATCCAATTGATGTTGCTTGCGGGTAATGCTAATTCCTGTAGTACTAAACTTTCAACAGTTCATAACCGTGGACATTTGGCGAGGTGTCGACTTCAATTACGATTCAGCATTAAAAAGTAGGCGTCCTGTTCTTAAAAATTAAAATGACCTTTAAAGGACCATTCAAGGTCGTCTCTTATCGTAGATTTGAATTTGTTTAACTCCACAACTTTGGTGTGTATCAATTATACTTAAAACTCAATCATTTCGAGATATTTGAACGGTCACTTTTCCAGAACCTTTTGAACGGTAGCCTAAAACAAACGGCACGAATAATATTATTAGCTGAAGTACTACCATAATGTCTAAAATTAAACAATCTCTATTACACTTAGATATCCTCATTTTCATTCACAAATGTGCGCAAATCTTTTACATTTTAAATCTACATTAATTCATACTTATAGAATCACATGATATTAAGCAAATCGCTTAGCCGATTTTGTGTCATCGTTGGTCATCGTTATGTATTTTAATTAGTAGGTCACTTGGTTATAAAACGCATTTCTGTAAAATTACCAACATATGCACACATCATTTACCCTGGTTTACATAGATGTTTTATAAATTTGCAGTTTAAATTTCAAGTTTCTTGAGGCCTTTGGACTGTTAAAGATAATTTTTCTTTAACACATTTCGTTGTTTTTTATTATTCTTACGCGGGTTATTAATAATATTGCAAATAAAAATTAAATTTATTAAAGAATCAGGCTTTTTGGACCCTTAGTTTAGCTCGAGTCTTAGGAAAAAACTACCACCATCTCGTCGAGAATGGTAAGGTGAGGCGAATGCTTTATTGTGATATAAAATTAAATGAAATAAAAAACTTCCAGCGTCAAATGTTTTTAAACAGTTGAAGAGCATTGAACAAATAAAGGGTATATTCACTGTTTTACATCGTTAAAATATAAGCATTTTAAATGAAGTTCCAGATGCCACCTTTAAAATCAGCAAAGTACAAAGAAG
Source organism: Tipula unca (assembly GCA_951394425.1). NCBI lineage: Eukaryota > Metazoa > Arthropoda > Insecta > Diptera > Tipulidae > Tipula > Tipula unca. Next base: position 60,138,498 of record OX596380.1, read on the forward strand.
CTATAGATTTGCCAGATCGGGAATGAAATAAAAATTCTTCCTTGCGTAGTTTCCAGCAAAACAGCGCCCTGTCCTATAAGTCACTTATCTTTTAGATTTAGAAAAGCGTAAATAGTTTTTAGTTAAATTTAAATGTAGCCGTGGGCTACCCAACAACATATATGTACCTATTTGGGTACGATCCTTGGACTAACTGGAGATATTTTTTAAAATTCAATTTTATGGTAACGAGATGGTAAATCGCAGTATGTTCTCTAACCAAGAAGTTCTAAATTGAGGAATGGTTTTTTACGAAATACCTTAATGTAACTGCCATTTTCTGTGTCTAGTTAGCTTTTTCTACCTTTCTAAAAATTCAATTTTGCATTAGCTTTCGTATTTAGATTATTTATCTTGTAGATTTGGAAATGTTTCTATATTTACTAATAAGACAAGTTATCAGTTTATCCAAATTTCAATTACCAAATTTCAATTATGTATCATTCTTATCACCCTCATATGTATCATCCTTATTAGGGCTATAACAAGCAGGAAAATTCGTGATGTTTGCCCAAAATTTTGTTTTTATTATTTTAGGACAAACTTCACGCGAATCCTAACTACATCTACTAAAATCTGTAATATTGAAAACAAATTGCAGTTTGTGAAACTTTCGATGATGGTTATTATTGCGTGGTAACATTAAATAAATACATTCACCTTACGCACAATACAAATACTAGTATTAAACTCTCACATATTGATACCGGAAAACAAATATCTTGCCACACACATGTACATAAATTACGAATTGCTTCCACTGTTCAGCGTACAAATCATCATGAACACTTCAATATAAATCAATAAGTTATCAATATCTTATATACATATACGTACAACTAATTTGTTGACAAAACCGAAACCGAATATAACAAAATGAAACAAACAACATAGTTTATTTACATTACAAATTGAAATCTTGCATAATTTTAATGTTTGAACAACAACAATAATTTCAAATGTCTCAAGTTTTTTATAAACACACACACACAAAAAATATGAATAAAATTATGATAAAGTATGATTGTACATATACAATATAGCACACCCTAAATTTACAGAAAACAACGACTCCGCATTTACATGGCACTTAAATTTGAACTGTGAACGACGCTTCGTTGCAAGAAAAACCATATAGGTATATGTATACATATGTGACATCTGAGTGCATGTCAATTTCATCACAAACCAATTATCATGAATGATTAATGTGTTGATTTTATCTTCGTATTATTTTGAAAACTAATTATTATTACTAATATTATTATCAATATAGCGATAAAGTAAAAGTAAAACCAATAAAATCTCTAAACGATGGGCGACTAGTTTAAATTATGCGCTGGAAGTTGATAGAAACGACCGAGAGCAGTGACAATGAAATTTTTATAAGAGAAAACTTGTAACGAAACAATGTAGGTGCAGACGACGATGACGACAACCGCGACAGTGATGACAGAATGACTTTCTTTTAAGTTATGACAGGAATGTTATTTATTTATATACAATTAGAGTAATAAGCGCATATTATTTTACAAACTATAACTATCTTTCTTATATATTTCTACGAGACGAGTATTATTTTTTATTCAAACAATATTGTAATTAAATATATTGTTGAACATTATTGTAATATCGCATATAGTAAAATGTTTGTGGAGTTTTAAGAAAACTACAGAGTACTAATAATAATAATAAAACAGTATTTAAAGGCCATAACTAGCCCCTTACTGCGTCAACAATCTGGCTCCAAAGATTTCAATCCTGGGCTTAGTCATCATATACTGTCTTAGACAACCTGAAGAAGCCAAGTCATTCTCTACACCGTGGAGCCATAGTCGCCTGCAACGACCTCGGTGCCTACCATATGGTGGCTCCCCTTTCAGATATCGTTGCACAATTCGTTCCGGATCAGGACGCAGAAAATGACCGAGCCAGCGTATACTCCTGAGACCTTATTTTATGTACAATATCGGGGATCTTCATCAGAACTCTGAACTCGATATTGTACAGAGTTCGGTATGTATACCATCTATTTCGCGTTTTGGGCCGTAAATCACACGCATGACTCTACTCTCAAATGTAAGGAACCATCTCTCGTACTCCTCCGTCAGCGCCCCACTTCCACATCCAATAGATGTGGTTTAGATTTTAACAGTGGCCTAAGAGGATACAAAGCACGGCTGCCAGCTGCCAGCCGCACTTTAATATCCTCACCCACACTGTTATCGTGAGTGATAAGAGAGCCCAAATAATTGAACTTCCTCACTCCTTCAAACGTAAAATCTGGTATACCATTGTCCCTATAACCATTTCGTTTTGCGGGTCAAGTATTTCCTTCAATCCGTTGCTATTCAGTCCAATTACGCATATTTCATCTGCATATATATGCAAGCACCGGATTGGACTGGCGATATAAGATGTTGCGATGAGGTGTTTTTACGAAAGATGTACTCCAACATGAGATTGAAGAGTATCGGGGACAGAGCTTCTCCCTGCCGAACACCCGAGTTAACTGCAAAAATTCTTGATAGCCTGCTCTCAACTTTAACACAGCATTGAGACTGTGTCACTGTCATTCTATACAATCACACCATTTTTGTTGGCATACCTAGATATTCCAGCGCAGACCACAAATTCTCTTGATTGATCGAGTCATAGGCATGCCGGAAATCCAGCAACACCTGATATACGGGGAAGGACGTCTCATAATATTTAGATAGAATCATCAGCACCGAAGAGACCTGATCAGTGACTGATCGGGCGAAATCCTCCTTGATAGTCACCAACCAGGCCTTCTGCTAGAGGGGTGATTCTAATCGAATAAGGTCGAAAAAACAGTTCCACAAAGTGTCCCCTCCGAATATCAAGAGCGAATTAATGCAGTCCACTCCAGGTGAACGGTTTCGTTTTAGTCTCTGCATGGGCTTATTGAATTCCTCATGGAATGGATTCTCAATGCCAATCTCCGCAGTCTGTATTTGAGGTGAGTCAACTACAGTCTGTGATGCGTGATGAACGCCAAGCAGGTCGGTAAAGTATCCATTCCATTCTTCAAGTATTACTGAGTTGTTACTTTCAGGACTTCGGCCTTCCACCATTCTTGCTTCTTCCGTCTACAAATCCGCTAGCTGCCCTCCTAGTAAGAGTAGCCTTGTTATTCCTCGCGATTGTGAGACGTTGTTGCACTTCACTATGGGCTATATTTGTTGCTCAATTGCAAGATGACATTGATGTCTGACTTTCACTATACCTAAAGTGTGTTGAGTAGCACTGACAACCTAAGTTTTCCGCTAGCTGCCCTCCTAGTAAGAGTAGCCTTGTTATTCCTCGCGATTGTGAGACGTTGTTGCACTTCACTATGGGCTATATTTGTTGCTCAATTGCAAGATGACATTGATGTCTGACTTTCACTATACCTAAAGTGTGTTGAGTAGCACTGACAACCGAAGTTTTCAGTGCCTCCCAGACAGAGCTTCCTCCGTAATTTTGTAGCGATCAAATAATGATCGCTGCCTACGTATTTGGTTGCTGACGGATAAGTTCTCACATCCTTCACAACCCGAGCTCGCCCTTTTGAAATTAACACATGGTCAATTTGGCTGCGGGAAATTTTACGAGGATGGATCCAAGTTTCCAAATGTTTCTGTTTGTGAGGGGAAAATGTGCTTGCTACTCTAAGATCGTGAGAAATGGCAAAGTACATCATTATCCCACCATTATCGGTCGCAGTATCGTGTCGGGAGTACGGACCTATGTTTTCACACAAGACGGTCTGATTTCTGCCACCTCTAGCATTAAAATCCCCAATTACCATTCTACCATCGTGTTCGGCTATAGATCCCATCAGATCGTCCAAGTCATTGTAAAATGAGTCATTATCTTGGGGCTGGCTGACTTCTGTGGCCGCGCATGTACACAGATTATCGACAGGTTAGCTAACTTCATGCGCAAGCGAAGCTTACACAGTTGGTTATTGACTGCTTGGAAATTCAAAACAGCCTTCTTTCCTTGCGGCCCACGAAGAAATCCAGCTCCATGATTTCCGAGGTCATCTTCACTGTATAACAACGTTTAGTCCTGGGACACATGCGGTCTCCACGTTTAGGTCGGCGAGTTTCTTGAAGAGCAACGAGTTCCAGCCGATACTCCTTCATGCATGTGATTATAGGCCCTCTAACCCTCCTGGTTCCTTAAGTGACTGCACGTACCACGTGCCGATCCTAAATCTCGTGTCCGGGTACTTGGGCGGGGGTCCGGTGTTGTTTTGGCGGTATCCATTTTTCATTTTGTTGACTTTATAAAGCGTTTATTTTTTTACGGATGCGGTTCGTCAGCCCAGGTATTCTCCAAACACAGGTAGTGAGTACAGAGTACTATAAAACTATTATTATTCATTTGTTAAACATGGATGAAATGAAAACGTATTAATTTTCATAATGTACCCATATTTATAGCTTTATAATTTATGATCACGTTTGGTTTTCTAATTTTCTTGAACATATATGAATTTAAATAACGAGTTTTTCTATATAATGCGGATTTATTTGGCGATAAACTAGTTTTCAATAAAATGATACATTATAGCCGATTCGCCAAGAGCATTTAGACTAAACCAAAGTAAAGGTAAAGTAGTCATAAAATTTATAATACTCGAGATTTTGATCAATGTGCGTATGACATACGTTCGGACATCTGTATGTTCTGTACTTGTTATTTGATTTGGGCTGCTCGCGGAGTGTAAGACGCTGAATTGAAAAATGACGTGAACATGCTTAAACATTCTCTTCGGATGCCCCATAAGTTAAAAAATAAAATAAAAATGTTGGTGACTTTTTGAAATAATGGCGCTATAATCGTTTTGGCAAGTGACAACAGAATTTATTAGATGATCCAATATTATAGGCATTTAACTAACTAAACTTAATATTGTAAAAATCGACGGATAAAACCCAAGAAACAGACTCAATAATGATTAGATTTTCTATAGTAAAAGATAACAGCTATAGTAACTCTGGGATTTTCAATGTCCATTTTGTTTGTTAAACACAGCTTCATAACTATAAATGGGATATCGGCTATATTTTATTATATCTATGTTGGAAAGGAACAAAAACACACTAATCCTTTTATAATTTTGCTAATGTACATGTACTCGTATATAAGAAAAAATATTCCAAATCAGAACAAAATCAAATTCAGAATAAAATACCAAATAGAATTGTAAATATTTTATGAGAATTTTATTATTTTTCTGTAGTTGCCATTTCAAAGTGAAATATTAATTGAAACCCGTCCACAACACGAAGCCAAACATTATTTATCTATCAAAAAGTGCAGTTCCCACAGAGAATCCGGCTAAATCATCAATCCAAACGCAGCAGATTCGAAATAGCAATCGAGAAGATTGATTATTGAAGAGAACAGCTGCAATTGAAAAAAAAACTCCAGCACTCAATGCCACAAATGAGCCCACGGTGCAATACCCGGACAAACACACATACTTACACATTAAAAACACCCAACCGTGATTTTTTGGTAACCATCTGGAATCGAACCCGAGAGGCCCTCGAATACCACAGCAAGCACGCTACTAACTCTGCCAACGAGGGCGGCTGCAATTGAAAGTGTTTCCAGGTTTGTAATTTACTATATATGATTGTGCTAAAGCTGCTATTATAACCTTTTGTCTTCTAGTTCGAGTACTATAAAGGGAATACCATCCGCAGGCATATTTTAAAAGTAATGGTGGAATTATGTTAGGATGTTAAGTAAATATGCCAATGAAGGATCGAATACTGCTAACAATGCACATACTAAAATCCAATTGCTTATTTTCCGAATTGGCCAGAGATTCTGCGCTTAGTCATAAAATTGCAAAGCTTTATTTTGCGGATGCAAATTGGCTGTTATCAAAATTAATGATAAAACTGATCCACTGGTAATCGGTGTTAGATTGTACGCGGAAATTAAGACTGTGACGTTTCGCTGTTTATCGTGCAGAATATGCACATATTCCAACTATAGAGTGTTTATAGGTATACGTTAAAAATTATTATTGGAGTATCTCCATCGGGATGCATACATTTTCTCAGTAACGTATCAACAGGAAAGTCGTTGTAAAGGCCATATACTCAACAAAGATTATGAGCTATTAAAATTGATTAAGCCTGTAATGATCGATAAAGGTTTCATGATAAAGAATAAACTATCAAATAGTGGAATAGAGATGATGAAACATTTGCCAAAAAGAACATAGTAAGAAACAGGAGTTGTTCTGGGTTTTATCGGAGAAGTTAGGGGTGCCAGTGATACCTTATGTGGACGATATAATGACAGTTATTTGTGGTTTGTCCAATTTTTCCCAACCACTATTAATTGACTACAAATTTCATGAAATTTAAATATAAAACCGAGAAAATTGCAAATAGCGCAGTTGTTGAACCTCGGACGTGTCGATCGGGAGGTGCCAGGCTCAAATCCTAACAGAGGTGGGGATGTAAAATGGACTTTTCATCACCCGATTACCATCGGTGATTAAATTGCAAACATGTATGACCTTCTGTTGGAATGTAAAACTCATGAGCGGTCGGCCAATGCGTTAAAATTCTGGGGCAAAGCCAACTGGGTTTTTCTTAATCGGTTGTGTTGAAACTCGATTTGTTTATATTTAGTTATATATATATATATATATATATATATATATATATATATATATATATATATATACACTCTTAGAAAAATCCATTGTGTTTTAACTCCAGTAGCAGGAGTTAGCTAAATTCAACTGCCTTTTCGAGTAATCCGTTAACTTATCGGCAAAGTTTACATGCTGTAGCTCCACATTGAAGTTCAATTACAACCTTAAACTCCTTTTGGGATATTGTGTAAATATTTTGAAAAGAATTTAAATGTTCAACTCCGATAGGAGTAATTGGAAACTCTGATCGGTGTTAAACACTCTGCATTATTAATTTTGTGTAAATAAATTTAGTTTTCTCCTAGTCTTTGAAGTAGTTAGATCTAAGTCCTATTAGTCTTCATAAAAAAGTAAAAAATTTTTAAACTAATTAACTAATTGCTAATTAAAACAATTGTGGTGGATATTTTAGTAAAATATAAAGTGCTAAAAAAAATAATAATAAATCAAGTGGCGTAATAGACAATAATAAAGTACCGTTACCTTAACAGATTTCTGTTAAAGTAACGGAAATTTATAATTGCCATTAGAAAAGTGACGTTGTTTTTGTATACGTTAAAATTGAATACTAGTGTATAGTGTAAATTAATTCAAATAGTGTAGGTATCTTATAAACCGAATTTTTCACAACATATTCAATGTAATATTTATTTAAGTGTGTTTCAAAATTGTTAAGAAAACTAATTGTTCTATGCATTAATCGTGTGAAGTACCGTTTTATGAGCAAAAAATATATTGAACTCCCCAAAAAGTTACTTATAACTCAAAGCAGTGCTAAGTTTTATTGACATACATCTATGTGATATATTTAATAGTATAATATTTGGTGTGATTTCACAATATTAAAATGCCTTAACTTAAAAAATAATGGCACAACAATTATTTCGAATTTGTTATAATGAATTAATCAAATATGTGTTTGTTGAATTTAACGATACAACTCATATTACCACAATGGATGTCATGGTACCTGGTAAACGATTATAAATATATAAGAGTTTAAAAATTATTATAAAAATAGTTGTTACGTAATTAATGTTTATCAGTTTATCATAAATAAATTCAGTGAAAATTATTTTAATTATGGAATTTAGTTTCTGCCAAATTTATTAATGATTAATATAATTTCACTACACTTGTAAGTTTAATTATTTTGGATGTGTTTTTCTATTTATTCGGTAGCATTTATAGCTTTCGGTACGGAGCTAAATTTGACGGAATCAAATTTATTTTCTTTAGAAGATAAAGAAGGCGCTGAAATCACGGATGAAGTGTTGCGGTATCAGATTAAAATTGGAAACGTACAAGAAAAGATATTTTATATAAGAAAATCGAAAAACAAAGGTTTGTTTCTTTAACATAATACCGAAAATGTTATTATCATATTACTTTTCTAGAATTTACCAAAGACGAATCAACACAAACTGATCCTGTGGATAACAGTGAAAGTGATAGTGATACCAACAATCTGGGGGTATTACGAAGACAAAACTGTTTTATCGGAAATTTTCCTAAGAAAGTACAACACGATCTTGAGTTCATAACAACGGAGCTTGAGCGGCATTTATCCCAAAGTTTATTAGGCCAAAACATACTTCAGGAGTACAAGGATTTTAATACTTTAAAGGATAGCTCACGAAAAAGATTAATAAATCTAACTGTACAACATTTAACTGAAGTGAATGGTCCTCATCCAACTCGATACGAAAAAATTTATTGGGCAAAGGCACTTGCAAAACTTTTCAGCAACGACCCCACAAAATATGTAATATAGGAGTATTTGATAATGTTTTACGAATTTTAAACTATTTTTAATATTTGTACAGGAAATATTTTATGATCCGACTACCAGAGGTGGTTATATAGGAAACCGGTTAAAAACTATTAATCGAACAAGTTCAGGCAGTGGAAAACAAACGAAATCTGTTGTTGAAGAATCCGTTTTAGCAACGCCAGTAGTAAGTGAAGACTTTGACGAAGACGTAAGGTTTCTAAAGAATGCTTGTCCTACGGTTCAAAAAACAGAAATTTTTGAACGAATGGCAAAAACTATTGCCTTGAGATTATCTAGCAATCAAGATATATTGAAAATCTTTCCGAGGTTTCTTGATACACCTGGTTTGGTATGTTTTATAAACAATTGAATTTTACTGATTTCTAATACTTAAATAATTTGTTACAGATTCAACAGGACTTTAATTTAAGGTATCCAGAAAAGTGTCACAATCTTATAGATAAATGGCCTAAACTTAAACATAAAATAATTATTCTGGGGGACAATTTTAAAATCAAACTCTACGATGACGATATATGCGATGAAGATAGTAAGTGAATCATTATAAATGAAATAAATGTTACTAATTGATATACAATATCATATATTGTTTAGAATGGGATTTAGAAACTACAGCTTTCTTGGTACTGTCTAAATTACTCCCTACAAGAGGAAAGAAATATAGTACGGCCGATCGGAAAATACCTTTTATAAAATTTCATAAGGTAAATTGAAATATTCTAAACGGAATAACAAAATATTTACCCAAAATTTTTATTTATTGCAGATTGGCAAATCAGCAGCAAATTTAAGTGGACCAACCATCATCGCTTATGGTTCTAATAAGCGGGCAATATCGACATACACTATAGCTTTAGATGGGCAAGAGATCCCTATAAATGGATGTTCTTCACTTGTAGCGTTTGATACGCTATTTAAAAGTTTTTTTATCTTTGGATGCGAATACTCGGACGGTCATCAAACATTTTTTAATTTTTTGGATCACGCGGTTTACGAATTAAATTCAAAAAACCCAACTGCCAGAATAATCGATATTAAAAATCGTTTAGAATTATAAGTTCAATGAAGGTAGCTCGTATTTATTTTTTAATATTTCATTCGCACATTTAAATGTAAGTTAAATAATGAAATTATTTTGTTTTATTTGTAACCAATTACTGTGTAATACCAATAAGACATTTAAGACGAATACATGTTATTTATGAACAGAATAAGACTGACATATTTTGCGGATACGATAAATGTAAAACTAAATTTAAAACTTTTAGTGGATTGAGAAAACATTTAATTTACCATGATAAACATGATACGTCTCTGCATACAAAAGAAAATATTTATTCAGATTCGGTACATAATCCAAATACTACCTTAAATTTTCAACAACATAAATTCCCGGAAATTCCTTTAGAACAGACTCTAGAAGAAGAGCCAATGCATAAAATTACAGAGCAATTTATATTAGAAATAAATAAATTAAATTTACCTGACACAAAAATAAATTTTATTGTTCAATCCGTTACTACTTTAACCAAAAGTATTTTAACTCTGTTAAAACCAGTTCTTGAGTCAAAACTAAATTTAAGTCCGGTAATTCAAAATTTTTTGGATAATCCGTTTAAAAATATAAATTCAACATACAAACGGAAAAAACTTATATTAAAATCTGGAATACCGCAACCAAAAGAAGTATCTGTGTCTATTCGAAGAGATAGATATTTTTGCAAAGAACAAAACATATATATATTTCGACCAAAAACGGATACCTTTATGTTTATATCCATAGTTGAGACCCTTAAATTTCTTTCGTTAAATCAAAATTTTCTTTTTCATATTTTCAATAAGGATGTTCCGGAATCCTCCATTATATCAAAGCCTAGCGATGGATTATATTATAAAACTAACCAGCTATTTTCACAAGAAATGTTTTCGTTTCAAATACAATTATTTACTGATGATTTTGAAGCTGTTAACCCACTTGGATCAAAAACAAAAATACATAAAATTTGTGGTATCTACTTTACCATATTAAATTTGCCATTTGAATTAAATTCACACCTAGAAAATATATTTCTAGTGGCATTATGCTATACTCAGGACATTAAGTCTACTGGATTTAATTCAATATTACAACCAATAGTTGACGATTTAAAATTTCTTGAGCATACTGGCATTGAGGTCCGATATCAAGAAAAAAAAATTATGATAAAAGGGTCTATTTTATCAGTGACTCATGATAATTTAGGAGCCAACTCTTTATATGGTATGCAGGAGTCATTCAATTCCAAATATTTTTGCAGATTCTGCATATCTTCAAAAGATGAGATTCAAAATCTATTTTCTGAAAACAGTGCTATTTTAAGGGATCCAACAAATGCGACTCAACATTTAGTCAATAAGGATTTCGGATTTAAAGCATATTGTGTTTTAAATGATTTGAAGTTCTTCAACACATTTGAATCACTGAGTGTTGATGTGATGCACGACTTTTTAGAAGGAATCGGTCAATACGAATTAAAATTATTCTTAATACATATGGTTAAGAAACAAAAAATACTCACTGTATCTGACCTGAATGACAGAATAGCTAGTTTTAATTACGGACTTTTGGATAACACAAATCGGCCTAGTTTTATAAATCTAGACAAGCCAGGCAACCTGTTGGGACAAAAAGCGTCTCAGTTTTGGTGTCTTCATATACTTCATAAAAACAAAAGTATTTTAGAATCAAAGTTTAATATTATATGTTCCCTTTTAGAAATAATGCAAATAGTATTTTCCCCGCGTATTCCTAATGCTATGATAAACAAATTGTCTGATTTAATTAAAAAACACCTTCAAAATTTCAAAACTGAATATGCGGAGCATAAAATTATTCCAAAACAACATTTCCTTATACACTATCCTAGAATTATAAAACAAATGGGACCTCTAATTTACCTTTGGACAATGAGGTTCGAAGGTAAGCATAATACTTTTAAGCAGATGGCTGCCAACTGCCATAATTTTATTAATGTATGCAAAACTTTGGCAATGAAACATCAATGTTTTTATGCTACGTCATGCAATACCAATAAATATAATCTTGAATCTGAGTATGACATAGATGAAGAAATAACAATATCAGATTTGCAGCCGGCTCGTTTGAAAGATGCTATTATGGAAAAGTTCTCTTTTAATTCTAACACACATTTAATAAAATTAATCAAAAAATTACAAGTGGGATTTGTGTACCGAACCAGTTTTTATATTTGTTCTTTTTCAAACTATATAGAAATGCCTAAGTTTGGCAAAATATTACTAATTTTTGAAAATGAAAATAATCTATTTTTTGCAATTGAAAAATGTCAAACTATTTCATTTGATAAGAATGTCATGGGCTATGAGATTAAAAGTACTGGAAATATTGAAATAGTATCATTAACTCAACTCACAGTAAAATCTCCTTTTGAAATACATAGTCCTATATATAATAATTCACAGTATATTATTCCTAAAGTTATTTTGTAAAATTTTGTACATGTATTCTTAAGTTATTTAGCTATATATATATTATAAAAATGTATAACTAAATATTATATATATTATAAAGAAATACAATATATTGAAATAAATTTGTAATTGTTTTAATGAGATGTCTGATATTAGTCAATACACTATACTGGATCTATACTATACAATAGGTTCAGTTTCGAAATATATTATGTTTAATTTAAATTTAATTTCTACAGATATTTTGGCAACTGTATAGAGATTTTGTGTAATTTATGAAATCATATAAGAAGTTTTTATTGAACCCCCAAAAAAATTATTATTTCACTCCTAAAATTGCTATAAATAAACTCCAGAGAGGATTCCACGTTAACTGCTATTGGTCAAACAATTAAACTATTTTAGGAATTCAGTAATTAATCATTAAAATGTTCCAAACTAACTACAAAAAGAGAGAAATAAAAACTCCTAAAGGACAATACAAGTAACTTTTATATAATGCTAATATTTTCGCGATTAAAATGAGTTAATACCTAACTATTTACTAGTAGTTACATATTAACTCCGATAATCCATGGACTCTATTGAACTCTTCTTCGGAGTGCCAATAACTCCGTTTTTCTAAGAGTGTATATATATATATATATATATATATATATATATATATATATCAAAATAATATACTTAATCAATGGTCGTACCCGCATCTTCGAGCCCAGCAAATATGTACTTATTGATTTTTTCTTAACTGTTCTGATCAGAGATGTCAACTTGTTACATAGGTTATTAAGGACGGTTTTATTTTGCTTGGTTCGATTTATTTGCCAAGACTTTCGAGCTTTACGTTTGCCACGCAGCTTGTTGTATGTTTTCTATTACCCTTTCTACTACCTGTTCGACTTGTATAATGTTCCTTAATGGTGCTTGAAAATTGATGTTTTGTTCTAATAATTCTTGAAAATTTTTCCAATTTTTCTTATTGGACAGTCTCGTTGTGATTCCTTTTTCAATTATTGTTTCACTGACCATCATACATAATAACAGGAGAGTGGTCCGACGTCAGCTCTTCATTATTTTCCAAACGAATATAGTTATCTGATATAGCTTTTGTCACATATAAGTCTATAAGATCCGGTGTTTTGTTTAAATCTGTTGGCCAGTAAGTTGGTGAGTCACCAGATTGAGGTCACATTTTAATTTTTTTTTCCTGCTTCAAACCACTCTCTCCCTTTTGCTGTAGTAACTCCAGAGCCCCAGTATGTCTCTTTTCAAATTAAGTCGTGGTGGACAGTATATTGCTGATATATTTATTTCTTTGTACTTTGTGCGAGTTTTGATAGTTGTAACTTGCATAGATTCACTTTCAATTTTTAATTCTTCGTTGTGTTTTATATTCTCTTTAATAAGAATGGCAGATCCCCCACTTGCTCTCTCTGATGGATGGATAGCATGGTAAAATCTGTACTCACGTATTCTGGCATATGAGGAGTTAGTGAAATGGGTTTCAGAGATTAGACAAATATCAATTTTTTGTTTAAATATAAATATTTATAGTTCGGGGATGTGTTGGATCAGCCCATTCGCATTCCAAATTACTATTCTGAGCGTTTGTAAATTTATTTTAATTTTTATTTTCTAGTCGCGTTTGGTAACGATGATGACAAGTTTTTCAACTGTTCAAATATCGGAGTTTATTGGTCTCAGCCTGCTCATCAAGTTTTTTATTTAGAGCATCTATGCATTTCACGACATCTATCAAAATTTGGCCGTCGTTGCTATCTTTTACTTTTGCCTCTTGACATTGGGTCACCTGTGCATATGATTTCCTTGTAATTTATATAATTCCCGATTTGACTGTCGATTGGTCGGGGCTTCACTAGCAAGGTTTCTACGGTTTAGATCAGACTTTCTGGAGCGATTTCTTATATTTTGTAATTTTTTAGCAACCTCACAGCCACGGTAATTATGTGGATGTTGGGCCTTGCAATTACTGCATTTTGCAGCTGGGTTTCATGTTTAATTCAGCACATGGTTTCAGCACATTTAACGCATCCTGCCATTCCTAAATATATGTTAAATTTTAGTAACTTTGATGTCACTAAAAATTTAACATAAAATAATACAACGTAAAAAGAATTACAAATTACTATTCCAGTCGTATCATACTGAGTTATACGTTTTTGATAGAGCATGTCCAGTTTTCCGCCATTTTCGTTTCAGTTCCGTACTATTCAGTGCTTGAAGATTCGGATACCTTAAAAATAAAACCACTTAAATTAGTTCAAACAAAAACATCAAATAGTTTATATACAGTAAGCACGAGCAGCAACGCGTGGTTCCACTTTTCAGAATACACACATCGCACAATACAGACTGGATTTTTTTAAGGTTCTCCAATTTAACCTTATGAGGACTGGAATTTATACCTGACGTTTGAACAACTAACCCCATAACTCGATCGCTCTATTTCGATAGCATGCATCCAAGATCCAGCCTACATTAAGCAGTTCACTCCACTCGCGTTATGGTCATTTTCCATTGGAAAAATAATACATAACGTGAATTGGCGAGATAAGGATGTTTATCGCAAAATTATTAATTTGCGTAGTGCCACTTATTTAAGAGATTAAAGAGTATCGGGGACAGAGCATCCTTCTGCCAAACACCCAAGTTAACTGCAAAAATTCTCGATAGCCTGATCTCAACTATAACACATCATTAAGATTACGTCACTGTCATTCTACACAACCGTACTAATTATGTCGGCATTCCTAGGTATTCCAGGGCAGTTCATAAACTCTCACGATTGATCGAACAATAACATATTTTATTGCAAAACTTTGGCCTTATTGTAAATTGGCTTAATATTAAATTAAATTTGCCTTTATACTTAACTTTTGCAGAAAAGAGTTCGGTGTAATAGACAAGTTTACATTCTAATTTCATCCAACATGTCGAATTTCATCATAATCGGTAAAGGAACATCCCAATTCCATTCCAGTAAGCTATATTCCAGAACTTTATCGTTACAATCACCGTGTTTTATTATGCCATCGCGATGAATTGCTTGCGATAAACTAGAACCGTTTTTGGTTTATGCTAATTTTTGTGCTGATGATTGTGTTTAATGCCATTGCCTTCGTCTTCCTGATGTTTATTTTCTGGCAAATGTCATGCTTTTAGCTTCTATTGATCGAATCAAAGGCGCATTCCATTTGTTGGAATATACGAATTGATATTGAATTAATGTGATATGTACAGCTTCTTCCTAGTCTCTAAAATCATATTACTCGTTTCTTATATCTTGGTGGATTACTGTAGTGAGATTCGTTCAAAGAAGATCAATCCTAATACTTTCATTGTATATAGTGTTGAGGAGGGAAATGCCTCTCTAGTTTTTGCATTTCCTTAGATCGTCTTTCTTTGGAATGGTTATATGATACGGACATCTCTGTAGATTCTGTTATTTGGGAATGTCTTTTTGTGATATATGGACATACAACTTTCTGCATGCTTGACATTTCAATTGAACAGTATGTGTTAAAGTTATTTGTATATATCCGATAGTCCTACATCACTGTCAAAACATCATCAAAATATTTATTATTATATGAACTTGCAATATTAAATATGTGCATATACAGGAAAAAGTTTATTTCACATTCACATCATGAAGCACTTATTTACATATATAGGGAACTTAACAGGGATGGGCGAGGTAGATTAAGCCACATAATCTACGCGGTTGTCGATACGTAAAATATAACGTAGATTACTTGGCAGTGGTTTTTGTCAACGTCGATAATTAAAATAATGTCACCAACCTACGATATCTTAGTGTTTGAAATCGAATGCGCTAGTTTGCATTATTACGAAAATCAGCGTTCTGTGAGGAATGTGTTTCGTACGCTTAGAACAAGTTACGGTTGACATAATCGGCCTGTTGAGACCACTATTTGGAATACCATCGAAAAGTTTGAATCCCAGTTACAGTATTGGATAATACGTGACTGAATAGACGGTTTGGTGTGGTTTATGGGCCTGTCAAATCATTCGTCCATATTTCTTCAAAAAAGAAGACGGGACGTACCTGTGAGTATTTGCTGCCTGAAATTGAAACCATTTGGACATTTGGTTTCAAGAAGTCAGCGCTATTTGCCATATAGTGCGCGAAGGTACTTATTGAAAAATCATGTTGGCGAGTAATTATTTTCACGGTTCGGATCGTTGAATTGGTTATTTAGATCTTGGGTTACCTCTAGACTCTAGACTCTTTTCTTTGAGGCTACGCAAAGTCCAAAGTCCAAGTTAAAACCAAGTTTATCCCCAAATACCATTCGATATTCTCGAACGCATCATCAAAAATTGGACTTTGAGAAAGGACCATCGCAGCTGCGGCCATTATTTGAAAGAAGTAATCTTTAAAAAATAAATGGTAGGAATTGTTCTTTCGAATGATAATAAAATTTCCAGACGATTAAATGGAATTTTTTGAGTTTTTTTAATTTTTGCACAAATCACTTCAATAGATTTCGTTATTACGGATAAAATCACGCACATGTTGTTTGATGCTCCCTGTTTCTGGTATAACTGCCGGTGTGACTTTGCACTTCAGCACTCTTTCTACTATAGCCCAACATTTTTCGACTGTATAGACTCTTTGAGATAACATTTGATTTGATTAATCTCGTGTAAATTTATTGCTTCTGTTGGAATTAGAGTGGTGTGAACGAGCTATATGGCCAAAACTTTAATGCTAAATCGTGTTGAAGAATTAGCGGCACAATACATCGTTATGAAAATTGTGTCAAAAACCTGGCTCCACAACTGCAAATTGCTGGCCAAATCATACATTTTCTTGCAAATGTATCTAACTTTAAGTGTTTCATAACCAATTTCAAGTACGTTTCGTCGTCCATCAAAACAAATCCACTAAACTTTGTGAAAACTTTGTCATCAGTCTGGCACATATTTTATCGAACAAGTGTTGGTCATCTCAACGATTTGGCTTTTTAATAACTCGGTAGCACTTATAGCCTTCCTGAACTCGAATTCGTTTTACCATGGAGTGGGGTGAGTTAAATTTAATGGCACGGTCATAGTTAAATTGCCCCGGATTATTTTTAATGAAGGTTATAACCTTTTTGTAAAGATTTCTATCAGTTGTGTGCAAATTGTTGATTCACATCCATTTTCTTTAATGGCAATCAGTAATTATTTTCCTTTAGTTGTGGTTAATCTAGAACCCCAGTGAGTATTCTTCACATTGAAGTCACCACCTATATTATGAACCTTTTTCCCAGACGCTTCAAGAACTCTGAGTATTGTTTGTTTTTAATAGAATGTCTTGGTGGACAGTACAATCCTGCCATAATAATAGGAAAGTTGTTAGTTTTTATATACATGAACAAGTGCTGCGGTTATCTGAACGATTTGGCTTCTTAATAACTCGGTAGCACTTATTCCTGAACTCGAATTCATTTTACCATGGAGTGGGGTGTGTTAAATTTTATGGCACGGTCATAGTTAAAGTTCCCCGGATTATTTTTAATGAAAGTTATAACCTTTTTGTCTGATTTTTTGTGAGACGTTTTTCCGATTTTTCTGCGAGCTATTCTATACCGTTCCACCGCTATTAAGAGGGCCCTTTCTATTTAACGCCATATATCGTTGTTTTGGGTCAATTTAATAATTTTGTAATGGATAAAAATGACGCTGAAGTAGATTCATTGTATTTGAGCACGATTAGTTTTAATTTCCGCTATTTTTGAAAAGAGATTTAAATGCATTAACGGAAATTCTATAAAACTATCACCAATAACGCATTGTTCCTAAAGAAATTTGGTTATACCCTTTAGTTTAGAATCTAATTGACAAACTCACTCTAGATGTTGTCTACATTATCGACGTTATCTACGTTGTTGGCGTTATCTACGGGTTGTTAACACGTCAATGTAGAAAATCATAGATGACGCGTAAACGCCCATACCTAAACAAGACCTATACAATTTCCTACTTTTTATGTTACGCTAATTAACTTGCGTATTTCAAAAATCATTATCAGTTATGCTTTACTCCTTTCAAATTCTGCCAGTGAAGTCAAGCTTTCGCACTTTATTAAATAAGTGCTAATTATAAAAATGGTTATATTTATATAATTGAACAACAAAACCACATTAAGACACGTTTAATGGTAACACATCATTACACATAGTACTCGTAAGTTTAATTGGTTTAAGATTTTATGATTTAGTAAAGTTATGGATTTTAAAAAGTTAATTAGAAAATGTATATGTATATAAATCAAACTGTTACATTCATTCCAATTAAAACTTAAGCAACAAACTTCCTTGATCAATTTTTCAATTATGTACGATTTTCATTGAAAAAAAATTATATAACCGATAATGAAATTATCATCAATACGTACACTATCATATAATTTTGGCCAATCTAATTTACTATTTGCGCTCGTTACAATAATATTGAAAATTATTTAACAAATTATAATAATCAATACGCGTGATCACTTACTGTTTGCTTCATTTTATATGTCTATTTTATATGTACACATAACAACACACGCGACTTGGGAATACACATAACATATGTGGTGGTTATTTATGGAGAATGAGAATGTATAGCCATGAAAGGCCATAATTGGATAGTAAAAAAAAGTATGTTAACTACTCTAATTTAAATTATATTTTACTGAACTACAATTTTAATGTATATACGAGTACGTACCTTATTATTGGGACTATACAATTTATAAGAAATTAAGGTTAGTAGAGATTTTTTTGTCTTCAAGACACACAATATAAATAAAAACAAACAAACAATTTCACGACTTGTTTGTACAATTTTTATGCCAGTTAAGTTCTATAGTTAGAGAGACATAACGCAAAAAATAAGATATACAATTATAACTCTTCTAGTAAATATACTTATATAGAAATGAAACAAACTGAACGTTCTAATAAATTAAATATTTTCTTAAGTGGAACGAAGAATAAACAATTTTTTTTTTGTTTTGTTTGCTTTAATTCTAAAATCGAAATGAATTTGAAGCTAGGAATGATCCATCGTGTATATTATACTTAATTATAACGATATAATGTTTCTTAAATATGTTTGCTTTAAACAATGTTTATATAATTGGGTTATCTTCGTCATGTTATATATGCATTATACTGTACTGGAAGAAGTGTATAATGTGAATTTATAATATTTTAATTTTGTTGTGTTGCCGACCTAATCAATTTCTTATTAATATGGAATGCTTCATGTATCGGAATTCTATAAATTACTAGGATATTTCTCCAAGCAATTACCGGACGTGGTCAGCAGGGGGCACAATTAACAATGAGTTTTTAAGTGCATAATATTTAAACCATAAAGATGGCAATAATCGTAGGACTTCGTCTAAACTTTTTTAAAAATTTTTCGCCCGAAATCCGAAATTAGTTGCAAAGTTTACCGAGATTTCGGGATTGTAATCGAATAATTTAATGTATTATTTATAACAAAACCTCCTATAATTGTGGCAGTGCCATTGACAATTCATAAAATACTTAGTAGACGACGTCATATATATATATTTTACTAATTTGGTTGGCTGTGATTAAGTGAAGAGATCGGAATTTTATTGTTTGGAGAGGGTATACCAGCTTTTGAATTGAATGATGAAAATAGAATGTCGAACCTAAATTTTTTAGAAATATAATTATCACTATTTGAGCTCCAACTTACAAATAATTATCATTATTTGTCGCAAGCAATTCATCGCATGGAATTGATCGCAAGAAATGTATCGTTACCATCACAAAATACGGTAAACCATAGCAAAGCGGCACCAATCGCTACGAAAGGGTTGCGCTCCCCTGACAAAATTTGAAATATTTCAGCTGTATTCATAGTATTGCTGAATAGTGGGCTCTTAGATAAAATTAGATAAATTGATATAAAGTATATGAATATAAAGAAGGTTATAACCTATAAGCCCCTATACGCCTATCAGCTCCTCTGATAAAATTAGAAATATTGACAAAAACTACGAACAAAATAATTGTACGCATCAAACCAATTAACACGAATTTAAGAATTTTCTTCATCGCTTTCGGTCGCTAGTATTGCTGAATAGTGGACGCTTAGACTATTCTAAATTGGTATTGGTTATATGTATGTATAAAAACAGTTAGGCTCGATTGGTAAGATAAGAGATAAGATACTTTGTTCTTTTATTTTGTCAATATATATATTTATAGAATTTTGCTAGCCGAACTCAATCCTTTTTACACCCAAACTTAATACCAATTTGGAAGTTCTATAGGCGTTTACTATTCTGCATTACTAACGACTATACGTAGAAAACTCCGAAATTTGTGTTAGTTAGTCTGATTTGGTCGTTTTTATTCACAATTTTCGCCAACATTTCGAATATTGTCATACGAAAAAGGTATTTCTGCTACCTGTTGTATTTCTAAAAAGGTCAAAATGAAAGTTCTACATCTACTAATCGTTAACAGCGACCAATTTTCGGGGATTTTTCGGTGATTAGGTTTAATTTTAAATAAATATGCACCCGCATAAATGTCTTATCCACACATTTTATGTTAAAAACTTCACTCTATACAGTCTTCTACGAACCTGAAATATGGAAATACTCCCAGAAGATCACAAGCAGACTTTAGGTATTTGCGAATAAATACATAAGGCGGTTAATTAAATGGCGAAAGAGCCGGGAGTGCATTGAGCCCCATAACAAGTAGAGATTATAACATTAAAAAAAAATTGTGCTTCTGGCCACACACCAGTGCAAAAGAAGAATTTCTGCGACAAAAAAAAACACAAATAGAAAGCGCAAGTATAGAAATGGATCAGCCACGAACATTGAGGAAAACTGAAAGTTACATAACGAGAAGGTCATTAGAATGGAAAAGAGAAACGAGGATAGCAGGAAGACTACCAATAACTTGGAGGAAAACGGTGCTCGCGGAAGCTAAGCAGCTCCGTAAACCATATAAAATGAACTAAAAATAGAGGTGACGATTCAGTCTAGTAGACGCCCTATGCTTCTTTAAAATCGAAGAAAACTATAGTAGGAATAAGTTGAATTTAATTTTAAAATGTCGACAACTACTGTTTTGGTTGGAAAATAAAAATGGAGCGACAATTTTAGATTTTGGTCAGAAAGACTAACTTCTAACATGCAATCTGAAAAAGGCGGTGGTATATTTGTTGCAAAAGTGCGAGTATTGTATGTAAAACTAAAGGTAATAGAAGAAATGCAACTTGTTATGATTTATGCTGTCGCGTAAAATTCGGGAACGAGTCAAACGAACTTGCTTTGACAGTTATGACAAATATATTGTATATGTAACCGGAATGAAATCAAGGGACAGACCTATTTTAAACATCGCCCTTTTAAGCAATGACTGATTCGGCTTTCTAGATACCGCGTGACGAGCATACATGGCTAGTGTTTCATTGAATAAAATTCTTAGAGAAAAATGTATGCCGTTCACCGAATTGCAGGTTGATGTTAAGTTGGCGGATGGCGGTCATGACAAGGAAACGTGTATCCTGTAACCAGTGTGCCGTTTCGATTTCGATTGGGTTTAAAACTAGTAATCGATTTTATTATAAAAAAATATAATTCTGGTAATCGATTTTATTATGACTGCTATAGGTTTGTTATCGACTTCAGAAAAAGACTTTTCGGGTTTAACCACGAAATTTCCAACAATGAAGGCCAGATGAGAATACATGGAAATGGCGGAGAAGTAAATCCAAGAGGGAAATTTGTTAATAACTTTTAGCGGTAATTTATAGACATAGACCCAACTGAATTCACACAACATGCTATCTATGTACGATAGATCCGAACAAGGTTTCCGTAGTCGGCCCACCATATCAAATATTCTCACAAAGTAATTTAAAACAAGAAATTGATAACAATATCATCGAAGAGTGTAAGTCGCCTAGGCCAGGGCCTGTGGTTATTTCCAAGAAAAGCAACGAAGTTCGTAGGTGCGTGCACTATTAGCGATTAAATTCGGTCAGAGTCACGGATTGCTTATCTGTTAGACCTATAGAATCGACGATCTTTTGCATATAGCCAAGCTAGGCTTATTTATGTCTACAATTCATTTACGTTGCGAGTTAACTGGCAGGTTCAGATCCCCAGTTTATTACACCATTGATCTATACCGGTTCAAAAGAATGCCGTTCGGGCTGAAGAATGCCTCAGCGTCATTTCAAAAACTCATCGATCGATTTCGAGCTGGTCTGCCGAACGTCACTATATTGTTACAAATACAGTTACAGTTATTTAACTTGGCGGCAAATAGGGATAATATTATTTTTTTCGTCGTAGTGTGCGTTCCCCGACCACATTATAACCTCCGATGGGTTAAAGACTGATCCGAATAAGCCGTCTGGACATGAGTCCGTTTGGTGCAGTTCTGTTAGATGCTTTGCATATGGAGTGCTGAAATCGTAGTCTGGACTGACCATCAACCAGTAAAATGGCTTCTGACAACGAAATCCCCCATCGGCCATTTAGCCAGGTGAGTCATTTTAATTCAATAGTTTAATTTAACAATTCTTTAAACTGCAGGAAAGCCAAATGTTGTGGCTGACACTCTATCCGGACCAACTACCATTACCAAGCCTAATTTCGAATCAAATGTCTTCGAGATCAATTTTCTACCAGGACCAACCGATTTGAGACAATCACAATTGAAAGATAAAGATGTGTCTAAGATATAGAGACCCTATTACTGTGTTCTATCGTAATTGTGGGGACTGTCAGAAATATAAATTTTCTTATTTGAAATCAAGCGAGCTTTGGAAGACGAATTATAGCACACCGAATGTAATGGCTGGCTAAAACAATGGCACCTCATTAACTACAAACCCTCTTCGACGTAAGCCCAACTTCGACAGCAATAGATATAATTTTTTTTTGTTTAAACTTTAACTAGACGTTTTAAAGTTTAAAAGAAGTGTGTGGTAACCGGTAATACTGTTTTCCTATTTTTTGTTTGTTCACGTTTTTTATAAAGACCAAATTTTGAACTTTATGTATAGTTGTAGTTGAGCTCTGGAGTATAGGAACCTACCTACATCAATGAAACCATGGACGTCATTTTGAAATTAACGAAAACCTAATGTCAACACAACCTCATTCATAGAAACATCACGTACGCTATGACCGTGCACTTACCCGTAGATTATACTGTCACGTTATTTAAAAATCCACTTAAGCACCTTTTAAAGTAATATTGCTATACAATAGGTAACACGTTGCATATTTATGTCTCCGCTTAAGCCATGCATCTTTAAAAGTAATTAATTCGCCATTTGTGGGTCACGAATCACGACTGCCTATACTATACACGAAACTGTTTAATTTCAAAACAACAAGCCGCAAACAAATGAAATTATTGAAATGCATCTCTTTTACATTCACCTTGTTGAAAAGCTTGTAACGTTATTATCAGTTTATATTACTTAACCATAGATGACACTACACAATAAAAGCACAAATAATTCGAACCACCACTTAGCAAAATAACGAAACTATTTACTTTTAATCATTTTCGTTTAGATGTCACTCGGCTACGGAACTAGAATTACATTTACAATCGCATTTAAAATGGTTGTCAAAATAAAAAATCATTAGTATGTGTGCACGCTGTATATGTACACAATAATTGTGTATTATTTTTATTGCACAAAAATTATAAAATAAAAAAACTCGAAATAAAAAGAGATTCTATAATTATAAAATAAAGAAGAAAAAACATACAACATACAATACAGTGTATTCTCACGTAGGGTGCGCCGTTTTTATTGTACACAGAAAATTTTTACATTTTTTGTCGCCGAAATAAAATTTAAAAATTATAAATTTTATTAAATTAAATTTATAAAACAATTGTGCAAGTAATTAGTGTAATAGATCGTGCTTATTTAATTTATTTATTAATATTTATTCAGTGTTTTTAAGTTGCACACAATGTGAAGAAAGTTTTTTTTTCTTACATTTTTCGATTTTAATTTTTTTTTTTCTCTGTGTGTTCGAGAAGAATAATAAGAAGCCCTTTTGTCGTTGTGTTGTTGTTGTTTTATATAAAATTATTTTGTTTTTATATAAAAAAAAATTATAAAAATCTCGTGCGGTTTAACTGTGTATGTGAGTGCGAGAATAAAAAAAAAATTTGTGTAATGTTTGTATGGTTTTTTTTTGACAGAAAAGGATAAAATGTCAAAATAATACACAAGCATTATGTGTGTACACAGTGTGGTGAAAATTTGGAAAAATATTTATATTATTTATTTATTTAATAAATTAAAAGTGAAAAAATATATTTAAATTAAGTGCATATAATATTATATAAAATACAACTAAAATAATTAAAGTGCTTGATAAAGAATAAAGTGTTTATAAGGTGTGTGTTTTATTATATTGCATACATAAAGTGTAGTGCTAAAAATGTAGTCTGCCAACTTTGTGTTGGTCTACACTATACGGCAGTTTAAGGATTTGTAATTTTAAACAAAATCTGAAACAAATTCAAGGATATCAACCAACAAAACCAAGGATTATTAAATCTCTATAATTACACGGTAATTTTCATTTTGGTTTTTTTTTCTGTTAATTTTATGGTTAAGATTTTGTGGTCGTCTTCTTTATGTACATACATACATACTTAAGTACAAACGAGACGATCGATAATTTGATTTTCTTTCAAAAACATCTCGTGTCGAAGAGCACATAAGCACACAAAAAAATATGTTGATTATTTTCTTTTTTTTCCCTAAAATCGTAAAGCTCAAAAAACCTAAAAATTCCCATTCCAAAACTAAATTATTAATTTAAATTAATAAATTTAATTACGTCATAATTTTTTATTGTTGGAAAATTACTTTTTCCGTTCCAAGAATATTTCTCTCTCTTCGTCTTAATGTGTCTTGTATATATTTTGCCGTTGTTGCTGTTTATATGGAAAATTTAATTAAGAAAAATCATCAAGGTCTGGGATGAGTCTGCTAAATACTTGTGTTTGACTAAAATAGAAACTACTATATAGATAGCTATATATGTATCTACATACGTATTTTCGCGCTATATAATCTTTATGTAAGTACTAGATTAGCTCGATCTATAGATTGACAGTTTAGCTTTTTAGAAGACATAGTAAAAATTTTCAATTAAAATATGTAAAATGTATGTATATCTCTTCTCTATATGTATATACATTTAATGCACATAAACATAATATGTTTGGTAATTTAGAAAATGTGCGTACATATGTACTGCGCATACTCCATGTGCGGAAAAATCGTTTTATGTATGTCTCGCGCTAAACAATGAAATCAACAGTGTTTTTCCTCTCGCTATATATGCGTTGGTGCTGTACAAGTACATAATATATACAAGCGGCATATATAATATTCAACGAGATTTTTATCGGAATAATTTTACAGATTTTCGAGCTTCTGTCGACTAAATTTAATGAGGTGATGATGATGAGAAATCAACGATGTTTTTTATGGTGTACATTTTTATCGCTAGCTCCCTGACTGTATTATATAGAATTTCGAGTAGATTGAGTTCTAATAATTATATTGTGAAGTCTCCGAAGTTTGTAATTAGACTTTTCGACTAGTAGCTAAACAAAATAAATAATATTCGGGAAATAAACTATGACGCAAGCCTGCGACAATAAATCGTTTAGGGTTGATTTAAGTAATGTTGTTTAATTGCCTGCGCGGCCCAACTTATTGAGTAAGATGAGCAGTGGCAATATCGTTTACAAACAACATCATAAATCCATCAACTCACAACTATGTGAGCACTTGGAAAGTTGACTAAAATTTGGTATCAAGAATTTGTTTATTTTTTATTATTACTACTTAGTACTTTGGTTAAATTTTGATTGTATATCGTTTTGGCTGCGAAGAAGAGTGCATTACACTCAGGCGATCTACAGTCAGATTAGAGCAGTTTTTGTTTATAATTGGTAACTGAAACATCAAACTTTTGTTATTTAATTTTGATAGTTAATTTCTGTGATTTGGAATTTTTTATTTTGAATTGAGTGGTAAACACTAATGTGTTTTGTCTCCAAATTTTTGATTGTGCCTCACAATATTGCTGTAAACCATTTTTAGTAGTCTCGTAAGTGCTTGGGTATTGTCGCTACTCACTTTACTTGCAATAAATTAAAATCACCTATGTACATATAAAAAAAAAAAATTATTATTATTGAATTTATGTTTGTTGCTATAATCTTGAGTACAATTTTAAAACTGACTGTTAAAATTGAAAAATGTAAAATATATGTTTATCGATTTTAGTACCCGCAATATTAAAATATTGCTCACTTTGGTTTAACACCCAGGACCCTCTACTGTTTAATTGGTTAAAAAAGATTATATTTCTGTTCTTGAATCCAAGCCAAACCAAATTAAAAATCTCAAATTGGCTTGAAACAATCTGTGAAAAATAAGATAAGCCTAAATTATTTAACTTTGAAAACTTCTAGTATAGTGTCTTAATGACTATCGAATTTTTAGTAAAATTAAAAAAAACCTATATTGCGAATTATATTTCAACTGGGTATGGTTCGACTAAGACGATATTCGATCCACCATTATATTATATACTTACTTATGAAGCAACAGGATTACAGTCGAATTTAGAAAACCATGTTATAAAAAAAGATTGCAATCTTCAACAATTCATTAAAACTTTCAACAAATTTATAAAGCTTCTCGATGACAACTTTGACCAACGGTTTCTCTTTAATATTTCGAGTGAAAAATCAACCTCGATTCAATTAAAATAATAATGAACGGTTTTAAAGGCCATTACTGGACCCTTACTGAGTCAACTATTATGCTCCAACGATTTCGATCAAGTCGTTCTCTACATCGCGGAGCCATCGTCGCCTGACACGACCTCTGCGCCTACCATATGGTGGCTCTCCTTTCAGAGATCGCTGCACAATTCCTTCCGGATCAGCACGCAGAACTTGACCGAGCCAGCGTACTCGCTGACATCTTATTTCATGCACAATATCGAGGATCTTCATCAGATCTCTGATCTCGAAATTGTACAGAGCTCGGTATGTACCATCTATTTTGCGTTTTGGGTCGTAAATTACACGCATGATTCTTCTCTCAAATGTAATGAGTCATCTCTCGTACTCATCCGTCAGCGCCCAACTTTCACATCCAAACATATCAACGGGCCTGATCAACGCTTTGTAAAGCTTCAGCTTCACGGCACTTGTTAAGTGTTGAGATTTTAGCAGTGGCCTTAGAGGATATACAAAGAATGACTGCCAGCTGCCAGCCGCACTTTAATATCCTCACCCACACTGTTATCGTGAGTGATAAGAGAACCCAAATATTTGAACGTGTGGGACAATGGCACACCAGATTTTAGTAGTGGCTACCACTCCCTCAAACGTGTGGTGGCCACTACTAAAATCTGGTGTGCCATTGTCCCTAAAACCAGAAATCAGGTATTTCGTTTTGGACTCATTGATCTGAAGGTCAACTGAAGCTCAAAACTCTACAAGCGGATCAAGTATTTCTTTCACTCCGTTGCTATTCAGTCCAATCCCGCATATGTCATCTGCATATTCAAGCACCTGATTGGACTGGCGATATAAGATGTTGCGCTGAGGTGTTTCAGTTTTACGAAAGATGTACTCCAACATGAGATTAAAGAGTATCTCCCTGCCGACACCCGAGTTAACTGCAAAAATTGTCGATAGCCTGTTCTCAACTTTAACACAGCTTTGAGACTGCGTCACTGTCATCCTACACAGTCGTGCCAATTTTGTTGGCTTTCCTAGGTACTCCAGGGCAGACCACAAACTTTCTCGATTGATCGAGTCATAGGTCTGCCGGAAATCTAGGAACACCTGATGTACGGAGATGGATGTCTCATAATATTTCGATAGAATCATCCGCAGCGAAAAGAGCTGATCAGTGACTGATCGATTCGGACGAAATCCTCCTTGATAGTCACCAACCAAGCCCTCCGCTAGAGGAGTGATTCTATCCAATATAATGTATGACAGTAACTTGTATGCTGTGCAAAGGAGAGCTATACCGCGATAATTCTCACACTTCAAGCGGTCTCCCTTCTTGAAGATGGGGCTTATCGCGGCCTCTTGCCATTCGTCAGGCATAACTTCGGTTCGTCATACTAATCGAATAAGGTCGAAAAGACAGTTCCACAAAGTATCCCCTCCGAATATCAAGAAGTCCGAATTAATGCAGTCCACTCCAGGTGAGCGGTTTCGTTTCAATCTCTGTATGGCCTTAGTGAATTCCTCATGGGATGGCTCCTCAGTGCAAATCTCCGTAGTCTGTCTTAGAGGTGGCTCAACAATAGTCTGTGACGCATGATGAACATCAAGCAGCTTAGTAAAGTGTCCACTACATTCGTGAAGTACTGCGTCGATGTTGACACAGAGGTCTGAAAGTATGGTGCAGTCCAGTAATTCCTTTAAAGAAATTACGCGAACTGCGCTCAATCGATTAAGAGATCCGACTAGATAAATAAATATTATTAATTTTTTGGCAGATGCAATGAAGAAGAAATTTAAAATTACCGATAAGGTGCATAAGATGCAAATGCAACGGTGCATGTGATACTGATAAGAATTGGATGGTTCTATATATAAATCAAATATATATTTTAGAAACTACAATTGGCTAAGCTATTGGCAAACAAATACTTTTGATATTGCGATACTTGTATTTTACTAGAATACTTTTTGCCACCTGATACATTCTTTTTACCATTAGATCAGTCTGGCTTTCAACATATATTACTTTGATATATTGTTGCAGATAACCTGTGAACAATTTAGCCTTAACGAAACACTTTAATTACCATCACTAATGTTACAAATACATATAAAATTTAGTATATTAAAATTTGAAGCTTTAGGCTGTATATTTTTCATATCTGGATAATAAAGAAATATTGTTGAACGGCTTATGAACAATTTTTATTAGCTCTCATCAATTAATTGATTCACGTTCCAATGTAATATCAAACGTACAGCAATGGAGGGAATTTCAAAATTTTGTAAACCGATTGCCGCAGTCGATTAAAAAAACAAAAAATATATTTGTTCATCGTGCGAATCAAATATTAACTTCAAACGCCGACAAATTCTAACATAGTCATCACCAATTACAAAGCTCTCTACATCACCTATTACCCCGAAATTAGTCTCTTCCGTAATTTTTAGTAGTAGTGATCATGAAGAGCGTCTTTTAAATAATACGGCTGTTTTAGAACAAATTAATAAGATATTGCCAGTTATAGGCAAGTAGCCAATATATCCGAGTAAATTAGAAACTAGAAAAAAACATCAGCATCAAACACATGTATGGTTTTAACATCGTTTTTACCATCATCCTCAACATCGTAAATCGAGCCATTTGATCAGCCAATAACAGACTAAAGGAGGTTTGCTCTATACGATTAATTTATTGTAAAGAAATGAAAAACAAATTTGAACACATCATGATAAGATCCTGCTTCCAAAATCACTAACAATACAACAAAGCCAAAATGAGTTCAACGCTACACTACATGTGAAGTCTAATTTGAAATTAAAATTGGTTTTCTTTGTTTTAATAAGACAATTATTTTTTTTATCACTTATAAATAATTTTATTATGCTATTATCAGAAGATCCTTAACATTTGAGAGAAGAGTCATGCGTGTGATCTACGGCCCAAAACGCGAAATAGATGGTACCTACCGAGCTCTGTACAATATCGAGATCAGAGATCTGATGAAGATCCCCGATATTGTACATGAAATAAGATCTCAGCGAGTACGCTGGCTCGGTCACGTTCTGCGTGCTGATCCGGAACGAATTGTGCAGCGATCTCTGAAAGGAGAGCCACCATATGGTAGGCGCAGAGGTCGTTGCCGGCGACGATGGCTCCACGATGTAGAGAACGACTTGGCCTCTTCAGATTGTCTTAGACAGTATGAAGACCATGCTCAGGATCGAAACCGTTGGAGCCAGGTTGTTGACTCAGTAAGGGGCCAGTAATGGCCTTTAATACTGTTTATTATTATTATTTATTATTATCAGAAGAACGTCATTCTGCAGTTGATAATTGAAAATTTTAACACTTTGATTATTTTTGAATTTCTGGGATTGGGCGCTTTCAGCTATTGTCATCCGTATCACTAATCTGTATCACATTATATGATACATGTTCCCATCATAAATATGACCTGCATAATTGGTCAAATTTTTTGTTTAAACTGTCGGCAATGTAAATAGAAGTTACACAAATAAACTTAATTTTTCAAATAAATTACAAATACATATTATTAAATTATAAGCATGTTTAAGTATATCGTATCTGTGTTGCCCTGAAATTGTTAAGTATCAATTTCAATCAGAACTTAACTTTTTAATCAACAAGTTTCCTGCCATTTTTGTAGTCCGGAGAATTATGTAAAGAAAATATATTCTGTCATACGAATGTTTTACTTAATGTTTCATCTTTCCTCGAAATTGTATTCTGGAAAAGAAATTTGTGAGAAAATCAATTTTAGTTGTTACGTTGAAAATTGGTGTTAGCAGTTTGATGTTTGTCAAATTTTAAAACTTTATACTTTTATTTAAACGAGTTCTTTTCGATTGAACAATTTAAAAAACTTTCAGCAAAATGAATGTTATATTTATTACTTATTGTGGCTCTTGAATATTTAAATAAAAAAAGAGAATCAACAATTTATAGAAAATTCAAGGAATAAGTACGATTCATTTCTCTTGTATGAAGATTAATTTCGGCAAATTTAAGATTTCAGTGGCCTATTCTCTGATAAACATTTGGTGAAAAGAATTTGCACTTAATATATCGCTGTCTACTGTACTCAAATCTCGACATTACGTAGGTTGGTATGACGTTTATCATTTTAATATGATATAAATCCTATCAAGATTGTTTAACCAAATGTGGTTGTAACGCTTCACTTCAAACCAAAAGGTCCGGGCTATACGGTGGATGCATCACAACTTCCCAACCAAGTTCCGTCAATTTATTCCGAGTCATCAAAGATGTGTGTGGCCGTGTAATGTCATGATGGACCAACACTCCCTTCCTGTTGGCCAATTCTGGTCGCTATTTCTGGATTGCTTCGTTCAAACGGTCGAGTTGTGCACAGTACAGGACCGAATTGATGGTTTCGCCACGTTGCAGCAGCTCATAATGAACCTTCTAATCGCACCAAACACTCAACATAACCTTGTTAGCCGTTAATCTCATCTTTAAAGTCGTTTGTGGACGGTTACCAGCCTTTGACCATGAGCGCTTACGTTTGATATTCTCGTATTTTGCCCATTTTTCAAAAATTCAGTGACTGGCAAACCGCTGTGACTTTTTATATGACCCTATACATAACTATTAATTATGTAAGTCTTAATCTTCGAAAAGAACTCCGGAACAAATATTGAATTAATCATTTGACCAGATCCATAGTAACTTGGACACTGTGCTAAATTTTATTTAGAAATTTGTTAAAATAAGAAACATTCTATTTATAAAATGGAAATCAAGATTGGTTAAAATTTTCAGGATTTAAACGGGTATATATCACAAATGAAAGTTACATCCAGATTTCAGGAAGACTTACAACATGTTATAAAGAGTATTTTTCAACAGTCGCTTGTCTAAATCTCACAGATTTATTAAGTAAATAATTTGCTAACAAACTATTTTGTGGATCACTGAATGAATTTTTGGTTTCCACCAAAAGGATAAGTTAAGAAATTTGTTTGGAGATGTTCCTCAAGGTCTAAATATTAAATCTAAAGGGTCCAAATTTCTTATTCGAGAGGTATATGGTCCATCGAGTCGCAAGTAAATCATTTTCTAGTCTAAAATATGACTACTCGGTTAATTCTGCCATGCAAATTTGAATTTAAAATTAATGTTTTCAATTGGTTTTTGTGTGTTTGGAGTAGTGTAGTAAAACAGCATGAAAAGATTGCTACGAAAATTTTGGAGTTGCAAATGAAACCTAGGAAGTCGTTTATTTTATCCTATAAAAATTGGTTATTTGCGACCCAACCGAGGATATGTCCCTAAGATTAATTGGAACGTATTCTTTCTAAAATTTTAAGAATAAGCATTGCAAGTCTAAACTGTATATTATAGAAATTTTGAAAATCTTAAAATTTATTTTGTCATCATTAAAATAAAATTTTTCTTGAGCCAGTAATAACGTATAGTTACTAAAATTATAAAAAGCAATCATTTGATCAAAATTTCTCGTCGATATCCAATCTTTTTATAAGTCAAGCAATGAACCAATGTTTCGTGTCCCACTGTTCATAGTGTGGGTATATCTATTATAAAAATGGTCGTAGAAACGTCAACCAAAGTTTTGTTGTATTGGTAAATGGTTAATACCTCTTTGAAATTTGTTGCGCATTTTCAGTTACAATGGCCCCAAATTAGTTAATATTAACATCAATCATTACTTATTATTCTCCCAGTTTTAGGATTCTGTACAAAATATGTACGGAATCCTTGTTGTGTGATTTCGTTGTGCCATATGCATAACACTTTTGAACTATCATTCGTAACGTGTGGAAATTTTACATGCCTATCAAGTGAATCGGCAGATAATTCAGTAATTGATTCAAATATTCGATTCTATAAAAATATTTTTTTTATGTTATTTTTATAATGTTGTGAGGGGAATTCACTAAAGCCATGCAGAGATCGAACCGAAACCGATCACCTGGAGTGGACTGCATTAATTCGGAGCTCTTGATATTCGGAGGAGATACTTTGTGGAACTGTCTTTTCGACCTTATTCGATTAGTATGGCGAACCGAAGTTATGCCTGACGAATGGAAAGTGACCGCGATATGCCCGATCTTCAAGAAGGGAGACCGCTAGAAGTGTGAGAATTATCGCGGTATAGCTCTCCTTTGCGCAGCATACAAGTTACTGTCATACATTGTATTGGATAGAATTACTCCTCTAGCGGAGGGCCTGGTTGGTGACTATCAAGGAGCATTTCGTCCGAATCGATCAGTCACTGATCAGGTCTTTTCGCTGCGAGTGATTCTATCTAAATATTATGAGACATCCATTCCCGTACATCAGGTGTTCCTGGATTTCCGACAGGCCTATGACTCGATCAATCGAGAGAGTTTGTTGTCTACCCTGGAATACCTAGGAATGCCAACAAAATTGGTATGACAGTGACGCAGTCTCAATGCTGTGTTAAAGTTGAGAACAGGGTATCGACAATATTTGCAGTTAACTCGGGTGTTCGGCAGGGAGATGCTCTGTCAGGTGCTTGCATATGCAGATGACATATGCGTGATTGGACTGAATAGCAACGGAGTAAAAGAAATACTTGATCCGCTTGTAGAGTTTTCAGCTTCAGTTGGACTTCAGATCAATGAGTTCAAAACGAAATACCTAATTTTAGGGACAATGGCACACCAGATTTTAGTAGTGGGCACCACACGTTTGAGGGAGTGAGGGGGCTCAAATATTTGGGTTCTCTTATCACTCTCGATAACAGTGTGGGTGAGGATATTAAAGTGCGGCTGGCAGCTGGCAGCCGTGCTTTGTATCTTCTAAGGCCACTGCTAAAATCTAAACACTTATCAAGTGCCGTGATGCTGAAGCTTTACAAAGCGTTAATCAGGCCCGTTGTTATGTTTGGATGTGAAAGCTGGGCGCTGACGGATGAGTGATAGATGGCTCCTTACATTTGAGAGAAGAGTCATGCGTGTGATTTACGGCCCAAAACGCGAAATAGATGGTACATACCGAGCTCTGTACAATATCGAGATCAGAGATCTGATTAAGATTCCCGATATTGTACATGAAGTAAGATCTCAGCGAGTACGCTGGCTCGGTTACGTTCTGCGTGCTGATCCGGAACAAAGTGTGCAGCGATTTCTGAAAGGAACCATATGGTAGGCGCCGAGGTCGTTGCAGGCGACGATGGCTCCACGGTGTAGAGAATGACTTGGCTGCTTCAGGTTGTCTAGGACAGTATGAAGACCATGCCCAGGATCGAAACCGTTGGAGCTAGATTGTTGACTCAGTAAGGGGCCAGTAATGGCCTTTAAATACTGCTTATTATTATTATTATTTATAAGGCTGTCAATATGTCAATTAGATAAAAAATAATTAAAAATTAAAATTTGGACAGAAGACTAAAGTGCACAAATACTTAAATAGAAAAATTTGGTTTTAAGTATTGTCAAAATTTAAATTTTTAACAAATTTTGAACTACTCGTATAATTGACACACGGTCTAAGTATTTTTATGAAAATTTTGGAAACATTCTAGTGGATAGATTTCACGAAAGCTGTATTGAAAATGGCATGTTCAATATTTGTTAAACTACTGCTGTTGAATAAATGCGTTTTACATTCGGGATTTTGCTGTAAAATTGGTATTTTTGACTAAATTGTTGATTAAACTAAATTGATGATTAGGTCATGTCAGTCAATCAATGATGACATTACTGCCTTCATCAGATTAAAAGTTTCATCAAGAAGTTTGTGTAATCAAATAGACAGTCCGTTATAGTGTCTTCATTCGAATAAACGGATCTGTCCCAATAAAATTAATAATTTTCACTTTAGTCTTTCACTTCGAATTCGACACAATTAACCCACACGTTCAGGTGAACCTGTCATGTATCCCTATGCTGGTGTAGCGTGTGCAGTTTTTCAATATGATTTTTGTTGTGCGCCCAGACACGCAGGTAAACCTGAAAAAGGATGCGATTGTCATCGGCAAGAGGTATTTTAGAAGCTCGGCTTCGGAGCTACCCGAAACGGTCGGATAATCCTGTACATAATTGAAACAGACGAGTAATTTGAATTGTACAATTATTGTAAATGAAATCCTTAATCGACACGTACTTAAATGTAATCCTTTATTCCATTACGATGCAGGTGGCTTGAAAATAGTACGCTTGCTTTACACTAAAAAGGAAAACTCTCTCACTCAGACAATGATAATAGGTTTAATAATTTCTTATCAGTTATAATAACTGACTCCCAAGTTCATTGGATAGAGGTTCAATTTAATCAGTTTGAATATTTATATCATCAATTTAGATTGCCTTCAGCCTCTTATATTCGATATTCAACAATAGGGTAACTGAACGGAAATTGTTACACACATTCAGGTTTGCCGGTGTAGGTAAACCCTGTACAGGTATATATATCGATTGAATTTTAATATTTTCTTTAGTCGCCTGCACAGGTCAAAATAACTGCGCAGTTTTATCATACACACACTCCAGTTGACCTGTACTGGTGGGCATGTGTCGGCATATCTGACAGGTCTACCTGAACATATTTAGTCGGGTTTAAATAATAAGAATCGAGTTATAAATAGATTTACTTAGGATATTTTTATTTTTTTCATGGAAGTTTAATCCACTGAACGTAGGTATTGACGAAAAATTATTGCTGTCGTGTCAAAAAAATTATTTTCAATTTTATTTAAGGATGGAGATTAAAACTACATAAATGTAAGATTGTATGTCAAATATCCATTATACTGACTTTGTTGCTCAGTCCTGTCGTTGCGGTGGTCGTCGTGTCGTTCTGTGGATCACGAAAATATTTTCTACTATTGTACATAAGTATATGAAGGACATTTTACTCAATTCACTATAAATACTTTTGATTAGACATTCTAATTCTGTAATCTGTATTCCACAAATTTAATTTAATTTTTTATTTTTTACTTATCTACACAGTCCTTAATTTTTTGACGTCATGTTCTAATTACGTTACTGAAAATTATAAAACTAAGTACTTAAATTTTTAAAAAATCTTGCTTTTCTTGTTTTTCAATAATTTTCTCGGCTTATAATACTAATTATCATACCAATGCCTGAGTTTGTTGTTTGTAGAAACTGAACAAATCGATAAGTAAGTGTATGATATTTCTTTTGGAATTTTATAAATATTAAGAATACAGAAATACAATTGAGTCATTGTTACCAGCGGATTGATGAAGAGGAGTATAAATGTGGACTAGAAACTGAATGCGTTAGAAACGTTAGTATGTTCTTCATGTGTAGTACATAATATGTATTATAAATCTATAAAAGTTACAATTTGTTTGAAAATATTGTGCATTTCTAAAAAATTTATTCTCAGAAATTATTATTAGATTCCAACATAAATGTTAACGCTTATATTTTTTAAGACGACAGTCGACAAGAGCCCCGATACATTCTACAAAAAATTCCAAATCGTTTATAGTCTTTTTTTAAATCGTTAACAACTTAAGTTTTGTTTCTTTTAAAACACACAACAATAAAACGAATACAACAAAAAAATGAAGAAATGTAATCAACTTCCGCGGTTTAAAAAAACATAACACTATATATTATACATATTTATATACTTACTGTAAATTCAAGAAGAGTCAATGTCTTTATAAAATAAAACACTAAGTATATATACTATTATGATGATGCTTTCTTTAAAAAAATGTATATAAAATTTCGAAAATCATCGTAATCATGTTCTTTAAAAGAATTTCTTCTGTTATGTTGTGTGCGTTCACCACACCAGTTGAAGGTCAATCTTTTATGTTTATAAGATTAAGACTTTTTTGTCGAGTCCATATAGGATTTATTCCTTTTGAGATGGGTTGTGATATTTTGTTAGCACATTTTTATCGCTGACATGTTAATGCGCGCGATAATGACGTTGTGTTAAAATCTGCTTACGTTTAGCATACAAATTTATAAAAATATGATATTTCTCTTTAAGTATACTCATATATACTTATGTATTCTGGGGGCAAAATATTTCATATTGTTGAAATCTATTGTTTACATTCGTTCGAATGTGAAAAATTATTTTATTCCTTTCGGCAAACAATTTAAGGGTGTACATATGTATATACATATCTCACATATAGGTCCTCGAACGTTTACTATAATATACATACGTCCGAAATATTACTCATTCATTGTATTCTATATAGTTTTATTTATTATTGTCGGTCGGATGTTTGCTATATGTACTGAAAAAAAATGAAGCGATATAGACGGGAATAAGATAAAACAAAAAATGAATATTGAACGAAGATGGTAGTATAAATTAGAGTCACGAATTTACGTTATGGACAGAAAATCGTCTTATACATCGTGCTCTGTACTTATTAGACAAAGCTGCTTTTTTTATATTTTATTTGTATAAGTAAGAGTATTTTTCTCAACATCAATCGTTTTCGAGTCGTTTATTTTGACAAACAAAATAATATCAAGTAGTTTAAGTAATTATTTTATGTACCGTATATGTATTTTTATATTATAGTTTATTGCACTTAATATTATATTTGTTGCTAAATAATTTTTTAGTTCGTTCGATTTATATGTTATGGATGGGTATGATGAATTTTATCTAATTAACATAACAAATCACGACTTTGAGGAACTTGATCAAATACAATTTAATGCGGTATATATATTAGGATTGGTATTTAAATGGATTTAGCATTGCGGAATATTATTAATTGGCATTTGTTGTTTATGTCATCGTTGTATTTATATCTCACGCATGAAATTAATCATCTTTTTCCATCAGTCCACACATTGTACAAGTTCATCACAAGTTTTATTTATAAGTCGATTTTAATAGTACAGCCGTATATAATAACCAAGGATAATTACCACTTTCACACTTGTTATTGACTAGAAGTTATAATAATAATTACAATTTCGAGGCTATATAATAATAATAATAATAACAGTATTAAAGGCCATTACTGGCCCCTTACTGAATCAACAATCTGGCTCCAACGGTTTCGATCCTGAGCTTGGTCTTCATACTGTCTTAGACAATCTGAAGAGGCCAAGTCGTTCTCTACATCGTGGAGCCATCGTCGCCTGCAACGACCTCTGCGCCTACCATATGGTGGCTCTCCTTTCAGAGATCGCTGCACAATTCGTTCCGGATCAGCACGCAGAACGTGACCGAGCCAGCGTACTCACTGAGATCTAACTTCATGTACAATATCGGGGATCTTCATCAGATCTCTGATCTCGAAATTGTACAGAGCTCGGTATGTACCATCTATTTCGCGTTTAGGGCCGTAAATCACACGCATGATTCTTCTCTCAAATGTAAGGAGCCATCTCTCGTACTCATCCGTCAGCGCCCAACTTTCACATCCAAACATAACAACGGGCGTGATCAACGCTTTGTAAAGCTTCAGCTTCACGGCACTTGATAAGTGTTTAGATTTTAGCAGTGGCCTTAGAGGATACAAAGAACGACTGCCAGCTGCCAGCCGCACTTTAATATCCTCACCCACACTGTTATCGTGAGTAATAAGAGAGCCCAAATATTTGAACCTCCTCACTCCCTCAAACGTGTGGTGGCCACTACTAAAATCTGGTGTGCCATTGTCTCTAAAACCAGAGATCAGGTATTTCGTTTTGGACTCATTGATCTGGAGTCCAACTGAAGCTGAAAACTCTACAAGCGGATCAAGTATTTCTTTCACTCCGTTGTTATTCAGTCCAATCACGCATATGTCATCTGCATATGCAAGCACTTGATTGGACTGGCGATATAAGATGTTACGCTGAGGTGTTTCAGTTTTACGAAAGATGTACTCCAACATGAGATTAAAGAGTATCGGGGACAGAGCATCTCCCTGCCGAACACCCGAGTTAACTGCAAAAATTGTCGATAGCCTGTTCTCAACTTTAACACGGCATTGAGACTGCGTCACTGTCATCCTACACAGTCGTACCAATTTTGTTGGCATTCCTAGGTATTCCAGGGCAGACCACAAACTCTCTCGATTGATCGAGTCGTAGGCCTGCCGGAAATCCAGGAAAACCTGATGTACGGAGATGGATGTCTCATAATATTTAGATAGAATCATCCGCAGCGAAAAGACCTGATCAG
Organism: Tipula unca; assembly: GCA_951394425.1. Lineage (NCBI taxonomy): Eukaryota > Metazoa > Arthropoda > Insecta > Diptera > Tipulidae > Tipula > Tipula unca. Next base: position 60,177,521 of record OX596380.1, read on the forward strand.
TGACTGATCGATTCGGACGAAATCCTCCCTGATAGTCACCAACCATGGCTCCTCAGTGCAAATCTGCGCAGACTGTTCTAGAGGTGGCTCAACAACAGTCTGTGATGCATGATGAACATCAAGCAGCTCAGTAAAGTGTCCACTCCATGCGTCAAGTACTGCGTCGATGTTGACACAGAGGTTTCCATCCCGGTCCCGAATGGCGGTTGACGAAGGCCTGAAAGTATGGTGCAATCCAGTAATTCTTTTAAAGAAATTACGTGAACTACGCTCATTGCTGAGTTGTTGTACTTTCAGAACCTCGGCCTTCCACCATTCTCGCTTCTTCCGTCTACAAATCCGCTTAGCTGCCCTTCTTGCAAGTGCTGCCTTGTTTTTCCTTGCGATTGTGAGTCGTTGTTGCACTTCATTATGGGCTATATTTTGTTGCTCAACTGCAAGACGACACTCGTCATCAAACCAATCATTCTTGGGTCTGACTTTCACTATACCTAAAGTCTGTTGAGCAGCACTGACAACCGAAGTTTTCAGTACCTCCCAGACAGAGTTCACGCAGTCAGACTGGTAATTAGCTCCCTCAATGTTGTCGCTGACAAGATCCTGATATCGTTTCTTTTGATCTTCATTTATCAGACCTTCACAGTCGAAACGTTCCATCCGTTTCGCTGTGTTCCCCGACCTGTACGAAAACTTCCACCGTAGCTTTGCAGCGACCAAATAATGATCGCTGCCTACGTATTTGGTTGCTGACCGATAAGTTCTCACATCCTGCACAACCCGAGCTCGCCCTTTTGAAATTAACACGTGGTCAATTTGGCTCCGGGATGTTTTGCGAGGATGTGTCCATGTCTCTAGGTGTATCTGTTTGTGAGGGAAGAATGTGCTTGCTACTCTAAGATCATGAGCAATTGCAAAGTACATCATTCTCTCACCATTATCGGTCGCAGTTTCGTGTCGGGAGTACGGACCTATGTTTTCACACAAGTCGGCCTGATTTCTGCCAGCTCTAGCATTAAAGTCCCCAATTACCATTCTAACATCGTGTTCGGGTATAGATCCCATCAGATCGTCCAAGTCATTGTAAAATGAGTCTTTATCTTGGGGCTGGCTGACTTCTGTGGGCGCATGTACACAAATTATCGACAGGTTGGCTAACTTCATGCGCAGGCGAAGCATACACAATCGGTTATTGACTGCTTGAAAATCCAAAACAGCCTTCTTTACCTGCGGCCCAAGAAGAAATCCAGCTCCAAGATTTCCGAGGTCATCTCCACTGTAGAACAACGTATAGCCCTGGGACACATGGTCTCCACTTTGAGGCCAGCGAGTTTCTTGAAGAGCAACGAGTTCCAGCCGATACTCTTTCATGCACGTGATTAGACCCTCCAACGCTCCTGGTTTTCTAAGTGATTGCACGTTCCACGTGCCGATCCTAAATCTCGTATCCGGGTACTTGAGCGGGGGTCCGGTGTTGTTTTGGCGGTATAGGATCTATAATTCAAAAAAAATTCAATTAACTTAGAACAAACAATCTAATCAAGAAACTATTACCAAATTATTTAATCAAACTGCTTCCGTTTGTAACTAACAAGAACAATAAAGAATCTTTAATCACGCGATATTAATTTGAATTAAATCAAATTTTGAGAATTATATATAGAACAAATACGTATACAGTGAATAATAATAATAATAATAATAATATATATATATATATATATATATATATATATATATATATATATATATATATATATATATATATATATATATATATATATATATATATATATATATATATATATATATATATATATACTTATACTTATATATATATATATATATATATATATATATATATATATATATATATATATATATATATATATATATATATATATTATATATAGTTATATACTTATACATATACTTAAAGCTATTCGACTTGAACTAATCAACGAGTAATGTATATATGTATACATTATATTCCATATGTGCATACATATATGTATGTATACTTATTATCGAAAAGTCAGTTAAAAACCAAAAACACAAACCAAAAAAATCGAATCAATTTTCCATTTTAATGAAAAAATATCTTTTTACAAATGTGTTGAAAGAAAACTCTGTTGATTTTTCACTGGCATAAGTGATTATCCTCACTCATCGATCATGCGCAGTGAGAAAAGCACATTTTAACTGTTTATACGAAGACAGATATATACGTATACACACATGTATCTATAAGTATAACATTTAGCGCTATATTGAAAATTTTGTTCAAATTTTCTGGAAATTAGGCTGTTTTGAAAAATTGTTAGTACTTAAAAATGGTTTATTAATACTTATTACTTGCTCGAAAATTTTGTGTTGAAATTAAATATTTATTAATTTTAGAGTCTAGTATAGATATTTACAGTTTTTAAAGGTCCCTTACTGTGTCAATAATCTGAATTCAGTGGTTTCGATCCTGAGCTTGGTCTTTATACTTTCGTAGATAATCTGATAAAGTCATTGTCTATACATCATGGAGCCATAATCACCTCGGTTTTGAGCCTTAAATCACACGTATGATTCTTCTCTCAAATGTACGGAGCTATAACTCGGTCTCGTCTGGCATCGTCCAACTTTCACATCCATACATAACAACGGGGCTGATCAACACTCATATCGTAAGTGATAATAGAGCTCAAATATTTGAACCTCCTTAAAATAATAAATTAAAAAGAAGGGGAAATTTTACAAATTCTTACTGTATCTAAAACCATTTTAGCGTTGTTCGATATATAATATTTATTAAACAATTTAGAAATGAGTCTTGTTGGGGATTTGCAATAAAATATAATCTGGGATTGCCTACTAAAAATGAAATTAAATTAATGAATTTGTTCTAAGTATATTAAGAATTGTCTTTTCACTTTATTTATAATAAAATGTAAGACTGACTTCTTTTATTTTATTTATTCGAAGCAGCATGTACATGGTTACATCATTTGGTCGGTGGTATACTGGTTTAAGCTATGGCGTTGGATCGGGAGTTACCAGATACAGATTTAGCCGGCTACTACCAACATGCGTTTTGTAATATGAAAATTAATTATGCTCTAGCCTTCTTTCTTTTTTTATACTAATCTATACTATGTGTCTTAACTCAATTAGTTAAAAAATTTAATAAAACTTAAAATTTTGACAGAAAACTCAAATTTAGTTACGTTTGTTCATCCATAAAATGAACAAATAAATCATAAAATTTGATTTTCCAGTCAAAATTTTAATTTTTAATTATATTTTTAACTAATTGACACACGGCCTTATTTAAAATAGATACAATTTAATTAAACTATACTGTCGAATTTTAAGATGGGGATTTTATTTTGTAAGCCAATAATTCTTATTGTGCTGTGGATGTTCTCAAATTAAGGTCATATAAGTATAATACTGAAGGTATTGAACTACAAAATTATTTTACTATGGAATGTTTTGAAAATTGTTTTATTTTTTACGACCGATACGATCGGGTCCATATCGAATAAAATAACCTAATTTACATTAAAATTGTTAATTTATGATAATCCCGGTTAACTATTACTTAAATGTCATTCAAATTTATTTGATTCGAAATCATAAGGAAAAATAAATCATAAAACTAAACTATCAGTGTTGTAAATTCTAAATTACCAGATTAAAATTTCAACCGCAAAAATCTTATAAAATTTTTAAAATTTTACTCAGAGTCTGATTTCTGTGAAAAATAATTATTCTGTGATAAAATACGACATTTTACTATATGAAACCATATTTTTACAGCCACAGAGTAGCATAATAAAATCACAGAAAGTATTCGATGCTCACACAACCAAATGAGCGTTCGTTTGAACTGAAGAGCGCAAATCTTCACATCAAATAATTTAGTTATAATTCACTTAATTGATCTACTGAAGAAAAGCGGCCCGTTCGATTGATACTTTCACTTCAGATAAATCTTAAAAATATATTTTATATTGTTAAATTTTTTTATTAAATTATTTCTGTCACAAATTTTCTTTTTAATCGCACGAAATGAAAAGAAATGCCAAAAATAAAAATAAATAACTCATTTGAAGTAGTATCTACACGAGTAAAATATCGCTTCAGTTAATCCAGTTTCTCAGTTTTTAACTGAAGTCGAATTTGCGAATCGAACTCTTCCTTCAGATCAATTACTTCAGATATAGGTACTACTTCAATTAATTCCCCTTAAACGAACGCGATTCAAGTCGGTATTCAAAGCGAAATTATGGTCGAACTAGAATCTATTTCTAATTTGTGGATGGTGTGAATATTACGAAAACTTCAGAGAATTTCCGGACAAATATTCAATTATTTGAAAAAACATTTTAGTTAATTCAATAAATTTTCAAAAAGTTCCGTGAACCTATGTAGTTCTTTGCTTTTACACAGGTTTATAAAGACACGACATTTTAAGAAAAGTGAATTTTCATAAAAAACTAGCGGGACCCGGCGCGCTTCGCTGCACCCAAATACAAAAAGAAACTTAAATTTAATTTGATTTTGTTTTATTAAAAAAACTTTAGTTTTATTTTGAAAAAAAAAATAAAAAATAAATTTAATACAATGGTATACACAACATTTTTAATTTTGTTTTGCGGTGCATAAATGAATAAATTTTTTTGGTGCTCCCACTCTGGAAGATGCGACATATAATTGCCCATGAGAGAAGCACGGATCTTCCAAATTAACTCCACACACCTGCAGCGTTTGGCCTTGCGCTTTATTCACGGTTATAGCAAAAGATAATCGGACGGGAAATTGCAAGCGTTTGAAATCAAATGGCATGTCTGTTGGAATTAATGGAATGCGCGGTATCAACACATCTTCCCCTTTTGCTGTGCCAGTTAGTATTGTTGCTTCAATCAAATTTGGCATTAATTGTTTAACTGCAAGTCTTGTCCCATTGCAAAGCTTCGGTGAATTGAGGTTTCGAAGAAGAATGATTGATGAGCCAACTTTTAAATTCAAGCAATGCGGTGGCATACCAGGTGGTTCCAAAGAATTCAAGAATTCGACTGGATAATTGATTGCATCTTCTTCATTCATGGCAGTATCGATTGATTTATAAGTAACCACATCACCTGGCAACTTTTGTTGAATTATAAAATTTATTTCATTCACATTTACATTTTTTGGTGCCAAAATTGCGCATTCTCTCAACCAATTATGATTTTTGTAATTTTGAATAATATTTGGAAAAACGCGATCAATCAATTCATTTTTTGATGGTAAAATGGTACAAAAATTATTAGGTAGCGTGATGAAACCCATTGACATCACTTGCAATTTTGCCCTCTCCAATCTTCAACAACTGTTTCGAAAACTCACGTGCCGATGGATCATTTTGAAGACTAACACGCATATTTATATTAAGCGATAGCCTTTGTACATGTCTCCACAAAGAAGTCCTTTTCAAACATGCATTAATTTGATCGGCTGGAGCTGATCTCGGAATGACGGGCAGCGTTTGTCGAAAATCACCAGATAGCAATATTAATGAACCGCCAAACAGCTGTTGATTACAACGTAAATCCTGTAATGTCCCATTCAATGCTTCCAAATATTTTTTATGTGCCATTGGACATTCATCCCATAAAATGATTGATGTTTGTTGCAAAACTTTAGCCATTCCAGAATTTTTTGATATATTGCATACAGGAGTTTCAACGGTTTGCACATTTAATGGTAATTTCAAAGCTGAATGAGCGGTTCGGCCACCATCCAATAATGTAGCTGCAATACCGGATGAAGCAAGTGCCAATGCAATTTTGTGTTGAGAACGGATTGTTGCCAATATTGTGGAAATCAAAAATGTCTTTCCCGTTCCACCAGGAGCATCCAAAAAATATAGGCCACCGGTATTGCCTGTTACAGTTTGCATAATTGTATCATATGCATGTCTTTGTTGCAAATTTAATTGAGAAATATGTGTTTGAACAAACGCGTGTAGTAAACTGCAATTATACTGTTGTTCGCGTCGTAGTTCACGCTCAAATATGTCGTGCATTGGGCGATTTGATGCAACCATACCTAATTGAGCTAAAGCCTTATTTGTCATCATAAGACACATATCCTCAATCATAATCAATGCTTCATTAAACATTTCTGGTGTACGAATCAAATCACGGTTATTTCTTGCATGTTGAAGTAGAAGTAAAAAGTCTTCAGTCATACAATCTTTATACTTATTCCACAATTCAAGTGGATTTGCTGGAAAACATGTTGCTATGATTATCGCAAACAACATACGTATTTGTTTAGGTGGAGCTGTAATTGCAGCATCATGAAGCGTAGCATCCCAATGGGTATCATCTTCAAGCAAATGCAATCGCTGGCATGCATCGCGATATGTTGCACACAATTCACCACCAACAGTTCGCAAATCTTGAAATGACGGTGGCCCACGTACGTTAACCAACAACAACCGCAAATAAAAACATTCAACATTATTTGGACTAACTGTGTAAATGCGTCCCAAAGTATCCGTTGAAAAAACACCGGAATAACCATCGACAGGTGTTCCTTGCTTGCGCCGTTGAAATTTTTTTGTTGATGCATTCCAAGTGAAGTACTGAGGCACTGCAGAATACAGTAATGTTCGTGCAAATTCATCCGATTCGCATAACTTGAAAAATGCTGTTAGTGTAGTTTCTGGCGACTGAACTGCTCTTTGTGCAGCATTTGCATCGGTAAAATAAACACGTTGGCCATTTTCAAGATGAACTGCCAAATGTACAACAACGGGATGCCTGTCATGGATGGGAAATAATAAAATTCGCCACACTGCTTCATTGGTGCTAATGTATCGCCCCATTTAATACTGCAAAATTTCATCAGTTCGATTTTCATCAGCCACTCCGAAAACTGCCATATCGCTGCCCTTATTGACATACTTGCAAATATATTTGATAGATTTAACTGAATTGCAATATTCGACATTGATGTGTGCATTGTAAATTTTTGACAATATTGGCGAATAAGGTACTATCCAACAATTATCAACTTCAAAGTCTTGGCCTCGGCTTTTAATAATGGTCGATTTACCATTATCTTGAGTTGATCGTCGTCGATACAATGGATATCCATCGTCACCATGAATGGTGTCAGCGATCAATTGTTTGGGAAACCGCTTTGAGCCTTTGCCATCAACCATGCATGGTGAAACCGAGCAAATAGCGCAGTGGTTAAAGCTGCGACGTTTGGATCGGGAGGTACCGGGTTCGAATCCCAACAGAGGCGGGGTGCAAAAGGGATTTTTCATCTCCCGATTACGATCGGTGATTAAATTGAAAACATCTATGACCCTCTGTTGGAATGTAGAACTCATGGGCCGACCCATCTTTCATGTCACTGTACAGGGTGACATGGAGCTATGCAATGCGCAGATGGTATACTGTACTTGTGTGAATGGGATGAATGAATGGATTGAATGAATGTTGTGTGAATGTAAGGTAAGGCTATGGACCAATAGAGTGTCTATGCCAAGTCCTTTTTAAAAAAAAAAAAAAAAAAAAATGCATGGTGAATTTGGATTTATTTCACCACACGGGCCGTGTATCATATTTTTCGTAACAACTGCGAATAATCCTGGATCGATGGTTTGATCAGGAATTTCGGCCGATATGACACTATCAATCATATCAGGTGTGATTTTTTGTACTAACCATATCAAAATGTGTGCGTGCGGCAAACCTCTTTTTTGCCACTCAATTGTATACATATAGCAGCGCACTTCTCCAAATACACGAAGTTTAACAATTAAATCCATTAATTTTTTTAATTTTTGGTTGAATACACGCGCTGTTATATCGTGACGATCAGTTGGTACTTGACCGTCAAACAAACAATCAGCCACATCAGTCCACTTTGGATTGCAAGTAAATGTAATAAATAAATCTGGTCTGCCGTATAGTAACGAACATAAGACATCGCATCCTGCGTATACTCATGCATGTGACGTGGACTACCGATATATGATGATGGTAATATAGTGAAGCGGCCAATATCACTCACATTTACATCGTTCCTTATCGCATCACGTAAATGCATATATTCTTCCGATCTCAATCGGGCTTGATTGTGACGAATAAAATTCAATCGTTCAGTTTCGATTTTGGCATACATGTCAACAATATATTGATGACACAGTTGATTGCATCGCAAAATGTAATTGTCTTGTTGATCACGAATCATCAATCGATATGAATAAAAATTCATCGCACTAACTTTTTTGTTAGTTTCTTGACCTGCAAAGAATCAAAAATGTTCGATTAATAAATTTGAAATATTACTCATAGATTACAAAAGAAAATAATCAAAAATCATAATTTTTGTACCAGTAATTGTTGGATTTATCATTGGTATGTTGATATGATAAGCTTCAGCACCTCTCCAATATAAAATCGGATATTGCAATGCATCATAACAACGGTGTAGTTCGGAAATGCGTTTTAATTGCTCATTTCTTCGGAACAAAATAATATCCCTTGGCCGAGTTTGTTCACCAACTATTACGATTGCTACTTCATCAACAGTTGGAGCATTGAATCTCCGGGCATGTTCTCCGATTGGTGTTCTATCGGCGCTGATAATAATTGTGTATTCATCGGAGGGCATCCGATCCAGTGCAGTCTTAAACAAATCCACCAATGCATTATACTCATGGAAAAATCTTTGCAGACGAAGAACAATTTCTCTTCTTACATTCCGAGCAATTGCACAGCGTTGATCCAATTCCTGATCCTCATTACCAACGAAATATATTTGTAAAAACTGATGATCAGCATCTGGAAATGGTAACAATGCCCCAGCTCTATGATATATCTGGCCTTGAATCTGTAAAGTTTGCGAAATATATGTACATGATGGATCGGAATTTATTCCATTAGCTGTAATCACCTTGAAAGTCGGCATAAATCCATCTCTTATAATATTCGTAGCTCCAAAAGATGTCATTTGGAAGCATGAATTGTATTTTCGAATATTTGTTCGGAAATGCTTCAACTCCGGTGAATTATCATAGATCAACGAATGTAAAGGATCTGGTGGTGGTTCCAATACTGGCAGTTTCACTTTTCCGCCAGCACAGCACATGCCAGGAGTTTCGTTAAGATATTTCAATGCTTTGCAATGTACACATTGTACATTCATGTGGCCAATATAAGCATGCATACTGTAACAGCGATGCTGTCATAGTTAAAAGCCGCACGTTCCATTTGTCGTATGGTTCGAATTGAAGTGCGTCTCCGCCGATTTACAGGCTCTTGGTTATCAGGAGATGTGCTTCGCTCTGCTTGCTGGTCAATGCTTTCCTGACGCTGCTCTGCAGTATGTGTTCGTCTATGTGCTGATACGGAATTCGTGCGACGGGTACGTCTCCCAAGATTTGATCGCTTTCTTCCAGGCATATTAATAAGCAAATCTAAACATATTATAATTGTAATGCATTTGTATTAATGTGTAGTAAAAGTTATCAAAGCCAATGTTCAGTGTTCAAAGCAAAGGTTCACACACACACACACACACACACACACACACACACACGTGGTTTTTAGGTGGTAGGAATCCGCCACAGGTGTTTGTCCCACCGATGCATCGTCTTCCGAAGATTTTCCACACATTACCCAACCCCACAAAAAAAAAAAAAAAACACACACACACACGAACACACACACACGAACACACACACACGAACACACACACACACACACACCACATAACCTTAATCGTCTGGAAAATACGAAAAAAAAACAACACTCACCGGCAAATGTAAATTGTTCAATCAGAAATGAGCACGGCAAACTGAAATTCACTATAATCGATGAAAATTTACTGGAAATGTACAAAAAAAATAGAATTAAAAATCACTTCGAATCAGTTTTCAGTTGCGATGAACTTACCTTGCCTTGCGTAGTACTTACCAAAATGTGTGAGAACACTGGATGGCCAACAATATGGTTGGTTGAATTTTACGCAGTTTTGTAAATTAAAGACACGTTATTTTCTTGTTGGACTGTGACTTTATTGAAATTTTGTTGAATTTGCATCAGAAATAAAGGTACAAAAACAAACTTGGAAATACCAATGGAAAATTATCAAAATTATTAAATGATTCACCAAACACGATGAATGCCAATAATTGATTTTGATTGAAAATACTTAATTGATTTTTGTTATTTCGATTTTTTTATGTCAAAACAAAAATATTCTGTGATAAACGGTTAAATTTAAATTATGTCGCTGATTTTTTTATCTACTTGTTCGCATTTAGTAAATTTTTAGTAATTTTTTCATCCGTAACACAGATGGCATATTATTTACAAAAATCAATTGAAATCATATAATTGATTTATTAAAAATCTTTAACAACTCACGAACGGCTCGACTGATTTAGACCAAACTTCACATTAACCATCTACACATAAATACAAACGTCCCCTAAAATTTTGGCTGAAATCGGTTCGGTGGTTTTTGCGTGATGCGGTTACAATGAATTGTAACAATATTTTATATATATACTTAGATAATTTCTTAAAAATTATCAACTATTCAGGCGTTGTCGATATGTACAATTTCGATCTTAGAACTTTCGAAATAACATTATCTAATTTTCTCATTTAAAGATTTATCTCTAGTCTTTCACAGATGCCAGAGGCAGTTAAAAAACATTTCTTCTCCTATTGGTTACGTTACTTTGAATTGCTTTACCTTGCAGATTGATCAACCTAATATTTCTTTCGCGATATTTGTGACGATAATAATTTGGAGGGTTATTTCTAAACGCGATAATTTGTATTTATAATATTCTTATTTTTGATTTGAATAATCGAATCTGTTGCAAATCAAATAGGACTATTACAGTTTCGAATTCCGGAAAAACACCATGCTTTCTCAGAATCAACAATTTTTCTTTAATTGAAAATTGTTTTATCCGGAATTTATGACCATTTTATTATTTCCAAGAACATGAAATCTTCTTTGAAACTGTATTGTTCATATTAATTCTGAAGCACAATAGCTGGCGATCAGAAATTATAGTTTTCACCAATTTAATTAACTTTCTTTTTACCTATGTTCATTTTGCATAAATGAGGCACGCAATCAAATCCTATTTTTCTTCCCTGGTGTAGACAATAAAAAATTAAAAGCTTATTCAAATTAAGGGAAAGTTTCTTACAACTTATTTCTCTTGTTGCACAACAAATATTACATGCAACTCGCATAGTGTCATCACGACACCGAATCTACATTCGACTCACAGTCAGTCCTGCTAGAAATTAAACAGCCTAAATTTGGTTTGGTTTATTATTTTAATGACAGCTTTTAATTATATACAGACGGAAATTATATTCATTTAATTTTTTCACTTAAGAGGTCATGTAGCAATGAGCTCTTAAGTGAAAAAATTAAATGAATATAATTTCCGTCTGTATATAATTAAAAGCTGTCCTCAAAATAATAAACCAAACCAAATTTAGGCTGCTTAATTTCTAGCAGGACTGACTGTGAGTCGAATGTAGATTCGATTCACCACAGATATACATTTTTGAAACGAAACTCTTGATATTCGATAGTTTTAAACCAACAAAAATAATCAAAAATAGAAATTTTATATGTCATTCCACAAGACCTAATTTTTCAAAATTTACAAAGTTCAAATCATTTTTCTGGATTTTTTGCTCTTAGTAACACTTTGATAAGTAACACAGTAGAGTGAGCTTCATTTTGTTCGTAAGCAGATATGCCCTTTACAGCTACGGGTGCGGTTGTTAAAGGATTCTTTGGCTGTTTTTCGAAAAGTTTCACAATTTGCTTGAATACTCCTGACTAGATAACAAATCTTAACTTGAGGATTTCGTTGAATCCGACATTTGATGATGTTGCGTAGCTGTGGATTGTTGATGGTGCGCGGACGATCTCTTCCTTGACGGTCTAAAGCAGCGCTGTTGAACTGGCTGCCCGTGGGCCTCTTGTGATTTCTTTTTCTAAGACCAGCGAAGCTTTTAAGCTTTGTGGCTGTAGAGACTATAACAAATCTTTCGTTGAAACAAAGAACCTATTATCTGCTATATTTTTACTTAGAGTAAGGAGATCTAATTTTGCATAGCCAAGTTCACTGGCTAAGCGCAGGAAAATTCTATTCTAAAAGAAATTAAGCTTTTCCTTCCGCAAACAAAATTGACCTGGTAAGCCATATCGTCGGATTTCGCAATAAATTATGATTGCTACGGTCGCATATGATTAAAACCAACGTGGTTCTTGGCGCACTTCGAGTCGTGTAAATTGACTCAACATTTTGATACCAAATTTTCTGATTTTGACGAACCTAAACCGCAATTAAAACTATTTAATAATCCGACGAACAAGCTGATGCATTTTATATAAAACTTGTTGATTGGGATTAATTTAATTTACCTACATAAGTTTGTTATATTATTTTGTAATCAATTGAAATACACTTTAAATGACCAATTTTAGTTTAAATATTAATGTATACGTAGGGTACCCACTCACCAAACTATTTTAAAATAAAATCGGCCCCCATCTCCAAAGAAAGTCAGCGCTGGTCTGAAAATTACCAGAGTCCCGATATCCTTTAATTACTTTGAAGACTCTTGAACATGGACGACAAAAGCTTTAAATAAAAGAGAAAAAATTTTGTTTAAATCGTAGGCGCGTACGAGGAGTTTAATTCAATTTTATTTATTTCCCCATCGCATGTCTAATTGATGGTAACTTCATGTTAACGAACAACTCCGTGATTGCAGGGTAGGTACATGAACAAAGTTGTCGAGCGATTCTAATTGCCAATTTCTGTTTATACTTTTTTTAGTCAACTATAAAGTGAGGATATATGATAAATGCGAAAAAAATGTCACGTTAAAACGGAGCTGAGCATTTTCCGGTTCAACGATTAATTTTAATTTTTACCAATCATATATCGTATAATGAACATTAAAATTTCGTATTTTTGAATGCAATAATTATTTTTGGATGCAACAATTCAATTTAACAAAGTTTTCAATTAAATCCGACATATACACTTTTCCAGTTAATATAAAGTTTCTGGTAGATGGGTAATGCTTAAAATAGAACACACAAGAATGGTAATCACCGATGATGGCCTATACCTATTTACCTTAATTTATTATGATGCTTTTGATGATAACATTTCAATTTGAACGGAAGAAGTTGTTAAATTTATGATTCGCGATGAAAAATCAACATTGGCAGTATTTTTTAGGAATATGGTTTTTTAAAAATGGATATTAGTATCGAGTGTTCCCTAATTTAGTTTAGTACTTGGGGTCAATTGTTTCGATTGTTTTTCTAATATAATTTTTCATTGATTTTTATCCCTTCAAGACAGAGTATTCTCATATTTTTAATAAATTATTTAATCATGAAACAAACTTTTGCACTTTTTGAGTTGGCATTTGTGATGTGTCAAATTGACAGTTAAAATTGTTTTGGAAAAAAGTATTTGTCAAATCCAAAATGTCGTTTTAATGACATTTGATTTGTTGGTGTGTATATAAAATGAGAAGTTAGTCGACCAAAAAACCTCGAGTAGATAAATGACTCGAGAGTAATAAAATGTAGCCTTGGGTGCAAGATTTTTTTCCAATCGAACAAAATGAGGGTGAAAAGGGTACCCCTTATGCATTGAGTGCAATCAATGAAACATCACATAAAGTAGCATAGTACCTTAAATTGAGATGCTTATGTGTCGTAACCTATTAAAACTGTCTGATTTTGTATGAAATTGAACCTAATTTAAATAATTTGATCCTTACGTACGAATCGTTTTTAAAATAATCAATTTACGTTTTCTGGTATACCTACATGAAGGTCTTAAATTCTGCAAACAATAATCCCTTCTATAACACATTCAACAAAAAATTCGTAAACAAATTTGTTATTTCTTATCCAACAGATTATCTTAGCAGTATGCAAAAATACTTGCATATATATCTAAATAAAAATAATCCAAGCCGTTAAGTTTAAATCCACGAGAATGTCTTATCATCAACGTCTTGAGTGCTTTTCTCGTTTTTGTATTGTTAATTCCGTTACGAGAGCATAAAACAAAAAAACAAAAAAATCATAAAGAAACAGAAAATTAAATAAATTATTTATGAATTTGCTATTATTGCTTGTCAGCTTTCCTTTTTTGTATACTTTACTAGAATTTTTCTTCGTTAGTTAGAAGATAGAGTACCATAGGAAAACCCAACACCAACCTAAGTAGAAAAAAAGTTAAAAAACAAAAAAAGGATTTATTTTAATTTATGTAAAATACTTAAGTTCCCTCATAAAGGAATAATTTTTTGTTAAAATATACATACATACTCGTACAACACAGAGAATGTGATTTTTTTTCTTTCTTCGAAAAAAATGTTTGCTTCCTTGCGTACCGGAAATAAACAACAACAGTTTCATTTTATTTTTAAGGAAAATGAAAAACAATGCGAACAAAATTAATTAAAAATTATTATTAAAATGATTTTTCATAAATTTAATTTTATTGTTTTTCTTTCGTTTTTTTTGGTTTTGTGTGTGTGTGTTGAGTGTTCGTGTTTAATTATAATTCCTTTTGATTAAGTGTATTTTTAAAATTAGTACATGTGTGCTTTTTTGGCATTCGGCGAACGTTAGATAAGTTTAATGATATTACATATAAATTCAAAATGTAATAATAAAAGAATTGATATACAGAAGAACTTATAGCCGCCGCCATAATAAATTTGAACACAAGTTTTTTTTTCCAAAATTTGCCTATAGTTTTTGTGTAATTAAAAATAGTTGCCCGGCGCTGGAAGAAGATTAGAAATTTCGATCTGACGAAACTTGAATAACTATTATAGTATATGGAGATGTGTTCCTCTTTTTTGTAATTAAAACAATCTGTGGTGGTTAGCCCGTTACAGGTCGTTTGGCTTCAACTTTTAATTGGTTAATTCGCAGCACTATTACACTACGATCAGGAACACTTCGGGCACTATCTAACTCCAATAATACCAAGAACTCACAAACTCATTTGAATAACTTTTAAATATAAATTTTATTATTTATATGAGTTTTAATTTAATTTTGTAATGTAGTTATATTGGCGGTAACTTCAATTCTGTTCTATTATTTGATGAACAATAAATAAAAAACAACATAGAAAATAAATACAAAATCAAACGTATAGTTATATTTTCAGTGCACAATATCGTTACAATATAGTTCATGAAGTAATCCGTCATAAGCATAAAAAAATAAAAAACGCAAATAAAGAAAATGCATTATCACACTAAAAATATTGAGAGCAATCAGGTATGCAACCGATGAATGTGTCACAACAGGTTTAATATATATTAATTCTCACTGTGCCAAAATAATTTACGAGATATACTTAATATGGTTAGTTACATATACATGCTATCAGTTTGTCTTTGTTTACAAAAATATATTTTGTCAATTATACGTAATTTTCTGATTGATCATATATTGATAATATCACAATATATAGGTTGCTGTTAGGTGTAGCTGAATGATAATATAGAAATGATTTATAGTGATATGATGAACACTGTATCACTCAGCCCGCAGATGCATCCCCATTGATCTGAACTTGCCTTGTGCTTAGTTAAAATATGATTTCAGATGTCTCAAATTTGACCTATCGTAGATTTGTTGACCGCGATGTCGAAAGTATTGTTTTACGTTTTTCAGTCATGTATGCTGGTTTAAGTGACTATGGCGATTGATACATTTTCCCTTGTAATCAATTAAAAAATATTTACGCAATCTTCGCCCAACTGAAAATGGCTCTTCGTATTGTCACTCGTGTCTTGACTTTGTCACAGTCCGTTAAATCTTTTAGAATAAAGATGTTTAATTAATTATCCGGCTGTCCGTAGACAAGATCAGCAGGAGTGCAACCGATATCAGTTGTGATCGAAGTTCTTACTTATTCCAACGAGAATAAATGGGAGTTCTTCACTCCAATTAGGAGTATCCAATCTAGACTATAAAGACACTTTTAAATGGCGGTGAAAATGCTCAACTATCCCATTTACCTGCGGGTGGTATATCGTCCATCGTTCTGTGGGAACCTAGCAATTTTTTAAATTCCTTGAAAATATTATTTTGCAATCTGGAAATGGACTGCCTTAATCAGTCGTGATTTCGAGTGGAACACTGAATCTTAAAATATACTGGTCTATGAAAGCTGAAGTAAAAGATGGATGCTCTCATATCAGCCAGTGGGACTCTATCTGGCCCAGTGTGTGAATCTGTCAACTATTGTGAAGCTTCTTGAAGTCGCTTCGTTAGGAAAGTAGTTAGGAATCTAGTTAGGAATGTGCGGACGTCTTCCGCGAGATTCGGAACTAGTTAGTAAACCTGTTTGTTTGGAGCTGCGCGATTTTGAATATAGTTACACTACAAGCTAACAGTTGCTCCAAATCTAGTGTGGTACTTATATGATAAATAGTAGTCATCTGAGACTCTGCCGAACGTGATAGAGTATTTACCACAACGTTGTTTTCACCTCTAAATTACTTTATGTCTGTGGTGAATTGTGAGATGTAGTCGAGCGGGCGATTCACCGTGGATTTCTTTCCGTTTTGTCGCGATCTACAGTAGTCAGTGGTATGAGTCGGTATTAATATGAAATGGCCTACCTTCGACAAAACATCGATAGTGCTTTATTTCACAATACATGGACAGCGTTTGCGGACGAAAGCAGAATATTAGGGGCTCCCAATTTCTAGAGTTTTTTTAAAAATTAAAAAATTACCCACTCAACCAAGCACGCTGAGATGATTGTGTGTTGGAGCATGATGTTCGGCTAATTGAGGAATGAAGCTATGGTAATAGGTAACCTTGTCCACTGAACGCTGCACTTGCCTGCTTATAGAAGTGGGTTGAGGAAAGGATTGGAATACACGGCATTAGCTGTTTTATGAATGCCATGCACTGTGACCGGATTTGGATATACGGTCGCACTAGATCTATTGTTGTGAATATGGTGCAATTTCTGTAGTGTATGGCAAATTGTGTATGTGGAGGCAGATGATACATATCTGCGTTTAGTAAGCGATAGTGCCCAGTCCGGGGTCGTTGCTGCCTCGTTTTGTCACTAAGTAGTGTTTCACTAACTAGTTTTGTCATGATGTAGTTCGCCATATGGTCCTTCAATAGCAAATAGTCTCGGAACTGTATGAGCGATTGTAATAAGATCAACTATTCCGACAGATAGCCCCGTATTGTTCGGCAAAATGAGACTGTTTTTTCATACAGTTTTTATATTTTTATTTGTTCTATTTACTGTTGACAGAAAGAGTCTAAATTTTGTCAGGTTCATTTTGCACGAAATTCATTTCTCGAATTATTAGAAATTTTATCCTAATTTATAATTTAAATATCAGTCCAGCTTAATACTACTAATTTTTTTAACAATTCATACATGTTAGCACAATTAGAAGCGAAGAGAACATCTTTTAAATTTTCATTAGCCAATCCAGATGTTATATACTGCGTAACAGTCTCATCAATTAAATTAAATTAATCATTTTCCCAAACTAACTAAGTATTTCATTTAGTTATACAAATATAATATTTTCTCATGAGATAATTTTATTTTGGACTGAAGTAAACTAGAAACTTGTATGCTCAAACAAAACAACCTGAGTGACGTTCAAAACAGAGCACTGTTATCGTCCCAATATTTCGGATTCACTCATTTGGATTCAAAACACTAATTACGAAATGATTTTCTACTCACCTGAGATGTTGGAAACATCTTTGGATTAGTATATATTTTCGCCAACGCCAAAATTCATCATATTGTTGATGAACTGGTTTGATCTATACTCGTACGGAACCCTAATATGATGTCCTCCGTTGTTCGTCTGTTCAGTCTGTCACAGGCTCATAACTTCTGGTCTATAATTCGTATCTATAGTAGAAATTTTGCATGCACATTAAGTCGTTCACAGATAGTTCACAACTATTATGAAAGAAAAAAAATTAATTAAAAAAAATATTTGGTATTATATATGTTCTAGCTGTAACCGTCGTTGCGAAATTCAACGTTTCGCGTTTCTTCACATAATATCGTTATTTCGGTTTTGCCACGTCATACTACCAATTCGTCCAAACCGTCTAAACGAGCTTAAAACAATTAGATCGCTAAATATAGAATGTAAACAACAAATCAATTTTCATAAAAGCAAACTGCATGCAATAAATTAATGTTTGATCTAATCAACACTCAATAACTTATCATATAATAACCCATAAATTATTATTACACCACCAGGCATAATAATTGCACAACACTATATACGATCCAGTGCGTATATTTGTATATATAGATATTAAATAATTCCTAAGAAGTAGCATAAAATTGTTGAATCAAATGTACAAATATAATATGAAAGATTTATGTTCATACGTACATATAAGTATACACATAAATATATATTATGTACAACGAGATACACTTGTACAACTCTATATACAATGTACTTAATGAAAAAATAAAAAGTTCAAAAGTGGCACCTTTCTCAAACAACATTGTTTGAATTACTCAATCATCAACATTATATCAATTGAATTGAATTGAAATAAATAAAACGGCAAAAAAAATCTCATAAATATTTATTTATTTATGTTATTTACTTATGATTAAAGAGATAGAGATTTACAACAACACGCAGCATAATGTAAGACGAACGATGAAATCTCAAATCAAACACAAATAAATCTGAGAGATTTTTCGGAGATATACGGTTTGTGAAAGTGAAAATTTTCATAATTTTTTTTTTGTTAAATTCAAATTAATTTTTATTATTTAGTAAATTAGCCTATAGGCAAACAGGGCCACACACAACATTATGTATACATATAGATAGAAACATACATAATATATAGGGTGACTAAATTGTTTATTATTTTGTGTTATTGTGTGTAAAGATTAATGAGGACATGTCAAAAAATAAAGGAAAGAATTTTTCATTTTCATTTTTGGGACAACGACAAGAAAAGGGAAAATCATTCCTAAACAAATACACATTAAGGATATATTTATAGAAAATAGGATTAATATTTATACATAAATATATAAACATACACAAAGATAAAAATGTGTATAAAATATACTTACAGTGTCGTCCTAAATTAAGATACCAAACACATACATATACAACAAAACCAAAAAAGGATTTACTAATTTAGCATTTATAAACATTTTTGCCTTATTGTTATTGGGGACTTTATTATTTAGGATATAAATATTTATGTTACTGTTGGTGTATATATATACGTACGTACCTTTTAGAGTAAGTTGATATTAATAATCAGAATTTAGTAGATTGGAAATATATTTACAAGAATTCTGTATATGTACATAAATAGAATAATTTTCATTAAGTTATGATGTTGAATTTTATATTCTGATTCATTTTATACATGTATGTTGTGATAATTGGATTATAGGTATATTTATGTAAATAACTTTTAACATTTTGACATTTTAATTAATGACAAATTTTAAATAACAATTTTTATTGAATTATTAAAGGTTTTATAAATGGGTATAACGTTTGAACTTTAAACTATGTCTGGGATGATTTAAGAAAGTTATTAAAAATGTATTTACTATGAAAATTTGGTATTTATATTCTGAATTAATAAAATAATAATAATAAACAGTATTAAAGGCCATTACTGGCCCCTTACTGAGTCAACAACCCGGCTCCAACGGTTTCGATCCTGAGCATGGTCTTCATACTGTCTAAGACAATCTGAAGAGGCCAAGTCGTTCTCTACATCGTGGAGCCATCGTCGCCGGCAACGACCTCTGCGCCTACCATATGGTGGCTCTCCTTTCAGAGATCGCTGCACAATTCGTTCCGGATCAGCACGCAGAACGTGACCGAGCCAGCGTACTCGCTGAGATCTTATTTCATGTACAATATCGGGGATCTTCATCAGATCTCTGATCTCGATATTGTACAGAGCTCGGTAGGTACCATCTATTTCGCGTTTTGGGCCGTAGATCACACGCATGACTCTTCTCTCAAATGTTAGGAGCCATCTCTCGTATTCATCCGTCAGCGCCCAACTTTCACATCCAAACATAACAACGGGCCTGATCAACGCTTTGTAAAGCTTCAGCTTCACGGCACTTGATAAGTGTTTAGATTTTAGCAGTGGCCTTAGAGGATACAGAGAACGACTGCCAGCTGCCAGCCGCACTTTAATATCCTCACCCACACTGTTATCGTGAGTGATAAGAGAACCCAAATATTTGAACCTCCTCACTCCCTCAAACGTGTGGTGGCCACTACTAAAATCTGGTGTGCCACTGTCCCTAAAACCAGAGATCAGGTATTTCGTTTTGGACTCATTGATCTGAAGTCCAACAGAAGCTGAAAACTCTACAAGCGGATCAAGTATTTCTTTCACTCCGTTGCTATTCAGTCCAATCACGCATATGTCATCTGCATATGCAAGCACCTGATTGGACTGGCGATATAAGATGTTACGCTGCGGTGTTTTAGTTTTACGAAAGATGTACTCCAACATGAGATTAAAGAGTATCGGGGACAGAGCATCTCCCTGCCGAACACCCGAGTTAACTACAAAACTTGTCGATAGCCTGTTCTCAACTTTAACACAGCATTGAGACTGCGTCACTGTCATCCTACATAGTCGTACCAGTTTTGTTGGCATTCCTAGGTATTCCAGGGCAGACCATAGACTCTCTCGATTGATCGAGTCATAGGCCTGCCGGAAATCCAGGAACACCTGATGTACGGGGATGGATGTCTCATAATATTTAGATAGAATCATCCGCAGCGAAAAGACCTGATCGGTGACTGATCGATTCGGACGAAATCCTCCTTGATAGTCACCAACCAAGCCCTCCGCCAGAGGAGTGATTCTATCCAATACAATGTATGACAGTAACTTGTAAGCTGTGCAAAGGAGAGCTATACCGCGATAATTCTCACACTTCAAGCGGTCTCCCTTCTTGAAGATGGGGCATATCGCGGCCACTTTCCATTCGTCAGGCATAACTTCGGTTCGCCATACTAATCGAATAAGGTCGAAAAGACAGTTCAACAAAGTATCCCCTCCGAATATCAAGAGCTCCGAATTAATGCAGTCCACTCCAGGTGCACGGTTTCGTTTCAATCTCTGCATGGCTTTAGTGAATTCCTCATGGGATGGCTCCTCAGTGCAAATCTCCGCAGTCTGTATTAGAGGTGGCTCAACAACAGTCTGTGACGCATGATGGACATCAAGCAGGTCAGTAAAGTGTCCACTCCATGCGTCAAGTACTGCGTCGATGTTGACACAGAGGTTTCCATCCCGGTCCCGAATGGCGGTTGACGTAGGCCTGAAAGTATGGTTCAGTCCAGTAATTCCTTTAAAGAGATTACGCGAACTGCGCTCATTACTGAGTTGTTGTACTTTCAGAACCTCGGCCTTCCACCATTCTCGCTTCTTCCGTCTACAAATCCGCTTAGCTGCCCTTCTTGCAAGAGCAGCCTTGTTTTTCCTCGCGATTGTGAGACGTTGTTGCACTTCATTATGGGCTATATTTTGTTGCTCAACTGCAAGACGACACTCGTCATCAAACCAATCATTCTTGGGTCTGACTTTCACTATACCTAAAGTCTGTTGAGCAGCACTGACAACCGAAGTTTTCAGTACCCCCCAGACAGAGTTCACGCAGTCAGACTGGTAATTAGCTTCATTAATGTTGTCGCTGACAAGATCCTGATATCGTTTCTTTTGATCTTCATTTATCAGACCTTCACAGTCGAAACGTACCATGCGTTTCGCTGTGTTCCCAGACTTGTACGAAAACTTCCATCGTAGCTTTGCAGCGACCAAATGATGATCGCTGCCTACGTATTTGGTTGCTGACCGATAAGTTCTCACATCCTGAACAACCTGAGCCCGTCCTTTAGAAACTAACACATGGTCAATTTGGCTGCGGGAAGTTCCGCGAGGATGGATTCTGAATTAATATACATATTAAATATTTTTATATTTGACTTATCCATTAAATTTTATTTATAAATTTCCATCGTTTCTTTTACATGCTTCGATCCTCGTGTAAGATTAATTTAATATTATAATTATTTCCAATTACATAATTTATGCCAATTACCAATTTTTAAAATGTGTTTTACAAATAACTAAACTACTTAACCAAAAATTTGCTTAAAATTATGTGAATGAAAACGACCTTCTACTATCTCTTGACATTTCAAGGCATGAACATTAAAAATATTTGAAATTAAGAGTAACTTCTTTTGCATTTACTTCATAGTGAAATTTGAATAGCGAATTTAATAAAAGTTAATTTAAGAAAATTATTTTTTTATCGAAATCGATAATTAACTTGCTTTGACAATTATAAAAATATTTCTAGATAGACAGATAATGCGGATACATAAAATGAACCTATTTCTACAGTGTTTCAAAGAGGAGTTGGCGAAAATGAGTGCGCAGACCATTATTTATGTAAAGTATTCTGACAAGTACTGGAAAAATTGCTCGCCAAATCAAATAAATTTATAAATTGTCCAAAGGCCCAAAGAGAAATTATGGATACCAAAGACAACTGGATGACACTATTCACAATCCCTAAATCCCGAAAAATTTACTAGCTTTGATGTTCGTTGGCCTGGCTCCGTTCAAGACAGTCGTATTTGGCAGTTGTCTGAAGATTACAGTTTTCTTAAAACTAAATCGAACTGCATATGCCACTTGCCGATAAGGGCGATAAATGATACGGAATATTGCCATGGCTACTTACACCCATTCGAAAGGAATGCTATTCATTAATTAATGTAATTTCTTATTTTGGAACTATGCCGACCATTTTTATTAATCTTGGGTTAAAATTAATTCAGAATATTATATTAAGAATTGTTTGAAACCACTTTTAAAAGATGTCTCCAAGATAGCTCATCAGCATACTCATCTAAGACGACCTTAAAATTCATAGAGAAAGAACTTCTTTCCTCGATTTTGACAGTCGAATTCCTTCGCGTTTGATCCTGTAGGGATATATTTTGTAGGGCTACATAAAATCACTGCTAAATAAATCTACAACCTGCAATCAAATCCAAAACCACTGGTCAATGATTTATATTCTTGAATAAAAGAAAACATTTAAATTTTAAATAAAATCATTTCAGAAAAAACTTACGAGTTGGGTTTCATTAAATTTTAAATAAAATGATGGAGAAAGGTTTAAAATTAAATTTTAATTAATTCTTTTTTTTTTCTTTGAGTAAAAGCAATGTCAGACATTTACATGCCAATATATACAGACATATGTATGTATATAAATCAGTTCGTATCTGATGTAATTGATCATAATTGAATAAAGTTCACTCTCATAATGCAATTATTTAAAACATTTTTATTTTTATTGTTTTGGCATATACATATGGTATATGCATAAAAAAGTTTGCCATCGCTGCGAACCTTATATATATACTTCGACTTTACTTCTGGTAATCACATCTTTAGAGAAACCGACTTCTCAAGGATTTGTATTTACCTTACATACTCAGTCCAATTTATTTTATTAATCAGAATTTATTTTATTTTATTATAAATTATTTTACAATTTTTTTCTTATTCAACGTGTTCTGCTCTCTGTAGGGGATGGATTGATGC
Source organism: Tipula unca (assembly GCA_951394425.1). NCBI lineage: Eukaryota > Metazoa > Arthropoda > Insecta > Diptera > Tipulidae > Tipula > Tipula unca. The sequence goes on from OX596380.1 coordinate 60,201,275, forward strand.
GGAAGAAAAAAATCAAGATTTTTAAATTTATTGACGTAGAAAGTAATACATTATGTACTTTCTATGTCAATAAATTTTTAAATGTTGATGTTTGGTTTTATTTAGGGTTACATTCTCTTTTATTTTAATCCCATTTGCTTCTGAGGAATCAGTTTTTTCTAATAATTCGTTAGCCATTACAATCAGCAACTTTCTCCAAGTACACAAACAAAAAATCTATTGGACCGTGAATATTTAAATATGTTAACAGCGTCAATACCTACAATTATAGCGCCGTTAATACATTCAAAACTGTAGTTGGTGATGAATCTGGTTTTTAATTGAAGTAACACTCTTTTCTTAAATAGAGAATTCAGATGGATTTGATAATTTCACATTACAAAAGGGCATCGCGTTTACAGTTCCGCCAAGATTTGCAACAACTTTTAAATTATCTTAAATACTGAACAAATGTTCTTCATCGCAACGCAATGATATTTTCACATTACCTAAATAGATGAAATATTAGAAATCACTTAATCTTTACAAACGGTCCATTGCATTTCTATCAAGTGCAACAAGTTTCCAAGTTGGCTAAAATATTTGTAAAATATTTTGTCAAACATCTTGCACCATTATTCATTTGATCGTTAATAACCTTTTTCTTTCTTCTCAATATTCGAATTATGCGAAATTATTTCGATTTATTGTCAATTTCCAAATATTATTTTCAATTATGTTGAAAACTGAAAAGAACGCTTTTATTTTACAAATAAAATGTGGGGTGAAAATCATTTTAATAAAAGGGTTATCGTTAATTGTTATATAGTCAAATTAGTTCCATATTTTGAACAGTTGGTTAATGGATTTTTAATAAAGCATCGTTGCATTAAATATATACGCAGGCACATGATAAAAAGGCAGAATCTTATATAATGTTTTTAGGCAGTTTTTTTCAACACATTTTAATTTTATATTTTCTAATTATTTATAACATAAATTTTTCATGTTTTTCACAACATGCCAAAAATTATTAAAGAAATTTATCGGAGCAAATCTAATTGTTTGAAAATCTGCCATAAGTAATGAATGAAATTTGCAAAAAATAATAATTCACCAAATATGACACTTTTGACATATTTTTAATCTTCTCTACGAGTATATAGTATATGTATAATAGAAATATGGTACAAAAAAATGTTTATAAATCGAAACATCGATTTAATTTTTCAAAGTAAACATTACCCATGTTCTCAACACGGTACGCGCGATTTGTTTATATATAAATATTTTTTATTTTATACACAAACAACTTTATTTAAACATAATTTTGCAATTTGTCTTAATCTCTATGGTATTAACTGTGTTCAACGCACGATTGTTCCATAATAATGTTCGGTGTGTGTTAATTCCTTATACATATATACATACATACATAAGTATATATCTAACAAAATGTTCATTTTCATTGTGTGGCCTCTTCCAAATATCGTCGACGAAAAAAAAAAATTATCTTAAAATTATGTCACGCGCCAACCATAACCAAAACACACAAAATTCTTTCTAACAAACAAAATTGTTTTGTTTTCGTCGATATGTTTTCTTATTATTTTTTATAAATAATAAACCTAAGAAGTTGGTATAAGAAAAATGTTTCGTTTTCAAAATCAATAAATTATATAAAATTTTTTGTTACCTCTCTATATAAAAATATTTAATCGTAAAAACAGTCAAAAAGTTTTTAATTGTACCTCGATCAAAATATGTGAGGTTTAGTCTTTTAGAATATTTAAGAAAAACGAAAAATTTGTCTTCTCAAGCACTCGAAATGTTAAGGGTTTATTGATTTATTAGTATATTGTAAACGTCGTATCTATATAAAATAAAAGAGATGAAGATGGTGTTAAGTGGTTTGATCTCTTGCTCCTCTCTATAGACATTTATATTTGAAGTATAAATGTCTAGAGAAGAGTAATTCAGCGCATATGTATACACTTTGGTATGATACGAAAGACGCAACCACCCATATAGCGTGTATGTCCAACATTGTTACAATCTTAATAAATTATCTTCGATGATACCAGAATGAAAAAAAAAACAATACGATGATAAAAAAAAGCGAAGAAGTAGAAGAAAATTAAAATGTCAAAAACATACAGATGCCAATTTAGCACACGAAAAATGTATATGTGTATAGAAAAAATAAGAGGAGACCCATTATAATTCCTTATAATCTTCTTCTTATGTTTTGTTTTGTTTGATATTTAGAACTTCCATCTGCTGCTTTAATTCTCGAAAGTTTTTTTTTCTTCTGCTACTGCTGTTATTGTGTGTTTAAAAATTCCACTATATATAGGTATGTATAAGATCCCATTTTTACGTTGCATAAGAAATTAAACGAACTGAATTCGTTTTTATTTTGTTCTGTGTGCCTTTCTCGTTATTGTTCTATTAAGTCGAGCAACTTAAGAACTATTATATTCTACTTTCTTTTGTTTGTTGATTCAAAGTGTTGTGTTATTGTTGGTGTGTTTAAAACTGAATTTCTAAGGCGTTTTATATTTATAGGAAAGATGTTGTAGTATAAATATTACTAACGTATGAATGAATTGGTGTGTTCAGTTTTGTACTTATTATAAAAAAGATGAAATGTTCATACAATACATAATATTGTTTCCCAATGTTGAAGATCTTTTTAAATCCTGAAAATATGTTGTATCAAACGCGAATTCTGAAATTTGGATTGATTCTAAACAGAACTGTGAAATATACCGATATAATCAGATTTTAATATAAAAATATGATCTAAAATTTGAATTTAAAATATGCTGTTCAGGATCGTCAGTGGTAGCTGCTTAATTATAGTACTGGCTACAGAATTGTCCTTTCAGCTATATAAGAAAATCAACATAAATTAAATATTAGTTACTTAAATATTATTAACTCTCTCTCTTCATGTTTCCTTATCTAACTCGAAAGTGTGTTTCTGTAATATATGATTCTATGAGTTGGCAAAATTGTGGCAGTAATACTTTCAAAGGCCTGTGACACATTCAAAACCTGCCGAGCAGATCTTCTATTCTTTGAGTGCTTTTTTATATGACATCTTGGATTTTATGTACTTCCTAAGTTCCTTACTCTGAATTATTGATTCCACTCGTTTTAGTAGGAGTTTTCCGAACAGTTTTGACATGAAGGGTAATAGCAATATTTTTTTCGGTATAGCTATTTAAGAATTTCTCCTGTAATCAGATCGAAACCGGGTGCTTTTCTTGAATTGATATTTTCTTTTATTGGTTTGGCTACTTCCAGAGTGAACTGTTTTATAGATCGTCAGTTTCTTCTAGTTCCTGAAATTGTTCACTCTCTTATGCCTTATCTGCTTTTGCGTTTTGTTGATTACTTTCCATCCAATTTCCATTGCTGGTTTTTATAGGAATTATCTGCATTATCAGCCTTTTATTTCGTTTTGTTGTTTTTCACAACGAATACTCAGTTCATTGTATCATTTTTATGCCCTGCGTATTTCTCTTTTGAACCATTGTATGAGATTATTAAGTTTTTTGTTATACGCATGCATCATGGTATGAGGCCATTTCTTCTTGCTCTTGTTTTATCTGCAATAATATCCCTTAATTTTTTCCTTTTGATCTCACGTGTATTCCATGCCGACTTTTATGTGTCGGTAATGAATTTTTCAACTTCACCATCCAGTTCTTCCTTCATATTTATAGGTAAGTTGAGCTTTATTCGGTTACTTAGCTTTTCTTTGAATTATTCCCAATCTGTATATCTATTCGTTATTTTAGCATTGCTCTTTCTGTGTTGTTCCCTTTAAGTGTTATAGCACTTCTTCTTTTGGCAGTCTTGTCTGGGATTGTGTGATGTACTTGATAACCAGTAAATTGTATTTATACGATTGTTTTGAAAAATGTCTCTAGGATATTAGACAAACGATTATATTTTTGGGATGTCCAAGAGTATTAGCAATTCCTGCTGACGTTGCAATAACCCGTTGGGATTCCATGCTTATATTCATTTATTTTTGTCACAAGAGTTATAATGATGCTGTTTTGCAGTTTCGTGAGTCTTTTAGTAATTGATCCAATGGTATTCTCAGAATTGTTTTAAACATTTGAGCATCACTGTTATTTTTTTATGTGTGGTTTTTAGTAACTCCAGCATATGTGGTGCTTCTAACCTGAAATGTGTGATATACAGGCTTATTTTATATTTCCTCTTGCTTTCTTGGCTGCCTTAATTGATTTGTTTGTATTTCCTTCTTTTGTTTGATTATTTTGTATTTTTTGCTATTCTTTGGCAACGGCACAGCTTCTGTAGGCTGTGGAATGAGGTTCTCTACAGTTTACACATTTTACTGGAGTTTCTTTTAATTTTTGACATTCTTTGGTGGACCGTTTTCTGGCACACTTATTGTATCTTGGATCCCAATTCTTTATGGATTTGAATCCATTATCTCACGGTAATTTTCAATTTTGCTTACAATTTCTGGTGGTGGTTTTGGCTATCAAAGACGAAATGTTAATTTTTTACTTTTTTACCCGTATGTTTTTCCGATAGCACTATTCAGTTCATCCGTTACATATTCTTTCTGATTGCTTGCCATTTCAGTTTCGGTGCTATACGGGTGTCGGGTGAGGTTTTCATCTCCTGTATTCTTAGTTCTAATTGTGTGACGCATTCTATTAAAGTTTTCTTTCTGCTGTTTCCAACTTGACAGTCTCGTACAAGATATGACTGAACAATTTTATCGAGCTTTCGGTAAACCAAAAAAAAATCGAAATGTATATGGTTAATTTGCGAATTACTAGCCTATCGAGTATTTATCATACTATCAATTTTAGTTCAAATATTAGATCAACATGACTTAGTATAAGTTCATACAATAATTTTAATTTTGAAATCATCATCTCTATAATATTCACTAAATAAGATTGAAGTTATTTTGACAAAATTAAATCTTTGCGTTGATTGAAAAAATCCCCGTAAGTTTTAGTCTGGCATAGGCAAAACATAAACTACAGAAACGATTGTTGATGCTATACCTGAATTTGTTGTTGTTGTTATAGTTGAAACAAACAGTTTCAAAATTTAGTTCAAAATGAATGGTGAAGTCATCATCTTTAATACAAAATTACGGTTTGGCTGTAAAACGAAGTTATAAAATGTAAATCTATATAACTACATAAATTAACACATAATATGTATAAAAGTTGAAATATAAAAGATCATAAATTATTATAGATAAAGTATTCTGAAATATATACATATACGTATCTATATATATATATATATATATATATATATATATATATATATATATATATATATATATATATATATATATATATATATATATATAAGGGTGATTTTTTTGAGGTTAGGATTTTCATGCATTAGTATTTGACAGATCCCGCGGGATTTCAGACAAGGTGTCAAAGAGAAAGATGCTCAGTATGCTTTAACATTTCATAATGAATAGACTTACTAACGAGCAACGCTTGCAAATAATTGAATTATATTACAAAAATCAGTGTTCGGTTCGAAAAGTGTTTCGCGATTTACGTCCGATTTATGGTCTACATAATCGACCAAGTGAGCAAACAATTAATGCGATTGTGACCAAGTTTCGCACTCAGTTTACTTTATTGGACATTAAACCAACCACACGAATGCGTACAGTGCGTACAGAAGAGAATATTGCGTCTGTTTCTGAGAGTGTTGCTGAAGACCGTGAAATGTCGATTCGTCGCCGTTCGCAGCAATTGGGTTTGTGTTATTCGACGACATGGAAGATTTTACGCAAAGATCTTGGTGTAAAACCGTATAAAATACAGCTCCTGCAAGAACTGAAGCCGAACGATCTGCCACAACGTCGAATTTTCAGTGAATGGGCCCTAGAAAAGTTGGCAGAAAATCCGCTTTTTTATCGACAAATTTTGTTCAGCGATGAGGCTCATTTCTGGTTGAATGGCTACGTAAATAAGCAAAATTGCCGCATTTGGAGTGAAGAGCAACCAGAAGCAGTTCAAGAACTGCCCATGCATCCCGAAAAATGCACTGTTTGGTGTGGTTTGTACGCTGGTGGAATCATTGGACCGTATTTTTTCAAAGATGCTGTTGGACGCAACGTTACGGTGAATGGCGATCGCTATCGTTCGATGCTAACAAACTTTTTGTTGCCAAAAATGGAAGAACTGAACTTAGTTGACATGTGGTTTCAACAAGATGGCGCTACATGCCACACAGCTCGCGATTCTATGGCCATTTTGAGGGAAAACTTCGGAGAACAATTCATCTCAAGAAATGGCCCGGTAAGTTGGCCACCAAGATCATGCGATTTGACGCCTTTAGACTATTTTTTGTGGGGCTACGTCAAGTCTAAAGTCTACAGAAATAAGCCAGCAACTATTCCAGTTTTGGAAGACAACGTTTCCGAAGAAATTCGGGCTATTCCGGCCGAAATGCTCGAAAAAGTTGCCCAAAATTGGACTTTCCGAATGGACCACCTAAGACGCAGCCGTGGTCAACATTTAAATGAAATTATCTTCAAAAAGTAAATGTCATGGACCAATCTAACGTTTCAAATAAAGAACCGATGAGATTTTGCAAATTTTATGCGTTTTTTTTTAAAAAAAAGTTCTCAAGCTCTTAAAAAATCACCCTTTATATATATATATAGATATATATATATATATATATATATATATATATATATATATATATATATATATATATATATATATATATATATATATATATAAATAAATATATATATATATATATATATATATATATATATATATACATATATATATATATGTACATACTTTTCTTTTATGTAATTTTAATTTCGTTTTTACACAGCAAATGCTTCCTTAATGTTAAATCATTCATACTTCAAACAGTTTACGCAACTATGATGATAAAAATAAACATAATAATTTCAACGTGTGTATACAAATTATTGCAACTTTATGCAATATTCATATATGGCGCCTAGAAATCTCAAAGTTTTAAAACTATTTGCTAAATTTCAGATACCAGTTTTTAGACCAAAATCATATTTTTTTTTTACAATGTACCATCTATAGCAGCTATTCTTAAACTGTGAGTCGTGAGCCAGATTTGATATTTAGGTTTGATATACATATTTCTATAGTTTCTAATTTAATATTATATACATACTTCTTATTAAATATTTTAAATGGCCTAGCAACTATGTAAAATTTAATTTTACCGATTATACATATGTATATTCGAATTTTGCTATACCTTTACGAGTTTTGAAATTTGGATATTTACAAATTTAGATTACATTACGATTCAAATTTTACGAATTGGTCGAAATTTAAGATAGGTATACAAATGTTAGAATGTTACAAATATACTTATATTCCATCCTTTTCGAATTTTATCATTGTTACAAATTTCTTGAATGTACAGCATTTTTGCAGTTTTATAGTTTCATAAAAAATAAAAAATTTGAAATATTAACTATAAATTTTTTCATTTGGTTTTGTAAAATTTGTTATTTCGTATTTGGTACAATTCTAAAAAATCTAAATGCCTGAAATTCGTTGTGACTTTGTGAAATATAAATAGTTAATGAAATCCGTAAAAAGAAACGAAGTACTGCACTTTTGGAGACATGTATGTGGTTAGCTGCGTTAGTACACTTAAACCGATGACAGTCCGTTGTGATACCACAGAATCATGCGTACAGATGCGATTTTTATAGCCCTTCTACACATTGTATAGCTCTATACCAGCCTATACTGTCACATGAACAATGTTTCGATTCCTAGATTCTGCACGCCAACAGAAATTCATAAATGTATTGATCATCATCTCGATCGAAGTCAAAATAGAAGAATTGCTTTTGGTATTCGGATTCTATTGGGATACGAACCCGGTACGTAATTAAATTTTGTTTAGCATACATTCCGATTTCAACTTTAGGCTTATATTGTAATTAAAAATGTAAGAATTCAGTGATAAGTGAAAGAATTGCTACTATAATATCGATAAAAGCGAAGATAACGTACAAAAAAGTTTAATTGTCTTAAATTCAATTTTTAAGTCAAATTTTAGGTTATAAATCATTTTAAATTAACAGTTTAAGATACTTATCAAATTTTTGATTTTCATTTTGTAGAGTTGAAAAGATTATGGTACATTGAAAAGTTTCATTCTAAATTCTGATATACAATCCTTTAACCCAAATAAATTATCTCTAAATTGAAATTTCTCTTAATGTCTAAAGTCAGAGGTGGTTAAAGTTTTAGACACTAAGGCCGATTTGTGGCAAGATTTTCAAATTGTGGTTAATAAGTGCTGTAGCAAGCCTAAAGCACGGCTCCGAATGTTGCCGTTAGTATCGAGCGATGTTTCGTTTTGATTGCATTCATATTGGAAAATGCAAACTCACATAGGTATATATGTTGACCTTAAAACAAGGTCCAACATCCCGCAATTTAAAGCTATTTGGATGATTTAAATATTTATCATTTCGTCTTGAAATCTATTTTTAGAAATTCACTAACTTTCAAAGCAATACCTTTGGTATTCATGATATCATTAAATGTGATAGGCATAAAAGTAACGGTACCTTCGAATTTGCACGAATGCGGATAAAATGTGTGAATTTTTTGTTGGTTTATTTCGATGATCTTGAGAAACTAAGTTATCTCAATCATATAGACGGCTTAAAGTGGAACCACTCAATAAAATTTGGTCACTCAGAATTTTCAAGGTCTGAGAAAAAGTTGAAGGGCCTATCAGAATTGTATTAAGTCTTAAATCTTATTTTTCACTATCGCTGTTTTTTAGATCAGAAACATTTTGTTGGTAATCTGCAAATCGGTCCCAAACAGAATGAGATTGCTAAGACTTTAGTATAGTTAAAAAATTTGATAATATCTACAAAAAATTAAAAATTCCAACATAGATTTAATTAAGCAAAGTATTAATTACTAAACAAAGCACAACCACCCTATTGAGACTTTTTAGTACATATACTACATCTAAAAATATTTGGGAAACAAAATTTGTAAATCAATTTTTTTACATTTTTTGATTTGTTTACATTAATTGATAACAATATTATGCATGACTTAAAAATATCCAGTACCTCGATTTTGTTGCCTTTTTGAGACTATGGGACTAGGAGAGTAAAAATTACCGGAAAATAGTAATATTAGTGAGTATGTGTGTATTTGTGCGCATGCGGTGTTCAATTTGTTTATATTTTATTTTGACAAAAATTCAAAAGCTTTCGGATGCAAAAATATCATAATAGGATAATAAGTAAACATAATAATTTATGTACTATACTAATGACATAAACGTCAATTCTCCGTCGCAATAGCAGGAGAAAACGGAGTGTAAGCACCAAAAATGTTTGTATTATTTTTGTTTTTTATACCGATTTATACCGATTCGATGATTTTTGATGCTTATTGTACACTCTCAAAACAAATACACATACAAAAAATGACAACACACAACAACAATATTTAATAGCATACACAGTGTACGTATACAAAATATTTGGCAGTCTCATAGTCTCATAGTCTCAAAAAGGCAACAAAATCGAGGTACAGAACTGTTTGAAACACAAATTTCATTACTATGCTCCTTAATTTGTATATTTACTTAACCCGTAACATTATACCAACTTAGTTAGAGAGGCCTGTATCGAATATTACGTTATGTTACTAATATTTCTTAAATTTATTAGCTTATCCAACATCATTGGCGTCGACATGATCCAACTACATATTATGTTTTAGTCGGTGACCGTTTAACATGTACGTACATACAGTGCGGTTCAATAGATTACCGCCACTTAATTCTGAGAAGCAAAAGTCAATTTCCAGCCGGTGCATGTGAGATAGAAAAAATTGTTAAAATAGAGAAAGAAAGAGTATTTAATACTGAATACAATAGCAAAAAGCAAAAATCGCAGATATTAAGATAACTATGTTTTTTGATTTGTTTTGAAAAATGAGTTAGAAATTCATGACTTTGTTTCGGTTCATTTGATTACCGCCACTTGAAAAATTACATGAAATAATATCATTTTGTGTGATTTCTTACCAATATTTTTTATTTTTTTTTAGATACAATATTAAAATATAATTTCTAATATTTAGTGGAACTTCCATTATGCTGAATAACTTCAAAAATACGATCTTTAAGTGAGTCCTACAATGACTTCAAATAATTAAGTGAAATTTCTGCCCAGGCCGCTTTAATCCCTAGAATCAGCTCTTCTTTAGTATCATACTGTTTCCCTCCTTCGTATACTTTACGTGTGAGCCAGCCCCAAACATTTTCTATTATGTTTAAGTCCGGCGAATATGGTGGCCACGGCAATAGCTGAACTTTTTGGCTTGTGATGTACGACTTTACAACGCGAGCTGTGTGTATTGGCGCGTTATCTTGTTGAAAAATCCATGAGAGTGGTGTAAAAAGGTCATGGATTTTAGGGAAAACAGATTCCAGTAACGTCTTGAAACTGTTTCCGGTCGTTTTTTGACTTAGAAACACCAAATCGATTGTGCCATAATAATAAGATATTGAACCCCAGACCATTACGCCCCCTTCATGATGGTGATTCAAAAATACTTCCTCTTTCCTAAGGTCGTGAAAATAGTAATTATACCCATCTGATCCATCCAAGTTGAATTTTTTTTCATCAGAAAATACGACTTTTCGCCAGTCATTAACATTTTGGCCTTGCATCACATTCCAAGTCATGTGTTCCTTTGCGAATTCTAATCGTTTCTGCTTCCGTTCATCATTCAGTGGTGGTTTTTTCTTTAACTTCAGCCGCTTCAGATGTTTTGCACTTAAAATAGCACGGCGGACAGTCGATTTACTAGCATTAACACCAGCTTGAAAGGCAATTTTTGTGCCGAATTTGAGGCTAATCTATTTTTCCTACTAATCCATTTTTTTAATCAATTTTTCGTTTATCCTGAGGTGTAAGTGCCGTTGAAACTCTTCGTTTATACTTACCTCCATAAGATTTTGTATCCTTCAAATAATTTAGGATGGCTTCATGACCTTGTCCGATCCTACGACCTATAGCACGACCTGAAAGCCCTTCCTGATAATAGACATCTATTTTGGCTGTTTCTGATAAAGTTAGACACTTTTTTTTACCCATTGATTAAAAACTGAATAATAATAATACTAATATTTAACTTCACTTTCAAGTTTTTCAAAAGTGAACTATTCATGAACAACGACAATATGTTTGATGGCGATAATCAAATGAACTGAAAAAAATCATGAATTTCTGAATCATTTTGCAAAACAAAACAAAAAACACAGTTATCTTGGATGTACATTGCTATTGTATTGTAACTTTTTCTATCTCACACGCACCGACTGGAAATTGACTTTTGCTTCTCAGAATTAAGTGGCGGTAATCTATTGAACTGCACTGTATATGTACATATAATAAATATGCGAACTCGCATGTGTCGTATCTTGTATCCGTATGCCATATTATTATAATATAGGTGAAAATATATATTTCGACATATTTAAATATACCCTACAACCAACAATGTTTTTTTTTTGTTAATTTCATTCATGTCTTTGAAACCCAAAAACTCATTTATTTTATATTTACCATAGCGTTCTTTTATTGTACTTAAATTTCTTCGAATTTTAACGAGAAACATTTTTTGTTTTTGTTTCGATTCGGATATTTATAGAATTATTCATTGATAAATTGAAAACGACCCATGGGAAAATTTTATAACGAATCGGTATAATGAAAATCAACGTTTTATTGTTGCTTTTTTTGTTTTTTTTTTTGGTATTATGTATTTGTATATAGTATAGATACAAATTCAATTGTGTAATTGCTCTAAGTAATTTGAACAAAAATCAAACAAAACGATTTAACTTTTAATATTTTGAATTATGTTATTTACAAGATATACGAGATATGATTCAATAATATTGTAATCAGTAAGGCTTACGTGCGTAATGAAGTAGTTATTATTATTTCATATACAAGAAGATTAGAAGTGATTAGCCGCAACCAAGTCTAAACATCAAATCAAGGTTATCCAGGCATTATACGAGTACATATATTATCCCACCAGTCATCCAATAAAATTGGACATGGACGCATACATAAATTAAATACCTTCGCGTCTACATAAAATGTTGTAAATATGTACATATTTCTCAGAGAGACAAGAAGGTTAAATGTGTGTATATATCATTATTGTATATAACACCGGCCTTGAAACCGTGCAAAGTAAATACTAAAGTCTCGTTCTTGTATTATTATTACATGTAAAGTTTGATTACTCTAATTGATATTCATGCAAAGTATATTTACCGTGATTCTTTATAACATAAGTATTTAACAAAACAAAAATATCGATTCTAAGAAAGAGTCAGAAGATTGTTTCTTATGCATACAATATAAAAACACACACATATATAAAGTTACATATAGTAACGTTTTTAGTAAATTAGATTTTGTGTCATTTTCGTCTATTTGAATTTCCGCAAACGTGACATTTCTTTAATTTCCCTTCAACTGCTCATTGTTGTATTATTCGTGTATATATTATTCATATATACCTACCTATCTACCTATAGTCGTGTTTTTTAATTCAAAAAATTTTCTTATTGGAATGAAGTTCTGGATAGAATTTTCTCATTTTTTCAGTTAAAATCCAAATGAATTTAATATTTTATCAATAAATAAGATACATTTAATGTTAAACTACACATTTTAATTCACTATTATCGAAATAAAATCAAATTTAACTTTATTTTTCAATGTTCTGGATAAAACATTGGTTTTTTCAAGTTCGCGATAAATTCATAGTACACGAACTCGAAAAAAAAGGGAAATTTTAAAAGGAAATATTTTAAACAAATATTTTTCATTGTTTTATGCTTGATACTTGTATTATTTCACAATAGACGTCAAAAAATATAGTTAGAAGTTGAAATTTATTCAAATAAATAGAACTTAAATTAAATATATTGGTTAAACTAAAAAAAAATTCCCAGTATTATTCCCGATGTTCTTATAGAACTTGAAGTTCTGTTAATAAAAAAACGCACTTTATAGCGCTATATTTAACTTTGGCTGAGATGATGATGGTGGTATGATGTTGGTACAAATGCATAAATTAAATTTATATTTAAATTGAAAGCTATTTGTAATACTCTTTTTATGGATCTAAAAAAAAGTTTCACTCATAATTGTAGGACAGCAGACGACCATTAATATTCATTGGCGGAATTATTTTTAGATTTGACGAATTGATAAAACTTTCAACTGATACTTAAAATTGGTTTTTGAAATTTATCACGCAACATTGACGTCGTTTACTACATTAAAAATTGAAAATATATGTGATTAGTTTGAAGGAATTCGTTCATATTTAGTTAGAGTCGATTTGTGTAGGCGTAGTTTGAATATTTGGCGAATTATATTATTTGAAATTTAAGCTCATTTGAATTTCTTAAGGTAAGCTCTATTAGCAAACTTTAAAGTGATTAATTTACTTTGATACAGAAATTATTGAAAATCAAACTGAGATAAGTTCCAATATTTATTTATTTATTTACCATAATTTAGATGTATTTATGTTTAGATGTATTTTCTAGCCAATACAATTCACTAGAATACATACTGGAATCAGTTTTTTTCCTAGAGGGTTGGCTCTGATGCAAAAAAAGAAGCTCACGTTAAAAAGAAACGAGAAGGATTAGGACTTAAATACAGAAAGATGTACCATGGCTAATAAGAAGAAACTCTGTTGAAACTCAAGTAAATATTTAAGCCGATTTGGACTTATGGTATTTAATTTTGGGGTTGTGATAAATAAAGCTACTTAGATGTTATCCAAAGATTTCAGAATAACGTATTAAGGAACATCGTTGATGCACCTGGTACCTCAAGAACAAAGATCCCCATGCGTAACTTGGTAATTTAAGTATTGGTCACTAGAATTATAATATCATCAAGTATTGATTGAAAAAGCACGACAAGGAAATTAAGAACAAATCAATTAACAAAGTAGCCTTACTGGTCATAAAACACCGATTACCCTCTTTGAAAAACAACAAAAATATTATCACGAGTTAACGTTCAAAATATGTTAAGATACGGACAAACCAAACCCAGTAAATCGGCTTCTAAGGAAGAAGTCACTAGAACTAGTACTTCAATCAAGTTGTAAATTATAAAATTATAATGAAGCTACCAAGGGTAACATATGCCTCTAAAATGTATAAAAACACTAAAAATTCAAGGTTAGGTTACGGTAGAGTGGATGTCCCAAAGGACTAGCATAGACACCAATTGGTCCATAGCTGCACAGTATATATACAATTTCTTTTTCACTACTCATCGAACCATCCAGAGCTTTCCACGAAGCGTTGAATATCTCTGACGTTGATCTCATTTAGATCGTTCGTCAAGAACCTCAACGCCTTATTGAGAGCGCGAATAGCGGAGTCGATAATATCAGGGACATCCTTGTTGCGCATAATGGTTGTGCATCATATGTTGTTGTAGATCCACATGGTGATGGATTTTAGCCTTATGGCTGTGCATGCTGCCAATTGTTTGGCCGTACGATCCAAGGGGGTGAGATGAAAGAGAACCTATAAAGCTTGAGAAGTTGCACTCCACTTATACACAAGTAGGCTGTTCTTTGCACTTTCATCAAAAGTTTTATGTTGTTCATGATTTTTAAACCTGACCACCAGACAACAACCCCATATAGTATGGACTACTGAAACCCCACCTCTTCTCAATGGCAATTTTACAGGAGTAGAGCGTTATAGTAGCTTTCTTTACCATTTCTAAGATGTTTGGTTTCCAGCTTAGTTTACTGTGTTAAAAAATCCCATTCCGTTTTGTCAAGCTGGTACCATTTAATGTTGGCACATCAATCTGTTTGGATCTTCATTTAAAGAATGCCAACTCAGTTTTCTGTGGATTTGCGTTTAATCCTCAGCTGCTGACCCACTTAGAGAGAAAGCCGAGTTCTTAGTGCATGCGCCCTTTTAGTTTGTATGGGTATTTTCCGAAGACTGCAATCGCATAATCATCCTCGTAAGCAAACACCCTGAAATTTTGCCCTTCCAGGTTTAGTAATAGGTCATTAATGACCAAATTCCAAAGAAGACAGGACAAAACCCCGCTTTGCGGTGTGCCCTTACTCACAACGCTTCTTGCAAACATCCCACCCATATGAGCTGTCACGATTCTGTCTCTAAGCATTTGATCTATATCTAGTCCCTGACTGTCCCGTCCACCTCAGGCGTGAAAGTGCTCTAGTGATCGCCTCCGGTCTAACGTTGCTGAAAGGAAACAACCCGGGATGGAAGAAGTAGAGCCTCCAAACTCTTGTTTTGACACCTCTTAATTCAAGAAGTTTCTATATTTTGAGAACTTCTTTATACCAGTCCCAAACCGCAACAGTTTTTGTTTTTTGTAGCATTTTTGAAGAGTCGTTTTCATTTCGAACCGGCTCTTTGGAGTTCTTTCAGCCACTTGGGTAGCCGAGACTTGCTCAAAGACCTAATAAAACAAGACGACAAGCACTTAGCATTGCTTTGTTAAAATCTTATAGCTTGTCCACTAAGACATCAAGCCAATGTTGATACAGGTTGGTTTGGAACCAACACCGGCGATGAGTTATCCAGATTGGCTCCAAAGGTCTTCTGGGAAGTTTTGTAATCAATTCATACCGAAGATAGTATTGGTCAGAAAATGAATGGTCTTCGGACACTTTTCAATTCAGTACGAAATCTGAGACAAGTATAATGTCTAGCACTTCTTAGCTTTATGATTTTGAATAGAACTGGAATTTCATGAAAGTATAATTTACATTATACAAATGACTGAATACTCTTCTCAGCAAATTCCCTTGCTGAATTTGTATATAAGTTGTTTATTAAAAGTTCGTTCAAAATCTTTGCCATCCCAAAATTCGAAAATTTCAATTGAAAGCGATTCACATTTCATACAGTTCTATTGCATTTTATAGTAAAAGTTATTCATGCATGTAACTAACAGATTTATATACATTTTTCACAATCGCCAAAGGTTAATCGCCTATATTTTATATACGTACATAAATCCCATAATAAATTATTGACATTAGCTACCAAATTACCAATTCATGATACCATCCATAACATTATTTTGGCACCTATGTATGTATGTGTGTGCGGTATCCAAATCATTGATCAAACATTTGCTAGCTATTATTTGATTTGTGAGACTACGACTATTAACACACAGAACAGGATTTGTCCATGACTGAACCCGTGAAAATAAATCAAATATGCGTACATACGCGTATAATAAAATATTTGATGTCATCATTAAAAGATTTCATCACATAATTTTATTCGCAACTCTTGATAGAATTTCGTCTGTTACGCAAAAAATTATATAAAAAAAAAAAATTAGCATATGGAACTAATTTTTTCAGTTCAACAATAAATCAACCATTCAGCGTGTGCTATTCTTGTTTTGTCTCTGTGACATGTGTGTTTGTTATCTTTTCCGAAAGTATTATGAATAAGTATTTTTTATTTTGCTCGTTTGGTTATCAAAATCCGGCCACATACTTACTTTCAATGACTTTTCATTACATTTAATCAACACACAACCTTTTTATATTTTTCAATTTCGGAAATGGTTGGTTTGGTACATACATATATCAACAGGTGAAAATACCTTTATACATTTACTATTTTTTAAATCAAGTCGTTTTGTTATTTTTTGTTATTTTTTGTTATTATATGCTACACTATGCTCTTTCTCTCATGTAATACATACCTATGTATATAAATATGTATAAACTATTATTGTTATAAACGGAAATTTTGTGGTTTAGTACACCATTCTATTCAACAACAAAACCTGAACAGCAACCTGAACATACGAGTACATACATCGTACGGTTATGTCATTTTTAACACTTTAATTATTTGTGTAAATCTGTGTACATACGTCTATATCGACTTGGGTTAATTAAAGAAATTACATATTATGTATGTACACAAATCTTTCGTTCATTTGCAGGATTTTACAATTGAATTAGGATAATAAACCTTATAGTGTTACGTTACGATATGAGGATGAGAGTGTTAATTTAGTCGAGTTATTATCATAATGTTGTGTATAAGATTAACACTTTAATTTATCGTGTACACATATAACATAAAATAAAAAATTTATGTTTTTTTTTTAGCTTTTTATTATGTATTTTGTGTACATTTATTGTTATACACACATTTTTAATTAGATGGAATAGTAATGGTCTAATTATTTTCGTAATTTTAATAGAGTCGAATATAAGGGTGAAAGATTATTGATTAAAGCTTGGATTTAATTATTCCATTATTGTCTGATTTTTGATTATTCTTCGAACTCTAAAAATTTATATTCATAAATTTCAAATTTAAGCGATTGGATTTTGGCCAATTTATTTATTCGCATGTCCGGTTTAAATTATAAAATTCTAGTAGAATTCAGTTTCCATTTTTATGACATCTTCTGGCTCTGCAATGGTATCCTCAGAGATTATTAATTTCTTTGGACATATCAATTTATACAAATTTATTGTATAAATTATTTATACTTACAATATCAATTTATACAAAATTTAAAGGAAGGAAATTCAAAATTCCCATGATTCCGCTAATTCGCAAACATTCCGTTACTTTTAAAAATATATCGGGAATATTTAAATTATAAAATATGATTTAGCAAATTAATCAATTTTGTGCCACACTGTTCATCGGTTTATATTTCTATCATTTCCTCTAAAATTCTTGAAAAGAACATCGTTGGACTTGTTGTAATAGTCGTACATACCTGAGTCCAAAACAGGGGAAATCATGTTCGTCATGTTTTGGGCCGCTTTTATTTTACATATAAAATTGAACTTCGAGACAACACGTTAACATGACGCTTCCTGTGCCATAGTCGGTGTTACAGTTCGATGCAGTTCATATTCAAACTCCTGCAAACAAAGTTTAATGTGGCACAGTCAACTGATGTCAATGGTGTTGCCGCCTGTATCAGTTCCAGCTGGCCAAACGTCTCGGTTTTCCGTTATCGATCCGTGTAACGTATCTATCTTGACCTTTTCGGTCGGCTGCACATATTTACGCCTCTTTTGCATTATACTTCAGAAACTTGTGGTAAGATGTCCATATTCGTCGCAACGATAACAGTGAGGGCCTCTTTACATGTTCGTAAATTTCTTTATCAAGTGATCAGTTATGATAAATGTAACATCTGTCTTTAGATTTAGACGTTTGTTTCTAGTGTGGTTTCTGGACGACGATGGTGTGGAAGTTGATGTTTTAATCATCTTCTTTTTAGGCTGATTTCTTGTTATCTGCTGGCCAGTTTTTTTTCTAAATTCTTTGGGTATAGCCTTTTTAGGTTCATCGTCATTAATCTAATAAATACAATATTAGAAGATTGCGCCTTCATCCAGCTTCACGGTATTCGTTAATTCACGCACTGACAACAAATAACTAAAATGGGTCTCGTTGGAACTCTTTCTCAATCGCCATTTATCGTTGAACGGACCTTCCATTCTGATATTAACGCTGTTGTTCTAAACTCCTTCATGACATCACCTGCCAATTCATTTTTAGCAAATGTAGTTGTCTGCACCATCACCCACCCGAGGTTGCTGTTGCTTCGTTGATGTCTGCTATCCACTTCTCCTTTAAGTCCAGTTGAATCTCATTGAGTCTTCGAGAAGCGGCCCCGTGCAGGTAGTATTCTATAAATTTACCGTTTTTTCTTAATTAAAAAGTTTCATCCATTAATACATAAATATTGGTTGGAATGAATAAATAATCTGTTTAATACTTTCATTTAAATTAATTTATGTACACCACATATACATACATAAATATGTATGTACATATATATAACCATTTGCACCTCAAGCGTATAATTTAATTTCACCTCATAATAAACATTTATCATCCTACCTCTAAACTAAACCATAAAATCGGCGTGAATTATAAGTTAAACAAATTGAATAACAGGTACACATATACATAAAATCACGCGTATCGTAATAATTCCGCGTGGTTAATTTGAACCATTAAAAATAATCAACATTATCGCGAACTCTGTTCGAAATTCAAATTAATTATTTTCTAATTTTATTTTCGTTAACATTTTATGACTTTGCTCACCCCATTTAGATTTGTATTCTCATTTTCTATTTCAGAATCAAAAAACAACATCACACACACACAGTTTATCTTAAATGTAAATAAATATGCGTGTTAAGAAAGATATAAATTTGATGCGAGTCGCAAGATCTCGTAACAATGTAAATGAGAAAAAAATTAAAAATCGTGAAACAAAAAAACTACCGCCAAAATCTAGTAGTAGTAACACTGTCGTCACGACAACCACATCAACTAATACTGCTTCACAAACTGCAGCTAGTGGTGACAGTGCGACAACTCAACAAAATCAAACTAGTGATACTTCTAATACGGGTACAAGTGCTGCTGCAGCTGCAGCAGCTATCGAGTCAACTGTGAAAATGAAGAAAGATAGTAAAGAGAGCCAGAGGACTGCGACGATGGTATCGGCATCATCAACTCCAAAAAAATTAGCAAATTCAAAATTAAAACCAAATCAAAATGCGGCAAACGTGAATAGTACGTCGACGCCAAATAAATCGATTAATTCAGGAAAAAATACTAACGATCCGAAAATGAAGAAAAAAGGAGGAAAAAATCATAATAATAGTATTTGCATTGATAATAATGAAAGTGGGAGTGGTGGACGTGGCACGGGGGAAAGTAATACAGATGGAAAAAACGATAGAAACGAAGATGAATCAAATATCGATTTAGAAAATAATAAAAAAAAATCTTCAACGTCAAACACAGAAGCTTCAAATTTCTCATCCCTTATTACATCAGTTCCCGGCACTAGTAACAATAACAGTAGTAGTAATAATAAAAACCCTAAAGATTCGCAGCAACACGTTAGTGGTAATGGTGATAAAAAGTCTACAACTGCCACTAAAAAGCCAACCAATAAAGTTTGCAAGGAGCTTAGGAATCTCGGCGTGAATTCGCTCATAAAAAAGGACATCGACGATAAAATATGTCGCGATGTTGTCGACGTCAAAACTTCAATTTGTGAAATGGTCAAAACAAAATCTCGTATAAATGTGCAATCGACTTACAATCGTAAGAGTTCGGCTAGTGATGATCCCAAAGATATAGAAAAATCTAAAAAAAGTACGAAAACTAAAGCGGAAATTCCAAAAACTAAAAAATTTGTTAAAAAGAAAAATAAGAAAATGACGCAGGTTGCACAAGTGGTGTCGTTAGAGGTTAATCTGACAACCAAGCCAGAAGAAGAAACGGCCGGTGACCGTAAAGAGGATGAGAACCTAGAAACTAATACAGAAAAAATTGAAGAGTCCCACGAAAAATTAGTGAAACCGGCGGAAGAGAAGATCGAGGTGGAGAGCAAATACAAAAAGAAAAAGAAAAAGGAGAAAGAAATTATTCAACGAGAAGTCGAAAAGGACAAAGCAAATGAAGATGAGAAAGAAAAGGAACAACAAATTGAAACCGATATACCTACTCAGGATACATCAAAAATTTCTGTCAAAAAATTAGACGAACTACTTGAATCAAAACCTACCGAATTGACTGAGGTGGCTGAGGCTGTGGCACCACCTATCGTAGAAAACAAATTAGAGGATTTAGAAAAATTGAAACAAATTGATGAGATTATAATTAAAACTGAAGAATCTAAAGTTGAAAAAATATTTCCCGCTACTGAATCAACTATTGAGAAAACTGATGAGCTCGAAAAGACAGCTACGGTGGAGAAAGAAAAAAAGAAACCAGAGGCAAATATTCAAAAACGGAAATACGTAAAAAAAGCGTTTCTGGCGAAAAAGAAAAAAGAACCAGTGCAACCAGCACCGGCTCCGGTTGTTGTAGTTCCGACGCCTAAAGAAACTCCTGAAATCAAGGATATTTACGATTTTAACGAATCAGGCAATAATTCCGATTCGATGGATCTTTCGAATATTGCTACCAAATCTTCATCCTCCACATCCAACCAACCACCAATTTATAAACGCAAATTAAATTCCATTTCGAAATCGTCATCATTTGACAATAAATCCGTTAACAATCTACAGCTGACAACACCTGAACTTTCGAACGAATCGAATAAATCAACCATTCTATCGTCACCAATTAAAAATGAAATTGACGATGACAACACCAAGGAAAAGATAAAAAACGGCGAAGAAAACCAAGAAATAGAAAATATTGTGAAAAGTATTAGTGAAAGTGAACTCAATGATTCGGATGAATCGGATGAGGAGACGTTAAAATCGAAAATAAATAAATCACTTAAATTGGCGCAAGCAGGTCTAAAAAAACAAGTGGTGAAGCCCAAACCAAAAAAATTAACAAAGGAAAATGTTAAGAAAATCGAAAATATGACTAAAAAAAAATCGAAAAAGTATGTGAAGACAAGTTCATCTGATGAATCTGATGGTAATGGTGACGAGTCGGATGCATCGTCGACCCTATCGTTGCGGCGGGCGAAGGAACAGTTAAAATCAGCACCAACCGCTAAGGCACGTAAAATGAAATTGTATGGATTTTGGTCGGGACCAAAACGACATCGAATGGCGTCACTAAATGCCCTGGCAAAAGTACAATGTTTGTATGAAAATGAATCACGATCAGCTCAGGAGCTTGGATTCGTTCGTCCTACACCAGCATTTATTCCTCCTAATAAAACTTTAAAGCCGCCCACACCTAATACGCCATCAGCTCCCAGTGATGACGAAGACTATAAAAAAGAAGATGAAAAACCGGAGAGGAAACCAAAACCTAAAAAATCTAAAGCGGTGGTAGTGAAGAACGATAAAAAATCAAATGAAGATGAATCAAATGAAGAAGAGGAAGCCGACGACGCAGAAAGTATTATAATTACAAATCGATCGCTTCGTAATGTACCAGGACTTCGAGGCGCCGGCAATCTTTGGGAAGTTGGTAGTATGAGTTCTATCTCAGACGTAGAGGCCATGTACGATAGTGACAAATCGTACAAAGGTGAAGTACGTCAAAAAAAGAAAAAGAAAAAACCTGCCACCTCTAAAGCTGAGAAAAAAGTAAAAATACCATCAAAACCGAAAGAAAAGCCCAAAAATCCGCCACCAAAGAAAAAGGTTGTGATCAAGAAACCAAAACCAGTTAAAATTGATATCGAAGACGATGATGATGATAATGATGAGAAAAGTGATGATGATTCACGGTCATCCATAAATTTGGCCACGAATAAACGAAAGCGACTTGAATCCGAAACGAAACCGACTGATTTTAAAAATTTGGTTGTTCACAAACGAATGGCAAGTTTGAATGCAAGCGCAATTTTGACGGCGACATACGAAGTGGAACGACAACTCGATAAATTAGAAAATGCTGCTGATAAAAATATTATTTTGTCGGATGACGACAGCATTAACGAGATAATAATACCGGCTAGTCCGAAAAAAATTAAAGAGGTTAAAAGTGAGAATGAAGACGAGGACAACAAAGAGGTAAGCATTTTTAATTTTCTATATAAATTTATTTTGTATCCAACTTTATATTTTATTATATATAATTACAGCAAGTTCGACCGGTATCGACAAGTGTTGTCATTTTGCAAGACACGGACGTAACTATAACTGGTGTCTATGTAAATTCAGGCTTGGGATCAAGCCAAGAGGCTTACTGCAAAATGCAGTATCGCGTTCAATCGAGTGTGACTGAAGAACGTGTACTTCGTCCGAACGGAGATCCACCAAAATCATACACACCGCTGAGTGCTCTCTCAAATATGAGGCCACCCGGAGCTCAAGCACAACAAGAAAGTAAGTTTCTTTAGCTAACTGTACATTATTTATTTAACATGTTAATTTGCTTGTTCTGGAAACCTTTTCAAAGAGACACTGAATTCAATTTATTTTTCAATGAATTCATTAAAAGTAAATAGACTTTTCAAAAGAATGTTGCTATAAAGAAGCAGCAATGTTGTTTGGGTGATGAAAACTACTTTACTTTTAACTTTATTATACTTTACGGTTTTTTATGTTTCTGTGTTTTAATTTATGGTGTTAAAGCGTGATAATTACGGGAAAAGAAAAAAACTTGTATTTATAAAAGAAATGTGAGAGAAGAAATTAAAAGGGCATTAATGCGATTACACTGAGCAGTGAATTTTAAAATGGGGAATTAGAAATTAAATTGGTTGTGATATCTTTTTTTTTTTGTATTTCAGAAGTTATTTAAAGTTCATTTATGGTTGGTGACTTTAGAATGGGTGGGAAACATATTCGAAACATATTTTTTCAAAAAACGAAATTTATCACAATCGCAATGAAATGTATTTCTGTTAACAACTTAAATTTTTCGAGCTGGAAATTCGACGAATTTCAAGAGACCACTACTTTAAACAAAAAAATGTCGAATAAAACGTTTCTTGATGAAACATAATTCTGACAAATTGAGATTTGAAAGTAGTTTGAGTGTGGTAAACTGCAGAATTTAATCATTTGACATCAGAATTTAAATCATTATCAAATGTAAATTCACACATTTCAGTTTGGCAATATCACTACTATTAATTTACTGAACATAACATTTAATCAAAAATAACTTAAATTCAGAAGGAAATCAGAAATAGAACGGCTCAATCCAATTTTTTAACTCGTGTTTTATCGAGCAACATTTTGTTTTGCACCATTTACAAACTCGACTTGTTAAAAAGGAATGCTACTAACTCCCAATTATGTCTGGAACATTTCCATTCCATATGTAGCCAATCCCGACTGAAAGTATTTTCAAATGAAAACACAATTAAAGAAAATAAAGTAAATTGGAAAACATCCAATATTTTGGTGCCTTTCAAGCTTAAAGCATGCCACTTTCTTTTATCACTGCGAACGCATCCGAACCAATCCTAAATCAGTAGCATTGTGCTGTAACTTCTGCAATGATTGGGACAACTCATATTAATGCGGACAATTCACTCTATCAGTTCATTCCTTATAGTAAAGTTAATTTACTTACTAATAATTACGTAACACTTTTGATTTTTTTCAAATTTGATTTTTTATTTGACAATGATACATCGATATTACGTTTTAACAAGAGATTTACGATAACTGGATTGTGCAATTATTTTAATAATTAAACCACATTTAACTCCTTTACTTTGTTTTCTAATACTTGAGATTAAATACACTTGACACTTACTCGCATTTGAAGTGATTTTATTAAAAAAAAATTAGGTGATGATTAAACCGGAAATAGATAAAAATTTAGAACAGTTTAATACAATTAATGTAGTAAGTACTTGAGAAATATTTATTTAATTTAATAATTATTAAAAATTTGCATTGATTTATTGCAAAATTTTATTTATGCAAATCTTTTACGATCTCTTACGGATTTATGTCTCACTGTATTATACTTTATTCTCCTTCTTTATGGATGCTGACTAATTCTCATTGCTTCATTGAATCAAATTCACACATTTTAGTTTGGCAGTATCAATACTGAAAATTCTGAAATGATTTTTCCAAATTTTGAGAACTCATATTAAACTCAGTAGTAAGTAATATACACATTTAAAATGAAATGTATTGAATTTAAAAAATTATCATCTGCAAAATGATGAGAGTTATCCTAAAATTCGAATGAAATACAATAAAAATAATAGTTGCCTACCAGACAACGCCATAATATAATAAATGGCGCATAACATGACTTTAATACTCATGAGTCGATGAAGATAGAATCATAATAGTAAGGTATTAAGCAGTCCATAATAAACGCAATAACAGATGGATAATATACATGTATGTATACTTACACAATTTATTTTCTTATTGATAATAGTTACTGTCCGAGCATGGCTCCATATACTAAAGTAATGACGTAAATTGGAACTTGGAAGTAATAAAACAGGTCTATGGTTTAATCAACCACTGAATGGGATGTTACGTCATATCACCAGTAGCGACTCGTGGGTCATAAACCAGAGTTGATACATTTTCGATTTTTGATTTTAACTGTCGGTATTAAACCAAGATTGTTGCAAACCACATAAATATAATAATAATTAATTAATTAATTAAAATATGTAATTTCATTTGATGACGGATAAACTAAGTTTTGTGCTTACATGCCAGTATGACTAAAAATGGTTTAACGGAAATTGTTTAGACCAAATTTTAGTCAACATTCTCAAGCACTACGCTAAAATTATTATTCTTTTAAAATTATGGTAAATGAAATTTAACAAAATAATAAAATTTTCATACAAAATTTTGTTTGATTTTCCTAAGCATTCACATGTAAAACACACGATGACGGATAAACTAAGTTTTGTGCTTACATGCCAGTATGACTAAAAATGGTTTAACGGAAATTGTTTAGACCAAATTTTAGTCAACATTCTCAAGCACTACGCTAAAATTATTATTCTTTTAAAATTATGGTAAATGAAATTTAACAAAATAATAAAATTTTCATACAAAATTTTGTTTGATCTTCCCAAGCATTCACATGTAAAACACACGAAAAATTATCTAACATCAGTGAAATTTATTTTTTTTATAAAATTTCATTTATTATAATTTATAAATAGTAATAAAAATTGAAATATTCTCGATACCAAATTTCAGTCAACCTTTTTCACATGCACTCACATGAAAAATGTTTTGCAATAGTGAGTGCTAGACAATTTTTTTTTTTATAAAAACATTTTATTATTTTGTTAAATTTCATTTACGATAATTTTAAAAGAATTATAATTGCAGCGCAGGATTCTCTCAAAATTAAATTTACAGTACAACTTATACTAATATTTGTTTGATGTCGATTCAATTTGTAAATTAAGCTGCCATTTTCTTTGAATAAAAAACTTTAATAAATGGATTGTTCCTTTCTAGATTATTTTCTATCAGTATCTGTTCACGTTCCTCATAGTTAATAATCGCACAAATTAAAATATATCTCAATGTTTTTAACATTAAGGAACTCATATACTGGTACTCGTACTCCCTTGGTCTCAATGAAGAATTCAATCATTCTCTGTGTAATATTAAAACGCATTCAGTTTAATACTAATAACTTATTAGTAATAAGTAATTCTTATACTTTGTGATAAGTTATTACTGTTTATTACTGTCAGTGTGCTTGGATTGAAAGCGCTAATCTGATGTCATGTTCAGCTTTTAATTTGTTTTTAAATGATCAAAAATCAATTTGTCTTAATTGTATAAAGTTGGCTTTTTCATGATAATATGAAAAACCAGTTTCGTATATTAAAGCGTGATGGAGCAGAATACAACGACTAATTGATTATAAATTTCAGTGGATACACGAACCATTTTAAAATGCTTATAATACGGCCCAAATATTTTCAATTATTATTATTTCTTTTTCGACTTCCCGATTTGGTGTTACCACTCTTTTTATTGCTTAGATATTTTTGCAATATTTGATGAAAAGCTGCAAGCCCGTTAGTTTTATTAGCCTGTATTATTATACCAAAATATCTACAGCATTTTGCTTCTTCCACAAAATAAATTATCACTGTAAACATTGGCAATCAATACAGTATTTTCAATTTATATTTTTTAAATTCAATTACTTTCATCATATTACATTACATATATTTCATATTTTTATTCACCAAAATTTTTTTTTCAATTTCATTCATATTTCTAAGTGTCGCTTTTAAAGGATTGGTTTCAAATTCTGTAAAATACTCGATTTTCGTTTATGTTTAGTGTATACATACATATATATTTGTACGTGAATATAGTATAGAGAGAATATTAGATGCTATAATAACAGAAGAAAATTTGATTTCTCTATAAAATTTTAAAGATTTGTTTATTTTAGCTCTATACAAATTTTGTAAACTCCCATACCGTTTTTTCTTTTCCCATTATTCTTCAGTATTTCTTCCTGTATTCCACTCTCGATACACATATCAAAATGTTTTATTACATTATTCAAATTTTCCCATGAATTTTCATTTTATTCCTCCAGTTTTGGTTAAACGAAGAACAAAAAAATGAAAAATATCCTAAATATATTTTAATACAATTTTTATGTAACTTTTCCTTTCTTTTGAAGTATTTTTTTTTATGTTATATTTTTAAAATACTACTTCTTATTTTGTGTTGTTGTTGTTGGCGGCGAAATTTAAATATTTTTAAAGATTTAATATTTTAAGTTTTTGTATAAAAAAAAACTTTGATATTGGTTGTGATTTAAAAAATACATTTGGTGTTATATGCAATGGTTTTGTTTAGCCGGTTTGCACTACTTTTACCAAGGAGGAAAAAATATTCATATGATCGCATACGCTATTTTCTGTTTGTATATTTGAAAAATATTATAAACACGGTTGACGGCAGAGTAAAGAATGCTACAATGAAAATCAATTTGCAAATATTTGAAATAATTTTAAAATCATTATGTAATAAGTACATTATACCGTGTCTTTTTTATATTCTGTATGAAATTAAAATATGAAATTAAATAATGAATTGAAGTTGAACATATCTGTGTTTTTTTTAAGAAATTAGTTAACTGCTAATACATTATTTTTTAATTATGCTCTAATTGAAAAATAGTTTAATTATGCTCTAATTTGAAAACAGTCCTGTTTTGACGCAGAATTTAATTCACATAAAGTTGATATTTGCAAATAGTAAAGTTTTATTTTAGGTGACATTTTGTTAGTTTTAAGTATATATGTCTGGTTTTAACCAAACGAAACTTTTTGCATAAACTCCTCCTATTAAAATCACGATAAAAATTTAAGTATAATGTCTTTATGTAATATTACAATCATTTTTAAAAATTATATTTTTAAGTCTATTACAGAATTTATTTACTTTTAATGAAATAGAAGAGTTCAAAAAAAAACATTTATTGTTTTATAGTAACAACATAACTTTTTACAAGGTTCGTTTAAAAAAAAGCTTATGTAAATTTAAATACTATAGTAGTAGTCACTACTGGTATCAATTAATTAAATAAGAAAATTAAAATTGTAGCAGTTATACACTTTGTAAATGGAAAAAAATTCTGAAAAATTATTTGTAAAAATGTACATATATCTAATTTTAAGGTTATTTTCTTTCATACCTCAAAATCGTCAAAAATTCAGTTAACTAGTTTCTCAAAAAAACCATATACTATAGTATAGCTATATATAATTACTATATATAATTACATATATTTATTTATTATATATTTATTTCATATTTATACATATAGTATAGCTATATATAAGTTTTTTAAGGGTGCAAAATAGTTATTAATTAATTTAAATCACATCACTGATGTATGAATATATTTACAGGTTGTACACCAAATTCAGCGCCTGCATCAAGATGTGAAACACCGCCAAGACATCAACCCTATCATCCATCAGCACATCCATCGATTGGATCACATCCGTCGATGAGTGCATTTTGTACACCAACACAATTGCAGCATCACGATACTGGAGGTAAGTCAGTTTATTGATTTGTTGTGCTATGTGATTAAATATGAGGCGAATGGAGCTTTATGGAGGTTGTATACAATGTACGAAGTATCTCTTGACTGACAGTTTTTGATCTGAACTAAATTTTTTGGATCTTGGTAGATAGATCCAAGGAGTTTTGGTGAATTGTAATGTTAGGACCAAAATTTTTAAAAAATATAACAAACTATTTAACATGGTAATGGAAGAAAGTTATTACAATATTATGAAACGTTTTTAAACTTATTACAATATTAAGAAATTATTGATTGTAATGGTCTCAGATCACCGATGGTGAACATATGGCACGCAAAATATTTAGCTAAATGACCCAATATGTTTATCTAGTTATAAATACGTAAATTATATCTTGATCAATTTTTAATAAACTAAGCAGTTTTCCATTTAAAACGAAACAACCTGAATAACTTCCAACTTAATTTTGCGAGTAAAAGCAAATTTAGTATCACAAAGCACATATAGTTGGCAGCGTTACAGCATTAGTCATACATATTTCTTTTCGTTTTATCAAACTGCTAAGTTTATCGTTTATACTAAGGTTAAGGTCCAAACAGAATATATCCGTTCCGTTCGCTTTATTTTGTGAGAACTGAATTTGCATGAAAAATCATGTTACAAGAAGCAAAAGATTTCAAACCGATAGTTAAATATATTAGGCCTCCTCGAAATTTGACCCTTATGAAAAAAAAAATACGAAGTGGAAACGGTGTAAGTATAGTGCATAGTAATAATATAGTGCTGTTTTGTAGGTTTATAACATTGAACAATGGCACCATAACCGCTTAATAGTTTTGATCCAAATGGTAATTCTTTTAGTACAAATCAAGTTTATATAAGAAACTGAAAAACTTGACTGTCAATATGTACATATACGTGAAAATGTATTGGCGTTGCACGCTGCTAGTAAAAATATATTTTTTTTAAATTAAAAGAATATTTTATTCACAGTTGCCGCCATTGAATATTGATTTGCTTCCAGTCGATCGAACCAAAGCAATTTGGCATATTCAAAATGATTGGAATTGCCGATAATTTCGTAATCAGATTTATTTGGCTGAAAAACGTATATGTGCAGCAATATTCTCCAAATAGTCATATATGCCAAATATTATGTTTCTAGTCGTTGTCCTACCCGCATTTTAAAAGCCATTGAAAGAAATTTTGGGGTGACTGAAATAAATTTCTACAGTTTAAGTGACAAAGATAGTTGTAAAACTAACTTATTATGTTCCATTTAAATACTTACGACAAAGTAACTGCTAATTTATTTTCACTATTAATAGGTTGGTGATTACGTTTTTGTCTAATCGTTTATCAGTAAATTCAACAACAAATAATGAATATAGCCGGGTATTCTACTAATTCTTTCATTTGAACAAACTACTATTAACAGAGCCGAATTCGTTTCTATGGCCATATTAATGGATGCACGCATTTTTTTTGCTTATATCAAGAAATGCACGAATCGAATTTCTAAAATAATTATTTTAAGAATTTTATCAAAAACTATAAAGAATTTCGTTAAAAAAATTCTTCAAAATAAGGAGTTTTGCCCTTATTCCAAAGGAACTTACTATTGACCAGGCACATAATCCTGCTCCTCGCTTTTGCGGTTCCGACATGTTTGCTTATCCCCTGATTGTGCGCTCAGATTGTTTTTCTAATTAGATCGCGAATCGACGCGTAAACAAGCTCCTAAAGTCCCAACATGTTTAATCCCTCATTCTTAGTAATTTGGTAATTTTCAGAAGTAAGATTGTGTAATTCAGAATTTTAGAAATATAAAATATATGATATTTTTATCTTTTTGAAATTATCTGATTCAATTTCGAAGCATGGTAAAATTCATTTGAATAAATATTACAACTTCGACTCACATAAAGTTTTCTTAATTTTATTATTTTTTTTTTTTGTTTTTCTTAACAATTTTTAAAATCCTTTTTTCGATGTACAGCTCATTTTTATTATACCAACTAGTTTTCCAACAATGCCACAAATCTTGATTAAAATTAATTTTGTTATACGTCTAAAATTCATCTAACATTCAGATATGAATCAGTTGTGGTGACGTGAAGCTCTAAGTTTATCAACATACATAACTTATGTTGCTTATGTCATAAATGGAATTGAAATATAGACGTAATTTTATTAATAAATGTACGTCAAGCAAACATAAAGTGGCCAACATATTTAATTTACTCGACTTCAAACATAAAATTGAATTTATTGTAAGCTCAGTCATATTTCTGTATTTTTTTTTTGGAAATTAGCTAACTAAAAATATCATTTTTGGGAAAACGCATTTAAAACAAAACTGAGTAATTCAAATAATTCAAAAATATTTATTATGCTTCTGTTCGTATTCTTAATTTAAGGAATCACCTATCAGAAATATATTGCATAAAAAACGTTGTACGTATTACACTCGTACTGTAATTTGAAATTGTGTCAGATATCTTGTTTTGGGCTATCTGAATTTGATACTACATAAAGTTGATATCTGCAGATAGTTAATTTTATTAAGAAACATGAAAGATTTTGTTAATTTTTAAGAAAAGGTAACTAGTCTTAACAAAATGAAAATTTTTACATTGGACAATTACTGTAGCTAAAAATTTTACCTTAATCTTTTTGGCGTTTTTATTAAATTTATAGCAATATCGGGGATCTTCATCGGATGTCATGCACAATATCGGGGATCTTCAGATCTCTGATCTCGATACTATACAGAGCTCTTTAGGTTCCATCTATTTCGCGTTTTGGTCCCCAAATCACACGCGTGATTCTTCTCTCAAATGTAAGGATCCAACTTTCGTACTCATCCGTCAACGCCCAACTTTCACATCCAAATTTAACAACGGGCCTGATGAACGCTTTGTAGTACTTCGCAGCTTCACGGCACTTGTTAGGTGTTAAGATTTTAGTAGTGGCCTTAGACGATACAAAGCACGGCTGTCAGCTGCCAGCCGCACTTTAATATCCTCACCCACACTGTCATCGTGAATAATAAGAGAGCCCAAATATTTGAATTTCCTCACTCCTTCAAACGTGTAGTGGCCACTACTAAAATATGGTGTGTCATTGTCCCTATAACCAGAGATCATGTATCTTGTTTTGGACTCATTGATCTGGAGTCCAACAGATGCTCAAACTCTACAAGCGGATCAAGTATTTCGTTCACTCCGTTGATATTGAGTCCAATCACGTATATGTCATCTCCATATGCAAGCGCTTGATTGGACTGGCGATATAAGATGTTGCGGACAAAGCATCTCCCTGCCGAACATCCGAGTTAACTGTAAAAATTCTTGATAGCCTGTTCTCAACTTTACCACAGAATTGAGACTAGTGACACAGTCTCAATCGTACCATTCTACACAATCGTAACATTTTTGTTGGCCTACCTAGCTATTCCAGCGTAGACCACAAACTATCTCGATTAATCGAGTCATAAACCTGCCGGAAATCCAGGAACACCTGATGTACGGGGATGGAAGTGTCATAATATATAGATAGAATCATCCGCAGCGTAAAGACCTGATCAGTGACTGAGATTCGGGCGAAATTCTCCTTGATACTCACCAACCAGGGCCTCCGCTAGAGGAGTGATTATATCCAATATAATTTAGGACAGTAATCTATATGCTGTGCAAACGAGAGCTATACCGCGATAATTCTCACACTTCAAGCGGTCTCCCTTCTTAAAGATGGGTCATGTCGTGGCCACTTTCCATTCGTCAGGCATTACTTCGGTTCGCCATACTAATTGAATAAGGTTGTAAAGACAGTTCCACAAAGTATCTCCTCCGAATATCAAGAGCTCCGAATTAATGCAGTCCATTCCAGGTGAGCGGTTTCGTTTTAGTCTCTGCATGGCCCTAGTGAGTTCCTCATGGAACAATGCAAATCTCCGCAGTCTGTATTTGAGGTGGCTCAACAACAGTCGATGACGCATGATGAACACCAAGCAGGTCGGTAAAGTGTCCATTCCATGCGTTGAGTAGGTACTGCCTCGATGTTGACACAGAGGTTTCCATCCCGGTCCGGAATGGCAGTAGACGCAGGCTTGAAAGTATGGTGCAATTCAGTAATTTCTTTAAATAAATTACGCGAACTTCGCTCATTGCTGAGTTGTTGTAGTTTCAGATCCTCGCCCTTCCACCATTCTCTCTTTTTCCGTCTACACATCCCCTTAGCTACCCTCCTAGAAAGAGTAACCTTGTTTTTCCTCGCAATTGTGAGACGTTGTTGCACTTCAGTATGGGCTATATTTTGTTGCTAAACTGCAAGACGACACTCGTAATCAAACCAATCATTCTTGTGCCTGACTTTCACTATACCTAAAGTTTGTTGAGCAGCACTGACAAAAGTTTTCAGTGCCTTTGAGATAGAGTTCAAACAGTCAGACTGGTAATTAGCTTCTTCACTATTGTCGCTGACAATATCCTGATATCGTTTCTTTTGATCTTCATTTATCAGACCTTTACTGTGTTCCCGGACCTGTACGGAAACTTCCGTCGTAGCTTTGCAGCGACCATATAATGATCGCTGCCTACGTGTTTGGTTGCTGACCGAGAAGTTCTCACATCCTGCAGAACTCGAGCTCGTCTTTTTGAAATAACACGGATGCATGTTTCCAAATGTATCTGTTTGAGGGAAAATGTGCTTGCTACTCTAAGATCCTGAGCAATGGCAAAGTACATCATTCACCATTATCGGGCACAGTTTCCAGTCGGGAGTACGGACCTATGTTTTCTCACAAGTAGGTCTGATTTCTGCCAGCTCTAACATTAAAGTCCCCAATTACCACTCTAACTTCGTGTTCGGGTATAGATTCCATCAAATCGTCCAAGTCATTGTAAAATGAGTCTTTATCTTGGAGCTGGCTGACTTCTGAAGGCGCATGTAGACAAATTATCGACAGTTTAGCAATTTCATGCGCAAGCGAAGCTTACACAATCGATTATTGACTGTTTGGAAATTCAAAACAGCCTTCTTTACCTGCGGCTCAAGAAAAAATCCAGCTCCAAGATTTCCGAAGTCATCTCCGCTGTATAACAACGTATAGCCCTGGGACATTTATCCAAAAATATATTTAATTTTAGGGTTATTTCCATTCATTTCTCGAAATCGTAAAAAAATTCAGTTAACTAGTTACTCAAAAAACCACAAATTTTATATTACAGTTTACAACACAAACACACCGAGTAGATTATATGAATATAATGAATAAGTAGATGGAGTTTTCATGAAATTCTTACATATTCCGCACATACCACACGAAAAATTCTATTGAATTTCCATATCATAATAACAGATAATTCCAAAAAAAAAAATTAAAAATCATAAAAAATAAATAATTATTTAAAAATATAAATTTTTTTAATCCTATATAAAGAAAAACCTCGAATACCAAATTTTTATTTATCTTTTTACTTTCAAGACAACAAAACATCCAGCGAGAGCAAATATTATACGAGTATAAGATAAGCAAATAAATAATAAAATTGATTTAATTTATAAAATGAAAAAAAAAACGAAAAACCAAAAACTTAATATTAAAATTAGAAAATTTAATTTGTTTTTGTAGGTGTTTTTCACTTTCATTCTGCTTCAATTTTCTTCTTCTTCGTATTTATCTACATAATAATAATAATTTCGGGTTTGAATATAAAACATCTTGACTTTTGAGAAATGTTTTTTGTGAAAATGAAATCTGCACACAAATTATGTATACATATTAGTATATATAAATTGTATGTACATCCATATATTCAAACGTATTTAACGACGTTTCTTAGAAAATAATTAAAAATGAAAATATATATAAATTTCCTGAATTATAAATAAGTAATTTGGTTTTTGTTATTGTTGTTGGAAAAATTAATGCACTATTTTTTTTGTTGCCGCAAGTCAAGAAAAATTGGCAGCAATTTGGTTGACATCTTGCTCTAATTTTAATTGAATCTTAAAATAATATGGATTGTAGTAGATCCCATTGCTTTCTATAGTTAATTTTAAGTATATTTATTTGTCCGAGACATGTATGTGAGGTTAGCCCGAAAAAACCCTTCCATCCCGAAAAAAGTCTTTTCAGAATGTTTCTATGCTAAATATCAAAAGTGTCTTCGCTTTCATCACGAAATCTATAGCAAATAAAGTAAAATAAACATCCATCCCGAAAAAATTGTATATGAAGAAATTGTAAAAAACCGTTCATAAATAACTTTCAATTTTAATTTTATTTTATAAATAGATACATTTTCTCTAAAAAAAAAAAAAAATTAAAATTGGGCGGATTACTCCAGCACTCAATGCCACAATGGGCCCACGGTGCAATACCCGGACAAACACATATACTTACACATTAAAAACACCCAACCGTGATTTTCGGTCACCACCGGGAAACGAACCCGAGACCCTCGAATAACAAGGCAAGCACGCTACTTACTGTGCTATCGAGGGCGGCTAATTATAATGTTTTCTAAGTTATTTAAATTATAAAAAATCAAAATTAATTATCAATAAACAATTATCCCCAAATTTATTAGTTTTTTTTTGGGAGATCCTAGACACAACCCCCTCTGGATTATGGTCTCTAAAATTAGGTAGATTCAAACCACAAATAATGGTATATAGCCTATCTTCGTATCATGGAGCTAAAGGTTTCGTCTAGGTTCATTTGTACTAATAAATTCAACCGTACAAATACGAATTATATGAAATCTTTATAATTTTTTTGGGGAAATCTTTATTTAAAAAATTTATTTAATTTAATTAATTTATTAATTTTATTTAAATTATTTTATTGATTTAATTTATTTAAGTTATATTTAATTTAATAATTTATTTAATTTAAATTAGAAATAAAAAAATGTGTAAATAAAATGCTTACGATGAAAAATTGAAATTAATATTGTAAATTTGACCAATTGTAAGTTCTTCGTTATAGTCTATTTTATGTTAATGGGGGAAATCGGAGAAAAAAAAGTTTTCATTTATTTACCTAATAAATCCAATTATTCACAATTTACCTAATTTACCTAACAAAGTATAGTCCTATTCAGATCTTAAAATAAAATTTTTTTTAATTGTTCTGCGCAGTTTTCAGTGATGTAGAAAAAAAAATTATAAAAATTTTGATGGGTCGCATTTATCTTAGGTAACAAACCTAAATAAAATAATAAATAACCAATAAAAAGAATTATATTTCAGTTTTAATACACAAAATATTCAAAATGATTATGTATTTATGTTATTACAATCATATTTCAAGTGAAAATTAATAGGTCAAAAAAAACATGCACGCCTTTTGAAAACAATGTCAACATTTAAATTTGGTACGCACTAAGGAGAATAAATGATCAAATGATATTCGTATCGAAGAAAACCACAACAACATAAAAAGCAAAATCGGTTTTCAATTTAATCTTAGTTTATCGAATTAAATATTAATTTCAAAAGTGTCAGTGATTATAAGTTAAATTATAAAAACATTTTGTGATTAAAAACGTTCCTTTTCTATTTAAATACAAATACAACATAAAAATGTAAACAATAAACATGAATTATTGTACTTAATACATCACTGTGTATCCGCCATATTCTTTCTGCGCGATATCTGTCAGAATTCCAGCGAGATTTGAAAACTACTATACCTAATTTTGGAGACTATAACCCAGAGGATTTCTCCAAAAAAATTATAAAGATTTCATATAATTCGTATACGTACTGTCGAATCTATTAGTATAAATGAACCTAGGCAAAACCTTTAGCTCCATGATATGAAGATAGGCTATATGGCATTATTTGTGGGATGAATGTACCTAATTTTAAAGACCATAACCCAGAGGGGGTTATCTCTAGGATTTCCCCTCAAAAAATTATACAGATTTCATATAATTCGTATTCGTACGGTTGAATTTATTAGTACAAATGAACCTAGACGAAACCTTTAGCTCCATGATACGAAGATAGGCTATATGTTATTATTTGTGGGATGAATGAACCTTTTTTTAGACACTATAACCCAGAGGGGGTTATCTCTAGGGTTTTCCCCAAAAAATTTTAAAGATTTCATATAATTCGTTTAAAAGTACTATTGGAACTATTAGTACAAACGACCCTAGATGCAACCGTTAGCTCCATGATACGAAGATAGGCTATATGTCATTATTTGTGGGATGAATGTACCTAATTTTACAGATTACAACCCAGAAGGGTTATCTTTTGGATTGCGCAGAAAAATTATACATTTTGGTATTGATTCTTGATTGTATATTGATACTGAAATAATAAACATGCAATTAACAAATGTCGATAATTTTTCCGGCTAATTTATATGTTAAACTTTTTACTTAAAAATGTACACCAATTTAAAATTTCGGGATGCTATGGATTTTTCTGAAATTTTTTCATATATTTTTTCGGGCTGGTGTAAATAAAATTTAGCATAGACACATACCAAAATTGAAAAGACCTTTTTCGGGATGGTTTTTCGGGCTAACTTCACATATATGTCCGAGACGTGTGTTTATTAAATTTCTAAAAGTGGTTATAAAAAATTGTCGAAATAGTTAAAAATAAAATTGGTGCCAACTCGGATGTTTTGGTCAGAATGCGAAATAAATTTTTTTTTTAATTATTGACGATATTATTAGATGGGAAAAAATATAGAAGAAAGGAAATTTTTAAATAGTGCTGAATAAATTTATTAAAATAGGCATCACTGACAAAATTGTAATCAAAACCAAATTGATTATTTATCTTATTAACTCAAAAATATTATATATCTGTGATTTTTATGAAAAACTAGTTAACTGTATTTCAAATAATTTCAAAATATTTGTTCATTTCATTCTAATTCTCAATTTAAAAAGATGGCAAAAGTCAGCTTACATACATTTTATGATGCTGTAATTTGAAATCATGTCAGATATATTGTTTTGGTCCATCTGAATTTAATTGACATAAAGTTGATATTTGTAGATAGTTAGTTTTATTAACAAGAGAGATTTTGTTAATTTCTAAGTAAAGATAACTAGTTTTGTTAAAACGTAGAATTTTACTTTTGACAACTGTAAAAAAGTTACAATCATTGAGACGATTTTTCTAATTTGTAAATAGAAGAAAATTTGAAAAGTTAATGTGAAAACATATCTAATTTTACGGTTATTTTCATTCTATACTTAAAATCGTTACAATTCAGTTAACTAGTTTATCAACAAAAACACAGATATACATATGTATAGATATTTTAAAATTTTAAAGAAACAAACTGAATTAATAAATCAATGAATTTATTTAAAGTGATTCCCCCTTACTACTTAATAGAAAGGATAATTTTGAGCCATATGTCTGTGTGGTGGTGTCTATAGTCTCAGCTGCAGATAGTTCAGTTTGATTACCGAAAACTGCATGCTTTAGCAATACAAAATATCCAATTCCAATATACTAGTATAGTATAGAAAACTATAAACTGTAGCGTCACCTATGGTACGGTATGCTAAAAATAATTATTTTGGAACATGTCCGTATGATGTGTTTGGTGAGTGTTCGTTCTTCGATTTAAATAAATATTTGACTAAAAATATGGTCTGAGGGCCTTTTGTTGAGCACGTACATATGAAAAGTAATTGTGAGTTAACATTACCTTAAAAGAAAGTAAATTGTTATATGTATAACCTAAAATTGTTCCAGTAATGACTATAATCAGTAAAAGGTATCTATTATTAAGTTCACTTCAACATTAGATAATAGTTATACTAAAAAGTGTAATATTCAAAGGTGAATCTGAATAAGTAAGTCTTAGTACTTACTTATAGTCTTAGTACTTACTTATTTTTATTCACTACACCCAATAAAAAAATTCTAAAATATTGTATAACTATATACGTATGTACTTATATACTACAAACAATTATACACGCAGGCAAATGAACAAACTCATAAAAAACGAATCCTAAAATTTTAATGATTTCCACCTTCAATATTACTATCTTTCCATTTCGTTTATATAGTGTATATACAGACATATACATGTATATATTTATAACTGAAGTCTCTTAGATTATTATAAATAATAGTTTTTGCATTTTAGTTTACTATTCTCATGTAAAGAGCATTGTTCTCTGTTCGCATATAAACTAAAACTAAAAATACACCCACACACGAGACAATAAAATAAAATAAAACGGTATATTAACATCCAAGATGTAGAGTATACTATATCGCATGTACTCGTATGAATATGATATAAATATATAAATATTTTATACATATATACATACATATACAACAATGTAATAAAGACGAAATTAAATAATATTCTTAAATAAACTTAC
This sequence comes from Tipula unca, assembly GCA_951394425.1. Taxonomy (NCBI): domain Eukaryota; kingdom Metazoa; phylum Arthropoda; class Insecta; order Diptera; family Tipulidae; genus Tipula; species Tipula unca. The sequence continues at coordinate 60,240,281 of OX596380.1, forward strand.
ATGTATAACAATATCTAAAAAGATGATAACAATATCTTGATCTTGATTACAAATTGACGTCAGCGCACGTCATGTATAATCATATAGTTTGTGTACCTGGTGGAGAATGGTTCTTCGTTTTAGAGTTTAGATCTATAAATGTAACCGTGATTTGAAATTTTGGTCGGTCCTCATTTGCTTTTCAAATTTTAAAATATCCTGCTGAATGTCCTGCCCCACAGGAAGTTTAAATACGCTATCTACTTTTTCGAAACCAAAATATTTTTTTAAAAAGTCATTGAAAAAATCAATAAGTTATAATAATAAATTGACGTGAAGTTAATACTAAAAAATATACACTGAAGAAGTAAGATGTTATGTGAATTAGTCGGATTTTTAAGTAGTTTAGACCAATTAAAACCTATGGGGTCAACAAATTAAATTCGGATAAACTTAACTAATTCCCACAGAATTATAAAGTTTGGTTATTTTGAACGATAATTAAATATTTTACTGCCCAACGCCGATCCCACAGGCAGGCACCTATATAATTTGGTTTATAGCGTAAATTTTAGACTATAACAGCAATTGATTTAGAAGTTACGTAATTTTGACCGATCTTATGGAATTTGTTTCTCCGATCGGTAATGGCCTGTATTTCCGGATAGTTTGGAGTTTAGACCAACTAGAAGTTTTGTGGTTTCTGATTCTCAAAGAATTCTGATGCACTTTTTACTATTTTTTACAGAATTTAAAATCGATGATTTTTTTATTCGAGCTTGTTCAAAATCCTATGTTTATGGTGAATTTATGGTCAATTCTGATGGGTTTTACTTCGTTTTTTAGAATTTCAGTGGTTTGAATGTGTTTTATTTCCCATTTGGATTTCTTATTATTTTTTCCAATTGAAAATAGGTAACGAAAATATGTTAAATAATTAAGTAACCAAGATTATATAGATTTATAGAGATGTCCACAGGTACCCATTCACATTTTCAGTTAGCTTCTTAGACCAATCTTTATGAACAAGAGGGACCCAATTCAGATGGAATTTACTATTTTTCACAGAAATTAAAAGTTTCGTGATTTTTAACTGTACTCGTCTATATTTACAAAATTGATTTACTAGAAACTTTGTGGTCAAGTAAATTAAATTCGGATCAACTTTACTATGTTTTTTTACAGAATTTAGAAAATCTAAATAATAGTTTTGAATGATTTTTAGAATTTTGAACCGATGATCCTAGAGATGTGGACTAGTGTGCTGGTCTAAGCTATCAGAAAATAGGAAAGAGCACCAAGCATCTCCAGGATCGACGGTACAAAATTTTAAAAATTAGTCAAAATCATGTAACATTTTGAATTCTGTAAAATGAATAGTATGTAGTAAGGTCTATCAGAATTAAATTCGCTTGGGCACAAATAAACTATCCGAAAATGTGCACGAGTTGGTAGTAAAAATATTAAAAATCGTTCAAAACCACCCAACCTCTAAATTCTGTGGACATATAGAGATAATTATAGTCTAAGCCATTTGATTTTTCATAGAATGCCCTGATGAAACTGAAAAATCTGGATCACATTCTTTGCATCAACATATAACATAATAAATTGCAGAGTAAAATATCTATAATTAATCTGTAATAAAAATAAAATAAAACAATCTGGACTATATATTTTGGATAGACTTCAATTTATTCTAAAATTTTATTCTGTAACGAGATACCGTAGTGGATGCTTAAAGAATTTTGGCAACGAAACTATTATTTAACGAATTTGAATAGGGTTATTGAAATTAACCAACTTCTGTTGAAACAATTTAGGTTCGAAGATTCGTTCTTGTTCTGTGTATTTCTGTGTACAACACAATGTTTGCGGTTTTTGCCTTGATAGTGTTTTAACCCGTATTGTCCATAATGACTATCACATAGCGATTTTTGAGCTCGACTCGGCAAGCATAGACCATTGTTTTAATGCTGTTTACATCCAGGATTTGTCCAATGCTCATTCTTTGTAATCTTTCTGTTTGCGCTGTGTCGTCTATGGTGGTGATTAAGTTAGATATAAAGCATGTTGCAAATAAGCTGATGTGATCAATAAAGATGACATCGTGCTTCTTGTATTTGACCTCGTTATGGAACAGATGCGATTTTCGAGATTCATTTTAAAGTTTGCTGCTTTCTTTACCTGGTGTAACTAACTTGAGATCAGTAGTATATGCCGCGTTTTTCTTATTATTTGTGTTTATTTCTACTTGCGAGTAGCCTGATGAAAGGAAAAGAAGCCTAGCGTTAAACACCACAGACATTATGTACATAAAATACAATATGGACACATAGTGGCGGCGATAAACCCTGGCGCTCCATTGCGAATATATTTTGAGGCCCCTAATTAAATTTAAGCATAATATTATAGTAACACGGAATTGGTTGAACCACACCTTAATTAATTTTATCTGAACGAAATTCCTAAATAAATCCATACATAAATAAAAATGCAATACAATTTATCTGAGAAAATAATTTCAATGATTAAAATTATTTTCTCAGCTAAACTCCAGTTGATGTTCCATACTTCTTAAAATACTCGTAGCTAATCCACTCAAATTATACGTGATTTTGTCATTCGTTATTCAAAGGGTTACAAGAGATCTGAACTAATGGTGTGCTAATAAAAATTGTTGTGTGGAACGCAATAAAGTATGTACAAAATATGAGTGGGAAAGACAAACGGCAGTTTGTCTGGTTCACAAAACGAAAAATTAATCAAGACAAACAGGAAGCTATTAAGAAATTAGTTAAAATAGCCGCGCTTTTTAGAATGGCGGGCTCCAAAAATAAAAGTAATAATGTGATAATTGTTGATCAAGAGTCATTACAATCTGGTTCAAGTGAAGTGGTTATCCAAGTAAAATAATTTCAAGGGACGGACCGTGGTCTATTTTCTGAGTTGACAGAGGAAGTAAAACGAAAAAAAATTTCCGCCAATTCATGCAAACCATCTGGTCCTTTTCCAAGACACTGTATTTCAAACAGGTCATTTAGTTCAGAGTACTACTTTTCTAAAACGAAAAATGGACAAAAGATTGAGAGATTTTGGTTATGCTACTCCTCTACATTAGATGTAGAGGAGTAGCATAACCTGCGAACCTTGTTGGTTATTTGTAGAAAATAATCAAGAACTGAATTGGAGAAGTGGTATTAATGATTGGCAGGGCTTGAGTAAAAAAATTAAAGTACATGAAAGCGCAACTCATTTGAACAAATGCGTAACTATAGTTTTTGGAAAAAAAGTCAAACTATCGATTTTAGTTTATTTGAGGCTCGAAAGAAGTGGAAGGATATATTAATTAGAATTATGGACGTAATAAAAACATTGGCAATAGTTAAGAAGTTCAATGTCTCAGAGAAATTGAAAACAAATCCAAACTAGAGGTGGGTTTATACTATCCGTATATATTGTTTTACTTGCATTTACAATGAGCGTATTTATACTATCGATGCGTTTCATGTATGAACAAAAACGTACAAATAAACATTGTACAATAATTTTTTTTTGTATTTTTGTTTTGTATATAGTGATATAAAATATATTTTGGGCCCCATAAGCTGGGGGTCTGCGGATGCCTTATCTCCGCCAGTGGCGCACATTTTAAGAAGATTTTAAGCTGTTAGGCTTCTTTTGACACCAAATAGCAGTAGCATGATTGGAAAGTTTCATTAAAGCTCTTAAATGTGTTACTAAACCTCTGGGAAGACCCTGACAACATTTTCTACGATCAACATCGCATCTGCCACTTGTTTTGGAATCATCACTTGCTGTACCAGGTCCTGATCAATTAGATCCGTAATTTCGTCGATAAATGGTCATAAATTGCAGAACTGTTGATCTATTGTTAGCATTACCTGCTTAAATGTATAGTCTTAATATTTTATTGCCAACTGCACAATTTTCTCAGTTTCATCCCTGTCATTAACGTTGAATTGTGTTAGCTAGCTCGACTAATCAGAATATTTTTTGTTGGATTCATGTTGTCAGTGCAGTGCGGGATCGATGTGACTTTTTCCTGACTCAAGAATTTACGGGTGATGATTACATATCAATATAAAATACGACCAACCTTTTATAGTTTGTTCAAAAATGGTTTGGAGAGCACATAACTTCTCTGAATATAAGTAAATCGAGTATACGTTTTGAATTGGCACAAACAAAAGTAGTCATAAAGTTGGCTAATGTGTATACTTTGAAAATCAATTCCTTCAAAATTTGAATAACATTTTTATTTTATTTAATTTCAGGTAAGTTAAGAAGCATCAACCATTTTTTTCCTAAGCCGTCCAATTCAAGTAAGTTTTGCAATTTGTATATAATTATTGACCCAAAAACCACATAGAAATGATAATTTTATTTTATTGTTGTAAACTACTACACTAAATTTGGAACCCGAATCCCAAAAGACTGGCAAATTTTCAATTTGACCAAGAAAATGTATAATTGACCTCCATTATCGTATATGGTACAATGAAATGAAGAAGAGGCAGAGTGGAAAAAGGTTTAGTTTATCATTTCCGAAGGAAACTTTATTTTTGTAATTTTAGTCGAACGAAAACAACAAAATTAGATTCAGAAAAATTTCTAATTTGAAAAGATAAAGCCATTTGGGTCAATCTTATAACTTTTTCCTTTCTTCCACTTTAAGATATTTTTATTTTTCTCTCGAGTTGTTGTTTTATATTATTTGTTGTAATTTCATAAAATTAAATTTTTCTGGCTTGTTATACTGCTAATTTTGTTGGTAATAACCGTTACATCATTTTTATAAGTTAAATGATTTGAATAGCAATTTTCTTGCTGTTTTTTTCTTATGTATATATAAAAGAACGGTTTCAATTAGCACATTTTATTTTATGATACGGTCTTATTATAAATTATACTGTGGTAGCTTAAAGAACTTTTGGTTCTTGTCCCAATAAAGATATACACACTGTAAATAGTAAAAGCTATACATATTTTACTTTTTTTTTATCATAAATCATTTATTATTCATTTTTGCTGCCATACAACTTTTAAACTATGTGCAATAGTTTAACTATAATATGTATGCATTCATCTCTTGAAATTTTATTAATTTTGTTCGCGAAAGTTTATGCCAAATTTACCACGAAAACCAATTATGTATGCGATGGTATGAAAAATTAGTACATTTATCGACTTCACAATGTACAGTACATACATTACATTTTATTTTATTTATGTACATACATATGTATAAATATGCTTATTCTATGTGCTCGTATGCATAATATAATAATGACGGACATAAGTTTTATCGGCTTTTGTTGTTGTTTTTTTTGGTTTGTTTCATTTGGGTGGAAAAAGTTATAATGCGATTTTGTATGCTTTCATATGTGTGTTTGGATATATTTTCTGTGTTATTTTATGATAGTGGCATAACCGTATGTTATTTTATAAAATATGGTTCCAAACAGTCTCAATATATGTATACATTTTAAGATTAAAATTAATGTTACATGACTTTTTTTAACAGTTTGTACTAATTTATGACCGGTCACTCTGCATATTTCACTATCTGGATGAAACAGTTAAGTTTGGTATAAAATTGGATACATACTAAATAGTTTAATTTTAGAATGGTTGAAGCGATCGATTTTTATAATTTTCATCATTCTAAAATTCAAAAACTTACATATTTTTGAAATTTTGATTTCAATTTACATTTTGATGTATCGAAACGTTGCGAGCTGCTGAAGACCATACAACATAATCCTCCCGCCTAGTGGCCAGAATTGCTGGTGGGATAGAATGTTTATTCCATTCAATAATATGTCGACCCGAAGGTTCGATATTGTCCAGGGGAATTCCGTAAAATTATGCGTTATTCTTCGTAATTTTCGATAGAATGCAAAACATAAATTTATCTAAATTATTCTCATCTCTTCCGAAAATTTGACTAAAATTTGTAGATGCTGTCGGATTATTTAAAAAAAAAATGGAAAGTATATATAATTCATATTTTAATGATGATTAAAATTAAAATTTAGAAAGTTTCGTAAAGTTATTATGGAATTTGAATAAGTCTCTGTCTTATAAGGAACCTAATCAATTTACTTAATTTTAAATTATGTATGTTAGAAAATATTAAATTAGGAGAATATACTCGTAGGTTAAGAAACATTAAAATTATTTTTGGGTATAATAATAAATCAAACTTGTACGGGAACTAATGTTTATGAAATCTGAGAATGTTAAGTTAAGTCGAAAATTTATAAATTTACTCGAATTTTATAAAATTAAAGTAGACGGAAATTGATTTAAATTTTATGTTTTATATAATACAAATAGTAACAATGTAAATTATATTCTTATAGTTTTCAAGAGGAAATCAATAAATTGCAGTTAAATGAAAAATTAGGGTGTTGTTTTTATTTAATAATGAGCAATTTCATTAGTTCGCTTCGATTGTTGCAAATCGATAATCAATATTAAAATCAATGTATTAAAAATCAATATGTATATTAAAAATGATCGGTTTTCTTCAATTTTTAAATCCAAATTTAAGTCTACTATCAAATATAAACAACGCCCTAATTTTTAATATTCATCCGTTTTTAACTATTTCAATACTAGTTAGTACATATTTAATTCTACATCACATTTAAACCGATCTACATACATATATCTGAGCGCATATAAGCTATAAAAATTAGGTGCGTAGTGTTTGTCTTATTCCCATTTATATTTGCTGAGAAAAACACTTTGCTTTAATGGTAAATAAATGCTTATTAACTAGAATTTTATGTGTAATATGTACATTAAAGTTTCGAGCACCTTTCTTCAATGTTATTTGCATATAGCATAGTTCTAAATACAAAATACGTTTAGTAAGTTTTAATAAATTGTATTGCTTCTTTGTGTTGTGGTACTGTTACTTGGAATTCTAAAAAAAACATAAATAAGTAAAATTCTCAAAACACATTAAACATTATAAATAGAATTTACAGAAAAAGTAAATCCTACCTGAGAATTAGAAAGAGAAGCATGTATTAGATACATATAGAAATCCTAGGTTCTATAACTTATCGCATACTGGGAAACAAGTATCTTAGATTGTTTTTCCATCAACTCTTTGTGTTATAAAAACGTGTTAGTTATCGTAAACATTATCGTAAATGCTGATTAAAAATTAGTAAGAGTTTCCATTCCAGTACTACCCAATCTGAAAGTTTTAGTCATTCTATCACCGATTGGCCAGTGTAAAATCCAACGTTAAGATTACATAGAGCTTTATATACTATTAGTGTGTATACTATAGTGTGTGGGTTATTCAAAAATATCAGTGCGTTTTTTTCGAAAATTATGATAAGTTCGTGTAAAACACGTTATATGTGAAATTTGTAGGTGGTTTTGAAAATTTTATTGGGGACGTTGGTAGTATAGGAAAAGGGAATTTCGAAGATAACCAGTCTTCATTTTACATCATTTATATCGGAAGGAAATAAAAAATGAATGGCTACATTTTTATTTTATTTTAACTTGTCTTAAAAAGTAAACTATATCAAAACTAAAACCTTATTTTATAAATATTTAATAATTAATAAAATAAAGAAAGTAAATTTTTGATAAAAGTAAAAAATGCAGACAAATAATATATTATCGCACGCCAAATATTTAAGATCCCTTAACTTAGATTTATTTGACTCGTAATTATATATGTACATAGGTTTCCACTAGGCGAACAGTCTCTAATTAATGTATAAACGTGTTGGTAATTTATATTGTTTATTATCTCGTATCTGCGTCTATTTGAGAGAACCAAATGAAATTAACAAATGTTAAACTCTCTTTTAAAAATTCAGGTTTTTCGGAGAAAAACAAATTTTTTTTAAAACTTAATTTTAAATCGCCATGACATTCTCTATATAATACCTTCAATACAAAGTTTTACTTGAGTTGAGACTCTTGGTTTTTTGTGGTAGGAAGTCATTAGTTGTCCTACAAATTGCCTTTATTTTATTTTAAATTTTCTTATTTCATTGAAAACTAAAAAAATCGATGCTCAAATTGTCCTTATCAAATTTTCCCTTTTCTAGGTGAGTTGCTGTTTGTCTTCGTTCAATTAATTCTTTTTAATTTTTTTATTGTACAAGTTACTTCATCGTTCCTCATACATATAAATCAATAATAAGTGTTAGATCTTACAGGTCAATAAATTGGACCATTTCTTCCAATCTAATTATGCTGTAGTGGCTAGGTGCTCCAATAGAGACACCATGGAGGTCTTGCAAATAATTTCTGTAAAAATTGTAAATAACCTATTTATTATTGATGAATGTTCCAATTAAATTATTGAACTGAATTTCTTAAACGCTCTGTATCTCCGTGGTTATCTCATAAATTATGACCCCAAACTCAGACACCTTGTATATATATAAATATATAACATGAAATGTCCAGTTAGATTATCTCAGAAACCCATTTTCCCGTTTAAAAAAGATTATATTTTTTCGGTAATCCGATGTTTCGAACTGACTCACTCTGTATAATATAAACTTATTCTGATCTATAAACAAATTAATCCGCATGAAGTTTGTCCTAAAACAAAATTAACAAATCATGATGCATATAATTTAAAAGTCCGTTTTTATTAGGAATCAAGTACTATTATTACACAAAATAATGATTCTAAAATCTTCCAAAATTAAGTGAAACAGGATTTTGACATTTTTAAACACCACAAGTATAGTAAAAATCGTTTCAGCGCCCACTTTAGTGACTGTTGATTTTAAAAATGTCGAATTTCAATTATTATCTGTTCCACTATTCTGAAAGGTGGGTGTTACATATTAAATGACGTATATCGGGTATAATTGTTTTTTGGTATCACTGTTAATTTAGACTGGAGTCAAGGAAATACTTGGTCCGCTTGTAGAGTTTTCAGCTTCTGTTGGACTCCCGATCAATGAGTCCAAAACGAAATACATGATCTCAGGTTATAGGAACAATGACACACCAGATATTAGTAGTGGCTAAATACACGTTTGAAGGAGTGAGGAGGTTCAAATATTTGGGCCTTTTATCACTCACGATAACAGTGTGGGTGAGGATATTAAAATGCGGCTGGCAGCTGCCAGCCGTGCTTTGTATCCTCTAAGGCTACTGCTAAAATCTAAACACATATCAAGTGCCGTGAAGCTGAAACTTTACAAAGCGTTGATCAGGCCCGTTGTTATGTTTGGATGTGAAAGTTGGGAGCAGAGTGGATATATTTTATCTCCCTCAAATTTACTTAAAACAAAATATAAGTAAATGGAGTGAAATTTCTAATGTTAAGAAAATGTGCAGTTAAGCACTAAAAAAGTGGCATTTAAAGTGACAAAATTAATGAAACTAGATCAAGAAAATTAAGAATTAAAACTTAAACGAAAAAGAATAATATGTACTTACGCACTTAAAATTAAAGTATGGCGGATCACACCAGCACTCAATGCCACAAACGTGCCCACCATGCAATACCTTGACAAACACATATACTTACACATTAAAAACACGCAACCGTGATTTTTGTCACCACCGAGAGTCGAACCCGAACTCTCGAATACCAAAGCAAGGACGCTACTTAGTGTGCTATCGAGAGCGGCACTTACACACTTGGTCAAAAAATGTTGTATTATGCATAATATTAATTTGCCACTATACTATTTACCACTATGTCGTTCAAAAAATAGTTTGCGACTCAAATGGCAATTTTTTTTAATAAATTGTGTTTTAATTTTTTGATAATGTATGAGAAGACTATTTAGAGATATTGAAACAAAGATATTTGATAATTTAAGAAGATTAAAATTGAAAAATATATTTTGAAGAATAAAGAAATTTAGATTCAAAATTTTAGAAATTCATCACGAAGTTTATAAATTGAATGATAATTCAAGAATTAAAATTTAAAAAATTCTCGGATTATTAGAATTTTAAAAAAATTCTTAATTTTTAAATAACCTTAATTGTAAAAATACAAGTTTTAATTAATATTTAACATTTTAGAGATTTTCGGATTATGGAAATTTAAGAAGATACGGGGAATTTGAGTTTAAAATGCTTAACAATCTAGGTATGTAGTTCCATTTGAAATTAAATAATTTAGAAGTTTTTGAACCTAAATTAATACAAAATTCAGCCGTTTGATAAATTTTCAAATTTCAAAATTTTCATCCTGAATTTTAATACTAAAATACTAAAATTTTAACATAATTCTCAATGTTTGGTATTTATAAATTTCAGTACTGTTTAAATTACCAAATTTGAAAATTGATCAATTTCAATAATTATAAATCCTTATTATCTTTAATAAATACACTTAATTCTAAAAACGCAGTTTTTTTTAAATTTAAAATATTCGATATTCCAAATAAATTTTTTTTATTAAAATGGTTAAAAATTAATAAATATAGGAACTAATTTTTAATTTCAGAATTTAAGAATTTGGAACTTAAATTAATTTACAAATTACGAACATTTCGAATTTTATAAATCGCATATTTTTAAATTATGCAATATTTAGGAATTTTGAAATTTTGAAAATTTTTGGAAATATTGAATTTTTAAAACTACTAAAATCAACATTTTGTGCTGCAGTACTTCTCATTGATTATAGAAAATAATAATAATATGCGAAATGATATAGTAAATTTGTGTTAATTAACTTAGTCCAACTAACTTACTGATTTACCGTCCTACAGAAATTTGTGTTTAATTGATTGAATGTAGTGGCAAATTAACGTACATAATATTACATTTTTTGACCAAGTGTATAAGTACACATTTTTTTTCGTATAAGTTTTGATTCTTTATTTTCTCGATAGTTTTATTACTTTTCAATCTGTTGCCTTTTTTGAGTGTAGCTACACTTTTTCAAATGTTAGAATTTTTTTTGTCACCTTTTCTGACACATTTTTAGTGTTAACTGCTGTTTTTCGTAACGTTAGAAACTTTACTCCGGCACATTTTGGTTGTTCAATAACATATATGTTGTTGAAAGTGGAAGGACATTTTATCTAAAATGTTTCAGCAATTTTAATTGATGTTTTGTTTGGTTTACCTTTAAGTTTTAGGAAAAACATACATATATTTCATTTTCACTAGGATCTGTTGAAAACATTATCTTGGATACTCTATTTAGTTTTGCAATGATTCACCAAAAAAATTATTCGAACCATGAAACAAATATCGATAGCGCGCATGCTGAATTGTTGGCCAATTGTCTACTGGTGTGAAAATTATATAAAGTAATCAAATTAATCGAAGTCGAAAACTTAAAATTTACGTTTTTTTTTAAAGTAATATTTCCGGCAATAAAAATTAAAAAGAGTAATAGATTTTGTTTCGGTCCATATGTGAGCGCAATTTTTGAATTTAAAACTCTAAACTACAACAAAATGAGTATTCAAGTTAGTGTAATACTTTGAAGTTGTTAAGTCGCGCATTGTAGAAATATTAGATATACTTTAGCTATATATACGTATACATCATTTTTATCTTGTGTACGCTATCCAATGGCAAAAAAGCAACTTCAAAACCATTTTATATCACATTATTAAATGTTTCACTTTTACTGACACTAAGCAGTTCTACAAATTTATCACATTAAAATTTCCCTACTTCCTCTCTCTAACAAGGCAAAAAAAAAAAAAATTAAAAATAAAGAAGAATTCAAACTTTCTTCACTTCCTCGTCGTCGTAATAAATGTGTATAAAAAAAATCACACATATACGAGTATATTTTCTTGAATTCAGAGTGAATCTACTTACCATACCATACGTCTTTTGTACAGCAGCATGAAAACAAAAATCTAACGTTTTTCGTGTTCTTTTTCCTGATAGTATTTTCCACTTTGCTGATCAATACAATTCTCACCTCTGAGTTTTTCGTTCGTTTGTTATTATTGTTATGTTGTTATATCATATGAATTTTTTTTTACTATACATTTTTTATTTAAGAAAATCGCATGCGTACTATAAAATCAGCATGGGAATCTTCCAGATAGAATATATGAAAATTTTTAGTGCGCATATTGTAATAGTATTAGACGAGACAAAATTTTTCCGATTTCAACAAAAATAATAATATTATTAAAAATTATAAAAATATAAGTTTAAAAAAAAAATAATAATAATTTATAAAAATTAATTAGTTTCCTACAAAAATAAAATAATAAAATAATTTATTGATCGTGATAAATGACACTAAATGTGGTTTGTAAAGTGGCAAGTGCAAAGTGTGGAAAATTTTGAAAGTGAGTGGAAAAAATATACGTTACGAATAAAAAATATAAATCTTCTTCATTCAATACTAATTAATTTAGTTATTTATTTGTATATCTATAGTGTTGATGTTTTTGGTCAACCGCGTTGTACACGAATACCTACGTCAAAATTTTCTAATCAAAACAAACCTCTTATTTTATAATTTTTATGAAAATTCCTTTCACTCAAAAGCTCGAAAAGTTACTGACACATTTTTAATGGTTGGTTGTGTATATACAATATGTATAATATAGAAAATGTGTATTGTGGAGTAAAGTATATTTTTGATAAAGCTGATTTTCTGAGAAAATGGAAAATTCATTTACGATTTTATTTCTTGTATTTTTATATCTTCACAACTTGTTGCCTTTTTTTTATTTTTTTGATATGGTTAACCTTTTAGCTATGTGTTGTGCGAAAATGCGAGTGAAATGATGTCAAGCGAAAAATGAGAAAATTTACGAATTGAAATAACAACTGGTGTTGTTAATTAAGCGGATAAGGAATCGAATTAAAATTATCACGAAATAAAGTGAATACAAAAAAATTATATCGCTTTGAAGGGCGAATAGCGGTTGACCTTTTATTTGTATTTTGTATTTTTCCCCCATTTTCCCACCACCTCATATCACTTCAGTGTTTTCTTTGTATTTTTGATTTTCGTTCAACTTTTACCTTTTCATTTTCAGCACGTATAGATATATACACCCACACACATTGTATGTACATATATCGTAAGGTGTGCGGTTAAATTTCTGGAAAGTATATTATTATTTTCTCTAATCTCTAATGACCTTGTGTGAAAATCAATATACAACAATTTTATAATTTTATTCACACCGCGCGATTTTATTAATTAACGTGTACATTGTGTTAAATACATTTAGCTCGATAATCGTCTTAAATAATTACCGATATAAATACAATTAATAATTCATAAATATCTAAATAATTTATTTGCAAGACAGTTAAATAAAATGTGAATTGTAGTACTGTACTGCGTTTAGTAAAAAACGTGTTTCAATTATGTAATCAGGAAGAAAAATGTATATAAATTTTCCTTTTTAGTACTCGCATAATATATAAACATTAGTATACCGTATATAGTTAGTATAGAAGAGAAAAGTTTACGCGATGTGAATTTAATTTTATCATTTATCAAAAATAAATAAAACGTTCGTCGGAACAACCGTTTCCCCCGTTTTCCTTCTGTTTTCGTGTTCGGTACGGTATATTTATTTGTGTGTGTGTGTATATTATGATATGCGATAATGATGACTAATTGCCTAATCAAGAAGTTTTGTTTGTGCGGTTTGATATTAGATTACACTGAACTAATTATGATTGTTATACAAAAAATTATCGACTTTAACCATAATTTAGCCTCTCCCAGAAAATATAATAAAATAAAAATGAAGGAAACTTAATGAAAATACAAAAATCAATTTTTCACTTTTTATATATTTTGTGTCGTTTCACTGTGCGATGCGAGGAGGAAAAAATAAGAGGAAAACTGTTTTTTTTAATGTTGTTCCTGTGTGTAGTATATAGTTCAACATCCTTTTTGTTTTCTATCTTTTCGATTTCTGTTTTAGTAGAACTTTCTTTTTACATATAGAGACGCTAGAGAGCTAGTTGTTGTTATAGGTTCTTATTATGTATATATATGTATATGTTACGAGTATATAGTTGTACAATATTCGTTTTCTTGTATACGTATTTTGTATATGTGGGTTGATTTTCAGTATTGGTATAGATTTCTGGGAAATTGTGTTAACAGACATAATAGTTTTTGAGCAAGTTAAAAATCACGCGATTGGGATACATTTTATTTTATTGATTTGGGCCAAATTTAAGATTTCCGTATGTTTGGTTGGGTAATAATGAATACTCTAGGTATATTAAGATATATTACAAATTATAAATAAAATGATGATGCATTTTAGGGTTTTTGAAATATATATTTAATGATATGGAATATGACTATGAGTATTATCTTTTTATTATTATACCGATTAGTTTTATCTCAGTACTAAACAAATGTTAAATTATAATTTTCGGATAGATAAGAGGAATAAATTAAATTTCGTATTTTATGTGCAATAATTCTCCAATTCATTAAACTACCTTAAAATAATGCGTGTGAACTGAACACATTGCTGTTTTATTGTTTTATTTATTTATTTTGCTTATTTTATTTATGTAGTTTCGTGGCGGCACCTTCATTTTCGACAATCACATGATATTCGCAAAATTCCACCACAGTTCTTATCGTGGCCATCGGCAATCTAAGAAATTGGACCATAAAATTTTCTGTACAAAAATTTGCTTGCCATATACTAGCCGTACCATCGACAAAAAAATATAAAACTAAATTGAAAACTCTTAGAATACCACTTCCTGTTGTTCGATTCTAAATAAACCGATATATCTGATTGGGCGATTTCAAGAACCAAATTTATGGTTTGAAAATATGGTTTAAATTATGTTTGTACACAAAATTAAAATGATTTTTAATGGTTTCAGAATCGATCGGTTGTAAAACTGCTGTGCAGTTTTGATGATAATTATGCCACGGCACTATTACTTAGACGGCAGTTTAAATTATGGGCCATATACAGTTGTATGCTAACAGTAAAATGTTTCGTTTTTCTTTTCTCATTTTATGATCTAATGCTATGAGCCGCATGCGTTGAGAAATATTTATATGTTTGGATTCACAAGATAACGAATGCTGATTTACTGAATTATAAGTGGTTTTAACTTGTCTGTCTTAATTTGTTTGTTTAAATTGGCGATGAAAATGTCATCTTGATCGAATATTTTTATCACTATACCTTACTCCCACCTGAAAAAAAATAACAATACAATTTTGAACAATTTTTGAGAGAGTTTGCGTAAAGGTTGCACAAGCCTTTGAAAGTTACCTTACCTGCAAGCCATTCATTCTTCTTATCGATTGGAATGCTCCCGTCTTCTCCAAATACCGAACGAAAATTTACACCATACCGTTCGTGAAACCTATTCAGCTGCCCACACTGTAGCTTGAAAGTGTACATGTCCAAAAATGTGTTGTACATGTGTTGTACTTCGAATAAGAAGGCCATACACTATCTATCGCGACCGTACACCTGGCAACTATCGAACAACTCCTCTGTCTATATCTCGAATTTTTGGCAGATAACGTATAGATAACGAAAATTTTAAATTCTTTGCCACATCAATTTTTTCTCTTCAAGTATCAATTTTGAATACAATAATGCAAATTCATACACACAGTACCAAAAGTTGGCCGATCATGAATAAAAAAAATGGCAATGACAGAGTTTATAATAGTATAATAATGGAATGAAAATGCCAGAAAATGATCAAAATGTACTAGAATAGGAGAATTTCCAATGCAGTTTTATAATATATGTACATAACTTGACTCTTAATGAATCGTTTTTAATGAATGTTTTGCTTCGTCAATAATTATTATGATGTGTGATGTGGAATTGTCAAACAAGTATTTTATGAAATAAAACTATTATAAACGGTGGGCCAACTCCTGGTTATTTTTCAACTACGTGCTATTTTGACAATGACAACACTAAAGTGCTCAAAATAATGACAGATTTTTAGTGTCAAACTTCCGCGGTTTGAAATATATCGATTTACGCTTGAACAACGTTGGGAAGTATGTATGTACTAAAAAGTAATATCCAAAGTGAGTGTTGTGTTGCCGAAACAGTGCAAAAATTAAAAGAATTTTCGTACGAAATAATGCAGCAAGCAAAAATGCCGTAGTTGGGTTTCGGAAAACTCACACATAGTCCTAGAGAAGCCAATGGCATTCTGGTTTTTAAAATAGCGGCCTTGTTGGCCCATTTTTTTCGAAGATGAAGATGGTAACAGCGTTACAGTGAACGGAGATTCAGAAATATAATTCCATTTTTGTTTTGGCTAGAAATTGATTAATTCCACATGGACGAGGTCTCGTTCCAGTAGAATGACGCTACGTAATACACAACCCGTGGAACAAACAACAATCGATTTTGATTAAAAGATATGCTGACCGAGCTATTCGTAAAATAAGGCGTTAATCTATCGAAAATGTGTTCTAAAATTGGATTAATAGAATGCGCTACTGCAAAGCCATTCGAGCCAGCCATTTGAATGAAATTATGTTCCTTAACTACTCTTTTATAAAGCATCAACCTTTGAAAAATATTGAACGATGTTTATTTCATAGCTTTTTAAAAAGATATATCTATGTCTGTACATATCTACATAATTATAATGAAAAACGCTATCCACAGATAAACACTATTATTCTTCTGCGGACCAATAATTGTTTCTCTCCTCTGCTGATGTTCCTAAACTAAAAAAACGAACGACATCATCTTAAAATAAAAAATGTAGCGCAACCTTACATCTTTCTGAGTAATTTTTTCTTGATTTCTGGAATTTTCCGTTATTTAAATGTACATTCAAATCCAAATACGTAGTATATACATGATACAAAAATTAAACATCAAAAAGACCAACAACAACAATTTCAATTACTTTTTTTTATATGTTTTAACCAGCTTTTTAGTACAGTATTTTCATTTACATTCTAGACTGTTAAAAAGTAGGTAAAACTACGATTGGTACGCCTAACAATTATCTCATGTATCATCTAGTAATTCATTTCATCTGAATCACGAATTTTCTGTAACAATATTTTGAAGAAATAAGAAATGTCACAAAAATTATCATTTCATTCAAAAAAATATATAAAAATAATTTCAAAACGGCAAAGTTCTATTTATAGTTTATAAAAAACTAACTATTTTAATCAGATCTAATCTATTAAAATATAAATTATTTAAAACGTTACAATTATTACAAACGATTTTAAAAAATGAACTTGATTTAGAATTTCGGTTAGGAATTAATAGAATTAGATTTGCCGTTCATAACAGTTCAATATGTTTTCTATTTATCTTAGAATATTATTTTGATAATAATTTCGAATTAAACTTAATGATTGACTTCAATTGTGAAGAACCATAAGAATATTTTTATTAACAATATATTTTTTAACTTCACATTTGATTAAAATGTTGGTTTAAGAAAGAAATTATTTTTGTGTTTACAATTTGAGTTATTTTAACTGATCATTACCTACTTGGCTTAAAATTTAACCTCACATTCGCTAGAAATCAAATTCTATTTTAAATTTGAATATGTAATAAAAATTAAACTTACGAATATCGCTTATTATGAAGTTTTGGTATGAAGTTTTCAATAAAATAATAAAATTAACAAAAAATTTACATGTTATGATATCATCTCACAAACAAAAAACATGAATTATTCAATTCAATAACTTCGGAGGAAATCACTCGCGAGGAAGTCTCGTAACGTCTTCACAATTAATTGGTATTTTCAAATATATCGCGTATTGCTATTTCGACTAAATATCCACCGGCACAAACACACCAGCACTGAGCATATCGATTTTCATTAGGTTGGCTAGAGCGTACATACGTTATTAGAAATACATATAAATTATGGAATCCGAAAAACCCGAATTTCTAAGTTATATGTACATACATACGAATTTATATTGAAAAGTGGCCAGCTTACTAAGTTTTCTCTGGAAATTCGCTTATGTTAGATTATAAACACTGAATTTTTAGGATGAGTATGAAGTTAGTATTAAATTAAAACGAATTCACGAATGAATTAAAATTCCAGGATTTTTATTTCGCGCTCCACCTTGTTTTCATTTAGGTTTTTTTTAATACTAACATTTGAAATTTAATAGTTTTAAATTGTGTGCCACCGTTTCTAGAGATTTTCGGTAGATTTTCGAATAGGTTAGCTTAAGACAACATGCTATCATTGAGTTCAAGCGGATTCAATTCTAGTTTTCACACAATTTCGAAGTTTTGTAATTTTGGGCGAACTTTAATATTTTGTTATCGTACATATACACAATGTTATATCACATAAGTCAATTCCCAGAAAAAACTCTTGAGTGCTGGCTAATCTTTAATACTACAATCAGTTTAATTTTAATAACAGCCAAAATTACAATAAATAATTGTACTTTATTATTATTTGAATTTGATATAAAAAAAAGGTTTGGTGTGGTAACCAATAACCATCGGATCTCATAATGTTTAATTATTGATTTTCCAAGAGTAAAGGGCACGAGAACCTCATAGAATTCAAAGTCACTAGCATAATATAAAGTGTTATTCAACCACTGCTAACATTGGGACCAAGTACTTGACTATTTTAAGGGCTATACTAATTATAATTATAATGTCAAAAAGCATCGACTTAATTTCAGTGAACATAAGGGAAAATATTTATATTAGTTCTGATGGAAAAAGGAAATACACCCACACAACAACTATATTATCCATCTTTCATTACATATTACGTCAAAAAGTAAATAATATCATTAGTACCATAAAATTCATTATCCGTTTATTATTACAATGTGGAAATAACAAATTCTTCACTATATCGTGTACGTGCTTAATTTGAACTTTATGAATGTTATTGCTTCACTCCTATAGCAACACTAACAAGCACAGAACAAGATAGACACGAAAATCCAAACATTTTTATGTCGACTAATTGGAGTTTCACAACAAATGTCTATTATATAACTATGCACGTTATATAGAGCGCAGGTACATTATATGCTGGGCTAAAATTAGTTTTCGAATTATAGAATTCATTAAAGTGTCGTAAAAACGAACTGAATATTTAATGCAGTTTCAAGTTTATACAATATGTATACACATACGTATACATACAACATATTGTTTTGTTTGTTTTTATATTTTTTAGCAGATAACGCAACCAGCCAGTCATGATATTGCCGTCTTAAATGAATCTTGAAATTTTTCTTTTTCATTTTAATGACAATATAAAGACGACAGTCCCTATATTCAACGTACATATATACATATGTATAGAAGAAGATGACCTTCCAACATTAATCATCATTAAATAGAGTTATTAGAAAATTGAATTATTGCGTTCAATTATTTTTTTTCTCATCCAAGGACGCGCACAATTAAAGTAAATAGTTTTATTGTTGTGTTTCGTTTTAAATTGTCCCATTTAGTATAATGTGTTTGTTTGCAGAAATCTGATTTGTGTAATTGAATAATTAATTGGCGGTGTTTTTGATGTAATTCATGTACGCTGATTTTTCTTACATTTATATACATATGTATATGAAAATAATACAGTGAGGTACAGTTACAATCGTATAATATAGGACCTAGAGTTTGTACGTATAGGTATCCGATCATTTTGTAGAGCATAATTCGATTCACTCTAATTCGAAACCAAAAGATTTATAGATGTAATTATAGATTATGCAAATTTTAATCCCGTAAAATTGTGTTTCGATAACAAAGTAGCCCGTGAAGTTTTTTTTCCCATTTTATTTATTTATTTATTTATATTAAAGAAATCGATTTAGTCATTACAAGTATGATTTCATATTCAAAACAAATAATCAATTCAATTTTGATTATTACATACAAGATTAAAAAATTTAAATTTTACAATTTTAAAAATTAAAAGTTAAGTACTTCAGATTAGAAGTTGTCAAAAAAAAAATAGATTTCAAAAGTATATTTTTTACAAAAAATAAACTGAAACTAAGTTTTAAAATTTAAAAAATAGTTCTTCAAGTTCCTTTTGAAGCAGTCCTTTGTGAGATGAAAGTCAAAGTTTTCTTCCATATATACGTATACGAATCCTGAAGTCAAGGCATGGTTTAATGGTATGCTTAACAGCTCACACCATATAGTTTATTACTTCATTCCAATAAAATTTAATAATTTTATTAAATAAAATTGATAAAAAAGTATATCTTCAAAAATGTTCTTTTAGGATAATTTTTTAATAAATAAATTAAACATTATTTTTAGGCAGTAAATTTTTGTTTAAATGTCATTCTAAAATACAAAACAAATATTTTTTTAAATATGTAGTCTTTCCAGCTCAAGATAATTAGACTATATGGTAATATATTGTGCATACGTCAACACCCAGAACCCAACAACAATTGGTCAACATGGCTGCATTAGCCGTCATTTTTCTATACTTTACTATTGAATTTTAATGTTTACATTAATGTATAAGTGATTTTTGAATTAAATTTATTAAATTGCGATTTTTAAATTCTGTCCAAAAATCATTGTATACTTTTGTGTTTAGAGGCATTTTAATTAATAATATTGATTGTAGTGAAAAAAATATATGCCTACAACTTTTGTATTTCGGTTATTATTTATTCAAATTAAATAACATTTTATTAAATTGTGAATGTCGGATTGTGTTGTGAGCAATATTTTAATTATGTTTATATTTCAATGATCTTTAAATTAATTATATTGAAATTCAAGTTTTGTTTGTTTGTCGTGAAGAAGCAACATTCTGTAAATTTTTCGTATTTCGGTGGTTTTCTTTTCTATAAAATCTAATAAAACGTATTTATTCTGTTTACGGATGCTGGAATGAATTTTAAAGTTATCTATGCATAACACTGGTACTTAAAAATTCACTAGTCAATTAAAATATCACCGAAATATAAAGTTTTGACGAAAATAGTTTTTTCAGTACAAACACACACTAGGTAAAGCCCATTTAAAAACGTCAGTGTTTCACTTAAAAAATCATCAAAATATAAAAGTTACAACACAATAATTAATTATAAATACACAAACACACTTTGAGCATAATTATTAATAATTTTTTATGAAATTTATATCAAAAATTACCAAAATAAACTATAAACATTGAAACATCACGATATTTTGAATTTTTTTTTATCATAACTAATGCCGTCAGGTTGATAGATTTTGTTAGATGCACAGAAAAAAAACGAAAATGAAACCAGAAAGTATATTACCTTCGAGTCTAATTATCTTGATTCCAGCTAGTCACTAGTGTAATACTATTTACTCTTAAACATTTATTCTCTAAACTAAATACTTTGTTCATTAATTCTGACGACGGTTTATACAGTCCTCCTTCCGATAATTCATCTATCCAAGTCCAAGTTTTTTGACTGGGTTTTCATTTTGTGCAATTCCATATAGTTTAATTCGATCTCGTGCATCGGAAACCTGCACTATTTTAGTTGAACACATCAAATCAAACATTGACTGTTTTTATAAATTGGGCACAAATAATTAAATTTGAGGATATAATTTCCTAGTGCAACTTAGCGCTCGATGTACTGTGCGAAAATAATTGAGTAACATCACTTGATACCCTACATTTTTAACATTGTGTGTTATTTTGTATATAATATTAGCTTCCGAAGATGCGCTGATAGTTTTAATACTTCTTTTATTGGTTAACTAATTATTATTTGCTCATTGTAAATAATTTTTAGCGTCATCAACTTACATTGTTGAGAAACATTCGTTATAACATAAGGATCTCGAATGATGCTGCGATCGTGAAATTAAATTAATTGTAAATAAATCCCGTCTCAAGAATGAATGATTACGTAGCAACTTTATTAAAAGTGCAATATGCGAAATACAAATATTTTTAAATTTTCATACAGTTACTTTCTTTAAAATACTGAAATAAACTTCATAATCATAGTCAACAAACCTTCTATCATATTATTCCACATCAGAATTAACTATTTTCCTGATTATTCTTTTTTATATTCGTTTCTCTCGAGCAATGTGTAAACTGGTATCATGACGTTTTGTGAGGGTCGCCAATCATCCTCAGTGAAATGGAATAAATAGTATTTCATAGTTTACGTTAATATTTCATCGTTTACGTTATATATTACATTTACCACATGGTTTTCCCCATTTTTGACATATGTTGTTTTTTGAAAATGTTAAAAATTATACATCTTCACAATTTAAGTTATTGTATGAAGAACTTTTACAGTTCTGCACAGCATATTCATTAGGCATAAACTAATTTATCTAAGCTTTTATTATTTTCCATAATACAAAAATTTCAGTTTAATTATTCACTATAAATCGCACACAGAATCCACAAAACTATTCATAACTAGGCACAAAAACAGAATACAATTTTATTTCGTAACAAAAAGAAATGGCGAATCGTATGTACCTATTCAACACACCTATATTTGATTACAGCACGATACATATAGGTAAATTTCAAAAGGAATTCGGTTCACTCAACACTCGATAAACCCAATACACAAAATTGAAAATCCCTCATTTGTTTCCAATAAGAATTGAAAATTTTTTTTATAAATGTTTTAATTCTTAGTTCAATTTATATTCCAAATTTTAAGACATAAGCAAGGGCGAATCCAGCCATTAGGTTTAACGAGGTGGGGAAGATAATAGACCGTGTCATATAACTACATATATCACCACTTGATTGTTTTTTTTTAAATAACTGAAATAATCACTTAATTAAAAATAAAAATGTTCATTTCAGAACTTGAAATTTATTCTCACTCAAGTCTAATACATTACCATAAATCTCAGCAATTCAGTATTATATATTTTAATAATCTCTGTCGAATAGTTATAGGCGGTACAATAAAACACAAAAAATAAAGAAGAAGAAAAGGTAAATCGACGCTTTTTTCGAGATGAAGCTTTCAGTTCGAGGCCGTGGTGACAATATAGCAAATTTTCTCACAAATCCGACTGCCTATGGTATATAATTAAAACCGCAGGTACAAAATAAATATGACATCACGAGAGGTATACATAAACTAGTTAAGACCGCCAATAATTGTAGTCTTAAACGGCCGAAAAATTCTTTAAACTTAAATGTGGTATAATTAGAGAATGTGGATATGTTATATACACATTTGAGCTTCGACTGTTCAAAAGAAATTGAAAAATAATTAATTAATTGTTATTTTGTAATATTTTTTTGCTATATAACAACCCGTTATTCATTAATTGATGATTTTGTCCAATGAGAAAAAAATGATCCTGATGGTATTCAACATTCGTATAGAGGAGATTCAATATACCATACTCAAAATCAGGTTTTGGTAGTGAAGTCTAATGGTATGACAGTTAGAAGTACATTACCAAGAAAATGGCCTCGTACAAATTTTCAACATTGAAATAAAAGCTGGATTCTCCAACAGAACAACCCTCCAATCCACACAAGTATATCCGAAGTAAATTTAGGTTATGGAAAACTCTTTCGCCATTTTGTAACGGATTCATAGCAGTCAGCACATCCTTGTAGCGGGGTAGCGTTCAGTGGAAACTGGGGTTCTAAATTGACTGCCATAATTTGTGAAACCGTCCAAAAAAAAAAAAAATGATGTGCAAGTAAAATCTCAAAACTCTAGGTTCCCCCATAGAAAATATGGGGAATACTATTAGAACAGTTTAAAATGTAACCCGCGGTAGCTCCATGCAGCTATACCCAACCGGCTTTTAGGGTACGCAGAACAGTAATTTTAAAAGTTTGTACATTTTCCAAAAAGTGTTGATATAGCTGAACTTTGTTATGGAGTTTACTATTTTTAATATCCTGATTTTTTTTAAAGTTCTAATCGAAGTGAGAATTTTTATTTTTAATTAAGTGTTTTTTCCCAAATTTTTTAAATTTATTATTCAGTCCTTTGAACAATTCCAAATGTACCTTGGCAAAGAATTATAAATTATTTTCAAATCTTTAAATTTTAACTAATTCGATCCGATTGAAAGATCGTTGATTCATTGGTTCATTTACAAGGCCTCCCATGAGTACGGGCATTCCTATACAATCTAGCAATACAGTTCTAAAGAACAAATTAAATATGTAAAATAAATAAACCAACACAAGCAAATGTTAACATTAAAACTGGTAAACAAATA
The DNA here is from genome assembly GCA_951394425.1 of Tipula unca. NCBI lineage: Eukaryota > Metazoa > Arthropoda > Insecta > Diptera > Tipulidae > Tipula > Tipula unca. Next base: position 60,264,427 of record OX596380.1, read on the forward strand.
ACGGATTTTACTTAATTTTCCTGAAAAATGAAACGGAAACCAAATATGTATATATAACTGAATTGTTAACAATAAAAGTGATTTATATTCAAATACAACACAAAAACAAATTTTCCATTTAAAAATTGAATTTTAACATGTTCTCCTATAACCACACTGAAACATAATTATCATGTTTTATGATTTTTGAAAAAACAAGAACGCCCTGAGGTTGTAATTTAATGTATATACCAGCCAACCTAAACATGTTAATTTACACAATATGCAAATCATTGTCTCTATATATTATACATATAAACAAAGTCTCAGAACGCTACTAAAAACAACATTTCACCTTAATAGTGGTGCGATGCTGTGGTTTAGAAACACGAAACAGAACACTTAATTATATAAATAAAACATCATAAAATTTAAACCATAACAATAAAATGCCAAAATAACAATCATAAAATAATCTAAACATTTCTAATGTAGCGCGAGAGCTTTATGTTTAAAATTTGTGTGTATATTCAAATTACTTCGCGCGCACACACACACATATAGGTTTATATGTATATCGATCCGTAACAAATAAAATTAATTTAGCTAGAAAAGTATAAAAGCTTACTGTTACCAAAATCGAACAACAAGAATGATTTTCTTCTATGTACTCGTATTTTCCAAATAACTGTCACAAAACATTTATGTTTACGTTTTGTTTTTCCATCAAAATATTACATGAATGGATTGTTTTTCATGAGTTTCTATTCTCGTCTATATCCAATGATTTTTTTTCACCCAACAACTTTTCTTATATGTACTTACGAATCTTTGGAACAAAAGTACAAAAAAACATAACAAGAAAATGTTATCAACTGTAAAACTTTTTATTGGAAAAATTTGTTATTAATCGAAATTTGATTTGAAAAATTCATAAAGGTCTTAAGGATCAACATACCAAAAAAATATATATATATATATATATATATATATATATATATATATATAAATATTCTTTGTGTTTGTTCATTTCTTTTTTGTTGGTGCAGTAGGAAAACAGTTTTTTGTTTTCGTTTAAAATTCTCAGGATTTATCTTTTGACTGAGTATGACTAACTGACTTTATTGGTTGTTTGCCGGCGAAAATCAATATTTATTTAGGATTTGGAATAATTCATAATATAATTGAAATATTTCTGGCAGGTGAAGTGCGGATTAAATTACGGTATATAAAGTTATTATAATCACTTCGGCTTTGTATTAGATAGATATATAACATCGGCACAGGAAGGCAGTGTAATTTAAAAAAATTTTTACGGTTAATAATTATTTAAAATTGAGCGAGACCAAATAGAAATTTTAGTTCCGATTTGCCTGTTTATTTATGGAATACATACATTTTTGACTTCGAGTTTATGCGTATTTGAACGTATTATCAACAAAAAAGTCAATATATACGAGTAAATGTGAACATGTAATTAGTCATTTTAACCAGTATACTTGAAATAAGTTCACAAATGCCCAGATAGGCAAAATTTACTTCACCAAAGCTATCAATCAAACCAACGATCTGTTCGAAAAAATAAGTTTTGAATTTTTGTTTTTTAAATTTGAGTCGGTGAAAGTAATCAAGATAAATTTGAGTTTTGAATATAATATGAGAAATTACAGAAGATTAGACGAATGTCTGATTTGTGTTGAATTGGTGCTAGTATAATATAATAAATATACTGTGGCGGAGCATTGCACAGGCGGTGGAAACGACTAGTTCGGGTCCCCAATGCTAAGTGATCTAAAATAATTATATAATTTGTATCGTTACAAAAATGATACATTTTGGCGAGTTAGAAAATATGATATTCGAAACTCGATTCGCTATGCAAGGCAAAGCAAACACAAATTTCTGATAAAATCGATTATTTTTTTATTTTTTTTATATACATAATAAAACAACTGACTTTATTTTTAGTCATCTAGTAAGTTTTCTATCATAATTATATTAACAGTTGTTGGGATATAGCCCAACGGCTGCCTCTGTGGGTAACGATGATGACAAGTTTCTCAACTGTTCAAATATGAGTTTATTGGTCTCAGCCTGCTCATCAAGTTTTTTATTTAGAGCATTTCACGACATCTATAAAATATGGCCGTCGTTGGTATCTTTTGTTTTTGCCTCTTGGCCTTGGGTGGGTCACCTGTGCATATGATTATTTTCCTCGTAATTTACGTAATTCCCGATTTGTTTGTCGATTGGTCGGGGCTTCACTAGCAGGGTTTTTACGATTTAGATCAGACTTTCTAGCGCGATTTCTTATATTTTGTAATTTTCTAGCTACCCCACAGCCACGGTAATTAGCTGGATGTTGGCCCTTGTAATTAATGCATTTTGCAACTGAGCTCCTATCTAATGTACACGTGCTTGTAAGGTGGCTACCAGCACATTTAATGCATCCTGCCATACGTCCACAGTATCCCTGAGTATGATTGAAGCCCTGACATTTTTTTCCATATTTATATCTGTCTGTGACTTCGCTGATTCAATTTTGACTTTCACATTTTGAATTGCTCGAATATCATGAATTTTTTGAATATTTTCCTCCTTGCCAAACGTTAGCATGAATAGCGGTAGCCCGCGTTTTGTGACGACACTGTTGCCTTTATCATCTACTTTTCTCTCTTTTTTAATGATGTTTGCAGCATTCTTAATGTCGAATCCTTTACTCTGCAGCTCGGCAATTATATCTTCACTTTCGCATATTTGATGTAGTCGTCTAGTCATTACTTTAATTGGTCTTTCCTGCTTGTCCTCATATGTTTAATACCTTTAATTCCACTGAACTTTCTCAGCATTAAGCATCATAGAGAGATTTCTATAAGTATCTGAGTCTGGAACATTTACCTTCCAAACTTCACTATTTAGTGCCACTAGCTTGAAATCCTGGTCGGTAATTGAGGTCATCAGAGCCTTGGCAGCCGGATAGTCTTTAATACCAACTATGCTTATTGGTGGAGGCTGTTTTTTCACTGTGTTAGGAATTACATCGTTGCACTGAGTATAGTTGGTTTACTTGATGTTGACGTTTGCTTTCCCTGCTCATGATATTCTGGCGATGATTCTGCTTTTCGTTTTTCTCTGGGCTTGTTTTTTTTCACGATCCAATCGGATTCCCTTGCCACTTCATCAGAAACTGCCATGTTGAATGTGGCGGTTTTTTATGTGCTTCTTGATTCTAGTATCCATTGGGAATTGGTTCCTATTTCTCTTCCGAGTTCTTCTTTATCTGTGTAATATTCATTACACACTTGTTTTTTTTTCTTTACCTGATTCGATGATCCTTTTCAGGTCTTCATTTTCTCTCTTTAATAGGGTAATTTCATTACTTAGCTTTGAGACCATCTCTTCTATGCTTTTTAGTTGGGTATGAATTGTGGTTTTTTCGCTTTCAACATTGGTTGTAGGTGAAGACAACGTTCTATGAATATCTCCTAGAACTAACGAGTTGCTACTTTTTCTATTTGGTCTTCTTGGGAACGGGTTTGGTTTTCCGTGGTTATGCACCAGATGGCCCTCAGAATCCATAGAGGCCAGTCTCCATAGAGCGTGGATTTACCAACGTTGATATTGGTGTACCACCTTAATTTAAATAAAACTCATCGACTCAATAACTTTGGCCGGAAGTGTATTTAAAATAATTAAAAAGAAGCTAACACTGCACTCTTTGATTATTTTATTTTTATTTTATCGCTTTATCGATTTCACGTCCAAACCCTGCAACGATTTAAAAGTGATAAATCAGGGCGAAGTACTCGACAGAATAAAATAAAGGTAATGTGAAGTTTCCAACAAGTAACAAGAAATTGTATGTGTTGGCGCTGTAAATATACAGAAGCCAAACAACATTTATTTGGCAAACTAATTTTAAAACTACCAAAAGCACAACATTTTCTGTGGATTAATAAAAAAGATAAACAACAAAAGAATAGAATAAAAAAAAAAATATTTTGGTGAGGATATTTTTCAAGTCATGTTTTTTGCTGATATCTAAAATTAAACATTAGGCAAATCTCAGAAATGTTCTCGGTATATGGTGTATGTCAAAATTTAAGTTCAGAAGTGCTCTATGACAGTAAAGTAGTTTGACAAAAAACTACGATAAATTTCTTACATTTCGTTTCTCTCACACACTTACTCTTCACGTTGGAAACACCAAACTTAAACGACATATGTATGTAATTTGGGAGTTCATTGTAATAAAAATAGGCCAAATATCACCATCAATAACTATAAGAAATTCATTATAGTGTTTTTTTTATTGCTATCATAAATTTTGACAGTATATGGATACTGGAACATCTCTAGACTTTTATTTATTTTATATCATGCAAGTTGGTATATAGTTGCCACTAAACAAAATCAAATTTTTCTTAATTCTTCAATTTTTTTATTTTTGAGTTATGTAAATGTCGATTTAAATTTATACATATCTGTGATTTTTTGAAATATTTTATTTTCGTATTTTAATAGATTTTTTGAAATTCGTTGTTAAAATCGCCTTGTTTTTCGGAATATTCCTCTAAGAGTTTCTTGCTAACATTATTTTTACTCGACAAATTCTGTGTACATACATACATATACGAGTATGTTTCTCGATTTCTCGGAATTTGTCGGAAACCTTACATTCGTATATATAACAACGAATTTTATAATGTACCAACTCTTATTGTTGGTATATTAAAGCACTGATGCACTAGGCCTTTTCGTTCCCTTACGCAATGCTAACCACCCCACTCGATGCACTAAGACAAATTCAAAAATTTCATGAAAAATATGTATGAATAGATGTGAATTACTTACTTAGAATCCAGAGGATTATATTTACGGCAATTTAAACAGTTCATTGAGAAAGTTGAACACGAGTACGAAAATTTGCTATATCATTGTGAAATACGTTTGCTAAATAGTCATTAATCAATATACTTGAAATAATTTCATAAATGCCCAGGTAGGCAAAATTTACTTCACTAAAGCTATCATTCTGTTCGACAATATAAATTTTGAACATTAAAAACAATTTTTTCAAAATTATTTTATTTGGTTCCTGTGAAATAAAATAGGAGTATGGAGTAAAATATTGACATCGATAAAACACATTACTATACACCATCGCCGTCTACTACAACCTCAGCACCTACCATTTGATGGCTCACGTTTCAGAGATTGCTGCACAATTCGTTCCGGATCCGCACGCAGAACGTGACCGGGCCAGCGTACTCGCTGAGATATTACTTCACTCGATAGGTACCATGTGCTTCGCGTTTTGAGCCGTAAATCACACCCTTGATGCTCCTCTCAAATGTATGGAGCCATCTTCTATGCGTGTGGCGGTGGCCAACTTTCACATCATTACATACCAATGGGCCTGGTCAACGCTCAGCTTTTAGCAGTGCTGCCTTAGACATTACAAATCACGACTGCCTGCTGCCAGTCGCTCGCTAATATCCTCATCCTATTATCGCGAGTTAAAAAATAAAAAATTAAAGTTGGGCGGATTATTCCTGCACTCAGTGCCTCATGGGGCCCACGGTGCAATACCCGGACAAACACATATACTTACACATTAAAAACACCCAACCGTGATTTTTGGTCACCACCGGGAATCGAACCCGAGACCCTCAAATAACAAAGCAAGGACGCTACTTACTGTGCTAAAGAGGGCGGCGAGTTAGTAAACAGCCAAAATAGTTAAACCTCCTCATTCCCTCAAAAGTTTAGATACCATCTGATTTCCCATTGTCCCTATATAACCAGAGATAATATATTTTGTTTTTTAACTCGTTGATCTAGAGTCTAACAGAGCTGAAAACTCTACAATCGAATCAAGTATATTGTACAGTAAGCGGCCTTGTATTGTATATTACTATTCAGTCCACTCACGCATATGTCATCTGCATATGCAAGCACCTGACTGGATTGCATATAAAAGAAAATGCGCTGAGGTGTTTATGAAAAATGTACTCCAGCATGAGATTAAAGAGTATCGGGGACAGAGCATCTCCTTGCCGAACACCTGAGCTAACTGCAATAATTCTCGATAGCCTGTTTTCAACTATATAATACAATATATAATTGTATTGGCATTCCTAAATATTTCAGTGCAGACCACAAAATATCGCGGTCATTTCCATCGTCAATCGTTATTTTGCTTCGCCATATTAATCGAATAAGGTCGAAAAGACAGTTCCACAAAGTCGCCTCCATCGTATATCAGGAGCTGCGAATTAATGCAGTTCAACCCAGGTGAGCGGTTTCGTTTTAATATCTGCATGTCCTTAGAAGATTTCTCATGGGGTGGATCCTCAATGCAAATCTCCGCAGTCTGTATTTGACGAGACCCAATTACAGTATGCAATGTATAATGAATATCAAGCAGGTCGGTAAAGTGTCCATTCCATGCATCGAGAACTGCGTCACTGTTGACACAGAAGTATCCATCCCAGTACAAATCCGCTTAGCTGCCCTCCTAGCAAGAGCAGGTTTTTTTTTTCTAGCGATTGTGTGACGTTGTTGCACTTCACTATGGGGTATATTTTGTTGCTCAACACTTGTCATCAAATCAATTATTCCTTAGTTTGATTTTCACTATAGGTAATGCTGAGCAGCATCGATAACCGAAGCTTTCAGTACCTTCCAGATAGAGTTTAAACGTGAAACTGGCAATTAGCTTCCTAAATGTTATCGTTTTAAGATTATGATATCGGTTATTTTGATCTTGAATTATCAGACCTTCACAGTCGAAACGTTTCATGCATCTGCTCCTTTAGTAATTAACACGTGGTCAACTTCCCTGCAGCAAATTTTGCGAGGAGGGGTGCATGGTTCCAAATGTATCTGTTTGTGTAGAAAGAATCTGCTTGCTACTCTAAAGTGTAAGGTCGTTGGCAATTGCAAAGAACGCCATTCTTTCACCATTATCAGTCGCAATTCCATGTCAGGAGTACAAACCTATGTTTTCACACAAATCGCCCTGGACGCGTGTACACAAATTAATCGATAAGTTGGCTAATTTCATACGCATGGTTGGTTAATGACTGCTTGGAAAAAAAAACTTTTTTTACATGCCACTCTCCAACCGTTTAGTTGCTAGCAATTTAGATTTACGAAACAAATGAATCGATTCGTCATCGTGCACAACAGTTGGGACGTATTTACTAATATTTGTGAACCCCAATTGGATGGTATTGACATAAGAGACATGTGTTTTCAACAAGACGATCAAGAAATGAACCTGTCAACTGGCCATTGCGTTGGTGTGATTAAACACGGCCCGGACTATTTTCTTTGAAGGTATGTGAAGTCACTTGTCTAAGCTGATAAGCCAGAGACTATTGACCACTTGAAAGTCAACATTCGACGCGCTATCGCCTAAATAAGGCCAGAAATGCTGTGATGAATGAACTAAAGCTCCATATTTCGCCATGTTCGCTCCAGCCACGGGGCCACATGGCCAGAGATTTGGTTAAATTCAAAGTTCTATACCTCCAAATGAAACACTTTACTTACTTGCACCTAAATTACATTAATCACACTACCCATTTTTTTCGAATTTCCGTTTATCATGAAATACTTGTGTACTACACTGTTTATTTCTTTTTACCACAATACAGTTTTTCCTGTATTTTTTATACTCTTCAGAATATATTACGTTAAATTTAAAATATTCTTGGAAAATATGATACAATTTTTTATGTTTTCCAAAAATTCCTTATCTACATACATACTAGGTATTATAGGATAAAACGGGATATAATTATTTTACACAAAAAGAATTTCAATCGATTTTTTTTTTGCCAAAATTATGCTCTGCTATTTTGTAGCGCGTTATTTATGCGAAAGTACAGTATTTTGGATTAGGGATAGGATATAATTTGGAATAACTCTTAAGCACATCAAAAATACTATATTCGTATGAATGAGTTTCTGAGAAACATGTGTACCAAGGATGTTTCCAATAAAATTCGTATTTTATTCTGAAAATTAATTTTCTTAACAATGAATTACTGATGAATTTAATTTATTACGAATTGTGTACACATTGTCTTATAAGATATCACATGTTGTTCTTTTTTTCAGTGTAAATCATGTTACGCAATAAAAATTCGCCTTCGTTTATCTAATGACTTGCCAATAAAAACATGTTTTATTACAAATCAAAATAAAATTTAATTAACGCATTTATTCTACTTAAATATACAATACTCTTGTATGTAAATATAAAATAATTAAATAACTAACTATAATTAATAGAAAATGAAAGATTGTAAATTATGTGAAACACTCGAATGTCAACAAAAGTTGACTGGTGATGAGCAACACGAAAAAGGCAATAATAAAATCAGTACTGATTGCAATCATCAACATCATAATTACTATAGTACAAATTATTTAAAATATGATAGTGTTCATGAACAATTTTTTACCGCCCATTTTCTCAGAGGTAAGTGCTTCACTTAGAATATGCATATACGGAATATTTTCCAAACTTGATTTGTGTTTTAATTATATACATATGTACTTGCTAACTTTTTTTTTAAATGTTTATTATTTTTTATCTTTTCAGGTAAGTCACGAATTCACATAATATAAAAATGCTCAAGACAAGTCATTATTATTGTAAGTGAATTGTTAAAATGTCTAATTTTTCTATTGTTTTTAAATTATGTACAACAAATAAAAAGTATGGTATCTGCAAATAGCCGATATCGATATTAAGAATTAAATATTATAACACAAATTTCAGTATGGAATATCGAAAATTAAATAACAGTAAAATTTACACAGCTTCGATTTCATTTAGAGACTATAAAAATGAATTTGAAAAAATTAAATATTGCCGACTATATAATATTTGTGGGTATATGAGATTCCATGAAAAATACCTTTGGAATAAATGTATTTGATCTTGTCGAATACTGATAAAATTTTAACATGGTAAATTTCTGTGGCTTTTTAAGAAACTAGTTAACTGAATTATTGAAGATATTCAGTTATAGCTAACTCTAAAATTAGATATATTTTCAGATAAATTAATAGTTTAGTAAGTTTGTAAATAACAATTTTTTTTCCATTTACAAAAACAATGTTGAAAGTAAATAACTTTCATATAGATCACGTACTTTTTTTTAAATAAAATGATAATATTATAAAAATGTACATATTTTTTTTTTAAATCTATACTTGTTATAAAAAGTAACTCTCTTATTTCATTAAAGTTAGTAAAGCTCTGTAAGCGAATTCTCATAAAATGGAACAAAACCGCCTAAATGATTGTAGTGTAATATTTTCACTTTAGTTTTCAAATGCAACAATGTTCGTTTTGTTAAAACTAGTACTCTTCACTTAAAACATAAATAAAAAATAGGCACACACGCCAGCACTCAATGCTACAAACGGGCCCACGGTGCAATACTTGGACAAACACACATACTTACACAGTAAAAACACTCAACCGTGATTTTTTGGTCACCATCAGAAATCGAACCCGAGATCGCCGATTACTAAAGCAAGTCGCCACATAGTACATACTGTGGGCGAGGGCGGCTTAAAACATAACAAATTACTCTTTTTCCTTAATAAAACTAACTATCTGCAGATATCAACTTTATATGAATTAAATTCGGTTAGACTAATACAGGATATCTGACATATTTTCAAATTACAACATACTGAAACTATGTTTATGTAATACAATATATTCAGGTAATAAGAATTTCTGCCATATTCATCAATTGAGAATACGAATAAGGCCAATAAATATTTCTAAAGTATTTAAATTACAGTTATTTTTATTTTAAATGCGATTACCCAGAAATGATGTTTTTGCTGTTAACTATTTTCTCAAAAAAATCGAAGATTTGTCAGATAATCTCTCATCTTTTGATAATTTCTCTTAAAGCATAATTAAAATAGTAAGTAGATAATCATTAAATGAATAAATTCAATGTTAGCAACTTGCTACTCACATTTAATTAACCCGATAAGGGTTAGTTGAATTTCCCTTAATAAAAATCATAGTTGGAAGCCAAAAATAAATCTGATGATTTTATTGTATAGAATATAGGTCTTGTGTCCTGTCCACTATCGCTATATATCAATCATTTGTGTAATTGTTCACAAAATGTTAATTTTCACTGTATGTATACAATAGAATGAATGCTCGGAGTGATCAAATTTCCCACTGAAAATAAGTTTTCGTCAACCAACGAACTCCAATAAAACGAACTCGCTTACAGGCAACAACAGAAGTTAGAACATTGAAATCGAAAAATTTGGTATTTGTTTTATTTTTCGGTCTTTGTCCATAAAAAGCATAAGAAAATTTATTTTTTGGAAATCGTGGTAATAGAAAATCAAGCAACAACAGCGTCTGGTCAAAAAATAATCAACATTGAAAAAATATTTGTTTCCTGACAACTGTATACAACCAATACTGATTCAATTAAAATGTTATAACATAATGCACAAATAAAAAAATGATCGAGGGATTATATGTAGTTATTTGTGAAATATTTGGAGCATAGAACATTTCTATGAACATTATTTTTTCTGGAATAATTAAGACATTGTTGTTTTGCAACCAAATGGCCAACCATGTATAATAATTTTCACACTTCCGAAATAATTTTTTTTAAACGAAACGCACGTGTATATGAGCATGGTATGAATACATATATTGTTTGTTGCTATAAACAAAAACGAAAAATTACCTTAGTAGGTCCTGTGTGATTCTGACTTCTTCTCAGTATTAAAATAAATAACACTATTGAAGTGAATCTTAAAGTAAACCTCAAAGTAAGCACTTTGATATATTTTGAAAGATTACAGAAGACAGCTAACAACTATCTATTGGAAAGTTTTAAAACATTATAGGTACATTAAAAATTGGTCGCAAAACGATATTACCAGCCACCAATACATTTGGGCCAAATTACACTTGCATTGTTGATTTCACATTGTTGACGCTTGTAAGCAATATCAAATATATATTGACAAAATTATTACATAACTCAGACATCAAACGGAAAAGTGCTACTTATTTCACCTATACGTCAAAATTATTCCAAAAATACAATAGAACCTCGGACATGTCCATAAATGGAAATTAAAACCGGACGTATGATTTTTATGTGAAAATAAATGTACGAAAGTGTTTCTAACAAATTATATTGATTTTTGAATGATAACATTTGAGCTTGGTTTCTTTTTTAAAATTCTGAATTTGTAATATTTTATCAAATTTTAACATTGAATGCTTTTATATTCTTAATATTGATAATTTATAAACTTTTTCAAAATACTAAAATTTAGTGAAAATTTATTATATTTAAGTTTTATCAAATTCATATTTAAATTTTATCAAATTTTGAAGTTAGTTTTAAATTTTTAAATTTTACAAGTTTGTATAGCATCAACTGATACCACGTTGGATGATATTCTGAAATTTGATATAATTTAATGTTATTTTTTAATAAATAAACGCTCTGGATGTCTTATATATTCGGGCGGTTTGAATTGTAATAAATTTTTAAATTTAATTTTAAAATATTTCGATCCCTGAAAATTATCAAATTCAGAAAATTCTGCGAAACAAATATAACTGCAACTGTGAAAAATTAAGCTTAGTCAAGTTAAATAATTACAATTCAGAGTCAAAAGTTACGCATATATATTTAAACATAAACAAGCACAATACATAAATTACATCACACATATAATTTGCACATCACACATATAAAGTAAGCGTTTTAAACTTTGGTGGTAATGTACAATATATCGTTTAAATTTCAGTTTTAAATAGTATTTTGCTGAAAAATCGGAATGCTCACTCTTTTATTTTTATTTTTTTATCGTAAAGCACTTGACAATACCTTTTTATAGAACAAAACGTCATAACAAGTTACGGTGGAATTTAACATTTCAGTACAATTATTAATTCTAAACTACGAAATTAATGTTTTGGTTCTTACTTTTACAGTTTTATTCAATAAAGTTAATTTATTTACAAATTAATTTAATTTAAAATTATAAAAATTATCAGAATTGGAAAATCGATGCGCTGTGATGTGGTTATTACCATTGGGAACAAAGCACTGATAATCGTGAGTTTCTCTGATGGTTTTTACTGAATCAAATTTTTTTGCTATAGTGATCATTCTGTACTCTTGATTCGTACAAAATCTAAAAGTAATGTTTGATTCATTTTTTGTAGCTCAATCGAATATGTAGTTGTTGTGCTGTCGTTATTTGATCAGCGTAGGCTTTCGTGGCATTTTGTTTGAAGGCACCCCCAATTCCGTCGTGTATGTATAATTTCCATTTCATGTATTGGTAATTCCGATGTTGAATTTTGTTCTTGGTAATGATGTATAAGATATCGCCGATGTTGGTTCTGCTAAATTTAATTTTCAGGCTGCCTTGGACTGGGATCTTGTAATACGGCGTTTCTCTTAAGGCAGAGAAGCTGCTTACCAACACTCTTTAGCACTTTTGATTGAATTTTTCGTTTGTGTTATGTAAGGTATTGTTTTGGATTTAAATAAATTTTAGGTAAGTAATTAAAATAAGCGAATAAAAATAATTATAGGACTAATATAGAGTCGATTGGTAACAATCGTGAAAAAGCTTACATTCACATGCATACTTTGTTTTTTGAATAATTGTCAACTTGCGTAAGATTTCCTGTCAGAGAAATTTGTTTGAAATTTTGACCTTCTATCGAGCTTTTGTACAAGTTGTACCCAACAAAAATATTTTTTTATAGAACCATACTTTATGTAATTTAAAGCTTTTAACAACTGTATACATTAAAGAGTTTTTCGATCAAGTTTGATTATACATAAAATGGCGTCCTTCCGCTATTTTATTAATAAAATATTTATTAATTAACTTTTAGGATACATTAACTCACCGTACCTTTATGGTACAATTACATATTTTTATACATGTTTAATCATTTATATATCAGAGGAAGTTAAAAATCGAAACGAAATGCCACGAAAGCCAGGCTTCAGTGACCATACGCTGATCAAATAACGACAGCACAACAACTTTTCGATTGGGCTACAAAAAATGAATCAAACATTACTTTTAGATTTTATACAAAGGGTACAGAAGGGTGGCACGATCACTAGCAAAAAAATTTGATTCAGTAAAAGCCATCAGAGAAACTCACGATTATCAGTGCTTTGTTCCCAATGGTAACAACCACATCACAGCGCGTCGATTTTCCAATTCTGATAATCTTTATTTAAAATTAAATTAAAATAATTTGTAAATAAATTAACTTTATTGAATAAAACTGTAAAAGTAAGAACCAAAACATGAATTTCGTAGTTTAGAATTAATAATTGTACTGAAATGTTAAATTCCACCGTAACTTGTTATGACGTTTTGTTCTATAAAACTCGAACGCGTTGAGTCTCCATCGTGAAAGATGGCTTATTTGAAAGGTATTGTCAAGTGCTTTTTCAGCAAAATACTATTTAAAACTGAAATTTGAAATTTAAACGATATATTGTACATTACCACCAAAGTTTAAAACGCTTACTTGAAAGTATGTACAATTGTCTTTCCAACGAGCTATTACACGTGAAAATCGGATAAGGAATACTTAAGATACACGCATTTAAAGATGTGAACATTTGAGTTTCCGACAAAAACAAATTATAACGGAACAGTGCGTATTTTGACCCCACCGAGTTTTTACTCAAATCATATTTTTTTTATCTATATCTACCATCTCCCCGAATTTTAAAAAAATTGGACACCTTGCCCCCGTAAATGTCTTTTTTTTGTCTGATTTCGCGTGGAATGGCTGCGTATATATATACATATACATATATATATATATATATATATATATATATATATATATATATATATATATATATATATATATATATATATATATATATATATATATATATATATATATATATATATATATATATATATATATATATATATATATATATATATATATATATATATATATATGTATATGTATATATATATATATATATATATATATATATATATATATATATATATATATATATATGATTTACTAGAATAACCACATGAGAGAGTAAATACAGTCGCTTTGCAATGTTTTCAAATATGTACAGTATTTAAAATTAGACTGAAAAAGGTTACGTTCACACGATACATTGTTTTTTTATATGAACATTGTCTCATTGTTTGAACCGGTTGAAATTCATTGATAGTATAAAAAATACGTATCTCAGCCAGATTTGAACAGAGATTTTTAATAAATTTAATTTTTAATTTTTGTTAAATTAAAAAATTTCATCAAACGTTTTATTAAATTCTGATATTATATCAAATTCTAAATTTCGTTAGATTACATTTTGAAATTTAATTTTTAATTTTTTCGAATAATTTATCACTTTGAATTTTTATCATATTTGCGTCATCATTTTGAGCTTAGAATACATATACATAATATGTAGTTATACAAATTTTACGTAAACGCCGTAAAAAACAATTCTCTCTGACCAATCGTTCATACATGGACAGTATATAGCATGACTGTAGGTTCTACCTAGTACAGTAAAAACTACAGACAGCACTCTATGTTACTTTCACACGTGTAGACAATAAATTTACTGTATGAGTGCTGTATTATTATCTCATAACATTGTCTCTGGTAATTTCATATTATCCGTTTCTTATTACATACATACTTATATTATTAGTATCTAAATTAATCTTGATGGAGACAAGAACACATTTTCAAATGTCTCCAAGAAAATGGTAAAATAGATATTAGTCGGTAATATGTATATCCAAATAAGTTTGGCAGGTTTCCGAATACATTAATATGTACATCTAGTTCCTTCTAGCATATAAATATAGAAAGTCTGCACAAATATTTAATTGTAGACCATTGTTTTTATAATTTTTCCCATTTCTTAAAAGTGCATATTAGTAGAATCAATAGAATAATTAACATTAACATGTGTTATGCCAATTAGGTTTTGTAAGTACATAGGTACATACATATATGAAAGTATGTATTAGTGAAATGTATTGCTTAATCTTATTGACAACAATAATAATTCATAGTAGATTGTGAATTTCATAGAATTCCAAGAATAGTAGTTGTAATACAGCACACATAAACCGCCAGTATATTGAACTATAGTACAAAATTGTTTTAACAACAAATTAAATGTATAAAATTAGTATAAAACAAGTTATGGTCTTGAATTTAATACAATGATTAAACAAAATATAAAAATTTGGCATTTCTGTAATAAGAAAGTTAAAATTTAAATAATCATAAATAAAATGAAACCAAAAAATTGTTTAAATTAATAACTGATCTAATAAGTGGGCTTTGACAAATGGTAAATGTAAGTCGAAAAATAAATGGTTTTCTCATTTAACTTGATGAACTATACAGATAACTAACCGATCGTTCCACATTCTGACAGGCTTCTTTAATGTAATTGTTCAATTCCCTGATGTTCGAATTTGGTTTTGCACATACTAAATATTTTAGGTGACCCTGCACAAAAAAAATTTTTGAATGTGTTAACGTACCAATTCGGAAGTGCGGACTACAGGTCCACCAATACCAATCCTCTGATTTTTGAAATTTATCATTTAATATTTTTGATTGTCACTATTATCATATAACCGTGGTAAAAAATCTAGACGCCGATTGCTATCTTATATTTCTCGCAAATGTGACCTCATTTTCGTTTTGATGAATAGCTTTGTCGCGCTTGTTTTTAGAACGACCAAATTCCTCTTAGATTATTGGCTACCTGGATAAATTTTACATGGCTGAGAATAACACAATATAGGTATTGTGTATAGCATATAGGTCCGAATAGCATATAGGACCGAACGCAATTGTGCGAGTGTCTATATGACGTTCTCTGTAAATTAATAGCATATTCAGTTTTTCTGTATTACTATAACGCAACGCAACTTAACCGTAAAAATAAATAATGCTGAACTATTTGATGCTGTACCAAATCTAAAATGTACATTTTTTTTAAAGTAAAATATGTCAGTTATATTCCCACAGATATCATCTGTTTAAGTGTTTTACAGATCATAATGTATATATCGGGTTATCCTGTCAAATTTTCACAAGAATGGATTGCGTTTCCGAACGATACTACCTGATTCTTTAGGAACTATAATCGCAGCACTGGACTTGAATCATGTTTATTTTCAGTGAGATGGCACTACGTACCAAACGGTACAGTTAATGTGTCAGAAGTTCTCTGGACGTATAAGTTATGTTGCGGTATATATCAATTGGCCGCCTAGATCGTGCGATTTAACACTTTTTGCTTTTTTTTGGGACCAACCAAAAAGTCAAATCCAATGCTATACTTGCATAATGCATCCTACAAATTTGTATTTATTTTTAATATTTGACGAAATGTGACAGTGTAAAACAAAGAGTAAATTATTTTGCTTTAATAAATTTTCCCCATATTTATGAAACCTGCTTAATCCAACAATGCAATCAAAAGTAAAGGTTTTAATCTAACAAAAACAAAAATTTAACGTATATCTATACGAAACAAATTATTGTCAAGGTTATTCAGGACTATCACTACACGACCATCCGGATCTCACCAATTTTCATTATGAATATTTTTCTGCTATCTAACAGCTTTGCAAGCATTGCAAATTATATCACATATATAATATCATATCACATATTTGTGAAAGCTAACCCTTTACCTGCATCGATATAATTTGAATATCCAGAACAATACGTTACTTCTATAAATGTACGTATGAAAAGAAAAGTCTTTTTCATAGAATATGTCAAAAGTTTCTTCTGTGCTACTCACTGTCAGTACTATGAACTAGTACACCCTGTACTGGAGGTAATTGTTGTTAGTTTTTCCTGTTGACCGAAGGCAAACCCATTATGCAGCTTGCATCTTAGACCATTTCTGGAAACAGCAAGTTTGTCCTTTGTAAACCAGTCTTTCTATATTTTTCAAAATCTTAATTTGACGCATTATGAAAAATACATACATACATTTGTTTAGATTGTTCCGATGAAAAATTGTTCTGTTTTACGGACTACTGACTTTGAATCATTAGACAACTAGAAGATAAATTTTTTTTACAATCCGTATTGATGGAGTGAAGCCGAAAGAAATGGCGGCGCGCAGTATTAGGATTGAAAGTGATGTTATTACATATACGACGTATTGTGTTTGACGTGTGTATAATACCCAATGAGAAACGATAACTTTGAAATTTTTTAAACGTTACACGGCAGTTTTTTCACGTCATACGCTTCATGCCGATTTATGTAAGTAAACTATCTTTTCAGTCACGGTCACACATAATTAACAAATTTGAAAGTTTAACAAAAGTTGTACGTCAAAAAAATATTGAGCTAGTGATTGTCGCGTCGATTATCCTTCACACATGTAAATCGTTATTAGGAAAGCGTGATGCGTTTTCTCATCCGCATCACACACACCACGTCCACGTAAATCAACCTTGAACCGTCAGTCATAGTAGCAAACATCACGCTAATTAATTAACAGCAGCTCGTGATTTCCATAGCTGCAAGAAAAATATCGTCATAGCTGGAAGATATGATATTACCCATCTTTAAAATTACATTTTACCCATTCATCGATATCGTGATCTATGAAAACTTGTGTGTATCGTTAAATCAGAAAATTCAAGTTTATTATTTGTTATTTTTATCTGCCCGCTATAAAGTCTCTGCGTTGTAATCATTAAACAGTTTTCTTCCGATTCAATATGTCCGTCAAGAAACAATCATTATAGCTATATTTTATAGCATTTATGCAAATTTTTAGTATTAAGTACACACATGCCATGTTTATTAATCAGAAATAAAAAATCCGCACTCTAGAAAAAATATATTTTTGTTTTTATCTCAGCCAGTTGACCTTCGTTATTTTTCTTTAAATAAATAAAGTTTATTGGTTTGCGAACTATAAAATGACAGAAAAAAAAAAAAATTTGATTAAAAATTATATGTATGTATATAGATGTATATTTATATATAACCAAACCGAGAAAACTTTATTAAACCAAACAATGAAAACCATTAGCAAAATTATTACGTTTGATTTGATTTATTGACAATAATTTGAATACGTGACAAGATTTTGATTAGAATTTTGATGATGAACACAACTTAACAAAAAAACAAACAAAAATTCTTCAATGGGCTGTTTTTGTATGTATACAATACAATTGGTTTGTGTACATTTCTTGAAATTTTTCGGTTATCATAAATTTATGATCTATCTTTATTGATTTCACACCATTAACAACCACCATAGTGGCTAGCGACAGGAAATTCAGTGTGAACGCACGTTTCTTTTTTTGTTGTTGTATATTATAAGTTGCGCGAGTATTAAATTTACATTTTTGGTAGGTCACGATTAAAATATGTTATGCACCGTTCGCGCGCTTTTCTGTTTGATTATTCTCCCCGTGTTTCTACTTATTTTTTGATATAGATATTCGGTTACAAGTGGATTCAACGTAATTCGCTTCGTTAATAAACAAATATTTTTGTTGGTATAGGAATGAAAGATATCTAACTATGTACATCAGTTTTCTTCCCTTGATTGTGCTCGCGTTGAAATATTTTTATGAAATTCCCACGGTTAAAATATAACAATTTCACAGAATACTGAACAAACATATGTGTTTAATTCATCATAATTATTTTTACCCTTTCCATGGCATTGTATAGAATAGAGTTCAACTGCTTAATGAGTTTAAGATAAATGTACAATTATTCTTTGTCGACTCATCATTATGTTTTATAAAGTATTCACGAACAAATATATTCATTATTCAAACTGCATCACTATCATTATAAATTATACATCTCTAAATTTCAGACAATTCTCTGGAAAAGGTCCATCAAAGTACATACATTGATATCAACAAGATAGATGAAATTAATTAAATTAAGGCAGTGGTTCTTAATCTATGGGTCACGGTATTTTTTAGTGTTGCTCTTAAGTTTAAGTGCGCTTAAACAAACTTGTTAATAATCTCGCTTATTGCTGTAGATTTTATACCAAGACACAATTTTGAATAGTTTATCTATTTTTCCTATTTTCCGTTTCTTGTTTAAATTTCAAGCGCTAAAATTAATTAATTTAAAAATTGGCATGATTTCATCATCACCCCGAATCAGCCGCGGCTACCAGTTAGAGATGTCCAAGGCTGATGAAGAGTAAATAAATTTTAAAATTTCACATTATTACTCAATTAACTTTATGCATAGGCACTGTCGACTTATGGGTACTTTGAGCCCTGAGGCCAGTATTAAATAAAGTGTTCCCCAACGAATTTCTACCAAAAGTCATGAACTACTATGTTCATCCTACATGTCGGGTTTATTATTTTTTTCTGTTCTACTTGATCTGAGGTTCAAGTCTCTCCAAGTCTCTTGCAGTTCGGTTCGATTATAGGTCCGATTTAATTCGAACCCCGAATGCATCTATTAGAATTTTAACCCGATACCTCCCGATCAAAATGTTACAGCTTTAACCACTCTACTAATTTGCACTGTGCTATTAAAAATTTGAGAAATCCGCTAAAACTCCCCTAGTTAACTTTCTCTAAATTTGTGGATTGCGAAAATTTAAAAATTGGAGGAATGCTCTTCATTCAAAAGTAAGAAATTTTTAGAGTTTTTACTCTTATGAATTGGAAAATTTCGAGAATTTTTAGTTTTTCATAATCGTGTTAAAATTCAGAATTGTAAACGTCAAATTTGTATTATTATTTGGTTTTTCGAAATCACAGAATTTGAAAATTAAATTTACAAAAGTATTTTTTTTTTTAACTTGTGATCTACAAATCGTCAAGACATCAACCACGTCCCAATCAATCAAATTAAATAAAGTAATCATAGTATTCAAAATTCAATTTTGAAATTTCTTGATTTTATTTAATTGTTTGCAAAATTTGGAATTTTTTTTAAATTGACAAAGCCTGTAACGTTTTATATAATTTCAAAATCGTGGATTGAATTCTTAATGCATCTCTGATATTTCATACGGCAAATTTGACAAATTGAATTAAAATTGCAGGTGGATAGTTTATTTAAAAGCATTCACTTAAATTTAAAAATTATAGTTATTGTTTTATCGAAGTTTGCCAATTAAGAGATATTTTGTCAATGCACTTTTGAACTTTATTCAAACTTAAACTGTAGTGTGTTGTAATCCATATATGACTCAGCCAGAATCCATTATAATTTATCGACTGCCTGTAGCAGCCTTATAAGATATTTAATTTCAGCACTAATACCTTTCTTACCTATCCGACCAACTTGGCAAACGATTGGAGTTTGAAGCCTTTGAAAAAACCAAATTGAGAAATTTTACAAAATTTTAAAACTTAACTAAAATTTACTCAATTTTAAATGATTTCGTACATATATTCAAACGATAAAAATGTTATAAATTTTGCAGTATCCCCCAAAATTCTAAGAAATATTCTAAAATTTAATACAATTTTCCAAAATGTAAATTGTGCTTAATTTTGAAAAACATTGTAAGATTCAAATGATCACCGCAGAATAGAATTTTAAAATTTTAGGAATCTGAAAAATTTTCTAATATTTAAAATGGAAGATTGAAAGTGGTTGTTTTCGTGTAATCTTATAATTTATTTATAAATGTTTGAAAATATTCATAAAACTATTGGTGACCATAAAAATTAATTTTGTAAAACATCCAAAATCTGAATGAAAATTAAAAATATATTCTAGTTAACTTTTGCAAAAATTGGAAATCCTTTATAAATTAAGGATTTCCATGAATGTTTAGTATTCAAATTTTAAAGATACCATAATTCGAATTATTGAATTTTTAAAATTTGAATATTAAACGCTCTTGAAAATCTCCAATTTATGGTGGACATTTTTTTGATTTTTAATCTTCAGATTCATACACGTGAAATTCGGTTTCGAACTTTTTCGAATTTTCAAATGTTATCAAAAAAATTAAAAGTTTTAAATCAATTTGGTTTATCAAAGGCGGGTTAATATTTCGAGCTAAAATTCAGAATAGTAAATGTCAAATTTGATTGCAAATCTCCATTATAGGTAATTGGGTTTTTTAACTTGTCATGCTTACATCTAGTTATACTCATGTCAGCAGCTTAATAATACAGGCGGCATAACCAGAAAAAAATCACATAAAAACTGAAATGCTTAAACTAGAATTAGAAATGAATTACATTTTCTATTTAGAATTTTTAATTTGAATTCAACCATATTTGTGTGTATAATTATCTAAAACTATTCATTACTGTATTTCTAATTGTAATAGCTTTATTGGAGGGATTTAATTCACAAGGGAAATTGAATTGTGTCTCTGTTGAATGTAGTGCATTTCCGGAATCTAGCTCGTCGTCATTGACATTAAAACACAACTATTATGTAGTGCACAACAACACTCACTTATAATCTAAGCGATTCACCTAATAGTGCAATTCTCTAGCTACTAACAGACAACGAAATTGACTTATCTAAAGACCAATGGTTTTTATTATAGTTTGTTCTATCGCAATTCCCAACTGCGGCGCGAAACGGTATCTAAAACATTAATTCATCTAGGATTCGGGTATTCCTATTGCCCTACCGGTACGGTTCTTCAAAATATTTGATAACGTCCATACATGTGCATCATCATGGCAGGTTCCGGGAACTCGCGGATATACCAAAAATTAGTTTGTTTTTTCAAGCATCATGACCGAAAGGAACATCTATACTACATCCGCATAAGCTTCATATACACGATCTTTCGATGAAAAATATTTTTTATCATCCAAATTATTTTTCGACGCACTCATTCATTAATATCTTCTCGACAAATTCAGAATTTATGTACAAGTATATTGCCGAAAAATGCTCAATCTCTAATTTTTTTCAAAATTTTTATCTCCGTTTTGGCCAATGATCAACATTACAGATATATTAGTTTTATCGATCAAGTATCCATTCGGTTAAATGGAATGTTTACGAAGTTGTGGTGCCATCTACAAACTCGTATATACGTATATATGATCAACTGCTTACGATGGAGCTGAAGTACGAAAGTGAAGATAAACTATATGTGTGTTCCTCTGAAATATTTATGGTTCATATGTATGTATATTTAATCGATTTGTTGATACATACATCGGATTTAAGGTTGATACGCGATTATACTGTTTATTTTTACATAATAAATCAATAAATTGAGAAATTGCCCATGTAAAATTTATGCGTTTAATCGTATACATATATACATACATACATACACACATTCATAAATATGTACGCTAATCCTTGTTTATATGTAAATATATTGGGTTTCCTTCACCATCATCATTAAAAGAATGGTTTTTTGTTCAAAAAATTTACTGATTCGTTTTATCTTTATCTTGAATTGAATTTTTCAAATATGTATAAAAAAGGGTTTTTCATTTGATATTCGAGTTATGTACGTACGTATGTATGTATGTATATTAAATTGTATATGTATTATGCTTTGAGAATAGCAACATGAAATTTATATTTTTAGTAAAATTGAATGCCATAGAACCATTCCGTATAAAATTTCGAGGACAAAAAATTCTATAACTCAATTTTTATTAAATTTAATTGAATTATCATAAACAAAAATAAAACCCCCCAAAAAAAGTCGGTATACGTCAGTAGAAAACTGTAAAAACGAAAATGTCAATCGATGACCTTAACAAAAGCTTTTAACTAATGATATTCAATATTTTTTGCCAAATTTTTGTTGTGGTTAAATTTAATTTGTGATAAATTTGTAAAAATGTATTTTAGATTGGGTATATATAATACATATGAATATATATATGTATAACCATTAGGTTGTTGTCCTTCATTGACTTAGACTGCATAAAGTTGATTTATATAATTTTATCGTTTTTGTGTTGATTTTTGTTATGTCATTCGATCATATTCAATATTTTGGTGGGAACGACTTTGATGGCGAGTTTATGCGTTTCTATCTTGCTGCAAAATGTTCACCGACCATATATAAGCCATTTCGTAAACAAATTTCCCCTTCCAAATTAAAATAATTTAAAATCGATGCAAAATGTGCAGCAGGCTGGCAACTGCTATACAAATTAAAAATATGCTCAAATTTTCACTCATTATGTCAATTTTAGCTGACGTTGTCAAGACTAAAAGCGAGGAAGTTAAACAAAATCTGGACAATCACCGTGTTTTATAAATCTCCGAATATATTAAATTAAATAAATTAATAGGCCAGTACACGTAAATGTAATGCATTAAAATGACAGCGATAAAAAATGATAATCGAATCGATGAATTAATTCAATACATCACATTGCATATAACAAATCCAATCATATTGATGAACGGGAACATATTTTTGTATTGTATGGCCTTTGGTTTAGCCTGTGGATTTTTGTTTTCGGTGTCGAAGAATATTATGAAGCCGAAATTGTCACAATTGTGGTGGTAGCATTTTTACAAATAATTATATCGCTATGCTGTTACTGTAGTGTTCACGTTCATACGTTTTTAAATTGTCGCTCAGTAAGTAAATATCTCTTATAACGTAATTAATTGATTAATTATTCATGCTCGTATCGATTATATAGGCGAAAACTCCACAAACCGCGGTGGTGGCAAAGGTAGTACCAACGTCTAATAATGGATCATCCGAAATGGTCAAACTGAATTCTACGCGGTTGAAAAACGATAAGAACGATGTAATCTACTGGTTTGTGTTCCAGAAAACCAAATATATCTGGGATGAAGATAAAAAGCAATTCAGAGGGCTCGAATTTCCAGTTCATAAAACGTATCGCGAATATATTGAATCGAAAGGACATGAAGATGAGAATGATCTTTAAAATAAATAAATTTAAATTAGCCTAGCCGAGAAAACATATGGCAAGAATCAGATGACAATGGTTGTGCCAGAATTTTATCAACTATTTATTGAACGTGCCACAGCTCCATTTTTTGTTTTCCAAATATTTTCTGTCGGTCTATGGTGCTTAGATGAATATTGAATATTACTATTCTTTATTCACATTGTGCATGTTAATTGTATTCGAGTGCACGTTGGTTCAACAGCAGCTAAGAAATATGGCCGAAATCCGTAAGATGGGCAATAAACCATACATGATCAATAAAATAACTTTTATCAAATTAATTAAAATTTTATTTATATGTACTTTTATTTCGGTTCTAAGGTCGTTTGGTTTTCTAATATAGTCTTAATTCTTGATTATTATAACCTTCTTCTGGTGCATCCTTACAAGGTACGTACATACATACAATGATTCAGTATTTAGAGTGGGTTTGGTTGTGAAATTACAGTGTGTACAATTCCCTCTCGAAAGATTTCAAGAATCAAAGTTTTATGCAAATAAATTACCAACAGTAGTATTTTATGTGATATATTATCATCATACTTGCTTTGCAAATAACATCAATTTATTTATATTATGTCAAAATTATGTCAATATTATGTCAAAATTACGGCAAACTGACATAATTTTTGACAACCGCAAATTGAGCAAAAAGCCATGTACCAACATACTAGAATAAAAAGTGGCTAACTTCACCCCGCTTTGCAGACAATTTTGCAGCAAGATACAAATGCATAAACTCGCCATGACAACTCCAGAGTTTGTAAATTTAATCAAATTATCGCAGAAAAATAAATAAATGGATGATCTATCTGCATCAATTGTTCGGCATAGAGCTTTTATAATTTATATAACATAGATATTTTGCCAAACGCATAAAGCGATCTGTGGTTTTTCTAAACTATTGAACTATTTGGGAAATCAAATATATTTTTGGGTAATTCAAACAATTTAGAAATCTCTATTGGTTTTATTCGTATTCTCAATTTAAGAAGATGGTAAGAATCACCGTACATAACCATATTACATAAATAAAATTGTATTATGCTGTTATTTGAAATTATGTATATATGTATGTATATGAGATACCATATTCTGTGTCTCAGAATTTAATTCACAAATAGTTGATATCCGCAAATATAGTTAGTTTTATTCACAAAAGAGGGGCCTTAAAATTTTAGAATGTTTAATCTCCATATAACGTTAACTTAGTTCACGTGATCTTTTAGAGCGTTTAGATGTAATTGAATTTGTGACAATTTAGCACGGTTTAGATTCATCCATAACATAAGGAGTCAATAAAATCCCGATAGTTTCGTCCAATTTCGTTTCCTTGGAAACGGAATCGAGAGTTCTCGGTTTGGTTACAGCTACAGGTGCCATACCATTTGCTCTCGTGTTGTAGTTGTACACGTCATCTCGATCATTTTCTTTGATATAGGTGATATTCTGGTTTGATGATAATAAATACTGAGAAATTACCATCGACGATGAAGAAATTAAATTTCATATTATCTCGTTTTGGATGGAAAGTAGCCAAAAAAGAAATTTTGACTTGAACAATGGATATTTTTGAGTCTGGAAAAAATTATACTAAACAAAGTGAAACGCTTTGGTGGTAAGAAAAATTATCGATTTTGTAGTTTCCTGACATTAAAATTTGATTTGATTTGACTGCTTAAGTTATTGAATTATTTGTGGATAATTAGCATAAACCTTATCTTTCAAATAACCCCACAAAAAATAATTAAGTGGTGTTAAATCACACTTCACAATTTCTTGAAATTATGCGATCAGCAAATTTTGTTGACAATAAATGGATTGTTGCACGATTTGCGTGACAAGTCGCTTTGTCTTGTTGAAACCAAAGGTCAAATGTTTAGTTCTTGAAATGTTTAGTTCTTGTGAACGATGCCTGGTTGATGCGCTTGGATCATTACTAAAACTTTCACTAATAGCTGCCACTGCATCAGGAGTATGAACTGGATGAAAATGTTGATACGGTCTACGACCTTCCACTGATTTAGTTTCTTCAAAACGATCAATAATTTTGCCAATTGCCCTCAATGGATGTCCTCCATGTCGACCAAAACTCACACGTAATTTACGAAGATTTGTTGTTTTTGAACGATTATTTTCATAATAAATTTGGACAGTAAAATGCGTTGTTATGTGTTGTGAGCGACTCCATGATGATAAATGGCATATTTTTTCATATGTCAAAGAATTTTTTAGAACAGATAACAGTACTAAAATTCATTGACTGAAAGAAGGACCAACAGATGGCCCACTCTGTAATAACAGAATGATTTAGTAAAACGAAGTCACTTTCCTCTCATATCTGCGATTACTCTATGACGTTTCATAAGACGTGGTACAGTAAAATTTGCACAATGTCGCTTTTTTTTTAACGAACGCATCAAATCAAATAAAAAAAAACAACTTGAATTGTAATTTGCCGTTAAAGGTGCTATTCCATGCACTGATTCACTGACTCAGTCAATTTAAAGCAAGAAAAGAAATTATATTTTGTAGTTGTACAAATGAAACAAAAAAATTTTCTCAGTAAAAAAATATTTGAGTTTTAGCAGTGTGAACTGCCATAAAAAGTATCAAATCGAATACTTTTTATGGCAGTCAAACAAACAACGTACATAAAATTTACGCATGGAAGAGAATTTTACTATAAAGTTTGTGTATGGAAACGAATTTCACTATAAAAATAATTTTTGTATTTTAATATCTTTGGTTGTTATTTTGTAAACGTCAATTTTTTCTAAAAACAATTTTGAAATTTAAACAGTGTTTGTGAAATGAACTCCAATTATTTTACTAATTCTATAGACGATGATGAAATCGAGGAATCATCATCGTCCACCTCCGCATCAATGTCAACACCAATAGAGGAAGTGGATCTAGGTAATATTTTATTATTTCAATTTAAAAGATAAACCAAAAAACATAATTTACCCGTAAATTTTCATTTTCAGATGCTATTATAGATGCGGTTAGGATTCGTTCGGCGTTGTGGGACATGTCTCAAAACTGTCAAAACAATTTATTGTTGTTTATTTTACATAACTACGCTGTTAAATTTTAACCATAAAAAATTTTGGGATAAAAAAAAAAAAAATTTGTTGTCTTTGTCAGTCTAATACAATTTTGTTGCTATCATCTTTTCAGTAAACTCAGTAAAACTCAGTCAATCAGTGCATGGAATAGCACCTTAAGTTACAAAGCAGGCTGTGTAATATTTATTTGTTTTAAATCAGTCGTTTGCAAAATGTCATCAAATCAAGAGATAGTTCGCAAACAAATTGTGTAATTTTATTTGGAAAATCAAAGTCTCACATACAAATCCATCGCAAAAAAAGCAAATTCTACATATTCTACCGTTAGAAGGACTATAATTCGGGTTATGGAGACTCAGGGAGTGCCTCCTTACTGTAACTGACTGCCTTTTTTACGTGGGCACCAAGTTGGTACTTTGTTTTGGCCTGATCTAGCGTCATGTCATTACTCTAAAAAAACATTAGAATGTGTGTGTTGTTCCCAAATTTGTCAATCCGCCCAACTGTCCTGAACTACGTCCAATCGAGCGATATTGGGTAATAATGAAAACTAAATTGAGAAAGACCCACAAGGCAGCAAAGGATATGGAAGATTTAAAAAAAAAATTGAGAAAAAGTACGAATTTGGATCCAAATTCATCTGTGAGTGCCTTAATGGTGGCCGTCCGCTCCAAAGTTCGACTTTTCAGCCGACAATTAATTAATAAATAGTTTAGATAGTTTTTCATTAATAACAAATATGTATAGGAACATAATGGAATAAAGAAATTAAAAAATTCGTTGTTGTTTATGAAATACGTATTGCCGTTTTAGAATTTGCAAATTTTACTGTACCACGTCTTAAATCTTATGCTTATGAAGGCGAGGGGCGCACACACACATACACCAATTATTTTTTATTCGCACAATTCAAATTAATAAATTATTAATAAATTTAAATTTAACAATAGCGAATACGTTGTAACCTATTTTTAAAATTAAATAATGTAAATTTTCCAGCTAAAGGGCTATACATGCTTTTAAAACTTAAAATCATAAATTCGTTATCTAATGTCATTCCAATTTTCAATTCATCTTTGTTGATTTTTTAAATCAAATCGGCTCAAAACTTGATTCGATTCAATAAAACTTGAAAGAATTAAATTTATGGTGAAGTTTGTTTTCTGAAATTGAACATCAAATTGAATAAAACAGCGGACCCCCGACAACATGCGTAAAGTGTCTGAATTAATTTTGTTTTTTCATTTGGTAAACCGGAGATGAAAACATTCAACCTTTTTTTACGTTTAACCTAATTTTTGGAATATTTTGTATCAGAATTCACGTAGCAGAGACCAAAATCGAGACGATGCGATTTTCATACAATTTTCTTTAAAGTTACGTTATAACGACAACAACTTTGTGTTTATTATTTTTTTAATTAAATTGTTTCTGGTAATTTGTCAGAGGTACATGGAAATATTGAGAAATTCTAAAACTATATATTCCGATAAAATTGATTTGACAGATGAAAATTTTGAAACTTTGTAATGTACTAAATTTGTGCACGCATATTTACGATTTGACATTTCTTTTGAAAATCTAGAAATGGGAAAATTAGTAATTTAAAAAAAATAATTTATAGAAGGTACAATTTTAAAAGGAGGAATTCAAATTTGTGAATTTTGAGAACTAAATAATTTGGAAATTTATAAATTAGCAATTTTGATTTCAAGAATTTGTTGTTTATAGTTTAGGGTTAAAACAATTGTGAGACTTGCAAAATCAGCAAGTTGAAATATAATGACAATTTAGGTGTTAAGGAATCTTGAATATTAAAAAGTTTGAAATTAAAAAACTTTAGGTATTCAGAAAGTTAATCAATTTTAAGTAGTTAATGTGTTAGATAATTATATCAAGCTCTTCAATGTAAGAAATTCACGATTATCAAAATTGGAATTTGAAATGTATATAAGTAGATAGGAATTAGAGGCTTAAGAAATAAAAATAACAAAGTGCAAATTTTTCCTTAAGTTTAAATCTTCGTTCTTTAGATAATATACGAGCTAGTGCAATTGCTCTGAAAAGCAGTGACGCTTCTGAACATTAACCTATCGTCTTGAAATTTACCTTGGAGACCCATGATAAACTTTTGAAGAAAAATCGATAAATATATTATAAGAAAAATATTTGAATCGAAGATGGGTTCAGTTCGTGAATGGATACCAATGTTGGCAGAATCGTACCGCTTTTAATTTAATCATTATTAGATAATTATGGTGTTTACGTATAGATGATAATTTAAATGTGCCTTCAATCCGATTAATTAGCTTCAGCTACCTTTTTATTTAACTAAATTAGTAAATTAATTAGGATTGAGGAGTTTTTTAAACTTTGAATTTAAAATCTGGGCATTCCATCCAATATTCTTAAAACTGAAAAATTCCAATACAATTCTATTGTAAGATAAGATCTTAAATATTTCAAATTGCTCTGAATCAGGGGTAACAAATTTAAATTATAACAGTAAATTTGTTTAAATTTGTGCAGTAAGCCTAACAAAAACTGAAAATATTTACATACTTGAATTTATACCAAATATTTGTATCAAATTTTTTAGAATGTTTGTTACAATAATTTAATATAAAAATTGTTTGGAGATTTCTTAAATGCACCGAGCACTTTCCCAAATAAAGGAAATACTTTTACAATACGCTTTGGAGCCAATACCTACTTATAATTTGCGGGGGAGGAGGGAGAGGGGTGGTCGCGAACTTAGGAATGTGAATTTTTACATTTTCCACTCATTTGATATACTGTTTTTTTTGTCAAACATCGCTTTCATACAGAATAAACAATCAATACAGTTTCAGCGCTGTATGAATCAGTCACACACGACATTAAATTTATTCAATTGTAGTATGTTATCAAAATTTTAACTAATTATTTGTTTGATACCATAGATAGTAGTACAGCTATGAGAGTTATAGTGCAAATACATGGGAAGACTTTTTCTAATTGAATTTTATCGTTGCTCTGTAATCATTTAAATTCGAAAAATACATTTTTATCTTTACGACCAGTTTGCCGTGAATTTTTATAAATATGTGTTTGGTACAGGTTTTAAATTCTTAAATTTGAGTTTCGGTTACTTATTAGCTGGAAAAAATTAAAATGTTTACTTAAAATATATACAAACAGTTCATAACATTTATTAAACATGTTTTTTTATTTATTAAAACGGTTGGAACCAACTGAGGTTCCGCACTCAATGCCACAATGCCACAACAGCTGAAATTATTTACACGCAGTAGTAATAAATTAATTATTAATTACTATGAACTTGGTATAGTTAAAACTACTTTACCAGATAACACTTTCTAATGTTTTATTCGCACGTTCAGGTAGCAAATATACCGCTTGAGTGAACTGTATTATTGTCTCGTTTGAGGTGCATCATAAAGCTTAAGCGAAAATCGAGGGTTATTTTTTTAAATATTAGATACTAAAATATTGAATATAAATGCTTTTTGCACTAAACAAATCTTTTGTCTCAGAAAGCATAAATCTTACTTTCGAAAGCTTTCACAAAATGTCATTTTAATTTAAGTATTAAAGCTTTAATGTTACTTTATATTTAAATATAAGCTATAAAAGCGCCTTTTAACAGAAAAATAGAGCTTACATTTAAAAGCTTTTATTGGCATATTGCTTTGCTGTACCACTGTTTTTTTTACAAACATACATTTAGAATTTAGCTACGAAAACCCATCAAAAGTTCTTAGTTTAAACTGGGATTTAATAATTTTATTATGTGATTTTAGTATGCATATAGAAAAGTGAAGGTCGCTTCGATAAATGCCGTGCGATTACGCTTCTCCGATAAGCTTTTATTTATAAAACATAAAAGTTTAATTGCGAAAACTAAATGTTCTAATCAGTTAAGTTACATCGTCACTTGAATAATGAATTCTTGTAAGCGCACTGCATACGAGGTTTCTGGTTTATTCTTCATGCATACTCGCTTAATGCTTTTTGTTAAAAGCCTACTTGATAATTTTTAACCTCATGCTTTTTGGGAATTTTTCAACCTTTACATTTGATTTAATTTTGAAACATTCGAAAATACGTTTAATGTGTCATAAATTTTCAAAGTTGTAATTGTCAAACTATTAACAAGCTATTTCAAAAAGAATTGTTCAAATAATCCTATTAGCTCGATTAATTAAAAGGCATGAGCAAATAGCTACCTAATAAAAAGCGTGTGCGATGAAAGTCTAAGACCCGTTGAACATTTCAGCTAAGCTAAGCGTTGTGAGCTATGTTCATAGCTTTCAGTTGTAAATAAAAAGTTTTAATAGATCGATGCACACTTGAGCTAAGCTATCCGAGCTATGCATTTTTACTTTGAACTACGAAACATAACATAGCTCGAGTTGTCTTCGCCGTGCAATTTTCAGCTATGGCTTACACATACATTAATATTTTTCTATATTTTATTCATAACCTACTATGTGCATTACAAATAAAAGATAGGAACATCAATGTATGTGTGAACCAATTTATTAGCTGAAATGTGTAACGCGGTGTAGCGAACTAAACTAAGCTAATCAAAGATGTATTTCTAGCTTAGCTTAGCTGAAATGTACAACAGGTCTTAAAGTCGTTCGGGCCTATAATTTAAGCAGGTACAGTATAAAAATATGAAAGCTTTCGTGATTATTATTATTTCGTGAACATTATTATCTTCAAAACTAAAAAGCTTCTTATTTTTATTAATTAACAAAGGCTTTAGCATTTCAGATCAATTTAATTCGGTAGATGCTTAATTGTTTATCAATTTTGTTACATAGAGTTTGCCAATTTTTTTGTATAATATTTTGTTTTAATCCATAGTTACACTCATTAGTGGAATAGAATAAATTTTAATTTACTAAAGCTTTCGATTGAAATATTATGAGCATGGTCTCATATGGGTCTAAGACAATCGGAAGAAGCCAATTCGTTCTCTACATCGAGGAACCATCATCGCCTGTAACGACCTTTGCGCCTACCATAGGGTGGCTCTCCTTTCAGAGATCGCTGCACAATTTGTTCTGGATCAGCACGCAGAACGTGACCTAGCCAGCGTACTCGCTGCGATCTTATTCCATATACAATATCGGGGATCTTCATCAGATCTCTGATCTCGATATTGTACAGAGCCCGATATGTACCATTATCTTCGCGTTTTGGGCCGTAAATAACACGTATGATTTTTCTCTCAAATGTAAGGAGCCATCTCTCGTATACTCATCCGTCAGCGCCCAACTTTCACATCCAAACATAACAACGGGCCTGATCAACGCTTTGTAAAGCTTCAGCTTCACGGCACTTGATGTATATATTTAGATTTTAGCAGTGGTCTTAGAGGATACAGAACACGGCTGCCAGCCGCACTTTGTAAGTAATAAGAGAGCCCAAATATTTGAACCTTCTCACTCCCTCAAACGTGTAGTGGCCACTACTAAAATCTGGTGTGCCATTGTCCCTATAACCAGAGATCATGTATTTTGTCTTGGACTCATAATGCCTATCTTAAATTGATAGAAAAGCACATTACGTTTGAAAACGTCCGCATTAGCGTGTAACTTATATGAGGATGTGCTATAAAAATTGATCACTTTATAGAATTCTAGTTCTTTTCCTACGTAAAGGTATAAAACAACTTAATTTTTTACGTGATTTTGTGATTACATTTAACGTTTTATTTGAGATATAAAAGATTTATGAACAAAGCTTAAATATTTTAACAAAATCATATCTGATCACTACCATCATTATTGCTTTTTAACGACCCTCCTTTACTTGTGTTGGAAAATTTTTATGAATTGCTTTAATAACGAACATCAGCCTCAAATAGCATAATTGTTAACTACTTCAATTATAAGTATACCTACTACAAGTATTAAATTATTAAAGCAATTAAATAATAGAGTTTTATATGTTATAATACTCGGTTTAAAAAGTTTTAAATATAAACTTTTAGAATCTGTTATTCGCCATAGAAATTTAATTTCATGAGAAAGGTTTTTCAAAAAATTGCAACTGTCGAAAATTAACCGTATATATACAAAACCACACGTAGTATCATCAAACTGTCGTTTAAATTGAATTCCATTTATGTGAAATTCTTTTACGCTGAATTTTTTAAAACCAATCATAAAAATATACAAATATTCTGGTTTTATACCAAAGTGATTTCTTTAAAAAAAAAAAATCTCGAAAATTCAATTTATTCAAAACCATCAAATCTTCATCTTGAATGTTTATGCAAATAATGATCTAATTTCCATCTTTTCATTTTATTTCCATAATTTTGTTTATGTACACATTTTAGTCGCTCTACAAACCATCATACCATATTATACAAAATAATTGGTTTCTAATTTCGTTCAACATAATAATTAAATTTATTCAAACATTCATTATGTTCCTTCTTATTTTTGTGTATTTGTCAAACACAGCCTAATTTTTTGTTGAAATCATTTCAATTATTTATTATAAAGCAAAAAAAAAAAATTGATTCTGTGCGCGATAAGACATTTTATTTTTAATATTCTTGCCTATTTTCTATTTTCTCTATTGTGTTTAAGGAGTAAAAACTTCTTTTTTTTTGCTTCATAATGGTCGATATAATTAATAGTTTAATAACGAAGCAGCAAAAAATTATGTATCCTAATTTTCAAGATTTACAGCTAAACATAATAAAGAAAGTCACAACCAAATTAAAATAATTACAATAATATGAAAAAAATTATATTTTCTTATATATATTTTATATGTTGGTATTTGTGAGCTTAAAATAGAAATTCATATCAATTCAATTCATCGATATAGCTAGCAAAATAAAATTGTGAATTGAATTCATAAATATTTTTCGTTTTTCAGCCGGTTGTGTCCTTTTATTTTTTTTTTTTTTTTTTGATAACAATAAGAAAATGTTTTTTGCTCCTTTTTATGTAAAACGAAACGAATAAATTTGTATTCAAATAACTAAATTTACGTAATCGTATCTCTCCTACTTTTCCGTAACATTACATTTTTTTTAAATTATATAATTTATTCTAATTACTTTTGAATATGTATGTATATATAGAAAACTGTGTGTTGCTGTTCTGAAACTTTATTATTTTTATATTCTTGTGATAACGACTTCTATATATGTATAAGTATATGAATACATGAAACATATAAAAATAAAGAGTTACATGTAGTTTTGTTTATATAAAGGTAAGATCTGTTTAAGACATCGAAGAAGAACAAAAACAAGGTACACGAAGTAGAAACACAGCAGCTGCAAACATTATATTGACGAATTTATAATATCGACCTCCGACTTACAAATCTAACAATAATGTCTTAACAAAATATAAGAATATGGTATCTATATGGTATAATACGCTTCCGTTACAGCATAGCATCGACATACTTATGTAAAAGGCTAACTAATAGAATAAAATATTTATAACTGACAG
Organism: Tipula unca; assembly: GCA_951394425.1. Lineage (NCBI taxonomy): Eukaryota > Metazoa > Arthropoda > Insecta > Diptera > Tipulidae > Tipula > Tipula unca. Next base: position 60,298,973 of record OX596380.1, read on the forward strand.
CATCATTTTAAGCACTTCAGCTTATTTTAATTTATCTGTGGGTGGAACAAACTGAACGAAATGGAACATTTTCCAACAGCACACTATACTTATTCTTGATTGCGCAAAGAGGGTAATCACGCCCCAAGCTGAACAAATTATTTGATTTACGTTTGTTCAAGTTACATGCTTAGCCGTAATCGTGTTCTGTTTTAGCTTTTTATGTTATTAAATCATTTTACTGCAACTGTAACCCAATTACAAAATTTGAAAATTTTTATACAATTTTAAAATGAAATCTAATCAAACCAATAAATCGTTATTATTCGATCCAACTCGGATTTTGTAAATTTGTTTGCCCGGAAGTTGTGTAACTGATCTGTATTTTTAAAAGATTTTAAAAATTAGCAAGGAAACTAGAGTTTAACACTATTTTTAAAGCAAATTACACCGATTTACTTCGTGAAAATATAGTTTTTATCATGTTTACTTTAAAAATTTAAATGGTATTTTGGACCACATAAAAGTAATAATTCATTTTATTCTTGATTAGTAATATAAAATTATTAGCATGGAATCTTAGCGAGTTATTGTAACATAAGCAAGAATTACAAATACTCTTCGACCTTCAAAATATAGTCGTTTGTCTAATATCCAATCGTATATACATAATTTACTGGTTATCAATACATCCAGACAACACTGCCACAACAGGAAGTGCTATAATATCATGAGTAAAAATATGAAACAAAATAAATACAGGGGAACCACAATTAACACCAAAATAAAAAACAGTAATGAACTGTTACTGCAATCTATTGTTCGCCACGATACAACCTAAAGAAACACGATTTCATAAACATCTTTACAAGTTTAGAAAAATAATTCATTACCGGAGGAGACTAATGTAAAACATACTCATTGGTGATCAAGACTACTTACATCTAAAGACAAATGTAACTTACCGCAGCAGTCACAGAATTTGGATGACACTCTACTGAAAAGACAACATATTGGCCGACCGATGTCAATAAAACCCCTGATCTACTCGACTTGTTTCTAACGAGAAAGGTATCGATACTTACGTTAACACTGAAGAGAGCTATTGCTCGAGCTCTAAACACCCATAATGCTTACTTTAAACGACAAGATAAGAGAAATTCTTAAACAACTATCGAAAAAAGGACAAACAAATTAAACAACCGAAAAAGGGGCAAACAAATTAAACAACCTAATAAATGCTGCTATCAGAATCAAATACCGATGTACCTAAGCAGGAAAATCAAACAACAAAATAACATCCCATGGAACAATAACGCAGTTACCAGTCATGTCAAAACTATTCGAAAAACTCCTACTAAAACGAATGATACTCCTACGAACTCCTATAAAACGAAGCAATATTTGAGAGTAAGGAACTAATTACCACACACCAATTTGAAAAGCCATTCAATAATTCACCTATAGTTCATAGATGTCATAGAACAAGTTTTGTGCAAATGCAAAACAAGATCTGCCTGACACCTTTCCTGGATGTAAGTCATAAACTCTGGGACGACGAACTATAATTCAAACTACAGGAAGTATTATGGCCACAATTTTACCAACTCCTAGAATCAAATATTATAGAAAGACACTTTCGTGTTAAACAAAAAGTTGCATATTGAAATTAAAGAAATCAAGGCTGTAGTGCCACAGAGAGGGACTGTAGGTGATACCATAGAGGTAACTACCAATAAACCCCAAAATGCGATGATTTGAATTAGCAATCACATGCTAACTCATCAACATAAGGAATGAACCTAGATTTTAAACGCTGTGGATGCAAAGTCAGCGAAATGCAAAAGTAACAATACCAGAATGTATAGGAGAAACTGAAATGGGGGATCCTATATTTACCAAAGAGTAACTATTTAAATCAAAAAAGAGATGTTGTTAGTCTAGAAAGACTATGTACATTGTAAATATTTTATGTGGACAACTAAAAAATTCGTGGTACGAATGCGGTGTAAATTTTAAAACTACAAATTAAAAAATTAAAAACACTTCTATAAATCAGCAAGTGCCACAGGAAGTGCATGTTGATTTTCACTTATGTACACATCAATATTGCATTTGAAATCAGCAATAAAATATTCCAGTTCGTACGGCGAATCATTAAAATCAGAGCGATAGAAAATCGTACCCGTTTTCTATGGTTACTCTGTCTTACAGAAGTTGTTTTCATTTTATCTGTTGGTTATTTTAAGATTTCTTTCATTTTCTATAATCCGCATGGGTCTGGCAAATGTGTACGACTCAATTTGAACTTCCACCATATTTACTGAAGTAAATGTACATGTATGTACTTGTACATACTACAATACAGTTATAGTTAGCCGATGCTTTCCGGCCAAAAAAAAAATTATATGTATAGCCAGCCGATTGTTTCCAGTTGAAAAAGTATAGACTTTTTATTCTTGGAAAGAAGACTAGAGATTGCATTGTTTTACGTGATGTAATAAATTTATTTTAAAGACTGGTAGAAAAATTTGTGTCAGCCTGAAAAAATTAAATTTTTCCATAATATGTGTTGTTTACGGTACATTAGAAATTTTTTATAAAATCAGGCTGAAGAGCGTTATTTCTAGAGACGGATTGTTTTGAAGTGTTTTGTCAATAGCTATCACTATAGAAATTAGTCTTAGTCAGGTTTCATGAGGGGAGCTTGGGCAAATTTGATTTTCCAAAACCACATGTATAAATAATTGAACATTTGTATAAAATCAGCCTCTAGAGTGGTATGTCTGGAGGCGGACTTGATTTGAAGTGTTTTGTCAATAGCTGTCAGTAGAATATTGTTTTAGTTTAAGTTATATGTGGCGAAATTTTGAGTTTAGAAAACTACATCACAAATTTTACTGCATACTGATTTTGGATAGTTGAATGTTTTACATATAACGTTTTCTACCATAATTTGAAGAAAGTTTTTTAGTTGAAATAAGATTGCATTGTTTTTTTAACATATTTTATACTTCCAGAAGTGTCATGTTTCTAGTCTGAGAAAATTTATTTTTATATTTTCACAATAATTTAAGCCAAAATTATGCAATCATTTAATCATAAATGAAAAATCGGCCCCAGGCTATCGTCGATATTTTTTTTATGTGGCAACGCCTTAATACTTAAATATTTAATGTTTTTTAAATGTATTATCTTATTTTAAACTTTTTACATTTTTTGTATAGAGACCTATTCTTTATGTGTGCATGTGCATTTTTCTAAAGGGCGAAATCTTACAAATCTTTACGAAATTATTTGGTTAAGTAAAACTTCGGAAAATCGGCCACCGAAACAACTTATCAATTTTTTTTTTTAAACACGTTTATTGGTAGTAGTAGCCATTACAATCTTAAACATTATTAATTCGTTAAATTCATTAGTAAGGTTGACATTAGTACTTATGGGATAAACATAAACTTGTGTGGGTTTGCTGCACCAGGGCCCAGTTCTCCTAAGGTATGATGATATTCATTCCGTTAGCTCATGTGGTTTGGTTCGTTTGAGCCGCCTTACTTCGTATCCAGTAGTTGTACGGCCTCAACGTTGGTGTGGATGAGAAGTTTCTTTTCATGTTTGATGGCACATTCGCATCAATTGTGACCATTTTGAATATGTTGGTAACAACCTGCGACTTCATGTCCCATTTTTTCTAAGTGTGCTTTAATTTCATGACTAATGGATGATGGTAGGCCTGTGATAACCACTCTATAAGCCTTTTCACTCTTCAGCTGATAGGTGTGATATTCGATATTTTTTAGTTGGTTGCTGGGTTCATTTTTTAATTTTTATTTGAAAGCGCCTTAAAATTAGTTGGTTCACTAGTGGTTTTTATTATTTTTTGTCGAAAATGTGCGAAATTGTTGATGTTGCTCACGTTAATGGGTGGAGGCAGTGGTATTTTTTTGTTTTTCTGTTCAGTGTTATCGTTCACACTTTGTGTAGTATGTTTTGGAGGCGTTTTTTGGGCGCCTACGTTTTTGGTATTTCTGTTATCAATACTGCCAACTTCGATTTCCAGTTCTTCCTCACCTACTTATCAAATGGTACTAAATCGAATACAATATTTCATCATAGTCTGCCTTTGAAAATAATTTGCTTTATATTTTGACCTTTTTGTCAGTTTGAGCGATCATTTTCGCTAAATTAAATGCGATAGAAAAAGTAAACGATGGACAGTAACATTGTCAGAGTGTCGATGAACAGTAACATTCAAATTCCATATCTTGTATTATTATGTTAAATTGTTACTAATTTGCTGGTTAATGTTTAGGCTATGATTTGCTAGTCAAAACGTCAAAAAGTGTCTTAAGTTTTCTATAGACAAAGAAAGGAATCGTTTGGTTGTTCTGGATAACTGTAGGTTCTCAAAATAATAATTCGTTAAATGAATCTAAGATTTGACAACAAATGGAAGCCCTAATAAGACCTAGAGAAGAAAATACTATAGCTATATCTGATCAAATGTAAATCATTGTATCCCATACATTGATTTTGACTATGCGAATTAGTACTAACACGGATCGACAATTACTATAGGAATAAGGTGTTGCAATGTCAATTTCAATGCTACCAAATTTACTGAAGTTGTCTAACGTTTGATAAAGTTCTTAATTTTATAGCAAATTTTTTTAAATGAATTTATAAAGATCAGATCCCATTATGCTCTTATATACATATGTAGTTCGATGGTCTGGTAACCTTACAAATGAGAATTTGTGTGGGGCATGCTTCGATAAATATTGTGATATATTGTGATCTATGCTGTCAGGATGCATCAAGTATATTGTGTTAACCAATACAATCTGTTAAATTATTTTGTAATTTAAATAAATATATATATTTTTTGCAATATTAATACAGAACAGTTTGAAACTTTGGAAACAAACGATTGCCCGTATCAAAATTCTTTAAAGTGTGACAAACAAAATTCTTTATTGTAAACACAATATGTGCGTGCGAATTGGTATATGTATATGTATGTACATCATGTAACAACATTTATCGTAACACAATCTTATGATCACGCTAAATTATTCGTATCAAAGATCTCGTATATGTGCAAACAACATGCATATAATAAATAAAATAACAGCATAAACGACAACAATAATTAAAAATTTAAAGAATTTGGTTGGTATTTAAGACGTGTATTGTAGTGCTGGTGTTTGTTGTTAAACGTACAAAAACGAAATCTCCCAACTATTATAATACAACACAAGAACAACAACAAAACATCTTTATTTTTTCAATGATGCGATATATGCATTACTTTGGTAATGTTATTTATTATATATATGTATGTACGTGTACTTACAGAGAAAGTCTCGCAGCAGCGCACAACACAAAAAAAAAAGAAAAATAATTGAGGTAATTCTTTTAAATCAAAAAGTAAGAAAAATGGAGAAAGGTAATTACATGTTTCTTATAATCTTTTATAACAACATCACACAATTTTTTTAAATTTTATTTTTTGGTACTCGTATATCTGGTACATGTATACATTACATACACTAAACATTCATTTGAATGAAAAAATTATGAGAGCAAATAAAATTAAAGTAAGGTGAAAATTGAACGGTTAAGATAAAAAAAAATATTGTTGTGCTGAACTCATGAAATTATATTTCTTAAAGAGATATTCCAACAATCTCCATTACAATTTTGTTGTTGATTGTTGTTGATATTGTATCCAAACTAGCGCAACGCGCGATGGAATGAATATTAATTTTTGTTTTGTTTCTTTGTAAAATTCAATTTAGAATAGTATAATGAATTTATAAACATAAAATTGTGGATACCTACACTATGTATATATATTGATTTATACTCGTAAAGTAGGAAAAATTTGTTTATTAAAGAGGTCAATTGATTAAAAATCCTCATGGAACGCCAACAAGTTTCTCTAAACACCACTAAACATAATTTTCTACTGTGTATGTAATATGTATACCCAACTTTTCTAATATTTGTCGAAAGATAAATTATTTTCCAATTATATTTCATTTTCAATTAAATAGTTAATTTTTTAAATTAAAATAATTTTTTTTGTTTAAATTTATGTTGACATTTTTATTAATTTTATTTTTCTCGTTTATGGAAATTTAAGAGGTAAAATGCAAATTAGAAATTGTCTTTTACGATGATTATTATTTTAATACCTGAATTAAGTAGTTTTGATAGTTTCATTTTTTGTTTTCCTGCTGTTAAATTAATTGTTAAAGACCGGTACAGATCCAGTAGCGAACTAACAAATTCCGAGGCATCGGCCATATTTGTATATAAATAAGTTAGATTTACATATTCGAATTAAAATAAAAACACTAAATTGGTTAGTTCTAGATCTGATACAAATACTGTTCTAGATCTGATACAAATACTGTTAGATTTATTCCCATGCTAAAACGGCCTCTATGGAAACGTGAAGTTCAAATTTATTTTTTCATATAATTTCAAAATTCCTAAAATGATAAATTCTTCTATCAATTTTTTCTGATTTTATATTGATTGATATTTACATATATTGAAATTTTTGAATTAGTGCACGTACGAAAAAGGTACAATGCGGTTCAGTTGGAATGCTGAGAGTCTGTCGTATAACGGTAGAACATGTATGAGAATATTAAGCAAGCTATACAGGCCAGTAAGGCACATTTTTTACGAATGTTGGCTATCACATCCTTCATACTAACCGAACATACAACTTTTCAGTTGCCATTACCGACCAAACTACATATTGCCCGGTCGTTCAAAACGTTGTATGTACTTTCAAAAGCCCAAAAATGTTTAAAATGGGAAAATTCAAATTTTTATTTCTAAATTGCAAAATTTCCTTGAAATTTGAATTTTCAAAACCGTAACGTTCTAAAATTCCTAACATTTTTAAATTGATTAAATCATCTAAACTGTAATTATTTATTTGGATTAAAAATTATTACGTCGAACTTTAATATTTAAAAAAATCCAAAATTCCAATAATTAAAATTTAATATTCCTCTTTAAATTCAGAATTATAACTATATTCTGAAATTCAACATTTCAAGCGATTTATGATTTCAAATATTAATGATGGATTTTGAAAATTTTACTCATTTGACAATCTTCAGGAACTTTAGAAAGTTAAATATCGTTAAAATGGAATTTTCTGAGAGCTCTTAGACACAAGCGAGCTGTTCCTTGAACTTTCATCAAAAGGTTTCAGATTGACCATATGATTTTAAAGCTGGCCGCCAGACAACAACCTCATATAATAGTATGGGTCTGACCCCTGAATCATAGAGGTACAGTATGAAATGGGGCTCCAGGCCTCTTCCCAATGGCATGTTTACTGGAGTAGAGCGCTATAGGAGCAATCTTTATCCTTTCTAAGATGTTTGGTTTCCACCTTAGTTTGCATCCAAAATAAGCTCAATGTATTTCGCTTTTTTCGTCAAGCTAAAATCATTTAGATTGGCGGGTCCATCTGAGGAGGTCTGTGGCTCTTAGTAAAGAGGACCATCTCAGTTTTCTGGGGATTTGCGTTTAATTCACAGCTGCTGGCGCACTTGGATAGAAATCCTAATGCGCTTTCTCAGTGTACAGAATTAGCAACAACATCCGCGGAAGCAACTATACCTTGCCCTTGGCTAAATCGTATATATTGGGTAAATAAATTAGAAATGGATTATTTTGGATGTCTGAGCGATTGAATTAAGCCAGGTTTACATTCAACAGCTGTACCAATCAATGTCTACTAGAGTCCAAGCTCTAATCAAGGCTACACATTTATGAATAACTTGTTCGATATAGAAATCTACTACTAAACCTGATAAGTTAGCGTTGATAATATTTTGATCGTTGGAATTACCGTTACATAAATAATTTAATTTAATTGCTTCTAGAAATTAGCTATGCCTATAAAAACTTGGGTATGCGACTTTTTCATCATATTTCTATATTGAATAGTTCGCTAAGATAGACATTCAATTAAGTAGCGACAGTTCGAAAGATCGAAATATTATCAGCGCTGGGTTCCAACCTCAATCGCTATTAGAAAATAACCATTCCTGTAAAAGTTTGGTCATACGCGTTTTTCTTCGATTTTAATTTCATTCAAAAGAATGACACATTTATTTATATATGGACAATTCCAACTATCAAAATATTATCAACTTGGTATATTGGTATAGCCAATATTGGTATAGCCGACCCTGTAAAAGCTTAGCCTTACTATTTTATCTTAGATTTTAATTTTTTTTGAAAAGTTCATAAGTACCACCCCAGGATCCAGCAGCAAATACCATAACGCGGCGTAGACTGTTCCAAGGTTTGATAAAATATTTTAAGAATCCCGCATTGGAACAATTGGAACGTGTATGAATGAAGCGAGTTTTTTAGATGAAATATGTGACTGTTCCAGTCTAAACGGTTATCAAAATTTAATCCAAGATATTTGAAGCTTTTCTCGGTTTCAATAGAAAACAGTATTCTGAGCAAAGGCCATTCCCAGGGCAGCGAGTGTCACTATATCACCATTGACACAATGAATTTCAATCGAAATAAAACTCATTATTTCGGTTTGGGGTTTAAATTTTTCATATTTTAAATGTATAAACACGTATAACATATGTACATGCCACCCCAGTCCAGTGTTTACATAGTATAACCGTAATATGGGAAGCTAAAGTAAGTACATTTATAGTGTTATTCTTCTTAACGAAAGATGTAGCGGATAAAGTATGTATGTACATTACATATACCATAATTTATGTACATAGCAAACGGCAGAGTCTTAAAATTATATATTTTCGTGCTAATTATAAAATTTTAAAAGTCTATAAGCGATATCAAAATGAATTGTATTTGTCATAGTGAGATTAGCATCTAAATTTGTCATACACATTTAAGAATGCATACAATTTATTCTAAATTCCTAAAATTTATCTATATTTTCTTACATCTTTCTTACATATCTGTCATCATTTTAACCGCTTATAAATTATATATATATATATATATGAGGAAAACAAATGTTTAATTTTGCGTGTCTTTAGACCTAATTATATGAGAAATTAATGAATTATATATCAATGGAATTAAGAATATGTACGTATATACAAATTATATATATAATGGTTTAAGCATAATCTGTTTATATACATAAACAGCAATATAATATTTATTTATATTCATGTTTTAAAAATAAATAAACAGTTTTGTGTGGCTGGTATTCGTTCTTTCGGTCGGTTTTGTTGTTGTCATGTAATTGAAAACACAAAAACTATATAAACATATATATTTTGTATGTAGAGCAAATACATAATAAATAATTATGTTTGTTTATGTTTTCATCGCGGTTTTGAATTTCTTCGTTTTTGTTGTTTGTATGTATATAGCCTTTTCTAGAATTTTCTTTCTACTTTACAACTTTCTATTTGTTGTAATCGCACGAGAACTTGAAAAATTCTTTCTAAATTATTATTTATTTTTATTGTGGTTTGTTTCTTTTAAAAAAAAAACAAAGTTTTTGATATTTGTGTTTATCCATTCGAGAGATGGCACACAAATATATAAATAAATAAAAAATAAGAATATTTATTAAGATATGATATACGATTTTGGTATGCTCTACTGTGTATGTTTCCTTAAAATACTGATGAAATGATATGTTAAAATACGTTCATAAAATTAGTCTTACTGTAGGGCTCGGAAATCAAGCTATTTTTTTATTTCTCACAATCGAAACGAACGTCTGCGACTTAGATTATCATACAGATATATATGTACTAATAATTCTGACGCTGTTGATCTCATGGCATGACAAGTTAAAAAAATTGGCTTTTCCGGCATTTCCACATATTGAAACTTCTAAATTTCGAATTACGATTAGATGCGAAAAGGAGACTACCTATAATCGAGATTATCTATAATTGAAATCAAATTTGCCGTTTACAATTCTCAATTTTTCAGACGTCGTTAATGTCGTGGCAAAATGTAGATCACAAGCTGAGAACGTTTGGATCGGTAGTTGATGGAATCCCAATAAAGCCCAGGCTACAAAAGGGATTCGAATTTAATCGGATCTGTAACCAAATCAAACTGCGAGAAACTTGGCTTCAGACCATGCTAATAAAGAAATTTCATAATGGATGGACAAGGTATATAGTTCATGATTGGTAGAAATCTGAAAGGGAGCTCTTTATTTAATACACTCCCCAGGACCCGGAGTACCCATACGCCAGAATTGGTTATTCTACCAGCGTTTTTAATCTGTGTTTCGCCGAACCGTTGGGTTTCATAAAGTTCGATTTTAAGCAGGTCGTATTTTGAAAAAAACACTAAAATGCTTTTTTGGAAATATCAATTGACTTGATATTGAAACCAACATATTTTGAGCAGTGGTTCTGCATTTTTAACTTGAAATTTTCATTTCACACCTCGAGCTTGCGAGATGGGCTATTAAACATCTGGTCCTGTAATTTGTTACTACGTGTATTTTTGAAAACTCATTCTCTCTTTCTCTCTATGTACGAGGTTTGCACTAAAAACTCAATCTTTAGGATACCAATCACACTCTTTGGCAACTCAATTTCAACCTTTGGCAAATTAACTTCGAATTTAGTTCAGGGTCATTAATTTTCATAACGTTGACAATGTTTTCCTGTAACACAGGCTGAATTTGATTCAATCTTCAAATTATTAAGTGTGTATTTACGATTCCGAGCCATAGTTCATTCTGTTAGTATTTTCCAAATCTCCTTAGTTAAATTTTGAATTCAATTCTCTGATCGTACCGCATAGTATTAAATTTCAACAAAAAAGGTCGTGAAATTCTGTTTCATATTTTATCAAATTCTCAAGTCTTTTAAAAATCAAATTGTGTAAAAATTTCTTTCTTTAATAGTACGATCGAAGAATTGTACTCAAATATCATTCAAAATTTAATTATGAAAGGCGCTTGAGAAATGCTAAGTGTTGTGATCTATGGCCGGGAATCATAACTAAAGAGTTGACAAATAGAAAATTTAGGTTGGTTTAATTTTCTTTTGAAAAATGCCCAAATTTAATGTGATTTTGTATACTTAGAGAGTACGTTGAAAGTGCTAAAGGTTTGGTCTGTATCTTGAAATCATAACTAGAGTTGATAAAATAGAAAATAATATTGGCCAGTATTTTGAAAAAAATTGTCTAGGTTGAATTTGATTTGCAGATCAATTTGATTTGCAATAGTATAAAGTTGGTATGCAAAACGTTGGATTTGAAGTGCAAATCTATTTTTATTTCCAGAAGAAAATTTAAAAAATTACTTTTCTAGAAAAATAGCTTCGGCTGGAAAAGTTCTAAGGTCACGAAAGGTTAAAGATTACTAACTGATAGTTAATAAAACTTCAACTCATACTTTGAAAGATGGATTTAAAAATTGCATATCAAAACTGCAAAACAGTTACCACCATTGCACCAGTTTTTCAAAGTAATCCAAAACTTTAAAAAATGGAGTGTTTGGATTATTTTCAAGAAAATGGTCATAGGTTGGGAATTGGGATCTCGTTATTCATTATTATTGTTATAGTGAGCTACGCGGAGTTCACAAGATAAAACAATACATTAGCCAATTTTGTATCTCAACTGGAAAATGCTTAAAAAATCAAGAACTCACGAAATATTTGGACAAAAGTACTTTCAGGTCTTCTATTAACTATTAGGATCAGACGGCGAGTGCGTAGTATATAATTGCTGAAGAAGAAGACCAATTAATTGTCTTAATTTTTTAAATCACGAAGATTTACATTTTCTAGAAAACCTTCACTAAAATCTCTCGTATAAAATCCTGTAGATTTTATTAGATCCGCAAGTATTTTTTAGCAATTTATCAATGTCTTATCTATATATTATAGTTAATAATAAACATTTTGTGGCTAACTCGCGTATATTTATACATTTCAACAGCACATTGTTGTTGTTGATTACACCATATTTTCGGGTAATTTTTTTTTACTTATCTCTTATCAAAATGAATATATATATATATATATATATATGTATATAATTTTCGAAATCACACACACGAACTATATATTCCAGTTTTACATGCATGAGCAATTTTTTTATTGTGTTTCAGTTATAATTGCCAAAAAACAACTTTCCTGACACAAAAGAAGCCAAAAATTATAGCAAAAACAAAAAATCCCATTTATTTTTATTACATTCTGCATGTAACATAAAAATCACATTCGATTAAATAACTGGCCAGGATTAATTATGACCGAAAAGAAAAATTTTACGTTTTTTTTTGTGCTGTAAAATTTTGCGAATTATTTTTAATTGTCTCTGTGATGCGCGCGGTATATAAATTTTATATGTACATATTATGTACATACGTGAAAACTTATATAAACAACAACAAATCGCATACAATGTGTGTATCAGAAACATCTTTTATAAAAAAATTAAAATAAACGTATTTCTCTTATTTATATGTATGCTCAATTTTTACTTACATACAAACTCGTAGATGTGTCTTTTTTTATAAATTCAAGTTTATACCATTGTTTTGTTTGTAAATGTAAACATACATAAGAAGTTGTATTAAATAAAAAAAAAACGAAAAGAGATGGCATTAAATTTTTATATTCAGAGGTGTTAAACTATATTTCATTAATTTATGTTTTGTTTATTTTTAATTTTAGGTAAGTTCCAGAGCTATTACACGAGTATAAATATTAAGGCAAACGATATCTTCTGTAAGTTTCATAAAATTACCTTTAAAAATATATAAAATTGAAATTTTCTTTAATAGACTATATAGATCAGAAATGTACTTTAAACTTAATTTAATTTGTAGTGACAACAAATTTGTGCAACTAAATATAACAATAATTTAAAAAATCAAAATTGTGTAAAAATGTAAATTCAGTCTTATAAGAAAAATTCAGCCAAACTGATTTTGTTCATTCGACCAGGATTAAATACTATTCGATTTAAATTTGAGGCCGCCAAAATGATCCATACAGACAAATACACACAATGGCTATATGTTTCATCTCATTTGAATTAATGATATCTAATAATTTGCTGGTTTCAAAGAAACACGTCTAAAATTTTATTGTGAAATTTGTGATTTTTTTTTGTGAAGCTTGTTAACTGGAAAAACATCTTTTTGGGGAAATCGCATTTAAAACAACAATGGCTGTAATTCTTATAAGTTAGAAACATTTATTGATTTTATTTGTATTATCAATTTAAGAAATTGACCGAAATAACCTTGTATAAAGATATTACATAAACATAGTTTTAATATGTTGTAATTTGAAAATATGTCAGATATTCTGTTTTGGTGTATCAGAATTTAATTTACATAAAGTAGATATTTGCATATAGTTAGATTAAGCAAAGAAACAGCATATTGTTAATTTTTAAGTAAAGATAACTAGTTTTAACAAAATGAAAATGTTTGCATAAATTAATAAGTTCCTATGAAAATCAAGAATGAACTACGAGTATGTACTGATAAAAAATTTGAAAAATAATTATAAAGATCACATGGAATTTTATTATAGAATTGACCACTGTAGTTAAAATTGTTACACTATAGCAAGTCGGTTACAGATGTAATAAATACAATTGTCAATTTATTTAAAAAAATAATCTAATTGTTTTTGTAGGACTTATTCACCATCAACATTAGTTTATAAATGGTAAAAAATCTTGAAAATTTATCTGAAATTATATAAAAATGTTGGGTGATTTTTTTTTGGTAAATGGTAAAAAGATGGAGCTGTGAATAGAGAAAATGGCGGGTGAAGTACAATTTCTCATTTCAGCTTTTTCAAGTAATTTTTAACTGGTCGCAAGACTAGTAGTAGTCTGTAGGACTTATTCACCATCAACATGAGGTCGAGTGTCATGCTGAAGAATCTTTCAGCATATTGCAGCTGTTTATCGTTCAGTGGTCTGCTCAAACGCTTTAATGGGAGTCGGTAGTGATCCCAGTAACAGTTTCGTTGGGATCATCCAGAATTGCTTTCATTTTCTGTCATTCACGACACACTGATTCATTCATATAGGCTTCACCAAATGCATGCGATACGCCTCAGTCGCCGATTTCTATAAATTTCAGTAGTTTTCAAAAGAAAACACAGTCCTACATAATATTAATTATACCAAAGTTCCATTAAATATCAATGCATTTATGCACCATCCAAAGCGAGGCTAAAAGTTTCTGCTCCAAATAAAATTCACAAAGTTCTTTTGATCTTTCTGATCCCATTTTTTCATTTACAGTTGAAATCATTAATGTTCTTGAGCATATTGTTGGTTGGCATTGTGGCATAGTTGGTGGATTAATTTTGTTGTGAACGTAAATGGGGTCATTTTGTTGTAGCATATTTTAATGCTACAATCAACCATTATGTTCCAGAAAAAAAATAGTCAGATGGTGAATTCTACAACACATGATTAATACTACAACATTCAGAAATCTTATTAACAATTTGAAATTCAGAATAGTGTATATTTTAAAACATTCGGTATTCGCAATATGAATTTATGATAAGATGCTACAAAATCGAGCGTAACACTTTTGTCCAATGATGGCACATTTTTGTTGTGCTCGATTTAGCTTCTTGATCATATAACGTACTGAGTGTGCTTCACCCTATATTAGAACACTGCCAAGTCTGATTCTGCTGGCATCACATTGGACCCAAAACTGTTTCTGTAAATTTCGATAAGTGAGTCAAACGCCAACTGAAATACAAAAGATTATTTATATATTGGTTCTTTCTATAATAGATTCGTCAAAGATGCAGCGATTCGTCGTGTATTGCGTTTTAAATCTGCGGTTAATCCAAGAAACCGAAATTTTTTTGATAGTATTGTTTCATAGTATTTGGTATCGAAAAATTCGTAACGGCTTGTGACCGATGAGCCCCAATAGCTGTCTGAGTCCTAAATGCCAGAGCCAACATTCTCTTTATAAAGTTCAGTGTGAATAGGCAGACTTGCAGGGTAATATCTTTATTTAGAAGGCATTACTCTTTTCATGATCTTGATTAAGTTGCTAAGTTTATTGGTTTTTGTCCAAGCTCTGAGAATGATGGAATCGGAATGATCGGATGTTAGTGGCATGAATAGAATCAATTTCAGAAAAACATGGTCGGTAAGATAATCGGAGTTGGAATAAGATTAAACATTTTCCAGAAGTCTATACTAATATTGGGATAAGTACTACTGGTTTGCCTGTTGCAGGTTGGCCTCGGAAGTATTTTCTTGTGCTCGAGTTGCATTGTTCTGGCGTAATGGTCAGTTACGGTTACTTTTTTGTACATATAATTTATAGTTTTAAGACCATGAGAATACCGTTGACCGGCAAAACAGTCGGTTCAGGTTTGCTCTCCGACGTTCTGTGAAGTTTTTAGTCTTCCGTGACTAATCTATATCCGGATGGACATTAAAGGGAATCTATTACACATTGAGATTTAGATAAAATTATGAAGTGCCCGACCAAAGTATCGGTACACGTTCTATGTCCGACGAAATAAAAACGTACAAATAGTCGATTGTTTAAAAATATCCAACAGGGTTCTGCTAAAATGTTTACCGAAGTTCGAGAAAGTGTTACAGATTATATCGTGTATATATCGTGTAATGTACATCGTGCATTTGTTAATTGGTTACTTGAGAACCAAACAGGTTGTTTGTTAAACAGCTTTCGCTTCGAAGCTTATCTTCATTTTAACGGAGTACGTTAATATGCCAAATTTTCGAATCTGTGGAGCTCAATACCCAAGAGAAATTCTTGAAATTTGATGCAATCTCATAAAATCACTGTTTTGCGCACTTTATGGGCCAGAGGCGTGATTAGGCCATACAAGTTATCGTTTCATCAAGACAGTGCTACACTTGATGATTTTATTACAACCAAAATTCAAAGACAACATTTTTCCGCGTGCTACTTTTATCAATTGCTGGCATCCAAAAAAATTTAATTTCAATTTCAAATTTTAATTAACCTGGAAGAGCGCTCACATAGTAAAGCACACGAAAAATTGTCTATGTGAGTGCTTGTCAAGGTCGACTAAAATTAATTATTGGGAACATTTAGTTCAGTTGTTAACAAGTACACCACTTATACATTGAAACACAGATGAAATCCATTCAGAGGGTATTGTACATACTTTATTTATGCACTCCAATTGGGTATATCGACTCTTGGATGCATTTTAAATTGAAACATTATGTCAAGTTGGAACGAAAAGAAGATAAAAATTACACTATAATTGCCACTAATGGCATCACTTTGTGGTGGCCGGGTATACTCTAGTTCCATAAAAAAATCTTACAATTAAATTAATGTAGCGGCAATATTTTGTGGCGGGACTGAAGTGGTATTCAACTCCTACCTGCTAAAAAGTGAAACGGTTCATCAACGAATCCAACGACTGCCTAAATTCTTTGCAACTATCCGGCCTTTTTGGAAACTAGATCTCAAGTGTTTTCTTCCGGATCTTTGAACGTAGATTAGTTATTATCCATTTTTGGGTTCAAATTTTTACAGTTTGCTGAGGGTGCAGTGTGCTTTTGCGAGTTAGGATAGATCCTCTTGGTTTGGACCATGGGTCCATTGTGTTATTGAGTGCGGATCCTCATTAGGTTCCAACCGTTTAACTATCGTTTAACTGCCATGTCACAAAATAAAAATATTACACTATACCAATTGCCGATCGAATTTATGGTGCTCGCACATCATCTGTCGGCAGGCCATCAATAAGTCGTGCAGCTTTAGAGCAAACACAATCTATACACACATAAGAAAGAGCAGGTTAACAATATTAATGCCAAAATCCTTCATTTCCATTCGTTTCATCGACGACAAGAGAAGTGGTTCTTATCAGATAGTCCCTGTAAACCAAAATATAGGCAAGAATCAAATTAAAAAAAATCAACTTTTCGATCGTAAACGCGACGGCGACTAATTGGAGGCTAAATAAACTTCATGTGGTTCAAATCACGTCGTTTGGGTCCAGTTACGCACACAAAACTGCCTTTGCTAAGCTTGAGCAGATGGCCCAATTGGGCATATCCAGAACGTTATCTTCTATGGAAGAGTGAAACGTTTAGAGTTTCTATATTCATAAACATTGATGATATACTTGTGACCATAGTAAAAACGATTATATGAATCACCTTAATGATAAAAATCCACGGTAGTTAAGACAACTGCGGACTAGTACCACGTTCAGTGGACAACGGACATTACTGTGCATATTGCACAGGCATGGAAATAGTGGTTTCAGATACTATATGTCACGATTATGTGACCACATTGAAAATGAGCAAACTATCTCGAACTCGAACGTCTGATATCCTGCCCACTTTAAAGAGCGTGGTAAGTACCCCATTTTCACTTAGAACCTTAAGTTGTCACAAATGACATTGATGGTGTTAGACGATGATAATGATATACAATCAACTCAACATTCAACAACACCAGTGAGTGCATCATCGACATCCAACTCGGAAATCATCTTCATTTTTACCATATAGTTCTGATAATAGTAATTTAATCAGTGTCGTTAAAAGGTAAGAAAGGGTGCCTGAATATATGTATCTTATCGTCTTAGTGGTGATAATGAAACATTTACCACCCTTAACAATTCTAAACTTTGGCCGCCCGGTATATTTTTATAAAAGGGACCAATCAGGCAAACCATACGTGATTTCCAGTAAAAAACCAAAAAATACCGTCACCTTTGAAACAAACTACGAACGCTAAAGACATAGCAAACATGTAGACCATGATGATATTCCTCCTGCCATATATGTAACGAGGACATTGTATCAGCCTTAACGGAATTTTGAGATGAATGTGGGCCAAATGATATACCCTCTTCTATATATTAAAAACGTTTGCGAGTAGCTTGAAAATCCGTTCTGCCAGCTTTTCAATCAACTCCTAACCACTGCCGGGTTTCCTGAAAAATAAAAAATTTCAAAGATCACATCTATCGTTAAATCAGGAATGGGGGATGATGTCTCATGTTAACGGGGAATATTCACATCATCATCGATTCCAAAACTATTTGAGCTGATTGAGCTATATACCCACACGAGTTCATGTCTGAAAGGTCTACATCTACCAATCTGAGAAAGACGTCATCAAGTTGACGTAGCGTACACAGATTTTAGTAAGGCATCTGATTCTATTTGTCATCATAAGCCACTCCAAAGTCTACGGGTTTATTAATTGGTTGAAATCATATCTAACAAACCGTTTGCAATATTTATCAAGTAGAAATGAGAAATAAACGTTATCAAAGTGACACCTGTTGTTCCTCAAGGATCAAATATTGGAGCATGGATCTTAATAGTTTTAAGTCACGTTTGTCGAGAACGTTATAGTTTCAACCGTCATATCGATAATTGTATTGCTAAAGCTAACTCCATGTTTGGATTTGTCAAGCGGTGGACCGGGGTATCTATGGGTACACTAACTTTACATACATGTTGGGAAACATCTCTGTTAATGTTCCAAGCAGGGCTTTGCTTAAACATCAATGATTGGTGCTCGACCACCATATAACCAATTAAGAAATGACCCCAAACACTTTTCGGGCTACTTAATGCACATAAATCGCCTATACTAACATATACTAAGCCACAAGTGATGGCCATTACAGCGTATTGAGACAGATTGCACCGATTGATGCCGAAGATATTTATCTGGCTTTTTAGATGTAGATGGCATACCAGCTTCTTTACTAGCGTGGTATAATGGTTTAAGAAATTTCAAAGGTGAAATTTCTCCACTATTTTGATCGAATTTTGTTTTTTGACAGATGGAGTCTCGTTTAGCCCGACTACTTTCGTCGAGTTAAGTAGGATAAAAAAATGTAACGGTAACTTTAATCGGAGCTAATACTAGTTGACTAATAACTAGCAAACGAAATAACATATTTCAGATGTTATTTTACCCCAAATGAGAGAATGGCGGAAAAACTCGGAGTTGTTGAGGATGAAATCCTTTAAGTGGCAGGGGAAATGGTGGTTGCCGGGGACTTAACCGTAAGGGCCGGCGACTCGGGTATGCTTAGTCCAGACACTAGAGACAGGCTTGTACTAGAGATGTAAACCAGAACAGAACTTCTGGTTCTGAATGTCGGCTCAACTACAACCTTCCGTCGGCCGAGGTGGATTCGATACCCAATATTACCCCCGCAACCGTAAACCTGGTGCCATACGTTCGAGCGTAAAAACTCATGGAGGATTTCTCTGGCAGTGACCAGCAGTATGGATACTTCAGCATGTTAGATCGCAGCATGTTGCAATAGATATTCCGCCCCTAAGGAATTTTCAGCAAACGGATGAAGTGCATTTCTTGAATCAAGAAGAGTATAGTTTGTTGGTGGAGGAAACTAGTCGAGGACGTCAAAAAACTAGGGTACAAATTAGTTACCAAAAAATGTGGAGTTCAGAACCCAACGCAGACAATGGATTCCTTGCACATGAACAGAATCGTCACCAGCTTATTCCGAGAGCCGAACTTAAAATCCGGATGGAATCCCCAGCAAGAAAGTGATCCTGAACTCCCATCGTCCTCTGTGAATGTGGGACGAAGTGGGTAAAGTCCTGGAACGTCTTATCAAGACCCGACTCACTGCCGCAATACAAGCTGCGGGAAACCTCTCACGAAGGCAATATGGGTTTTAGATCTGGATGTTCAATGGGAAGTGATGGAAGCGGTCACAGAGCAGAAGACCATAACCATTTTTCACGGCGCATTGTTCTTTTGGTAGTACTTCACCAAACAATGCACTCAACTCGGTGTAAGCACTAGAAAATTCGTTCCTAATACCACCGTATTTGCTGCGGATTTTAAGTGACTATCTAAGAGACCGCATAATGTTGTATGACACACATAAAAAAAGAAGAAAAAAAAACTTACATCTAAAATATAAAAGAAATCAAGACGCTTAGAAATTTCTAAGAAATTTATCAAACGCGACTCTGAATGAATTCCTAGATATATTAAAATCAAAAAAATCAAAGACGCAATTGAAACAACGCGACGTGTACAAGACAGGTTCCGATTGACTGAGGTTCGTAGATGCACTATCGATGTATAAAAATCCGTTTCGACGACGCTCGGGAGCATACAAATTTATACGAGCAACTAACTCGGAGCAATCAATACGCGACATTAAAAGATCACGTACGAAGAGCGCTGCAGCTACTTCTCGTCGATGATTGAGTTGTGACAATCCATATAAATTGCAGCGATGGTGATATGGTGGGAGTTCGTGTACGTTAGTACGTGTGGATGATAGACGTCGGAGGGCAAACAGGACAAACTGCTTTTGAACGGACTCGATCCTGGCCGGCGTAAACCTGAGAGGCGTATTCCAGAACCGGACGAACAATTGACAGTAAATAGCGGATCAGTAAATTCGTAACAAAAGGATTTGTCAACTATTCAGCAAGTCGAATTCGACGCATAATTCGATAACTTGAAACCCATGTAATTCAAAATTTAACTAAAAGAGTGCACTCTTGGAAACAGAGTCGTTTCAGTGGCTACTTGGAGGATGTTACAAATATTTAATTTATTTGAGAAAACAATATAATTAACTCGATTTTCAAAAATCATTAACACCCGACTTTGACGATATACAGAATTTCGATAATTATTGGTCTAATTTTCTGATTTAAAGTAAATACAAGATGCCTTTAATTCTGTTTACAGAAGAAAATGTAGAATCGTTATACTTTACAGATTTACTTTGAAAAGTTGTAGTACCATGTAAATTTACCATCCTGATGTTACCTTCAATATTTTGCAAACCAGAAATCTTTTTTTTTGTCCAATAAAGAATGCAAATTAATTTATATTGCAAATTAATTAGGTATCTAGAAATTGGGTCAAAAATTGACTTATTTTCATTTGGTTTTTATCTATAATTAATAGATAGACAAACATTTCTACTATATTTTCAATTATACTATCTCTATCAATGAATAAATCAAGTTGATGGTACAAGTTTAAAATTCACGGGCTTTAACCAGCCATATGTTTGATGATGACATAACACAAAAATTACAATTTAACAGTTTTTTTAGAAATTTAAGTTCACACAGTGGTTCGAATTTCATAAATTTTCTAAATTAATTAAAAAATGCTTATTTTAAGATCTGTATTTAATGTTAAATAAATTTGTGTTATTTTTTTTCTTGAGAAACTAGTTAACTGATTTGAATGAAAATAACCCTAAAATTAGTTATAACTTCAGATATATTTTCCAAATTTCCTTCCAATTACAAAAAAATATGTTGAAAGTAAATAACTGCTAAAAAACAATTTTTTTTTAATAAATTGATAATTATAGTTAATATATTATTTAAATTTACAATTTATTTTTTATAAACCATTTTTGCGTAATCAGCTTGCTATAATAAATACGCCTTAATGATTATTTTTATTACAATAGTTTATTCTTGATTTTATCAATCTTTACTTAAAAATTAACAAAATAATTGCTAATAAAACTAACTATTTGAAGGTGACTTAAACTTTATGTGTTCGAATTATAATTCACCAAAATTAGATATCTAACATATTTTCAAATAATAGTGTAGTAAAACTATTTTTATGTAATATGATTATGTAAGGTGATTTCTTCTTAAATTGGGGATACGAATTAAATTAATAAATATTTCTAAATTATTTGAATTCCATTCGTTTTCGTTTTCAATTTAGCTATTTCAATTTGATCACTAAAAATAATTTAATTCTTAAATTTTATTAAACTTGGGTGGTGCACTAAATTTTAATCATTTGAAACAAATTTTACTAACCCTAATCATATTCACATAAAACTTTACTCAATTTATGTACGTTTTCAGTAAGTGCTAAATTCGAATTTATTTTCTGAATCAATTCAAAAAAATAAGTTATCCAATCATGAGTAAAAGTAATAATTTTAACCAGGATTTGAATGGGCTTTGTTTAGAAGACGTTAGAACAAACTATGATAAGAAATTTAAAGATAAAACATATTTCACAACAATATAGTATGATAAGATAATATTGCATCATCCGTACAAAATAAAAATTAAATATTCGCCCGCTTACCAATTGTTGACGCACCCGAACTCTAACTCATTTTATTTTATCGATATATGTTTGTTGTTTTTTGTATTTTTTTTTTTATTCCAATTGAATTACATACTACTATAATACCATCTCATTCAATTCAACTGCTGGTATAGTATATGTGTATGTGTATATACGATGATGACGTTAAATGCAAAAGCAGCGAAATAAAACAAAAAAAATTTTTTTTCGACGAGGTCAGTCAGTTGAGATACAATTGTCGATTAGTGAAGATTTTTATTTTCATTTCTATTCAATTATTTTATTTATTTTTAATTTTTTTTTAATTTGTGTTTACGAAAAAAAAGAAAATATTTGATTTCTTAATTAATTAATTAAATTGAATATTAAAAAAAAAATTCTGTGATTTTGGGAAAATTTTTGTGATTTAAAATTATTATTGAGGTTTTAGTGAAATTCTATTCGTGAGTGAAATTATTTGTTTTTGGGTTGAAAGTCAAACCAAACAAAAAAAAGTTTAGTGGAGAAAATATATATAATAATAAAAATATTGTGTGAAATTAATTGATAAGATTTGCAAAAAAATACTCAAGAAAAAATAAAATTATTCAGCCTTATTAAAAAAACGATCGTTTGGATAAAATAAGTGTTTTCAAAGGTTTTTATATATTAGTGATATTTTTTGTTTTTCGAAGTTTCGTGTCTTAAAACTGGATACACAGGATTAACAGAATATTACAATATAATCTGTATAGTTAGTATGTAAGTAAAATTACTACAACACGCAAGCTATACATTTTTTTATACCTCTTGAATGAAAAAATTGTTAGTAATAAGAAGTTTTTATTGTTGATATTTCTTTAAGAAATTTTATTTTACCGGATCTTAAGAATTAATATTACGATTATTATTTTGTTTTATTTCCTAGCAGGTGTTTTTCCAAACACCGCACACAGTTTAAAAATAAAAAAGACGAAATACAAAACACAAAAAAATACGATCATGATGATGATAATAAAAAGAAAATTTGGTTAGGGATATTATATAAGAAGGTGCTTTGTTTTGTTTAAAAAAAAAAATAAATAAATAAAGAAACGTAAAACACATTTGCTTTGTGTCAAAATACAAAATAAATATATACGCGGCTTTTTCGGGTTGTTTTTTTTACGAAGGCTATAGGCCGTCTCATCGCTGATTGGGTGAAATGACAAGATGCATGAATTTCTGCTTAAACAGCTGGTTCATATAAATACTATTCACAAACTATATTATGTAAAATGGTTATTTTTTTTTAATATACATATGTACATATTATACAACTTATTATCGATCACTATTCGAATCTAAATAGTTTCACTGTACTATTTAGTATTTACTTTCACATAAAATGACACAAGTGGGCGATATATTTATTATTTTTTTTTTTTAATTAAATCTTACTTCCTGTTCTATTATCTTAAGTTTGCAAAATATTACGAAATTTAGAATGACTAATCGCGCTTAATTCAGTCCTACTCAAAATGACGACCGCGATCTTATTTTTGAAATTATCGTTGGACGTTCCCGGACAAGTCAAGACCACCAGAAGGCAAACTTGACAATACTAGACTTAACATTTTATTTCTAAATTTCTCCCACAACTAAAATATAAAATTGTGTGTCTTTTCAAATTTAATAAATTCTATTGTCGTTTTGCACTATAAAATGATTCAAAAATCAGTTAAACCTACTAAAGTTCATTAAAAAAGTTTTAATCTCGTAATGTTCATATTTCGGATTGGAAACGAATAATTTAACTCATTCTACAATTTCCCTAGTCCGAATATATTTAAATTTAAAATGTACATTAACTTTTGGGGTTTTGTTAAATTCTGTCTAAATATTCCAAACTCGTATGAATGAAAGTAATTTATGCATGGTTAAATTGATCACAATCCGTGAGTATAGAATACCAAAAAATTGTGCTCTAAATTTTCTGTTTAGACGTTGTCTCCGTCTTTCAAAATATATGATTTTATCAAAATTTATCCGAAATTTTATTTAATTTTGACGGTTTCATCAAATCGCAACTTTATTCAAAATTCAAATACATATTTGTTCATATTCTGAAATTTATAATATTTTAATGAACCTTCGTATTCTGATATTTTTGAAAATTTTGAAATTATAAATATTTAGGAAATTCCAAAAAATTTTGTTCAGGAGTGTTAAATTTTGAACTTCTAATATACTCAGATGTTTATTAAATATGTACGTATGTATATGAATTGCAATTTTTATAAAAAAATTCTGAAACTATTTGGCTCGTTTGAAATTTTAAAATATTCTCTGAAGTTTGTATCAAATATGTATTAAAATTTTCAAACGCTTGATTATATTTAAATATATTTTGATTTGTAAATAAAACATGATTAGATATATTTAGCCGAACTGATTCTTCTTATAATATTTGCAAAGTTTTGTTTACACCAAATTCGAATTTAATACAGAATGCCAAGATGACAAAATAAAGGCAATTTACTCCCCTGCAAATGCTTTGAAATTAGAATTCAAATTTAGATTTTTTTGTTATAATTTATTTGCGAGAACATTTATCTTAATCCAAAACAAATTCATTTTATAATTTAGCATGCCGTGACAAATAATGAGTGAATCGCTACGCCTACGATAATAAATTGATTGAATTCGAACGAATCGCATTACATATTTAACTTTATTTGGGTCAAACGAACGAATTTTATAGAACTCTATCACCAACAATTATACGTAAACAATTGTGAATTTTGATTTGTGTTTATCGATTCCATGAACTGTTTTAAAAAAAAACCTAATTAGGTGAATCTATTAAACTGGCAACGGTTTGAGGTTGGCCGAAGGATGTTAAGGAAAATTATGAATAAAAATGGAGGATTTGATGATAAAAGATGAATAAAAGATGAATAAAAATAACCCTAAAATTAGATACATTTTCAGATACATTTTTCAAATTTTCAAAATTTTAATTACAGAAGAACTTGTTAAAAGCGAATAACTGCTACAAAAAAATGATTTTTGTAAATAAATTGATAACTGTAGTTACTATATTATTCAAATTTACATGAACTTATCTTTTTAAAGAACAGGTTATAAAAAGTTATATTGTTAAAATAAAAAAAAAACCTATAAATGATTGTAGATGCCTTCATTATTATTTTTCTTAATTTTTATCAATAGTTTGTTCTTGATTTTCATAGGAACTTTTCAAGTTATGCAATTTTCGTTTTATTAAAACTAGTTATCTTTACTTAAAAATTAACAACGTAGTGGGAAACGTTGTTAATTAAACTAACTATCTGCAGATATCAACATTATGTAAATTAAATTCTGATACACAAAAACAGGATATCTGACATAATTATATAATTAATCATATAATTGAGAATACGAATAAAATCAATAAATGTTTCTAAATTATTTGGATTGCAGTCATTTTTGTTTTAAATGCGATTTCCTATAAATGATGTTTTTGCAGTTAACTAGTTTCTCAAAAATTCCACAGATATGTTGTTTTTTTGTTTTTAATAATATGAATTAATGTTTCTGGGTAAACATGCATCATATCAACAAATTAAGTCATACATAATTTAGAGAATTGGGTATACTGTACTATAATTTTTACAAATAGACCTGTATAATATACGGGTGTATTTGTGAACTACTTCCTAGCAAATTATTAGATCAATAAAATAAAATTAAGATAAAATCCATCATATATAAATGATCTTGACATATTTGCCAAACAATACAATTCGTTAGGACATGATATTCGCGAGGCCGAGGGACACATTTTTTAATGTGTTCGCACTGTACACAATAACACATAATCCAAAAAAAACAAAATTGTAATCAGTTTCTTGCAATCTGCTTGTTAATTTTATTTTATATATTCCGCTTAAGGCAATTTCAGATGGTTTTATTTGATGATTGGTGATCTTATCAATATTTCGTTTTCTTATTTTATTATATTATAAATATACGCCGTGCCATAACAATTGTGGTTGTATCTTATATTGAAAGACCGGTGTTATGAGTGTTATAATATTCAATAATCGTTTGATTTAATGGAACATTTGTTTGTTTTTTTTTTCTCAAGTTTGTTTGCCGAGCAGGCTAGGATATAAGTATATAAAACGCAATCAAATTAAATGATAGATTTTTTATTATATTTATTGTTGTTGTGATTGGTATTATGAATTTTGCATTTAAATAAACAAAAAAAACTATGAATATACATTATACATTATATGTATATTTTAGTATTTGAAGGTTAATATTACAGTTTTTTGACTTTTTTTGTTTGCGCTATGATTAAAAATTTTTCAACTTATTTCTATTATATTTGTCTAGTATGTGTGCGCACATCGTTCGTTGATCATATAGACAAGTTTTTTGTTAACAAATTTTATTTTATTTGTTTTTATTTATATACCCAACCGCGCGAATATCATATATACCTACATACATTGTATACTCTTATATAATATAGCCAATAAACTATATTTATGTACTTACTGTGTGTGTCTCTATAATTTGATGATTATATATCAACATTATGTCATGCGCCTAGTGAAAAATATTGTTGGCTAGCATTCAGAAGCGATTAAAATTTATTGTCCAATATGAAATAAAATCGCAATTATTTTAGTTATAAGATGATTAAATGAGATTATTATTGGTCACAAAAACATTTATCAAAAAAATTTTTTATAAAACCAACGTCGATTTGATTTATCTATTTTGTATTATTAGTATTATACAAGTTGTTTTTAATTTTTATATAAGCGACTTTAATATCTCGTCTCGTTTATAGAGAAAGAAAATTCATTATTAATTTTCTATTATATATTATGTATGTATATTACTTTGAGAATTTTATTTAGTTTCTGCTCTAATAAGCATGAACATTTTTTTTTTATAAAATAGAAAAATCTTGACTTGATGGGTATAAATGTTGTAAATGCGCGACTGAGTGAAACCCAAGTTAAAACAGATTTTTTTTTAACCATGACATTGAGTAAATTTTCAAAATTAAAAAATGATCAGCTTCACATCACTGCATCAATGTGATAGGGGTCAGTTTACCAAAGGATGTGTGACCTTAACAGCCAACTTCATTGCTTAGATTTAGATCTCATATTTGTACATGATTGACGATGCGGTCTTGTTTAATATGTTTCGTTGTATTGTAAATTTATAAAAGCATACCAAAATTCTGCCAAAATATCTAATATTTATCGAGTACAAAAATATGGAATTCTATCAAATATTCTGTCAAAATTGAGAGTATTGCAAAAGTGAGAAACGTTCGAAAGCGAGCCTTAGCTTTAAGTTCAAAATTTCCACACGTTTTTCAAAATTTTCAATTATTTCACCTGTTTCCAGAGTTTTTTAAATTTAGCATTCTAACAAATGTTTTTCAAGATTTTCAATTATTTCACCTGTTTTATTGCTTCCAGAGCAAAATCTGTATGGACACTTATATGATTGGGTCGTGGGTTTTCTAAGCTTGTCATACTAAGCTCATATATTCCTGTTCCTTTCGAAAAACTTCAACGATCGCGAGCGCGCCAATTGATTTTTAACGTTGATTTTTTAAGTTGAAGTTTTTCGAAACGTCCTGGAAATTATAGTATAGTAAGTTTAAAATCCACCCGAGCTAATCCGACACTTTTACACAATAAGCTCTGGAGGCGCTGGAACAGATGAACAAATTGAAAATAACGAAAATTATACTTAGGCTGCTTAAATCAATTACTAAGGTAAAAGTCGATTTTTAGTATTTTTATTTTATTGAAATACGTGAATTTGTTTATTTCCAGCTTACTCAATCCGTAGATCATTAAAAAATGAACCAGGTAAACGTTAAATATTTACTTTTGTGTACTCACTTTACCCTACTTTTTGATAGGATAAATGAATTTACCAAAAATTAAAGTAAAAGTCAACTTTTACCCGTGAATTGGTCCGCAGCCTTAATTTTGAACTTAAAGTTCAGTTGGTTCGCTCGCGATCGTTGAAATTTTTCGACATAACCTGAAAATAGTAGTATCAGTATGCCAAGTTTGAAAAGCACCCGAGCTAATCTGACACTTTTATAAAATAGGCTCTCAATACAAAAATTCAGTGTCAGTTAGAATAAAATAAATAATAAAAAATTCAATACAAATCATTAAAACCAAAATAATAATAGCCGTGTTTCTTGACGTTTGATCTGATCCGGATCAGATCATATCTCCTTTCCTTTCATTTGTATAGCTGCGTTTCATGTAATAAACATAAAAAAATTTTGTTTTTTTGTTTATCATATCTGCTTTCCTTTCATTTGTAAGCTGCGTTTCATGAAATAAACATAAAAAAAATTTGTTGTTTTGTTTTTCTATCTACGTTTTGAACCAAAATGCTAATAGGATCAATATAATAACCTAAAAACAAAAAATAATACAATTTTTGTGTTGATTTCATGAAACGCAGCTATACAAATGAAAGGAAAGCATATATGATCTGATCCGGATCAGATCAAACGTCAAGAAACACGGCTAATGTTAGTTAACTTGGTTAAAGCTGCTGTGACGTTTCCTTCTTCGCTTGTTTGCACTGTGGGAGCGGTACCCTTAAGGATATTTGCATATGAAACCCTTTGATGCAAACTACTGTTTACAGTTGCTTTTGGTTGGTTATTTTGTGCGTTATGATATGATACTTCTGGTCGTACTTTTGGTGCTTAAATAATATTGCTTAATTTATTTTGTACAATAACTATCGATGCGGTAAGTTGTTTTGTCTTTTTCTTGAACTCGTTAAGCAGTTTTTCATAACAGATAAATGGTTTCACTTCATAAGAAAAATGATGTGGAATAGACGGATTTTCTTTTTTTAATTTTTTTCTATTCGTTATTTCGAGTTTTGTAGTCGTTAAGTAAGGTTTTGGTTATCAACAATTGATATTCATTATTCATAGATCTGTGGTTTCATTAAGTCAAGGTTGGTCAAGCGAGGTACCCGTATATCTGAAAAAAATTGGTTTTTTAAACTCAATTATTTATGTTGAATGTATTTATCGGTTTATTAAGCCAATTTTATTTAAAATATGGTAAGTTTTAATCGTTAAACGCAATTTACATTTATTTTTATACGCATCATCATGATAGATGATGATACTTTCACCTGATTTTCCGATGTATATTTTTCTTTTTCCTATAGGATGAAATTCTGGTATAACTTTTTTTACGTGTATTTTGAATAAATTTTAATTAGCTGGAAAATAATTTAAAATTTAACCTAGTATTTTCAATTTACAGCATTTCTTGCAATAATTAATAATATTTGTTCTAATCATGTCTCATCGAATTCTGAGCCATTTTTATAATTTTAAATTTCGACTTTCGGCCAAGTTCCTATAGTCGTGACTTACCAATTTTTTTTTTGGATCGTTATAATTTATAATTAAAAGTTAAAATAAAAATCGTACACAGGATGTAGTTTTATCATCACTATAAAATTTAAACGATATATCGTAAACCAACTCACTAATAAGGGTTTTATTTCCGTTATCATCGAAACAATAAAGTACAATTACTTTTATATTTCCCACAAATTATGTTTTTTTATTTAAATTAATCAAAAAATGAACATAACATGTTCTACAATATACCATCACAATAAAACTTTCCTCACAAAATCCGTAATCAACAATCTTAAATACAGAAAATTAAATTTTAATGAAATGAATTTATAAAAATTAATGTATTATCTTTTAAAATTAAATAAAATTATTTCAATGTTATGTATGATGGAAAATTTATGAAATGCGGGCTCAACCAATTTATATGTATATACATATGTATGTGTATATGTGTGCATATGGTGTGTGTATTTGTATCTTTATTATACTCGTATGTATATGGATGGGAAATTCACATTTTATTGTTTTTCCTTTTGAACAACACATTTTTTTTTTTTCATATTTATGATAAATAGTCTATAGACATGATAACCTGTTGAATATTATATAAATATTCTGTTGTTTTGTTGTATTCGACTCGTATACGAATGATAACATATTTTTTTTTTACTTTATATAAATTTACTACATAAAATAAATTGAATTTTTCAAAATGAATCAATTTTCATACAAAATATAATAAAAAAAATATTTTGTATTTTTATTTTGTGTGATTTATGAGGAGCGAAGCTATAATTTTTTTTTGTGTAAATACAAATTGATTAGGCGGGAGATAAAACGCCACTATGCCTGTAATGAATAGCCCGAGTGTTAATAATAGCACGAGTGTTTCCTCTTAATTAGACTAGTAGTACTGTATTATCATATAGTAGATACATACATACCATACATGTAACCCATGGGCATTTCGTTTAAAGTTCATAGAAATGAGAACGACAAATAACCGTGGAATACAATTTTAATTAGATTAGAATTAATAAATATGTATATTGTTTGAAAGAAACTGGGCAGATATTGTAAGAAATTTAAGTACAGATTGAACTTAAAATATTTATGTCATAAATTATTGGATAAATAGCATTTGAAAGTAATTTGAAAACAACAAGTTCGAAAACATTTATGATTTTAATACTAATATTTTCTATTTTATTGCTAAACACAAGGCACTAATTTAAAAAATTGATGGGATTAGAGTGTTTCAGAATTTGCTAAATTGCAGAATTTTCATCAAACTACAGAATTTTTAAACATATTTCCAAAATTTGTCCTTCTATTGGTCCGTCTAAAAGTTCACGAATGAAATATATACAATTTTTACTGAAACAATCTAACTTTAGCTAATAGCAAGTTGATCTAAAATGTTTTGCCCTGGTATACATCTGTAAATAATAATTTGCGTTTGTTACTATAAATGATGCCCACGATCAAATTAAAATATCGGGTACTAAATTAGGTATATCCTATTACTTCTTCGTTTTCTCTGACCCCCACTTAGTTCAAAAAAGGCAGTGAATGTGGTTTTTGATGGATTTTGGGTGAGTTAAAGATGAAACACGTGATGTTGCTCTGTCACGGATGCCGATGATGGATTAACTTCGAATATTTGGCAAAGCCTCTGACGAATTGATATATATAGAACTCATTCGCATAACTCTAAGCTTCATCAATTCTATTTTATACTGCAACCGTGGTTTGATCAACGCTTTTATTAAATATATTTACATAGATGTATTTTATGGTTTGAATAATGTGGCAATACTCTACGTTAATATGCGCATTGAACGTTCCAGATAACATGGGAGAATAGAGTATCTATTACTTATTATCCACTGTCAGTTGGAATTCTTCGGCGCTAGGTCGGCGGTAACCGTCATCATCAGTCTGATTTTAAGAAATAAAATTGTGTCAATAATTTTTGTAACACTTTCCATTGTTCATGCACGGTGAGTATGTGTAAATGCTCATCATGAATCATACAATGCAATCTCGAACTTAATGGCCATATGAGGATCTCTGTATTCATCAGAAATTCCAGCGCTTATAATAACATTTATTTCATTGGGCTGGATTTTGTTTTGCAGCCAAATAAATATGTATTCTTTTGCCATTCAACACATTACATATAACTTCTTGTTGTCCCTAATATTTGATTTTTATTAGAAAATTCATCAGCTTAATCATTTTTAAGTGAAAGTCTGATATTACGTCATTACGATCAAAAGGTATTTGTCCCGCAAACAATTTAGATGTTATCTCTGTTTTATTTCTACGATATAGAAATCTCTTCTTTCGGTAATCATTTTTGCTATAGTCACTGATTAAATATATGTATTTTTAAACAAATGTAAATGATTAAACTATTCTCCCGGATCATAAAACGATATGAATAGAACCGCATTCACATTGTTTTATTCCAATTTTCACCGGCGTTGTTCTGCAACGTATTGATATTATATAGTCGTCCTCTCCCATTATGAAAATTACGGAGGTATTGCAGTGAATCTTACACCCGATGCAGCTCAGATACTAGCTGAAGTTGCCCATGTCGGCTGTATAAGATATAAGATAATACCGCCATTTGATCAGCTTCAGAGATAAAAGATATCTGCAAGAATTGTAGTTGGTGACAGCGTGATGTAAACGTGGTGAAAACGTAGTTTCGGAGGTTATTGCCCGCAAACAAAAACAAAATGAACTTTTCCTCTGTACATATTTCCTCTCTTTCCCTTTATTTCCTCTTTGTTAGTATTTATATATAAAGAATACTTTTATATTCTAGCTGTATACTGACTGTTATGGCAAACGTTCAAAAGTTAATTTTTAATTCAATAAGTAATTTGGTAAATAAAAAACAATTTGTATTATTATTTTATATTGTTACATAATCAGTTAATCAAAAAATGTAATCAATTTGCCGCAGTACAGAAAATAAAATTGTCTAATCGATTGCGACGTATTAACTTCCTCTAAGCAGGCGTATCTCTTAAGTCTTAACACAAATAGAAATTTACACAATAATATAAGCGAGAATGTGGAGATTGGTAGTTGCATGCACAAAACAGATACATCTTTCAAAAACAAAATTAAATTAAAGTTAGCAAAAAAATTCTTTCTGGTTTGTATTCTATAAAGCCTTAGGAATTATTCTGTAAATAGGTTATGCATAGTTGAGTTTGACATGCATTTATAATTCAGACACATGTATAAAAATAATTTCTATTTGATTAGTCTCTGTTATAATGAAATACATATACATCAGTTTTACCTACTCCTAGTCAGAAACCTTTTCCGGTTCAATTACTATATATGTATTTACGGCCGCGTTCCATCTTATGACTGAAACAAATGAAAATTATATTGTTTAGGTTTTAAAATGGATGTCAATACTGAACTGTACGAAAAACTGTTGGATGTTATTGTAGCTTTTGGCCTAAGGAGATCTCAATAAATCCATTCCCTGTTAACAACCGTTCAAAAAATTGTGTTGTTTTAATTTCATTCAACGTAAACTAACGATTGTGGTTTCATGACGGCTAATTTAGATTCATTTTAGATAATTTTACTTAGTATTTCTTTTAAATTTTAGATTATTTATGAAGAGGGATTCTACTTTAAATAGCGGGTATTTTAGTTCGCATATATAGTATTGAAGTGAACAAGGTTTTGATTTATTTTGTATATCTGGAGACTTGACTATATTCAAATGTTGGTGATCGATTTATTGGCATTGGTGATTATTGTGCCCTTCTAGATGATGGAAAGCAAACTAGACATGGCAAATCCCATGCACTATAAAAATTATTGGGTGGTTAAATTTTTGGATTATAATAAGTACAACTCAAACTTAAAGTTCTATTGGTTGAGCTCATTCTGGATAGTGGCCGTTAATTTATTGCAATTCTTTATATGTACATAAATACTCCATCATTAGTTTGCAGTACTGATTTAATTCGTATCACATAATGAACAAAATCAATACTCTTTTTTAAATCTGCTCAGAAACGTTATCCCTTTGTGATTTGTGATTATGATTAATTGATTTTTATCAGATATTTGCTTAAGAGACCACAGATTCAATATTTCACTTTGCCACTAATGAATATAGTATTGACAGTGATATAATTAAAAAAAAAATTATCCGTAAATTTTAGAAGGATGGCTTAAATGGGATTTATGTCATGAATTTTATCGCAATATTATAGTTACACTGTGAATTGCTTTGACCTCAACTATTACCAGTGCAGAAAGAAGCCTTCAAAAAAAATGAAATTTACTTAAGGTCAACGATGCATCTAGAATAAGAGGGTTTCTTAAGTTTATTGTTTCTTGAGCTTGATATTTAATCTTAATATTAATGTTATTTTCATTCACATCTCAAAATTGTCAAAAATTTCAGTTTACCAGATTCTCAAATAAACCACAAAATTGTAGGTCGTTTTATTACTTTGGCAGCCTTATGAACAGAAATAATTCTATAGTTTGCAGAGAAATTTCTTGTAGAAATTGTCGTTCATCGCAAGGCTAGGGAACGTTTGTTTAACAGTCGATTTCCCATACCCAAACTTTTATAATTTTTGAGAATAAATTTGGAGAATGGTACATATAAGCACGTTAAACAGCGACGAATTTTGATTATTTTTATTGTAACTATTTATTTAATTTTTATAAAAATTTTGATTGTACGATTCAACATTCGATTCTATTTTAAGAACCAGTTCTATAGAATTGGCGCGAAACCGCTGCAACTAAAAATAAGAATAGAGGCTGCATATTGTAGTTTGCTATATGTGCCATAATTTCTAGTTATGGTACTGCTGTTGACCATATAACTCTATTAAAAATCGGGAGCGCATTTCACAAAGTTCAATTCACGTTGAATTCACCGTATTTGATCAGCTGTTATTAGACGACTCGCAATAGGATGACTTCACAAATTCGGCAAACGAAGGTAACTTTTGCTTTGGAAATACTTAGACGGCAATGATAACCACTGCATTGAAATAATCACTGAAATTTCATGTGCTAGGGTTCAACGCAAATTTTCATAGAATTCCATTTACTCCTAATGTTACAAATAATTTATTTTAATTAAAACAGTTTCAAAGGCCATTACTGGCCCCTTACTGAGTCAACAATTCGGCTCCAGCGGTTTCGATCCCGAGCATGGTCTTCATACTGTCTAAGACAATCTGAAGAGGCCAAGTCGTTCTCTACACCGTGGAGCCATCGTCGCCTGCAACGACCTCTGCGCCTACCATATGGTGGCTCAGAGATCGCTGCACAATTCGTTCCGGATCAGCACGCAGAACGTGCCCGAGCCAGCGTACTCGCTGAGATCTTATTTCATGTACAATATCGGGGATCTTCATCAGGTCTCTGATCTCGATATTGTACAGAGCTCGGTAGGTACCACCTATTTTGCGGCGTTTTGGGCCGTAAATCACACGCATGACTCTTCTCTCAAATGTTAGGAGCCATCTCTCGTACTCATCCGTCAGCGCCCAACTTTCACATCCAAACATAACAACGGGCCTGATCAACGCTTTGTAAAGCTTCAGCTTCACGGCACTTGATAAGTGTTTAGATTTTAGCAGTGGCCTTAGAGGATACAAAGAACGACTGCCAGCTGCCAGCCGCACTTTAATATCCTCACCCACACTGTTATCGTGAGTGATAAGAGAACCCAAATATTTGAACCTATTCACTCCCTCAAACGTGTGGTGGCCACTACTAAAATCTGGTGTGCCATTGTCCCTAAAACCAGAGATCAGGTATTTCGTTTTGGACTCATTGATCTGAAGTCCAACTGAAGCTGAAAACTCTACAAGTGGATCAAGTATTTCTTTCACTCCGTTGCTATTCAGTCCAATCACGCATATGTCATCTGCATATGCAAGCACCTGATTGGACTGGCGATATAAGATGTTACGCTGCGGTGTTTCAGTTTTACGAAAGATGTACTCCAACATGAGATTAAAGAGTATCGGGGACAGAGCATCTCCCTGCCGAACACCCGAGTTAACTACAAAACTTGTCGATAGCCTGTTCTCAACTTTAACACAGCATTGGGACTGCGTCACTGTCATCCTACATAGTCGTACCAGTTTTGTTGGCATTCCTAGGTATTCCAGGGCAGACCATAAACTCTCTCGATTGATCGAGTCATAGGCCTGCCGGAAATCCAGGAACACCTGATGTACGGGGATGGATGTCTCATAATATTTAGATAGAATCATCCGCAGCGAAAAGACCTGATCGGTGACTGATCGATTCGGACGAAATCCTCCTTGATAGTCACCAACCAAACCCTCCGCTAGAGGAGTGATTCTATCCAATACAATGTATGACAGTAACTTGTACGCTGTGCAAAGGAGGGCTATACCGCGATAATTCTCACACTTCAAGCGGTCTCCCTTCTTGAAGATGGGGCATATCGCGGCCACTTTCCATTCGTCAGGCATAACTTCGGTTCGCCATACTAATCGAATAAGGTCGAAAAGACAGTTCAACAACGTATCCCCTCCGAATATCAAGAGCTCCGAATTAATGCAGTCCACTCCAGGTGCACGGTTTCGTTTCAATCTCTGCATGGCTTTAGTGAATTCCTCATGGGATGGCTCCTCAGTGCAAATCTCCGCAGTCTGTGTTAGAGGTGGCTCAACAACAGTCTGTGACGCATGATGGACATCAAGCAGGTCAGTAAAGTGTCCACTCCATGCGTCAAGTACTGCGTCGATGTTGACACAGAGGTTTCCATCCCGGTCCCGAATGGCGGTTGACGTAGGCCTGAAAGTATGGTGCAGTCCAGTAATTCCTTTAAAGAAATTACGCGAACTGCGCTCATTGCTGAGTTGTTGTACTTTCAGAACCTCGGCCTTCCACCATTCTCGCTTCTTCCGTCTACAAATCCGCTTAGCTGCCCTTCTTGCAAGAGCAGCCTTGTTTTTCCTCGCGATTGTGAGACGTTGTTGCACTTCATTATGGGCTATATTTTGTTGCTCAACTGCAAGACGACACTCGTCATCAAACCAATCATTCTTGGGTCTGACTTTCACTATACCTAAAGTCTGTTGAGCAGCACGAAGTTTTCAGTACCTCCCACACAGAGTTCACGCAGTCAGACTGGTAATTAGCTTCATTAATGTTGTCGCTGACAAGATCCTGATATCGTTTCTTTTGATCTTCATTTATCAGACCTTCACAATCGAAACGTACCATGCGTTTCGCTGTGTTCCCAGACTTGTACGAAAACTTCCATCGTAGCTTTGCAGCGACCAAATGATGATCGCTGCCTACGTATTTGGTTGCTGACCGATAAGTTCTCACATCCTGCACAACCTGAGCTCGTCCTTTAGAAACTAACACATGGTCAATTTGGCTGCGGGAAGTTCCGCGAGGATGTGTCCATGTCTCAAGATGTATGTGTTTGTGAGGGAAGAATGTGCTTGCTACTCTAAGATCATGAGCAACCGCAAAGTACATCATTCTCTCAATTACCATTCTAACATCGTGTTCGGGTATAGATCCCATCAGATCGTCCAAGTCATTGTAAAATAAGTCTTTATCTTGGGGCTGGCTGACTTTTGTGGGCGCATGTACACAAATTATCGACAGGTTAGCTAACTTCATGCGCAAGCGAAGCTTACACAATCGGTTATTGACTGCTTGGAAATCCAAAACAGCGTTCTTTACCTGCGGCCCAAGAAGAAATCCAGCTCCAAGATTTCCGAGGTCATCTCCACTGTAGAACAATGTATAGGCCTGGGACACATGGTCTCCACTT
Source organism: Tipula unca (assembly GCA_951394425.1). Lineage (NCBI taxonomy): Eukaryota > Metazoa > Arthropoda > Insecta > Diptera > Tipulidae > Tipula > Tipula unca. The sequence continues at coordinate 60,336,362 of OX596380.1, forward strand.
TTAGGCCAGCGAGTTTCTTGAAGAGCAACGAGTTCCAGCCGATACTCCTTCATGCACGTGATTAGGCCCTCTAACGCTCCTGGTTTCCTTAGTGATTGCACGTTCCACGTGCCGATCCTAAATCTCGTGTCCGGGTACTTGAGCGGGGGCCGGTGTTTTTTTGGCGGTATCCATTTTTCTTTTTGTTGACTTTATAAACATTTTATTTTTTTTTTTACGGATGCGGGTCGTCAGCCCAGCGATCCAACCGTTTAGTCGCCTCCTACGACAAGCAAAGGATACTGTGGTGGTATTCTTGGGAAACATGTTCGTGCAATTTTGATTTACGAGACATGTGAGTGCCCCCCGACCACAGGGGCCAAATAATTTATTTACAATTGTATTTTTGCGTGGTAATTATGTCAATACTGGACCTTAATATTGGCTAAAGAATTTGGTAACTCCACTAATTTATCTGTTCACTTTTGACATAGTGTCAGAATATGATATTTTAATTTATTAATTAATTTTTCTGTAGATATATAGCATTTGTTCTGATGCCGTTGGAATAGATGGTATCAGTTTCCGATTCCATTTTTGTTACGTTTCATTGGTGGTAGTAAATTAAGAATTTGCCGATAATCGTTAACCATCTTAATCGTGATTTAGATAAAATTCATAAATGTCATATACTTTTAAACGCTAGCAAATCTAACGCTCTGTTATTATCATACTAGCATTAATTCTTCCACAATCCACGCAGATTAAGTAATGTGAGATGATTTACAGTAACTGTAATTCTGCACCTAAATATTATCTCCAGGTTGCATTTAATAATGCAATTCGATATGTTAAATGGAGGGATCACGTCTGTGTTTTTTTTATAACAGAGTAAAACTATAAATATTTATATGTAATTCACTTCTAAAATTCTAACTTAACCTGTGCGAGACACAAACAGTTTTCGATATTAGTTACAGTTTCTTCGCAAATTTTAACTAATTTCGGATATTTCTTCACCGCCTCCACAACCCTGGTCATAGGCTGGTCTATTTTAAGAAACTATAATAATTTTTTGATAAAATTGTAGAACACGAAAAATTATTATATCCCGACATAGATCAAACATTTATGAAATGCAATGCACTGTTTTTAATATTGGAATAGACTGCCAGTAGATTTAAAAAATTTAACGAATTTACTTAAATAGATTTCAAAAAGCGTCAATTTAATTTATCAGAAGCTTTTTTTTAAAGTGTACTTTATATAACATGATTTTGTATTTAGTTTTTTTTTGTTATAATCATTTTAAATTATTAACTTCTTTATTATTTTCTTTGTAATTTTAAATTATTATCTTCTTTATTATTTTACAACTATAGCTAGTTTTGCTTGTTTGGTTTTAATACGAATTTTAAATTATCTTTTAATTCATTTATTTATTTGCTTTGGTTTATTTTGTTTCCGTATTTTAAATAAATAAAATTTTAAAAAAATTCATTAATTTCAGTACCAACTACAGAATTCGGAATTTCTTATTTTAGATATTTTTAGTTTTACCAACCATGTCACAAAATAAAAATTGTGCCGTGAATGTTACTATATACTAACCCCAAACAATGTTTGGCGAACCTGCCGCGTATATAATAAAATAATTTACATTTAAATAATTACGATCACATACACATAAATTATTTATATAATTTATTATTTATTTGTCGCAAATATTTATATATATGTACAATATTTTAATTTTTGTATTATATTCACATAAAACGACTTTCACTTCTCATAAAGAAGGTGATATTAAAATTTTTTTTTATTGATTTTTAAAAACAAAATTAAACTTTTAAATATTTCTTAATAATAAAAAAATAAAAACATTTGACCTTCAAAAATATTGTTTTCTAATCGATAAACGGAAAATATAATAAAATTAATTACTCTACTATCGGTTATCGGGCCCAGCGCCAATAACATGCAATTATTTTTGTAAGCACGTCAATCTAACTTATCGATTTTTTTTGTATTGTGTACAATTTTCAATGCACGACAGTAATATTGTCGTTAGTAAATTTTTTTTTGTTTTAGAAATTTTGCAATAAACTTGATATGAAATTTGATATTTAAATTAGATTTATATAATAAGTTGATTTAGAGATTAGAGAGCGCTTGTGCGGGGGTGATACAATTAAATGTGTGTGGTGATGTAAATTTTTTTTTTTTCGAATATTTTGGAATACCAAGCGATAATTTATTTTTAACAGAGACGTATATACACGTTTCTGTTTTGGTGCGATTTGATAAAGAGGAAAAAAAGCATGTTCAGAAGCAAGCTCAAAATGCTCGAAAGGCTATTTGATAATTTAATGAGTTTTTTAAAAAAATTGGATAAAACAAATGGTTTTTTCTTAAAAAATGATTTATGCGGAATTAGTAATGGATTTGACCGAATTATCGCCATATTGTTTTGTTAATTATTTAGATCGACGATTCTCAAACAATTTTTTTGCGACTTTATTTTGATTTTCTACCGATGCTAAGCAGCCAAACAGTTTATGATTATGGAATATGTAAAGAAAGAAAGAGCTAACATCTAATTGACTGCATAAGTAGCGTTTTTCAAAATTTTGGAACTCCACATATTACATCAAAACTTCTGAACTTCGTTAACTTCAAAATACGTTAGAAAACGTCAGTTGTAAAATTCGGAGTTATTGAATTCAGAATTGTAAAATTATCTTGAAATTTGAAAAGAAAATCCAAAATTTTCCAAATTCCGCTATTTAAATTTCGAATTTAGCTTCAAAATTCAATAAACTCAAACTTTACTTCCAAATTTCCAACACTTCCAGAAATTTAAGTTCAAAATGTAAAACTTAGATTATATCGAAATTGAATAAATTTAATAAAATACTTGAAAATCCGTAAAAAAATATTCGAAAATTCAAAAAAATTATTATTTTCAATATTCTTTTTATACATCAGATCTCAAAATATTAATTTTAATTTTTTATTTATTTGAGAATGTTCAAGAACCATACAAATGTTAAGTATTGTTAAAATCGAATTTACTAAGCCTCGTAGATTTTTAAAAGTACATGTGTACATGTACATTTTTCAAATTTCAATAATTTTAATTGATATTTACAATTTCAAAAGGATACATTCATATGTTATTACCAGAATTTCTAGAATTTTCCAAAATTTTAGTTCAACATTTAACTTTTATCAAATTTTATTAAATTGGAAGAAAAAATATTTTATTTTCAATGAACAATAAAAATATCGAAAATTCAGAAATTCAATTTTAAATTCAGATTTACAAAGATACGAAATATAACATTTGGAAAGATTTAAACTTTTAAATTTTGATTTATATGTACACAAAAATTTGATCATAATCGATTGTGGGTATTCGGAAATTATCAGGATCTTAAGAAATTACCAGGATCGAGAAACGCATCAAATTCCTATTCTACAAAACAGTTCAACAAATTCATAAATATTTGTGACATTCTAATAATCGTAAATTTCAACAAATTTGAAAATTTTAAAACTTTTAAATTTTCTTAAGAACTCTTTAAATTTGCAAATTTCCAAGTACATATCTGGATTCCGACTGGAAAAAGTAAAATATAGTTCGTGGAATTGAAGAAAGTCGATTATATGGTTATTAGGCCTAAGGACCCACTCCAAATTTCCAATCTGGCGAGCAGTGGCGAACCTCTTTTAGGTCGCAACTCATATAGGGTTCTAGTTTGAAAATAGCTAATAAAAATAAAATTCAGATATTTTTTAAGCGATTATGATGAAATTCTACAAAAAGGTTTCTATAGTTTTTCATTTCCCCACAAATTCGTTTTACGGAATGAACGGTTTTTATCATTTAGTAAAGTTTAAAGAAACTGAATACATCAATAAATTTCACACAACTCCACACTTTTTCAAACTAGACACACCTGCCTGTTTGCAGCATACTTATCTTGAAATTTAAATCTCGAATATGTTAAATTTGAATAGCCCCGGTCCCCCTTAAGTATTTTAATATTTATTAATTAAAATATTCATTTTCATAAATAAATCTTCCCACGCCATCGAAAATCACTTAGCACTTCGAAAAAAAGCATGAAACATCCCAAATTATAATAAGTTGTCGAGGGTTAACATTTTAAGAACAATAATAAAACAAACAAAAGACAGAACACTGAAAGAATAAATTTTATTGTATTTAATTCTTGGTAACAAAATAAAAATTTATAGAATATAATTTAATTACAATATATAATAAACTCAAAAATCATAAAGTAATTTATTTTTTGTACTGTTGTTGTAATATTAAATAATTATAATGAAATGGAACAAAAATAAAAAAAAATATGAGGGTTCTTCTTCACAATTTCACAAATTTTTCACAAATTCACTTACTTATGGTGCTTAAGAGATGATAGTACATAGAGGAGAGGGCAAATTATAACGCTTTCTAAAATTAAATGATTATTTAATAAAATAAGAAAAAAATCGGATGAAATATTTAAATTTTTCAGGAAATTAATTCTCTACTTTTCTTTAATTTTCTTTTTTGTTGGAGAATTCCTATTTTAGATATGGTACGCGGTGGTAATTAAAATTCTTAGTAATTGTGACTGGTGGCACAAATAGTGAAATGTCATGCGACATTTGATTTTCATTTTTTTTTTAACCGAAATTTTTTGTATGTACATATATAGGGCACACAACAGGAGGTATTCCATTTTTGTAATACTCTCAGATTTTATTTTTATAAATCACGGTAATTATTATTTCATTTTGCCATTTAATTCTTAACTACTTTGGCTACAAGCTGTTATCTTTAATTATCATCCAGTGCATATAGAACTTTGGAACTTATCCCCAATATTTAATTTACTTATGTTAGAACCATAAAACGTCAGAACATTTAACTAAAACTAGTCTCACGGTCATGATTATTATGTTAAATTCAGTTTTGAATAACATAAGTTTTAATTTTCGAGGGCTGTCGAATGTGATTGTATTCACTGTCTTTTTAATATTAAGAGATATTTTCGTATTCGCGCTAAATCTTCTAAATATATTAATAATTTGGTATAAAAATTGTCAAAAATTTTTAACAACTTTAAACATTTTGAATACGAGACATATATGGAAGACAGATTTTTTTAAAATTCCGTTTTAAATATTGGTGGCTTTATCTCTAAGAATGGCAGTATGAAATTTAATGTGAGTCCATAATACCTACACAAAATATCACAAAATGGTTATATATAAAAATTTAAAAATATATGATTTCCACCTGGTATGAATATTGAGTTGTGTTTTCTGAGCCATATATGTCACTTGGTGAGATAAGCTGAATAGAGATTTTAACTTTACTATATTACCTGATTTTCTATAAGGTGTTGTACTAATACATTTTAAAATTTTATTTTTTGGGATGATCCCTTTATTATAAATTTCATTTGCTTTACAATTGCATTTTGCTCAAGTATTTTATTAATATTATTATTAAAGTTGACTGGAACCCAAGCAGGTTCCGCACTCAATGCCATTATGGGCCCATGGTGTAAACCAAGGATTCTATCACAATTCGCAAATGCGCTCGGCTGCTCAGGGGTGACAATTGACCTACATTTAAAGATCTATGATTAAGAAATCGAGACCTAACTATACCTCGAAAGCGGGACAGCCACAGACAAAATGAATGCTGTCATCGTCATCTTCAAGACAGTTGTCACACAAGAAATCTTGAACAAGTCCCATTCTTTGTAAATGGAGTTTAAAACGACCATGGCCGGTCAGAATAGCGACCAGAACTCTTAGTTGGTTTTTCTTCAAAGATAGAGCAAACTTTGTGAGCCTCAGATTAGGTTCACAAATGGAGTACTTAGCCACTCGGCATGTAGTAGAAGCTAGCCAATTACGCTTAGCCTGCCAAAACATGTAGTTGTTAATAGCTTCCTTACCACAATTAAAGGTCAAGGACACTGCCGGCTCAGATCCAATGAATTTCATCCTTGAGCCTGTTTTAGCTAAAACATCAGCTTGCTCAAGTAGCTTTAAAGAACAATTTTTTTTCGAGATAGGCCACTCTTATCCAAGACATTTACCAAAAAATTTCGGGCTGAAAATTCGTTCTAACTTCATTGGCTTAATATTTTTTTAAACTATCTTAGTCTTCGAGCAATGCCTGTTATAAATTCTATTATTATTAACTAGTTATTTATTATTTCATTTCCCATTCATATTAAAGTTGGATTGAAATTCTCGGCCAGTAAATATTAAATATTAGAAAAGTGTGCGACGTCACATTAATTTCATAGAAAATTTGAATAAGTCGAGAATAATTCAATGTTTCTCCAAATTTCAAATTCATCGAGAATAATTCAATGTTTCTCCAAATTTCATATTAATTGAAATTGGTTATTTAGAATTGTCTTATCAAAAGTGTACAATTTTGTTAATTTCAAATTAAACCATAATCGGATTTAATCTTAAAAATATCGGTGTATTATCGAGATTTTATATTCTAAATATTGACATCAATTTATATAATTGAATCAATTATGTATGTATGTACATACATACCTGCTAAATTATGACTATATAAAACGAAAACGTGCGTAAAAATGTAAATAATTGTAATATAATATTTCAAACAAAACAAATAATGTATCCAATCAAATACTAATAAACCAGTCAATTTAACATAAATAAACACATCAAATATTATTTATAGATTAGAATATATAAATTTATTGTTATTACATGTGAATATTGACATAATCAATTATCAATTGAATTTATTTAAAAAAAAACACACAAATCAATTCACACACAACCTTTATAGTGTATGTATGTATATATTTACATATATGTAAATATAGAGTGTGTTGAGTATATATAGAACACAAATAGACATAACACATCCATAAAATTTGAGATTATTTATCTCAAGTTTTGACAAACGATGAAAATGTTAAATGTGTTCCATTTAATAAACGAAATTAGATCTAAATTTGTTTCTTAAATTTAATTCATTGATTTTACTTGTCCATCATCAACCGTTTTCTATATAACAACAACAACAACAAATCTAAAAACCACTCTGTTTTTGGGTTATTTATTTATCGATTCTCATTATCATTTGTTATAATATACTTTTTACGTCTCTTCTAAAATCCTAAACAACTTCGAACAATCAAGTATTGTATTGTATAAATAAATGTATATATAGTTTATAAAGACGATGAATACAATATAAAACACAAAATCTTTGTATATAACTATATATACATAATAGAGATAAGACGTTGAAAAAATGACACATTCTTAAATTTTATACTTATCAACCGCTCCAAACAGTTTTTTTTTATAAAGAAATACACTAACAATTATAATTTGATCGATATGACGATTTTTTTGGTAAGGATTTTTGGGCAATATTGATTAGAGATTGTATTTTATTGATCGTTACTGTCCTCGTTATATATGTGTATACCAAACTCATGTTAAATTAGTTATGTGCGGTTTCTAAAAAAAATTTTTGGAGATAGAAATATTTAATTTAATAATAATGAAATTTATAAATTATGATTATTGATTCAAGTGGGTGAAATATATACATATATGACGCGTTTAGAAAAAATAGGCGATTAGAAAAATGATTATCATATTTATACTCTATTCTATTATACATGTCGAATATATAATAGGAAATTTATTAGGGCGAGATATGTTTTCTTATTCGCGCAAATAGTAGCTATATATATGGTGGCAAAATAATTGTGGTGAGAGATTTATGATCTCATAATATTATGTTACTATACTGGCATTTAGTCCACAACTGGTGTTTTATCAACGTTATATTCACCTAAAATTTATACAATATATTTAAATTCGTGTTAATCTAAAAATTCAACTTCTGATGAAAATCGAACTTTCGGTAGGAAAATTTTCATTTTGATTAAATTCATCATTTTCGTCAACCTTGCGTTTATCTGATATCATTAATCGTGTATTGGCGATGCTTAAATTTCAAAAATAAACAAAGCAAGGTTAAATTTTTCAATTGATGAACGAGATTGTGATAATCCAAACTATAAGTAGTAACAAACAATGATATACCGAACGATATAATCTCGATTCGTATCTGAGCGAAATTTAATTTTTGAATGGCGAATAATGTTTATTTGGCGGCAACCTTATTGGAAAATATGAACAGTTCGTAATACATCTACGGTTTGAAGCATATATCTGTGCTTTACTATACACAACAAATTGAAACATTTTGAACCAATTTACAAAGATGTTTCGCTGGAGAATTTGAGTAGAGTTTAAGAAGAGTCATGGGTGTTTTTCGAAATACACCTAATAAACTACACTATGGGCATAGAGTTGACAATTAAATTTAATTTTAAATTTTTACATAATGCATAATTAAAAGTTAAAGGATCGTTTAATTCTATTTACATTGGATTATTGTGTTAAATAGCGATTTTCTAAAATTTATAAACTTTGATAAAAATATTGAATTTCACAAAACTCTGAACCAAAATGGCATGATTAAACTATGGATTTTTTCATATGTAATTGTAAAATATTTGTTTTTTCAAAAATGTATCAGAATAGGCTGATAATAATTTTTAATTTTATTTAATAGTTTTTAGATTTAAGAAACACAAACAGCAAACTAAAATTCTTTACTGTATTTCTGATTTGAAATTTCGGCTTTAATTTTGAAGTTAAATATAAGGATTGAATAAGTATTTCAAAATTTGATATCTAAAATCTCCCAAATTTTAGAAATTTAATTCTGAATCTTATAAAATTTTAATTTTAGATTTTTGAACATAAATATTTTGAGTTTAGAATTAATATTAATCTTTATTATTTTGGAAACCAGAATTCCGAATTTGGATAATATTAGAAATTGTAGTTACAATTTTAGAACATTAGAACTAATATTCAAATTTAAAATTATACATTTTTAAAATTTGAAATCTTAGACGACATTCGAGTATCTGCTCGATACCAATCAGTCAGCTGCCGAAAATCTAAGGTAATATATTAAAACCAAAATTAGAAGGATGCGTAACGTATTTATTTGATAATTGAAACTTACCAATCGTTTAGTCACAATAATTGACAAAAAATATGTTTGGCCCTTTCTACCTCCATATTAGTTAAAAATACTTTTTATTAGTAAATTTGAGTCAGGCCAAAATCATTATTCAAGATTGATCATTTTTAAAAATGTACAATGAAATTTCTAAATTATAAAATTTAGACTAAATAGCTCGTCGTTTGGACCGGCAGATTTAGAATTTAAATGGAAAATCTGATTACACCTGACTTAAAATAATTCAGATATCATAGAGGTTCTTGATTCCAAACTCTGAATTGGAAACTCGAATGTCGTACGCAAACCCAGCAAGCAATTATTATTTGAAGAAACAACTATTTTCGATTCAAGTTTTTTAGTTTCAAAAATATTTTGGTAAATTTATCGAGTTAAATTTATTAGATAACACATTTCCACTAGCCAACAAGGAATATTCATCACAAGTATTCTTGCGTGCTCTAGACTCATTTCATTTCCTGCATAGCACACATAGTTTTTTACATAGTTACATCAGGTTGTGATATATTTAACATTGAGTATTCACATTATTAACAATTCGATATGTTCACTGTATTTGAATTATTATTTTTCCAATGATTCACACAACAATGTCAAGATTAGTATTTCACTATTAGTTTGTTTTCCTTAAAAAAACAAATTTGTTCAGGTAATTTTATTGTTCTATGGAATTGTGATACTGTGTGACGTTCTCATCATACGAATCAGGGAAAAGTAGCATTCTAAGCAAACCTGATACATGAGTTAAAATTCAGTTCTAATTTCTGTTCAATGTAGACTAGTGATTTCTTTCTATAGCAGCACAGCCACATATAGATGAAATGCGATAAAATAAGGGGCACTACTATAACTCGCCTCGAATATTTAGAAGCAAATTTTTCAAAATTTCCATATAGGAAAGTGTATAGCATACGCGTTAGAGACTTCGCCATTGATGTCATTACTCCAATAAAGGTGCTTATTAAAAATGAGCTCAACAGTTGGTTATTTTATCTGCTTATGGAACAACAAAATCATTTAGTATCATCGGAGGGGTTACTATATTACTTCTTTATCTGTAAATGAGCTTGAGTCGTTCACTTGATAAATATAACATCATTATTACGTATTACCAACGATTAGTCATTTAGAAATAAGAAAAATACATTTTAACTGCCTGATCGGAGAAATTAAACAAGTATTTCAGTTTGTGTCAACAAACTGGATCGGTCACGTTCTGCGTGTTGATCCGAAACGAATTGTGCAGCGATGTCTGAAAGGAGGGCCACCATATGGTAGACGCAGAGGCCATTGCAGATGACGATGGCTCCACGGTGTAGAGAACGGCTTGGCTTCTTCAGATTCTCTAAAACAATATGAAGACCATGCTCAGGAGCGAAACCGTTGGAGTCAAATTGTTGACTAAGTAAGAGGCCAGTAATGGCCTTTCAAAAACTGTTTATTTTTTTATTATTGTGTAAAAGTATGTGTGTGGTACCTGGGTTAAATGCCTTAGAGAAATCGAATAAACCAAGTAAGTACACCAGCTGGGTTTTGATCAAGTTTTTTGGGTAAATCTAGAGTGAGCTGTGAATGAAATTTACGAAATCCAGTTTGGTGTACACTAAGAAATTTTTTTCTAGATATTCGGACATTTAAAGTTGAACTAGTTTCTCAAAGTCCTTTGACATAAATGGTAAAAGGCTGTTTAGTCTTATATTTGGAACTGATTCAATTATGTTTTGCGTATTATAGAATAGAAATAATAATTACTTTAATCTCCTTCCAACCCGATCGGAACGTGATTGTTACGATATGATTAAATTTATGACTTATCACTTTAATAATGCAAGACAAAATTAGTTTTATAATAGATAATATCCATTTCGATTACATTAGATTTAATACCACAAATCGCATTAAGTATATGCGTCATTCATACTCACACACTGAAAAATCAGTAAAATTATTTAAGCATTATTATCCATGTACCAGATTTTGCAGATGTGAACTAGTCGTTTATTTCATCAGAGTAGATCTATTTATAATGCTATTAGTGCGATCAGACACACCTAACTTTAATAAATTCCTCCAAATTAATTTTTGTGACGATTTTGGTGGAAACATCTTTTTAAAATATAAATATTTAGCATCCTTGCAATTTCTATTCGCAATGTTACGTAATCGATTAATTATCAGTTTAGATTCATTAGTTCTGATCATTTTCAATGGTGATATTATTTCCATTGTATTTATGTTTTGTAGTATTGAACGTGAACAGTATTAAATCTTAAAATTTTACTCGAATCTGTTGGCAACTGGAAATGTTGTTTGACGGCAAATTATCATTGTACCTATAACATTTTCAAATTTCGGCTAGACCATTTTTAGCTGTCTAGTAAGCGCTGGTAATAATTTTTCAAAACATTCCGACATGATAAATTAATAAATTAACTCTTAGTATGGTTTTCGATATCCTGATTATCCGTAGTAACAATTCCAGTATGATTCATAGAGAAGAATACGAATGTAGTTTATTCATAATTTTAATTCAATCGAAGATATTTCAAATATTTACTGAAAAAATCAAATTCTATGCACACTAAATTTGATACCTGTTTCAATTCTAGATAATTTTGGTTCGAATTTAATTAGAACAGTAAATGTCCAAATTTTTAATTAAATGTGTATAATATGAAAATTCAAATTCAATAACTAGAATTGGAAAATTGAAAAACTAATAAATTTGGTTAAAATTTGGACAACATTTGAGTAAAGCATGACAGATTTATTTAAAATCGATCCCAACTTACTGATTAAAAATTTCAAAATTGTTTTCTTAGAAGTCCAATGAAAGTATTTGAAAAATGATCTCGGCGGTTTAATAAAATTTAGTTGGTTATTGTTGAATCATTTCAAATTCGATTTCTTAGGGCGTGCTTGAACACTGAAATAAATATATTTTTGTTTTATCTTGCCATTTTTTAATGAACCCAATTCTACAGCTCGTACCAAACTAAGGCCGTATTAAATTATTTAAAAAATTAAAATTTTGATAGGAAAATCAAATTTTTTGATTTAGTTGAAAAAATAAATATGAGCTTGTTGTTAAAATTTTAATTGTTAAATTTATTTTTCATACTCACAGCCAAAACTATGATAAGTGCGGATTTTTTTTACAACTATAAATATTTATCACTAGGTCCAGGTGCGGTTCGTCATATTAAGCATTTAAAATCAAATCCATCGACATCAAACAAATATTAGTGTAAGATTTACTGTAAGTTTAGTCTTGCGAGCTTAACCCTTTGCTCTTCGATAAGCATTTTGTTGTTATTTATAATTACTAGTAAATGAAACATATAAAAAAGAAATCGACAAAAAAAAAAATTTTGATTACCAAATTTTACTTGACCGTGCCAAGCACTCATATACACAAAAAACTCCCTAGCACAGATGCAAGTTAATTTTTCGTGTGTTTTACTATGTGAGTACTTGAAAGTTTGATTAAAATTTGGAATCGAGAAATTTTATTATATTTTATTTTTATTATTGTATGAATTGAATTTTTCTATCTCGTTTTGGCTATTGTATTTTTTCTACAATTTTTTATTTTTTATATATGAGTGAATAATAAAATTGGTAATTCTTTGAAAGTTTCTATTTTATAATGTCGACTGACTGGTAAATAATAATATGTTTTGCTGGCAAATTTATGATTGCACCTACAACATTTAAAAATTGCCACTAAACCGTTTTTAATCCGTGAGTGCCGGGTTTAGCGAAAACTTAATTTTTTTAAGCCAGCCAAAAATTATATAATTTCACAGACTAATATTGCTTAAAACAATAACTTCATAAATTGGTTCGTCTTCATACCATTTAAGTAAATTTAAAGTTTTCTTTATCAGAAAACAAAACTCATTAATTGAGGTCGAATTACAGTTTTAACGTCGATTGTATATTTTTCTGTTTTATATCAAAATGTAATATGAAAAGAATTGTTGAGTTGGAGCGTGGGTCGCCGTATATGAAGTCGCATTCAAAAGAAGCATATTTGTGTCATTTTAATGTTGTTTTTATTAAGATATGTAGTAATACACGTAATAATATAATAAAAATTATATTATGCGAGTATTATATTATTATTGTCGGTCAGTTTTTCGGTCGTGTTTTCTTCCGGTAAAAATAGATTGTGGTAAAATTCTATATGCGTTGATTTATTAGGTTATAAAAACATGGCACTGAATGAAAATTACATTATTATATTACGTATCTTATATATTTTTGGATTTTATCGTTTATGTGGATGATAAGGGATTAACTAAAATAAAATCTTATACATATATATGAAAGGCGTATTTATGTCTGGAGGCTTAAACATACACAACGCATATAGCAATTTTATGTTATCACTTCGTTATGCTGGAAAAAAATCAGTAAAAATTGATTTCATCGAATGCGAAGACGCACAGTGTCGTGCCAAATCTGAAAATATTCAAAGTAATTTATTAAGTTTTGCGCTCGATTCCAAAATACACCTGAGACCTTGTATATATGTACTTGTTGAAACGATATAGATAATAAATGAAACGACTTGGTTGGTTGATTATTTTCAAATAATCCTTTCTGAAGTCCACTTAACCACATCGCTTCCTGGGAAGCTGAAGATAGCGACATATACAGTATATGTATTATGTATCTACACTATTTTATGTATATAGTACAAATCGAATATTTGATTCGTATATTTTGTTTATTATTATGATAATTATCTGATTGATTGAGAGATATATTCTTATAAATTTACCGCTTATTAGTCATAATTGTTAGAAATACTAAACAGTGAGTTATAATAAAAATATTTTATGAATTTTTTTTTCTACACACACAAAATTTAAGCCGTAAAAGAAAATTTTCTTCTTCTTGCAGTTATTGTATGTATGTGTGTGTGTATGTGGGAGTTAATTCAAATCAATGATAAAAAAAGTTGTTACAGTAAAATAAAATAAAAAAATATTAAATGAGATTGGAAAGTCGATTAGAAAGAAGACGATGATGAGATTTGGGTTAATAACTATAATGGCATCTTTTTTGTTTTTTTTCTAAATGTATGTATATATGTATGTGCGGTTAGGTTATAAAAGTTTTTTTATGGTTCGTTGTCACCACAAATATGGAAGATCTTTAGTTGGTTTTGAGTATGTATTTTATATTTTAGACGTTTTGAGGGTAATTGGTAAAATGTTATCTTAAATTTGTGTCTGTGTGATTCACATTATCATCATCATAATATTAAATGTATATATATAGATAAGTGTACTGTAAATTATTGGGGATGATCATATATAAATATATACGAATTTGATTGAGGTTGACGTACTTGTTATATAAATATATGTATATGATGAAAGTATCAGTAAAATGATGAAACTGTATAAAAATAATTCATAGTTAACTATAAAAAAAATCGCCAAGAACTGCGGCGTCAAATTATACCTAAAACGAGAAATGTATATACCGTAAATTTATGGTGTAGCAAAAGAATTGTGTGGCCAAAAATGTAAAAACTGTTGGAAAAAATAAAACATAGAGAAAGATGTATGTGTATAGCATATTGTTTTCTACTGATCACTTCAGCCAAAAATTGTTCCATCCAGATTAATCCGTGTATTTGTAACGCATACACATATGGTTGGTACTTTTGATCGAGATGCGACATTTAAGCTTTAATTTTCCATTTATGTACATAAATTCAAGTTGCAAAAATTTATTACTTCAATCCGGATGCTACTTAATAAACCCGTGGTTTCAAAATGCAATAATTCTAATGTAGGTTTTACAATTTTTCAGTACAGAAGATTAAAATTTAATACGTTCACTGTTTGAAGAAAAATTAACAGAACACATTTTCGAACGCCCCATCTCACCACTTCAAGTCTTTCAATATTAGTATTACGGTTCTGCTTCTGACGTTTATTTTGATGTTAGTTCTGCGCTGAAGCCATTTTTATTTTTTCGACAATTTCGATTAGTTGTTACGTTTGTAATATTACATTAGTTGTTACATTGACAACATTGTAATTTTAGCGTTTTGTCATTTTTGAGGGCTATCTTTGGTCTAGAAATTATTTTTATTTTTTTGTAAAATATAATCCACTAATTATATGATTTGGGTTCTTGCTGCCGTCCATCTTATATTTGTTTGTAGAAAAAAAATTAGCTCTGAACTTGTCATCAAATTATAGATGAGTATTTTTGACACGAATGAGGTGGGTCATCGCGAGAACGATAAAACCAAAATTTCAATGTGGTGAGTTCAAATCATATTTAAGACTTAGTTTTCGGTAATGTGAGATCTATAATCGGTACAAAAATCCAAGCACTTATTTTCTATAAGTTTGGGCTGACGCGATAATAAATTTCTTAGGTCATGTTTTTAAAGCAGTCCGTATTCAAAATTCTCATTTATAGCATATTTCTACACGCGGAAAATATAAAAATTAGTGGCATATAATTAATGTACGAAGATAATGAAAAAAGATGTTTCGTGGAGACGAACAAATAAATGTGACACTATTTGATTGAATTTAGTGAAACTAATGTAGAATTGAATTGAGGACTGGGCCCTGTGGACTCCCAATATCGAACTATAAATTCCATTAAATTTAACTTTTTGACCTCTATTCAACAAGCGCGACTTCAATCAAATATATGCCAATCCTTTTAAACCACAACAATTAATTTTGAATAATTTTTTAATGTCGATATACTACTCGTATCTCTAAGTTCGAATTGTCCTTTGTTAAAAAAGTTAAATTCAGAAAATTTAACATTTACGTTTTGGTAATTTTTGAAACGATGAAGATGATTTTTAGATGTCTTAGATTTTAGAAACACAATTAAACCACGTAGGTATATCTCACTTTAGTGTATAAAAAGAAAGTTTTTTGGTTAAGTTACCAATAGGAAGGTCTTTGAAATGAGATGAAATTGAATTTATTTGAATCTCATTAAATTGCTTTTTAATCATACACATTTGCTTAATAATTTAAAGTCTGTAACATTTTATAAGATGTCGCGGATCTGTGACAGTGTATTTTAAAATTTTCTCTATCAAGGTAATTTATTGTAAAAGTAATTTAGTCCATGTACAAGTTGTTGTTTTCGTAGACAAATAATCTGGTGATTAATTTAGTTATTATAGTTAGAGATGGTTTCTTACCATTACATTATTCTTCGCGGTATTTATTTTTATGTTAAGGCATTCCATTTTACTTCCAATTGGTCCTTACACTTTTCCATTTTTCTTGCAACTGGTCCTTACAATGTGTTTTTGCGGAAAGTTGATAATTCGTTTAATTTTTAATCATAGCACCGCTTGTAACTTTCAGTAATTTTTCGGCTCCATCAAGTGTGCCCCGAATAATATTAAGATTTAGACCATTTTGAAAATTTATTAAAAAGGGCCATTGCTTTTTCATTTATGTACATAGAGCAATTTGAATTACAATTAAAATTCCGTGCTTAAATTTAGTTAAATTATTTTAAACGGTATTCACGTCATTTAATCTTATTTTCAATATTTTTTTTATATGGTTCTGATGTTGTTTGTAAAAATAATTGTCGAACTCATAGTTGATTGTACCAAGATTATTGTTTGATTAAATCTTAGAAAATATGACGGACTGCACCAGTTCAAATTTAACAACGTTGTAACGTTGCTATTGTCTGAAATAAATTCGCCACTTGAATCAGAATACTTGGTACGAGTAAATGATTCATGGTCGACTGATCACATCTATAAACAATATAATCATTTGGAACAAACTCAGAACTAAGCATTTCTGAGTTTAAAAAAGTTTCCCATCTATGCGATTAATTTGTTTGTATATAAGATGAACAAATTAGACCGATGGTTCATCATAGTTTCTCATGCTGTGATATTATAGAATTAAATTCGAACATACATAATTTTACATGTAGTTTCAACCAATTATATGTATAAAAAAACTATTAAACATTCGAAAAAATTGATTAATATTCGGCAACCAATATCAATCAGCTTCTATACTCCTGCCAAGTTTGCTAGATACCGCTCAGACGTCCACCGGACCTTGGTTTTCATTAGGGAACATAGTGACGGGAGTGCAGCCACCCGAACATTATTCTGAGTGTAATTTCAACCAATCATGTAAAAAAAGTATTAAATATTCGATAACTAATGCTAATTGGCTTCTATACTCCCGACATGTTTACTGATCCCCGTTCCTATGCTCCGTGAACCGTTTTTATTAGGGAGCGTAGCGACGGGGACCCAATTATTCTGAATGTAATTTCAACCAATTCGTAAAAAATTATTAAACATTCAGTAACTAATGCCAATCGACTCCTATAGTCCCAAAATGTTTGCTGGATGCCGCTTCTAAGTTTTTTTGGGGATACATAATTCTAAATTTAATTTCATCTAATTATATGTAAAAAAATTATTAATCATTCTGAAGAGTATTTTCTGCACAGTTGATATTTTTATGTACGAGTATAAAGTATTTTTTATGCTGAATGGAAAATTGTTTTTTTTACACGAATAATAATTTTTTAATGTAAGGTTATTTATTATTTCGGATCTCAATAAGATTTTTTATTTATTATTATAGAACAAACCAAATCATATGACAGCTTTCGTTTTTATTTGTTTGTGCCTTCTGCACAGATTTACTGGAATGTTGTGGTTAACTTTTTACTACACACATTACCTTTTTTGTTATTCCTTTCACTAACTGTTGTTTATCGACGTGATCGGGACCTTTTTGGCTCTAACTATAGATATCTTTTTTTAATTTAAAATCATGCCCCAACATCTGATCTCTAATATAAGTATGTACATACTTTCTCTTAAAGTTGAACAGCATTCTTGCTTAATAAATTAGAAACTGTTGGTTGTAAAATATTTAATTATTGCTTACTTGGTGCAAAATTATTATGGTGAATTTTATTATTTTAGGCAGCAAATAAATTCGAAATTTTGTATAATTAATTATTTGTTCACATTAAACCCGGTGTTAGTCTATATTAGAAAGGATCTTTGAAGAAAGAAATATTTTAAATAATTTCAACAACTTTAATTTTTCTTGCAAATGAAAAATTTGAACAAACTTTATAATTAAAGCAATTAATAATAAATTTTTCAATTAATTTCATTTAAACACCAAGCAAAACACTAATTTTAAAATTGGAGAGTGGCCAGTTTGATTTTAATTTCAGTTGAGCTATTGAAGAATTTTAAACGTACACCAGTGCTTAATTTGCGGAAATAGTTATATGATAGTTCTTTGAATGCCTTTCAAAATTAAGTCCCTATTGCAAATGTTACATATGCACGTGATTTACAGATTATATGCACGTTTTTTCATTTAAATATAGTATTACAGATGAAATAATAGCAATAGATGTACTTATTTATTTATACATATTTCATTTTCAATCCGTCAAACAGTATGTCATTATCATATAATATAAAACTATTAATTTCATTTCACAATGAAGTATTTATTTATGAACAAACCGCAAATCAAAAAAATTTAAACAACACACACTACATTATAAATGTAATCAATTAATTTTTCAATTTTTAATTATGATTATTATTACTATTTTATGTACAGACATAGGTATACATGTGTATATAGGTATATACAAAAAAACTAAATAAAACAAAACTATATGGAATTTTATTTCGCGCGTTCTGTTATAATTTATTCGGATTTTTATTATATTATTTCACACTCTCACGTGTGAATTACACATTTATAGCTAATACTATAAAATAGTATTTGCGTTATTATTATTATTATTGTTTGTAACAAAAAATATAATAATAATAATGGTATAATAACTAATAATCATTTGTGAAATATGTATGTATAATCGCACAGTATAAATATATTTTAATTTTTTAATATAATAGAAAATATTCGTGAAAAATATATTTTGCACTAAACTATTTAAAACTATAAATGCAAGTGCTTATAAAATATAATTTTAATTTATATTTCAATATAATATATAGATTTGCACAGGTACTAACATTATATAAATAAATGTTTGGAAAATTCATATAAATACAGACCGATATGTAGTTAGCATAAATTAATTTTTATTTTGAATATTCATAAACTTTTAAAACTCTATTGCTATTATTTACGGCATAAATATATGTATACTCAGTGGTATTCTCTGCTAAACTTTTACGGAAATTCGAAAATCAATTTTTACAGAGATACAGAAACAACAATTCAAAGACTCAATTATTATTAAAATTTCCGAGGCGAGAGCCAGAATTTTAAGAATTAATCGATCTCTTTGAGTTGGAAGATCAGATGGATTTTTGATAGCAATTATTGACATACAAATCTCATTAATTTGGCATTGTATAAATTATCGAATTCAATTTAAGTATAAAGATGCAGATCAAATAAATTTATTCCAATGTTAATTGGAAAATTGAAAATAAATTGTTCGTAAATTAAATTTAATATCTATAGAGCCGCCCTTTACAGGCAACCAGTATTGTTTATGCGTGATAACATTTACATATTATTGCTGTTTAGTATAGTGGCCTAAAAAGAATTTAGTTATCTATTTTGGTCATCAGAGACTATATATATACTTATAAGTGAAAATCTCTTTAAGTTAAAATGTAAGTCACTTTGGTGTGAAGAGGATTGATTTATGTTTTATTTGGTTATGCACTAAAAATATTGTTGGGTTTGAATTTGGTTTTAATTATAAAGGGTGTTTTTTTAAGCGTGAGAGAACTTAAAATTGTAAAAAATAAAACATAAATTAAATTTTTATAGAAAATATACTCTAGCAGATCTCAGTATACTCTGGCAAACCATCATGAATAGACTCACGCTTGAACAACGCTACGAAATTATTAAAATGTACTTCGAAAATCAGTCGTCGATTTGCGCAAATTATAGAGGACTTCGTGATTTTTATGGCGCACATAGTCGTCCATCTGAGCGAGCCATCCATCGAACTATGGATAGATTTCGTACCACATACTCTTTAGAGGAAGCAATAAGATCAACAAGTCAAAGGAATTTGCGTACTGAAGAGAATATCGCCGCTGTAAACGGCGTAAAGATCCAAATATATCGATTCGTCGACGTTCGCAGCAATTGGGGCTCCGTTCGTCCACTACATTGAAAATTTTGCGCAAAGATCTTGGCCTACATCCGTGCAGGAATTGAAGCCATGAGACCATTATCAGCGTTGTTTTTTTTGCCGATTGGGCTCTAGAGCAGTTGTCCCGTTGTTTTGTTTCATCAAATTGTGTTCAGCGATGAGGCTCATTTATGGCTTAACGGGTTTGTTAATAAACAAAATTGCGCATATGGAATGAGACCAATCAATTCAGCAACAATTGACGCCGGAGGCCAGCATTCTTCGTGTTATTCGTGACATACGGCCAGCAGTGCTCGCAAAAGTGGCCCAAAATTGGTCGTCAAGAATTTTTATTGATTGTTGGTTAGAAGCGTCTGCTGTTTTGTAGGTATCCAAAATTATTTTGTATAACTAAATCTTGTTATGGATTGTGATTTGGGTAGTTTGTTACCAACATGGAGAAATGCGAATTATTTTAGGGGTTACTATTTAGTTATGGGTTTTCAGATTTAAATTTTGAACCAATCAGGATCAATATGGAACAAATGGTGAAACTTAAAATCAATAATTGATTATATTGTGAAATGTTGGAGTGTAATTATGATGACTTGATTTATAAAATGTAAAAAATGCGTATATGAATTATATTGTATGAAATATTAACACATCTTAATGATCAATATTAACATCTTGGATTAATGTTTTTCGACATATGGATCATCATCACATCCAGTCGGAAGTTGTTACACAGAATTAGTGGAAAGAGAAAAATGAATACAATTAATAAAGCCCGGTCCTAAAAATTCAATACAAAAGTCATGGGCGATCGTAGAATATTTTGGTGAATTTAAAGAGCATACTCACCCCAAAGGTATTATGCTATTCTTAGAAATATATAAACATAACGTATTTACATACATACGCACGTATTTTGTTAAACCAAGACTTAAAATAAATTCTGAATACTACACTACTACACTAAGAGTTGCCTTAAACCACAGACTAGATATTACACTCTCCACACCAGTGAATAGTGTTTAAACGTGAGCACCTTCGCTGAGAATTGGAAACTAAGAATAATCTAAAGTTTCGACAGTTCCATATCTTAAAAGACAGATAAAACGAGAGGTTAAGAAGATCCCGTCAATGTTTACAAATTTTGTTGTGATGGGAAAATTAAAACTGTTGTTACACCCAATTTTTCAAAATTTTCAATTTCTTGTAATAAATATTTTTATTGCTCAAACTATAAGAAATTCAGATATGTATGTTCTCCTACTTACGCACCACAACATATTGCGCAATACTGACATCATACAAGTATTTAGACTTTAGAATAGATTTAAAAAATAAAGTCTTGCATTTAAAATAAAGTTTAGTTAAAAACATTTTGATGTGTGCATCACATGAATTTATCACACAAACGTGTCTACACGAATTTTTCGTTGCTCAGCAAATATCTCAGAATTATCAGGAGATTACTGTCTGTCAAATGCGAATTTATTAGACCCGTTAAAACTAGCAATTGAAAATAATTTAAATTTCTTAAGAGCCACCTGGTCTCTCGTTAATATTTAATTAATAATTGATCAATAAATGTGTACCACTGATTGCTTTTAAAAATACGTTTCATTTTATATATCACCTTAGATAACCCAAATTAAAATTGTTGACCAGCATCTGTGGTTCAAACGATTTTTTACAAATACTTTAATTTATTATTACAAATCTCCACGAATTTTTGTGAAATAAAATTCTAATTAAACATTTTTTTTTTGCATGCAGATATACATATGTGAAAATCTCAAGTTTCTTGGTTATCTACCAAAAGTCTATCAAACCTGCATTTTAACACAAAGATGTTATATAAATAAAAATAATTTTAAATATCTGAAGTAAATTTTAAGTTTTCGTTGACAAATATACAGACATTTTTTAAAAATGGTCAATTTGGATTCAGGGCACATAGACTAAGATATATAGAGGCATGTGAAAAAAACAAAATCTGAGAAACATTTTTTTTACGATTACAATACTTTATCCTTACTACGTACTCGTAAGTGTGATAAAGTAAAAATAAATTATTAGGATTGCTTGTTTTTTTGGGGAATGCCCGGAATACATTTTGTAATTTATTTGAAAAACTTATAGCTATTTGAATTCATATTAGTTTTGGAATTTTAATATTTAAAATCTTAAATTAAAAAAAATTTATTAATTCGATTAAAAATATATTTATTTTGAAAACCTGTCTTTTGGTATAAGAGGATTTCCCCAAAATAAACCAAATTGGTACGTATGTGAGTAGTCTATGTGCGTCACAAAAAAAAATCTATTACCAATTATGTTTTATTTTTACAAACCACTCTATTCGACTTATTTTATACCTACATAAATTAAGATAAACCAAATGGAACAATAGATAGGCGTAAATGTGAAATAAGCTCCTAGCATTTCCAATAGTTGTTGAATATAGAATAAAATATAGTAATATTGTATTCAATTTGATGAAACCACTTTGTCATTTATGGTCTTTCGCTATTAAGTTGTCGATCATTAGAAGGAAGAACAATAGGTAATGACAAATTTATCAAAGTAACTAAATTTTTACATAAAAATATCTATTCTCTATTATAGTATGGTGGATGGATACGAATTGTATTTCATAAGCCATAGCATTAAAAAATATGTCCCAAAACTTCACAAGGTTTTCAGCTGATTAATTTTAGTAAAAGTTGGATGCAATAACCTCCGCCATTATCCAATTTGTACTACAATATGAAGATATGAGTAAAAAACCTTCACACATATACATGAGATGGTTATCGAGGGGAATAATTTTACGATGTTTAATGTAATTACGAGACTTAGTAAACATACATATATTTGTATTAGAAAACCGCTCATGTATATAAATTGTGTGCATGAAAAAATGTGTGCAAATCTATATATCGTATCATTATTCCGTATAACCTGTGCAAAATCGTCAACTAGTTAAAAATATAATTAAGATTTCAATCTATTCATTAAATGATTATGAAATGATTGTAGCTCAATATTACAATTAATCAAAATTCTAGACTAATATTTTATTAATCAAAAGTTCATAATGCACATCCTTATGTCAATGTCACCGCAGAATCATAAATGAATGTATGAACAAATGTTCTAGAGAAATGCGAAAATATCCGACAGTGCGACATTACACAGCTTGTCAACAGTTTCGCCCTAAGAATGATCGAAGTTAAATGAGTTCTTTAGCAAATATTTATTCGTTAATTATGCTTTCAAACATATAGGTTTTACAAAGGTTTACAAAGTATATAAATATATATATGTATATTGATTGAGAATTGTGGCCGATGTCTGTGATTTATCAGTATATTCAACCATTTCAAACATAACAATTACATAAAAAATTAATGAACACATTGGAGAATTAGAGATTATAAACATTTAAAGCTTGTATATAGTACGTAGTTTGAATAAAAAATAAAAAATTAGTGAAAAAACCACACACTCACATATGGATAAAATTAAACATTCACTTATAAAATCGTTTTAAATGGTACTTTAAGGTGTCCTTAGAAAATCCGAAGAATAGGTTCATTCTCACCATACACAGTGGGTCGTTGGTACAAATGAATTAAATTAATCTGACGAGTAATCATGGTTTGAACATGAAAGGATATGTTTCCAAACTATACGGTGAGTCAATGTGTCCCTATCATTTGGTATTTATACAATCTTTCAATGTAAGGTGGTAGCCGAGACATATTTTTGTGATATGGTAGATTGTTGTCATAATTTTCAACCATCTTTCCGAAAAAACTCGGCAAACATATTTACAATACAGTGTTGACCAGATGATTATTTATTTTTGTAATATATGGAGACTTTGGTCTGGCGTTTAGTATTATTAAAATTTCCAGAAGTACTTAGCATCATTATTGATGTTATCTTGAGTATAGTCATACTATGATCATTCACTTACGCTATTCTGCACATCATTTTCAAACGATCTGTTTACATGTTGGAAATAGAACGTAAACAGTTTCACTCACAGAATGAGTTTGATAGGAATATAGGATTTAAAATGACAGGAATCATTGTAGGTTCAAAAAGGAGTTTGAAAGGGCTTATTTTTCGAAAATTCTGACAACGTGGTTTCCATTCAAATTCTTAAATAACAGCATCTTGTTCTACAGGCAAATTGATACGAAATGATGTATATTTAAGCTCCGCAGTCCATATTTTTTGTTAGCTGGCATTCCGATACTAATTTCATTCTGATTTTAATGAAATGTTCGAATTGCTGCTTGGTGACAGATTGCGATATTCTGCTCACGAAAAGCCATCGTAGAAGAGTTACTGCATTGATTTCATAGAATGAAGACTCAGTTGATTGATCCAATCGATCCTTAATTACTACAGGAGATGTTGTTGTAAATAGTGCTTGTGGTAACACTTTAATTGGTACTTTCGTCTGTTCGTTAGATGGTGTTATTTGAAAAAGTTTCGTTGTTGTAATAATTGTAGAGGTGGCAGAATTTTGGTATGTGTTGGTAACGCTGGTGTTGGTTGTTGGATTGGCATTCTTGGTAATGATGTGTAAGATATCGCCGATGTTGGTTCCGCTAAGAAGATTAGTTGAGAGGCAGCCTTGGACTGGGTTCTTGCGATAACTTATCACAGTTATTTCTCCCTGATCAATTCTTTTCACTGAATTAGATATGTCATGAATTGCACTGATTAGAGTAGTCTCTTCTTTTTCAATCCTGTTAAGCTCACTGCATTCATTTTGGAATGAGCATTATAATAGGAATATTAATATATTCACTTCCGCAAACAATGTACAAGCAAATTAATATTTTGAAGTAATATATATACGTTTTAGTTTTAAATTGTCGTTTCTCCCTATCATAATTTTTAAAAAGTTTGATGGTTATAAATCAAAACTGTACTTTTTACGTGTTTATGTCATAATTTAAAAATTTTCATCGAAGCTTATGTATTTTCAACCACCATTCTATTAACAATTGTTTCAACGGATCAATAATTATTTTTATTTTAATAATTTCCATAACTAAACTCGACACCAATTTATTTATATTTTTTCATCTATCCAATATAATTACCAATTCGTCAAATCCAATTTATCTAGTCCATCAATCAATCATATGTCTACATATTATATATCCACCTCTCTCTCCAATATTTCGAAAATTTTGTTGTTGACAAATTTTTATATATCTTTTTATCTTTTTTAATGTAACTCTAGATGAACAGATTTCACATCAAAATGTCACTCGTCGTATATCTACAATGAAATCAATGATGTACTCAGCATAGTCAGAACAAAAATAAAATCATTAATCTCGTATATGTATGTATGTATATATGTAGTACAAAATGACGAGTACAAAATTTAAATGAACATTATTTATGTTTTATGCTTCGTCACCAAACATGTTCATTACTACTAATAATACATAATAATATATATTTCATGTGCCATAGAGATGATTATATATCCTGTAGATAATATATCTTCCTTGGTTATTGTGTTTTTTTTAAAAATAGAATTAAAACACAAACAAAGTTCGCGCTCAGAGTAGTCAATCAATATTCATCTCATTAAATTTTATTGATTTTGTTGTGATGAGATCTGAAATGAAAAATATCAAACACTAACAGAAAAATATGTATAACTATAGTACATCTGAATCAATTCATATATATAGTTTTACGAGGTCTCCCGTTTAAGGAGAAGGTACTTCGTATATATAACAATTTCTAAACTATATATTCTCGAATAAACATATATCTTATTGGAAATTATGTTACAAAATAAATCGATTTTACATAAAATAAAAAAATATGAAAATCCTTTTTTGCATAACATATGAAAAACAGCCATACAGTTGTGTAGGTATACATACATGGTGCTATACATATATATGTACATATGTTATAATGTTACCATATAGAAGGGAATCTAGAACACCAAAAGCGGATCGTTTTTGGTTCGAAATTTTTTTGTCAACTGACATACATATTCATTTTATATACATATTTTGTATACGATTATAGCTTTAGGTATTATATGTGTACATATGTATGTATGTAAGTAATGTATGCAGTGTGACATTATGCAACCGATTGTTACAAAAATGGTATAAATATTAATAATACATAAATAATTATAATTTTCATTTATTAAGACGTAAATTTCAATGAACATGTTTGTAATAATTTTTATTATTCATTACGATTACGAATAAATTTATATATAGTTTGTCTGATATTTTTGTGTATACACTATGCCGTATAAACAGAATCAAATGTACATTTTGCGAAATATGTACATAATTTTTTGTTTTGTTTATTATATTGAAAAAATACCCACCCCCAAGGTCAAGAAAATTTTTTGGCAATAAGATGAACTTTTTTTTTTTTTTTTTTTAATTTTCGTTCATTCAAAATGTAAACACAATTTTGAGTGCTAGAAATACATACATACATACTTACATACAACCTACAAAAAAATTATACTGCAGTATGAGTGGTATATGCGCTGGAAAATTTTATATTTTTAAAATCGATTGAAATTGTGTGATATTTTTTCCCGAGACACCCGAGTCGTGAAGCAACCGAATATTTTTTTTTTTTTAGGTTTTTAAAAATATAATGAGATATATATATAATATATGAACATTGTTCTAACTATTTGAGTTTTTTCCGACAATCAGGCATTTGTCAAAATGGATTATTGAATTCCAGTGGTGCTTGTTCATTGGTTTAGTCTATCATTATTATAGTATAGATCCGTGTTGCTCAACGTTTAGCGTACGCATTAAAATATCGAGGGTACTCCAATAAAATATCTTTCTATTTTTTTTAGTAAATTTTGAATTTATATGAAAAAAACGACAAAATATGCAACGGCCGCCAGTTCAAGAATAAATAGTTTTTTGATTACCTTTTTTGCCTTTCGGGTTATAGTGTGGACAGATATATATGACTTAATTGATTAGGTGAGGTGACGCTGATCAAGAATATGTGATATAACAAATTCATGTCCCCATGTTTCTTTCTCAGCGTTACAAAGGAAGATCTCTGAATTCCTGGAAACTATGATCTGATCCGGATCACTAGGGGTCTTGAAATGCGCTGTGGCAATTTTTTTAAGAGAATAAATACCGGCTACACAAAATATTTTGAAATGACATTTCTTTGCGATATTTTCGATAAACACAACGATTTATTTATTCAGCTGTTACACGTGATCAAATAAAGGCATTTAAGAAAAAAATATCGTTTTGTAAGAAACTTGCGTTATACGGAAATTTCACATCATTCCCACAGTTTATTAATTTGGTTCAAGAAAATGAAATTACATTAAGTGAAAGTTTTAAAACCACAGTAACTACACATTTGACAAATTTAGAATTAAACTTTGAACAATATTTCCCTAGTATGGAGAAGATAAATACAAACAGAAGCTTTCGATTTTAGATCCATTCAATGATAATTTTATTTAACTAGCGCCGGAATTCCAGATGTTTTGAAAAAAATTCTAATTGAATCCTATCTTTCTGTGTATACCAACAATCACATTGAAGATAGAAGAATATATTTCAGTTTGTTTTGACAAAAAACAAAAATGAATTTTATTATACATACTTAAGAAATATTGCTCTCACAGAGCTTTTGCTATTTCCCAGTAAATATTTGTGTAAAGCCAGTTTTTCTAAGTAAACTGAATTCATAAATATAAAAAGAAATAGTTTGTTTCCTTGGTTTTTAATATACCCAAAAATAATATTTTTATAAAATTTAAAACTCTAAACTAAATTATCAGTGTTAAGATAAGTGAACCATTGGATCAAATAGATTACGTGACTGGTACACTGAATCTATACGATGTATAAAAAAATTAATATTTTACTTTTAGTAGCAAAAACATAAAAATATGAAAATAAATTTACTATTGAATTATTGTTAGTTAGCACAATTGGATTATTGTTAGTAGTGTTACTTTAATTAAATAGCTAGATCTAGAACTCAACAGATCTTTTTTTTGGAGGCGTCTTCATATTCTGGCAGCAAATAACCTAGTTTCATTCAATTTCGTCACATCCCAGAATCTTACCCAAAAAACGTTTTAAAATACCGTGTTCATCAAATGTATCAAATTTCATCATAATCAGTAAGAAAATCGGATAGTTCCATTCAATCTGGCATACTTTAGCCCAAACTCATTTTCGAATACCATAATGTGGGCCTTCTAAGCAATTCCTTGGCCAATGATGCATTGGGATATTGTTGCAATTTTGACTGGTGCTCATTGCTGTATTGCTTTATCGAATCTGCTACTGTTTCGGTGTGTATGGTCATATTGCGTACATACCAAGCTGGATTTACGATAGTATGCTTTACTGCATTCTTTGAAGTTTTATTATGTTGAAAGCACAAGCAGAGCCCCAAAATTGAATACCATATGTCCAGATTGGTTTAAGTACCAATTTATATAACATAACCCTATTGTCTATAGGCTTAAGTTTGAATGTTTTCCAATTAGTCAGTTCATCTTGAAATATTTTAATTTTATGACATTTAGTTTCAATGCGTTTCTTCCATGTCAGCCTTATATCTAACTATCTCTTCTAGCGAGTTTCTGATTTCAGATAGAACTCGATGAACTTGTTCTACGGTTCCATAGTCTTCTTTAACCCGAATTTATGGTCTGGTATATAATTTTTCTCTCATGGAATATTGGTTTCCGTTTTTGAAAAATAATTTTTTCGAATAGTTTTGATCGTACTGGTAGTAAGCTGATTGGACGATAAACATATTAGTCCATTAATATATATTCAGTCTACTCCTCAAACAATAGTAATTCCTATATAACTTATTATAATCGATATGCGGAACATCAACTATTCCAGTAGATCTAATTGGTATTAGAAGCTGCTCTCGATAATTTAATTTCAATTAAACAATCGTCTGAAATTATTGTAATGTATAAATTAATTTTTAATAAACTTCATTCCGTGGGACAATGACAGATTTATTGGTCGTTTGCTGTATACCTTCCTGTGGATAATGATACAATGATTTGTTTTTATTGCTGGCGAAGCACTCCCCTTAAATAAATTGAATTATGCAGCCATACACGAAAAAGAAATCAGCTAGGCTAAACGTTGAAGAAAAGAAATTCAACTGTCGGATTAGCAGAGCTAGGAGATGTATAGAAAATTTATTTGGTATTTTGTTTTTTAGTCCGAAGATACGTTATACGCAAATACATTGCCAATACGTCATGGACGGATAAAAAACCAAGCCAACAATGTTCGTGATATTTTGAAAGATTATGTAAATTCAACGGGTGATTTTTTGGAGCGGTGTTTAGACACATGAAAATGATTTTGAAACAAAATAAAGTTCTATGATTTAATTAAAAAGAAAAAAATTTGATTATGACAATAAATATTATAATAAATTGTTTGTGTTTTTAAAATTTGTTTAAATCAATTTTCGTTATTTAATTTTTTTTTGTATTTTCAATTTTAATCGTTTTGTATTTCCGTTACTCACCAATTATTGAATCACATTACAACACAAATATAAAATTTCATGTTTAAAATATTAGTTTCTAAAGATTTACCATATTCAATTTATTTATTTTATTTAATATGTTTTTAATTCGATTCGGTTTTCAAAATGTTAGTAAAAACATGTTGTTCAAAACAACAATTTTTAAAGCGTAATTTTCAAAACTAGGATTTGAAAACCGAGATATTCGATATACAGCATATAATATTAAATATTTATAAAACGATATAAATTGACGATTTCTGCTACTGGTTATATTCAACTAACATTTTTGATCAATCCGTTCTAATATTGCCACCCATCAAACTTTTCATAATACTTATTTTCAATTAATTCAAATTGGTTGAACAGTTATAATCGAAATTGAACGTTTTGTTATTCATTGGAAGGACCATCATCATTTCATATTTTCTTATTAATTAGATTTTAGAATTGCGAAAATGTACATATAATACGAGTATGTTGAATATGTGTTGCAAATGTTGTTTTAATAAGTTTTGATTTGTTTATCTTAACACTAGACGGTAAACGGTTTACATTTTATTGAAAGCATTTAAAAAAGTTGCCATACAGTTGAAAGCTTTTGTAAATTAATATCGAGAACTCAACTCACTCCAAAACGGTAATGTTTTCAATTTCATTGTATTTTCATTTTTGAAACCTTAATATTTCAATATTAATTTTGCTAGCGAAACGTTTTATCGTTTATCTGGCTTCAGTTATTTTATATTATGGGTCTATTTTTTAATTCAATCCGAGCGAGTAGATTTACTCAACCAGTGTACACAGAGTACAGTGTCAAATCGGTCGGTGTACTCAGAGTAAAAACAGCGTGGATAAATAAAATGTTTTTCTAAAAATAAATTTGTTGTAATCTGTTTTTATAAAAATATTACAACTAAGGTTATGTTTTGCTTATTCTTGACACTTACATTCATTTCAGAGCAAAAATTTTCACTCGGTGTGTGCACCGAGTAGGCTCAGTTCATATTAAAAAATACAGTGTGTGGAGTAAAATTACACAGGTTGAATTAAAAAACGCAGTGCACATTTTTGACAGCGCACTGCTCGCTCGGTGTGAATTAAAAAATAGACCCTATGTATGTATTTGAGCTTTAGAATAATATCTATGGGAGATTATTAGGTAATACATTAAGCTAAGAGAATATTTATTTTTGATTCTTAATATAATAAAATATTCTTTAATACTTACAAATTGTTCGCAATTAATTAGTTATTTAACTCACAGTAACGCACAGGTCCGATAACCAGAAGTACTCTTTTTGATTCGTCTTACTCTTTACTCTTTTGTTAGGCAGAACTAATCAATATATACTCTATTTAGTATGCCCTCCTTTTCTTTAAAAACAATATATGATATGCTTTTATGCCACAAAGAAATATAATAATAGTATAAATTACAGGATAGACGACAAGATTAAAAACTATCTGTGCAACCGCTAGTAAGGTTTATGGTAGTAAAATAATGTATGGATATGATCGAACTACTATTTACCAAACAAATACAAATATGCGAGATAATAACAATAGTAGTCTTAAATTAATAAGCTGTGTTGTAATAAAATACTTGTAGCAATACGCTCAAACGAATTCAGAATGGAGAATAATCCAGTAGAAATCGTTTTTGCTGGAGCAATTGTCAAGCTACAAATTTAGTAAAATGTGCAGATCGCTTAGTCCTAATTCTTAAATCGCAAAATTATCGAATTTAAAAATACATAAATATCTGTTTGGCTTGCCAATATTCTATATCTGAGATTTGACTTTAATTTCTATAGGTACATCATTTTTTAACACACAATTTTAAACGACTTGCCAATCTCGGAATTTGAAATTTAAATCCGATTTCAAAATTCGACAGTTCGATGTGGTTTATCGAATATTGAATTAGTGAAAACAATTTTTTTGAAATTAAAATTGTCGTTTTTAGCTTCAAATTACCAATTTTAAATCGAATTTGAATGTGTAGTTCGTTAAATTTTGATTCTAAAATTTTACTTTGAATTCAGTATTTAAAAATTAAATTTGAATTTTTAAAGTTTGTTTTATTTAAAAAATTTTAAATTTTTTAATTTTTTTGGTTTAATAAAAGTACTTCAGTACTAATCACAAAATAAGAATGTCGATTGATGAAAAACTGGGTCAACAAATCATATTTAATAAAGGTTTGGATGACCTTTATCAAATTCTTGAAATGAATAAAATTAATCCACAAGACACTAAAATGTTAAAATAAATTAAATATTTAATTCAATAATAAATATTAAATATTATGTAGTTAAATAATAACCTGCGAATAGTTCGTTATACATAAGTTGCACAATTGATGAAAAAAAGATAAATTTGAAATACTCCGGTTTCCAAAAGCTTGTATCTATCTCTAAGACTACTAATATGATCAACCAAATAGAAACAATTTTGAAACTTGTACTGTTTTTATAATACGGCAGATTTTTAATTGAGGAAATTTCAAGAGAATTTGTATTTATAGGTTTTATTCAAATATGTATACATTTGAACTAGGGATCGACGCGATATTGAATTCAAATATTGTGTGTAAGCTTTCTACATCAATTTTTCCATATTCCATAATTTATAAAATTGTTTAAAAGATGTGTTGATGGGGGACCGCATTACAATTTGCGACCATATAAAATACTGCCAATCGAATCTGAAATGAAAGTTATGTTCAAAAATACTTATCTTAATTTAAAATTTTTAGTATAATTCCGTAATATGAGGTAATTTATTTTTACTAAAAGCTCAGAAAATGATTGTGTTACGTGACAGCAAAATGAAAACGACTTAAATGTTTTTGTTTGGATTTGAGCCCGTAAATTTGATAATTCAAAATTTGATAAGCTCAAAATATATTTGCATAAATTCTCAAAATTTGGACTTCAAAACTTAAACCAATTTTATCGAAAATTAATAAATTGAACGATAAAAATACAATCAGATTTCGAAATTTAATTTGAATTTACAAAATTATAGATACATATTTGGCAATGTCCAAGAACCACAAAAATGCTAAATATTGCTAAACTCGAATTTTCGAAATCTCATAAATTTTTAAGCATATGCAATTTTTTAAATCCAATAATTCAAATTGATAGTTAGAACAAAGAATTGTAAAATTTTGTTTTAAAAGTTAGATACTTAAACTAAAATATTATTCCCAGAATTCCTAAAATTTTCCAAAATTTAAGTTTATCATTTATCTTTTATCGACATTTAATAAATTGAAAGAATCATAATTTACTATTTTCAAAATTCGAATTGAAATTCCTAATTATGCATTTTATCCATAACATTTGATCATAAAAATTAAAAATCGATAATTTTAATGTGAATTTTGTAAATTGTGGGTACCTGTACCTTAACAAAAAAAGAAAATTCAATAAAAAATTTAGAATAAAAATATTTAATATTCTCGATAATTCTCGACTTAAAAAATTCAAAATAAACCTAAAAATTAGTAAACTCAGATTTGCTGCTTTTAATATTTGGAAAATTGTACAAACTACTCGTAAACTTCAAAAAATGTTCAATTCGTTAAAATCGCTTTATTAGAAACTATCATAAATCTAGAATTGGTAAACTGATCAAATTAATAT
This sequence comes from Tipula unca, assembly GCA_951394425.1. Lineage (NCBI taxonomy): Eukaryota > Metazoa > Arthropoda > Insecta > Diptera > Tipulidae > Tipula > Tipula unca. Next base: position 60,369,908 of record OX596380.1, read on the forward strand.
TTTACAAAATAGTTCAACAAATTCATAAAGATTTATAACATTCTAAAATTGGTATACTAATCGTAATTTAATTCAGCAAACTACGTGAATTCCAAAACTGTTAAAAGTTGCGAAATTGGAGAAAGTCGATGGGAAATATGGGTTAGATTCTGAAAAATGGTCAACTAGAATGGAATTTCTTAACCGATTATGATGGAATTTAAAGTGTTGAATGTGTGTATGTACATAAATGGTGTTTAAAACTTGTCTATAGATTTTCATTTTCCTGCAAATTTTTAAAAAGGATCTTAATGTCATATGTTATGGACTAATTTTTCTAATTTTAGTATGGTTAGAGCGAGTTAATATTAATTTGTAATTATAATACCACGATCCTATGGATGTCTATGATGATGATTCTTATATGAGATAATGTTATTTAGAGGTTCGTAATTATATACAATGACGTTATTTATTGTTCGTTGCGTACGCAAGTGCTGTGTTTCATTTTAGTGTTCTCCACATCTACATTATAGTACACATCGCAAATAAGTCCAATTAGTCATCATAGTTAAACCAAATTAAAATCTAATTGTGTCAGGTGTAATCATCGTTAGAAACCTAATTTACAGAGAATAGCGCTTAAAATACTAATTCAAACTAATCTGTGCGCTTCTCGATCAACAAAGTCACAAATGTCAAAAACCTATAAACCTGTCGACAGTTGAAATTTAAATAGTATTATCATTATGTCATTATTTCATCCATGAAATCGTATAAAGTTAATAATTTAAATCACATAACCATATACATGAGCTTGTATGGTTAACTCGCACCGATTTAATTTCTTTGTTACTTACTGTTCTGGTTATTCATAACTTACTGTTCTGGTTGAACATAAATGTAAATCCAGAAATCACCATAAAAACAATATATCTCTTCAATGCTTTTGACAGTCAAATGAATTACACATATGTACATACATATATACTTTTTGACATATACAAATCGGATAAATCTCCTACGAACATACATAAATAAATAAAAAATGAATCAGATTGATATGGTCGAATTATTATGTATTTCTCCTGTTGTTGTAAATATTATAGTATTCAAATTGATGAATTGAATAAAATATAGAAACGACATTTTTGGATAATTTATTTATCTCTTCAGCAGCATCATCATAATCTGAATGAATATATATTATCGATCCAATATCCGTATTTATATTTTATAAACTATGTGTGGGAAAATTGATGAAAAATAATTTTTGATTATCATATCGCCGCATATACGAGAAAACGAGTATATGTACATATATATGTATGTATATGAATATACAAAGGACGATATGCGACAAGCGTATTTATTATCTCAATTTGTAAATCTTATATTATAACATAATCATGCCTACCCTTAAATTTAAGATAATCTTATAGTATGTATATTATTATGGAGTAGCTGTGTATACGGTGAAAAATGAAAATCCATTTTTATGGTCAAATGTTTTTTTATACATTTTTTGGGTTCCGAATTTACGATACAACGATAAACTTAACTTTTCGATAATTTAATATACACCCATAACATATATATGTATATATATGTATATATACAACAACCAACCGTCACGATATATTTCAATTAACGTTCTTTAAATAGCTTTTGTAGGATTTAAAAAAAATAAATTTAAAAGATTTACAACAATTATAACTTTGTGTATTACGACCGACGTCGATGAGAGTGGATAATAGAGATTGGAATGAAGTAGTAGATCAAAACAAAGCATCTTCTTCGACTTTATATTTCCATCTTTTTTATGATCCACAGAATAAGATTTTCTTCTCATCATAAGAAAACCAATAACTTTTTTTTTGTGTATAATCTGTATTGAAGAAAGGAAAATCAACAATAAAAACCGGAAGCACATTTTAATCTCTTCTTATATTCTTATTTTTATTTTTTCATTTATTTTATAGCATATGACCTTCGATGTAATAAAATTGTCTTAAGGTACAGTGTTTATGTATATACCTACATATATGTAGACGAGTGAAACATTATAATGAAATAAAAACGATATCCTATTTATGATAATGACTATTCAATGATTGTGCGCTAATTATTAGACAATATTATAAAAGATATTAGTGTTAGCATATAAATATAGTTCATTTGTATAATAAATAATCTATAAGATAACATAAAAATCAAACAGCAATAATGAAAACTTGTAAATTATGTGAAGTCCTTGAGCATCAACAAAAGTTAACCGGACGTTATGAAAAAGGCAGTACAAATGATTGTACGCATGGTAATAGTTATGCGACATACGAATATGTTCGTGATATGTTTTTGGCTGCACATTTACTTCGAGGTGAGTTAATTGACCTTTTGTATATACTGGTACTATAATTGTAATCCAATTATATTTCTAAAAAGTCGTTTGCCTTAATCAATGTTGAATAAATATATAACCGCCCAGCAATAAAGGAATATTTAATAATTTTTTTCATTCGTTTCTTTTATTTCAGGTAAGCTTATAGTTTAAACACTATTTTTACAATAAGTGGTAGTTACAGGATATCCTATTCATTAGTTTTAATAAAGGTATTTATAAAAATATATTAATTACGTGGAATTAGTAATTATCTACTATATAACTAGATCTAAAATAAAATTCCAAAAGGCTGGTGAACTGGCTTTTATAGAATATAGAAGATATTCACAAGAGAGCACCAGTTTTGTGTTAAGTGTCAAATGTTATTCATTTATTATTATTTCGAAAGTTAGCAGACTATTGGAAAGGGGGATTATTATTGCTCAGAAGTATCACTAAATAAAATAGAAATGGCCGAAACTTGTGGTATGTGTATAATTCAAATTAAAGTATGGTTTTAGGTTTTGTGCGAGGCCTAAATCCAATGTTTGTGAAGTTAGCACGAATAGTTAACATTACTGGGAATATAATATTATACATACATCTTGTACTAAAGTTAGCATGAAAAATTTTATCTTGGAATTGAAATTAAACCTGACAAATTAAAGGTTGAACTATATTCGGATTGTAGTACTTTTAAATATATCCGATAGCAAATTTATCAATTGGACTTTTAGATTATATATTCCATAGCAAATTTTTCAATTTAAAATAAATTTTAATCCATCGGTGCTCTAAAATGCATCATGTTATAACGTAGTTTTTTAACCTCGAATCGGAGGTAGACTTGACAAATAAAGATTTAAGCAAATTGTACCTTTCGTTCTTTTCAATAAATCCTATAGTAATTTTTCAATTTAATGTAATTTTGAATCCATCCGCGGTGTAAAATACGTCATAGAAAAATTTTGGAAGGCGTATTTTAAAAAAATAAAATAAAAAATGTTTACAAATAAACCATGTGAAGGTTGCGGTCTACTGAAGGTTTTACAGGCCCTCCAATTTCAAATTGCGCTCCAAGTTCCTAGGAATTTACTTATAATATCAACTAAATGCAGAAACTTTCCATTTTCTGTTTTTCCAATTACAATTAAAAAATACGATCAAAAATAATATTTCTTTGAATTTCAAGACTCCAATGTTACGACGGATTTACATTACTAAATCTAAAACAATATCAATTTTCTTGTTTTCTAAATCGGATTTCACTCTGAGTTGCCAACTCTTTTCTGGACGAGGAAAAATTACTTCAAATAACAAAATATCACTGAATATTCTAGCCCCAATAAATGTCCGAAGGATTTAATTAAAAGTTCAATTTAATCCAGAAATGTCTATTTTGTGTGTTTCCAATAAGACCATTGCTTCAAAACTAAACATTCTTTTGATTTCAAAACCCCATCAATTGCGCGGTTTACTCAAAAAAAGAGTGTAACCCAAAAAAAATCCATTTGTTAGGTTCCTGATAACGATCATCGGTTTAAAAATATATTTCTTGCATTGTTTCATACCTCCCGCTAAATTAAACATACTTTTAGAAGTTGTAACCCGTTCTCATGGGATATATTGCCCCTTTTTTAGTAGCCCAAATAGTGTGACCCATTTTCTATCTGTATTTGTTGTAACATTTTTTCAATTATCCAGTTATAAATATTCAAGAGTCAGCCATTTACGTGTTGTTGTAGAAATTTATTTTAGTAAATTAGGTTAGGTGGCTGTCCAGACGAATAGCATAAGCTCAAACTAGTCCGTGACCAGTAATATGTACATACTTATTTTTTAGTCTTTATATATAGTAGTTTAGTCTTCAAAACATATAAAAATGGACAGGGAAGCACAAATTGTTCCAAAAAAGGCTGATTATGGCGGTTATAATACTTAATCAGTCTATAGTATAATGCCAAAACCTCACGCCAAATACGCCATTGCTACGAATTTTGCATGAGATCTCAAAATTATTTTTAACGTAAAGTGTTGTAGATGACTTTAATACATTCTTCATAAAGAATTTTGCATGAGGAACAGGTAATGAGGTAATACATTGAATTACTCATAGATATGTTCTATTTCATGTCAAATCAATTTCTAAATATTCAGTTTTATAACTGGGTAAGCTTGAGTTTCCAGCAGAGACGACAAAATGCGAAATTTGACACAATTTCAAAAAATTGAATTGAATAAATCACAAACATATTAGTAGAAAATACTAGATGATTTTATCTTCCACATTGAATGGATGGATTTTGTTTGCTGCCTAATTTTCTTTACCACCCCTTGATACTAGTTCTCGTATTACAAAATGTATTACAAAAACTTGTTTTAATCGAAACTAATTTTTAAAGTCAATGTTTACATCACATTATCTCGATGAGTTTAGTAAATAAAATCTACATCAAACAATTTTATTAAAATATGTATGTCAATATGTCTTTTGTAAGGCATAATGATTGTATTGGTGTATGGGAAAGTTCTATCATTTTACATTAAGTACGTAAATTGGCACATGGTATATACGTTAACAGCTCGAACATTAGAAGCATCGCATAGGCTTGTGTAATAGAACTAACTTATGAGTTTATAAATACTTCAAATTTGTAAACTACTTCAAATTTGTAAACTGGCAATTTAGTCTGCTTTAAAAGTTTAATAAAATTCGAAAAACTTTGAAGTTCCCAAGAATCTCTGATAAACGTAGGATTGAAGAAGAATTCGATCGAGCAAAAAAAAACATTTTTCATATAACAGCTCTAAAGCTCTATATAGATAATAAGATAAAAATTATAGATTTATTACGAAATATGTGTGATCGTATTACAAAAATTATATAGAATTATGACACCTTCTCCATTTTATAAACCGCATCATTTTCCAAATTCGGAATAATAATACCATTGTGGTTTTTTAAACGATTCATAAAGGTCAACCCCATGCTATTATATATATATGAATATATATATATATATATATATATATATATATATATATATATATATATATATATATATATATATATATATATATATATATATATATATATATATATATATATATATATATATATATATATATATATATATATATATATATATATATATATATATATATATATATATATATATATACATTAATATATATATATATATATATATATATATATATATATATATATATATATATATATATACATATATATATATATATACATATATATATATATACATATATATACATATAGCTCTATAAATAACTACGTATGTACATCTTATTATATTCCAATAATTTTCAAATTAAATTTAATTAGAAAGTTCATGCGAAAAGCAATGGTATGGAACTGATGGAACGCCCAAAGAGATATGTATGAATATCTCTTTATTTATATGTAAGCAAAATACAAAAAACTGTGATTTCAAATAAAATAAAATAAATTCTGCAAACATAAATAAATAATATAAAACAAGTTGTTAGTAGTTTTTTGTACCATTGTTTGTTCTTATGATTATTATATCTTATGTAATTTTTTTTTATAAAATTCAATGACCTTTTCTTATAGAATAGATTTAATTTTTTTGTTCCTTCAAAAAAAAAAAATTTTTTATTTTTTATTTCTTCTGTTTTGTGATATTTTGGTGGTTCCTCATCATCATCATGATATGATCATGATGATCATCTTCGTTATAATTAAGTTGTAATGTGTTCATTGAATGACATAAAAGTTTTTTGACTTTTTTTTTTGTTTTTCTTTGATGCTTTAAGAAATATGAACGAAGCACGAAGAGAAAAAAAAATTCTCGAAATTTATTCTTGTGATGTCATGTTGGGTTTTAGTAGAGGATTGATTTTTATTTTATTGCTTGTTTTGTGTGTTGTGTTGTTTTATGTTTTCATTTCTCAAAGTGTGATTTTTTACACATATCATATGGCGCCAGATTGATGATGATGGTTGAGGTAGATTAATGTTTATGGTTTAATTTCCTATTTCCCACACATGCGGAACACACATGATTTTCTCAAATTATACGAATATGTACATATGTATATATGAATGTACTCTTATCAATTAATTTATTATAATTAAATAGACGATCGATTTGTACAAGTTTTGATGATTCATACGAAAACTATTTTTTTTCTATCGCTATAATACTGTACATCTTTTCTTAATATTGTAAACATATTATATTTATAGTCTATACATATAATGAAAATTCTTGTGGGAATAAAAAAATGCTAAGCTGTGTGCACTGAAATATATATACAATACAACTGAGATGCCTCATGGCGTATATGATTAATTGGGTGCTAATTATGATGCACAACGATTTAGTTTTTAATTTTTTCTACGAAATTTGATGTGCACTTGAAATATTATAAAAGAACAATAACTTTATAGTTCAAGTTTAAAATACTCTCAATATATATATATATATATATATATATATATATATATATATATATATATATATATATATATATATATATATATATATATATATATATATATATATATATATATATATGTATATATATATATACGCTATAGATAGATACTTCAACATATTTGAAATTTATTTGTTAACATGTTATCAATATTTATTTATAAAAGGCAATTTCTGTATGTTCGGCCACACGCAGTATAAATACATAATTTCGAGTTAGATGTGTAATAGGGTATTATTCTTGTGCAATAGGATATTGTTCTTGCGTGATTTGAAATTTATGAGTTGTACACAATTTAATTTTGATTGAAATTTTTTCTTCCCACATATAAATGCCAAATTTAACAGTTTTATAAAATTTCAAAAATATTCAATAAGTTCTTTAATTTCTTAGAATATCATATAGTACATTTTTACAAATGTAGTTGAGTTTTTGAAGCAATAGAATGGAGTTTCAGGTCGTGTGTGATTATGAATTATTTAGTTAAACATTTTATATAAAAAAAATAACTCTAAAATTAATTAATATGTTTAGATTAATTTTCAAAATTTCTTACGTTCTTTTTAATTTATCCAAAAGTTTTTTTTTTTGTTAAAACTAGTTATCTTTACTTAAAAACTAACAAGATGCTTTTTGTTTTTTAATAAAACTATGCAGATATCAACTTTATATAAATTAAATTCTAATACACCAACATAGAATATCTCACATATGTATATTCAAATAATCAAATTGCAGCATAATGAAACTGTTTCTAAGTTTCTCAAAAAACAAAACACACCTTCAAATGTATAATATATACCGAATCATCTGGGCCGAGATGTTGTAACATCACTATTTTCAATATTCGATAGATGTTTTTGTCTCTTTCTTCAATAACAAAATTGTACGCTATTTCGTTTATTCAATCACGCTGTTTCCATTGCGTCGTCAACATGTTAAATAAATTTGCAAACTATCTCAAAAACTGGTGATATTTTATCGAATGAATGTATAGAATTGAGCAGGCGATGATTACAATAAAAATTGCAAAATGGAAGACGAAATAGCATATCTTTTTATTCCTGTAAATAGACATACAAATGTTTATCAAACATCGAAAATGGTGATGTTACAACATCTCAGCCCTGGAAATCAAACACAGCCAAATCAATGAAATCATTTAAAACATGAAAATAGTACGTTATGTTTTTTAACATCACTGCTTATATCAAAATCTGTAGACGGTCTCTATCATGTTCAATTATTTTTTTGATGATTAGACAAAATAAATCGTGCGTCCATTTTATAACATACATCCATTCCCCTTACGTGATTGCTTTCGATATGTCATAATATGTAATATATCTAAAGTTACATCGTCCGAAACATTTTTAATTTCTGATTAGTGTTCATTTCGCTTATTTCCCTCCGTTCATTATGCTCACTTTTTCGTTTTTTGTTTTCATATAAAAATTGACAGCCCCAGGACGAAACGGGTACATTTTGGTCGCGCTTCTTATTTTTCTAACAATCAAAACGTTCAGTTAAAAAAAGATTTCGAGAACACAGTCTCAAAAAGATGTTATCGCTTTTTATCGCTTCACTTCCTTTGCAACAGGAATTTCAGTCGAAAATGTAAAAAACATCCCAGATATAAAAGTTTTGATTTGTGAATAAAATTTTAGTTTTTTTTATTGAAATACTTTCTGAAAAGGCATTTCATGGTTTAGCTTGAAATGTGCAACGGGGCTAATTGTTGATCGAGAGTTTTTTCAGTTTTGGACTGAAATGTTTTTGGCTGCGGTATCCCTTACATTTTTTGAAATTCTAAAATTTGATTTTAGAAAACTCCTCACAATTTCATAAAATTCATGTAAAACTTTTGTTCTGTTAAAATTCTTTAGTTTTTAAATTATAAATTCTAAAAAAAAGGAATAACTAAATTATAAAAAAAAAAAGTTCTTAATTTCACAAGGCCTGATAAAATTTGAAAGCATAGACATGTTCAAATGTATTAATCAAGTAGATTGAAATTTTTAAACTGAGTGTAACGGCCTATTATTCTCATTTTCATGATAAATTGATTAATTTTTGATAAACTGAAATCTGAATGTATCGAAAAACTAATATTTGTTAATTTTGAAATTAAACTATCCCGAACACTGCGCAACTTCAAGTGTTCTTTAATGTTACCACCTTGTTCTAACCGTATCCGATAGCCGGAAGTATTGTTTCAACAATATCCGATATGTGATCGATCCGAACAAAAATCGTATGTTTGTTTTAGATATTCTCACGTAAGGAATAAAATTTTCCAAAATTATTTTAAACGTGGTTCAACCATGAATATGGTGTATACTTCTTTTGGATATAAAAGTGTGCTCTAACTCGATAGCACTAATGTTGGAAAGGTTCCCGCGAAAGGTCGCGATTTATTCAAAACAATAAAAAATAGGATTATATCTCGGCTTAATTAAAATGCCTTGTTCACCCAAGCGTCACTCTAGCAAAATCAGTACTGAGATTTACCGTGATAGTGTAGACTATGTGATTCTTCAAAGATGATAAAGATTATTGTACTAAAACTGGTTTTACGGTTGAATTAGAAGCAGGGCCAAATCTAACGTAAACGACCGTTAAAAATATAAATAAATCGAACGTTTTAAAACAAGAATTCTGTGGTTTTCGAGAAAGTTTACTATAAAAACATCATTTTCGGGAAATCGTTTAAAACAAAAATGATAACTCAAATAATTCAGAAATATTTCACTTTCAAGCATTTTTATTGGAAAATTTACGAAATTTATCTGAAAATATGTATAATTTTAGGGTTATTTTCATTAATTTCATTCATTCAACTCAAAATCGTCTGGTGGGAGAATGTCAAACCTTGATTTACTGTACAACTATTAACAATATAACATTTTCACTGTTCACAATATTTGAAGTAAGTATGTATTCTAAAATTCTATAATTTACGGAATTCTCAAAATTATCGTTAATTACAAAAAAATATAAAAATAAATGTGTTGTTGCTCATGTTTTAATTCAACTCTTAGCTTCGACCTAGACTTTGGTTTACATTTCTCGAGAGCCCAAAAAGTTGGAACCGTCAAATATCTCAAAACCCAAGTTATAGGTAAAAGTTATTCATGCAAAAACTATAGCGTTTAAACAAAATCTATTAAATTATAATATGTATTTGACCTTTAGATCACCTTGAAAGGCCCTGTCAATGCCACCTTGATTTTTAAACAAAAAATTTTGTTGTAAAAAATTGTGTGTGTGTGCGTCAACTTTGTTTTCCCAAAATACAAAAACAAAACTATATAGCAAAAATACAAACCAAATTTTCAGTCATTGTCTTCACAGGCAAATCTTCAAGAGCTCATAACTCAGAAAGTGTTGATCAAAATTACAAAAAAAAAATTATTTGTCTGTAAAGATCTTGACGATTCCATAATAAAATATAGGGGTTATAATCTTTAAAATTAAGGTGACCTTGATATGGTCTTTCAAGGTTATTCCATTTAACCTTGAAATACGCATTGTCGTATAATGGATTTTTTATATATTCTACAATTTTTGGATATATGTATGTATCATTTTTACCTAAAATCCTTCTGGATATTTTACCATTCCCAGACATTTTAGACACTCGGTATTATTTGAGCTAGTCTCAAATACCAGACTCGATATTTCAAAAGATTACAAATTCGATAACTCAAGAGGAATTAAGTGAATTAAGCTTATCAACAAATTCTGTTTCACACTGGTTTTCCTGCAGCATATTACAGATATGTCCTCTGATACACTACAGAAGCTAATCGTTCTCCGTTTCTTAGCACATAGAAGAATATTAAATTCGTGAACAAGGTTTTCCAAAATTTTTATTTATTACTTTTCAACCCGAGTTGATTTAATATAAAAAGCCTTTATGCATTACTAAAATTGACTATACATGTGGTTGAAGTGTTGGACAACGAGTCCATACAGAAATTTAATCAAATCAATTTATGTACCAAATAAAAAAAAAATTTATTGGCATATCCAATTAAATGTAAATATTTGATGTGAACTCAAATGTATAAAACGCTTATTAATAAAAGTCAACAAGTTGTTTGTGTCACAAAATATATAAATTTTCATATCACTCATACACAAATCATCAATTTCGAATGTTTGTATCTATAAATTATCGATTAAATGTATGAATTATTGATAAAACCTTGCCGCAGTTATTTGTTTTTAATTTAATCTATAATACGTACATATGTATTATTGTTAGTGTTAGCTAATTTTACACGGTGTAAACCTAAAACTTAATTATTTATTTTATTTATGTGACGAAATGATGTATAAAAGTTAATTTTCAAATATATTTACTTGTATTCAGATATATGTATATTGTTAACAGATATCATACATAATAATCACAAGCATCTTTGGTTCAAACATCTTTCTTATTGTACATAATATCAATTTAAGATTTATATCAGAAATATTAATATTCCTATCAAATTTCGATAATATATTAACTGGTAGGTAGATATATGATATTCGATATCAACTTTGTTTGCCTAATAGGCAAAAGGAAATCAACTTATAACATAATTGATTTATTCAATAATAGTAATTTGATATTAGCTAATTGATAAACCATATTATAGATAGTCTACTAACAGGTTTGCCGATTATTTTTTTCCCAAAGTCGTTTATTTTACGAGCTATTATTAAAATTTATATATGAGAAATGAAAGAAATGGTGTTGTTGTTCCAGATGTCTTATCAATTCAACAAGCAAAACGAACAACAAAATTTAATCTTTCATATCTAAATTTTCTGTCCGCATTTATGTGCCCAATTTACAATAAAATTGAATAGATTTCTCAGAATTTTGGTACCCTAAATACAATAATGTATGTATATATGTTTGTAATGTTACAATGTATATACATATGTATACTATATACGTATAGGGGAAAAGTGAAATAAATAACAAAACGAAAAAAACATTTGACATGTTGAAATAAGTTTTCCGATTGGAAAAATGCGGAAGTTGAAGAAAATCGTTTTTTGTTTGTTACGAGAATAATTTTATTTATTTTTGTTGTTGAAATGTGTGTGTGTGTGTGTGTTTGTGCGGTGGTATCAATTTTATTTTATGATTTTTCCGAGAAAAATCTCTTTTCATATACATATATGTATGTATGTACATAGGATTTTTGTTGTTGAAAATGGCGTTGGTAATATTTATAGTAGAAACATGAAGTTTGACAGTTAGTATATATGTGTATAGTGGATTTGTGGGATACATATAAATTTTTATTTGATTGTAATCAAAAAGGTATACATATTATGTTTTTGAAGAAAAAAAATTAAGAGCTGAGTTTGATGAGGCATATCCTTGTTATACAAGGATATTTATTTATTTTATTATTGAATGTGATCTATATAGTTATTGTTAAAATACGTTTGAAATGAAACCTTTCACGAATTGAGAATTACTAAATGAACGTAACGCTGTATAATGTACGATCTCTTAAATATAAGGACCACACAGCATTTTTTATGGAATCGCGAGATAAAATACAAATTAAATCTGACTCCGTTACGCTGTTGGGACCCAAATTTGTTTATTTATACCATTACAACAAAACTAATAAGTGATTTGCTTTTGACTGAATTTGATAAAATTTACTTAATGTGAATAAACCAATACTATGAGCTTAATTACATCGACGTTAACGTGCTGGTATAATCTATGTTCACGACTGAGCAAATATTGTATTTCGTCCTTGACGAGATCAATTTTCAGGTCATTATGTAGATCGTCATGACGAATAACTATACCAAGTTTTAAATGCGTTGAATTATTTGTATGTTGTTTTGTTTACAAACCCCTTACAAACCCCTTAGTTGTATTCCATAATTCCAGACAAATGATTGATAGAGGGGGGAGACGATCGCCCTGAAGTGGTTACTGCTCCTTAACTATTTAGTTGGATTTTTGTTTAGGAAAAAAGTTTTTACCCGATTTTTCGTAAAAGGTTTTATTTATTTTCAGGTCGGTACGCAACTCGAGCTAAGATAAAATGGCCATTTAAATTCGACGCAAAATTTAGCTCGTTTGATTAAAATTTTAGCTAAATTTTGACATTTGTGTTTTCAAAGCTGGTTGTAATTAAGATGGGTTATTTTATTACGGAATATTTAATTGACGAAGTCTGTTACCAGTATAGTGATTAGAAACACAGTCAAAAATCCCAAAACCCATGATGCAAATAAAAAGCTATCCTCTAAAATCTTCTATACACAAACTTTTTAGCTCGCTTATTTATATGTAATTTAGTGGAGCGTTGTGGAGACCCCGTTAAAATGTATCTTAACTCTATTGATAATATATTTTAAACTTCTCAATTCTTTATAAAATATGGGCAAACGGAAAATGCATCGAACACGTCGCAACAAAGTATTTATTTATTCACTGTCATTCTATAATTTATACATGAATATATCGTTGATGTTAGAAAACGTATCAACTTGGAATGAACTGCTTTAACCCATCAAGACAAAAAATGTATTTGTTAGGTTTCAATGCTTCATCTGTTCCACTCACTAAAGAGTCTCTTTAAAAACACAATTTATGTCTTAAATGCTCAGGCAATGATGGCACCAATAATTAACATAGATTAATCATAAACAACGCTGATACTGCAATTCGACACAATTTTTAGAAACATCGAAAAAATTTACAACTGAAAAACGTCTCTCTCGAATGCAATTTTGAAATCCGTCATTGGTCAAGACTGGTTTATAAAGCAAAAGCTTATTTATTTTGCCTTTTCTGTATTTAAGTAAGCAACTCTTCTATTTTGTATATTTTCTCATCCAAGAAAATCGTCGACCAGATTTTTGCTCTTCCGGTTATCTTCATAATATTTGAATCATAATTGATGTACTTGATCGATTATAAAATATTTACTATGCAGTGTTCAAATTGATGATTTGGGATTAAACTCCTTACTTCGATTATATATAACTTCTAACCTCTTCAATATCAGCTGATGGAACGATATTGGTCTGTATGATGTTGCTGTTTCATGCGTAGGTTTTCCTGGCTTAGGTATCATGATGACCTAATTAGTTTTATCTAAGCTTTTCTTGGGATTTTTTTTTTTTCAAAATTTGACCTGTTATTAAATCGAATCCTGAAGCTTTTTTGTATTTCTTTTCTTACTTCAGCTGGAGAGGTTAAAACTATTTCTTCATGAAATTAAACAGACTCATCGTTATACGCTTCTTCATCTTGTCCCGTATTCGGTTGAAATATGGTTTCTAGATGCACTATGAATCTGATCGCTTTTTGTTCATTTTTCTGGTCAATTCCTCATCGGCGTTTCTTAGTTTCGAGCTTAGTTTGGTGCTACTTCCTTTTCTCCTTTTTTCAATAAGCTCTGATTTTCACAGTGTCGCCAAATAGAAAAGTTATGTCATAGATCTTCTTTATTGCCCAAAAAGTAACTTTCATTGCTTTGAAATAAATTATGTACTCCACGTAATTCAGTACTATTACTTATAGAGTACAATTTGCTGGTAATATCTGGCTGTATTTTGTGTGTTATATTGCCTAAAGATATGAAGATAATACTCTATAGTCCTATTCAGATCTTTAAAAAAACTTTTTTTTAATTGTTCTGCGCAGCTTTCAGTGATGTAGAAAAAAAAATTATAAAAATTTTGATGGGTCGCATTTATCTTAGGTAGTAAACTTAAATAAAATAATAAATAACCAATAAAAAGAATTATATTTCAGTTTTAATACACAAAACATTCAAAATGATTATGTATTTATGTTATTACAATCATATTTCAAGTGAAAATTAATAGGTCAAAAAAAAATTGCACGCCTTTGGGAAACAATGTCAACATTTAATTTTGGTACGGACTAAGGAAAATAAATGACCAAATGACATTCATATCGAACAAAACCACAACAACATAAAAAGCAAAATCAGTTTTCAATTTAATTCTTAATTTATCGAATTAAATATTAATTTCAAAAGTGTCCGTGATTATAAGTTAAATTATAAAAACATTTTGTGATTAAAAACGTTCCTTTTCCATTTAAATACAAATACAACATAAAAATGTACACAATAAACATGAATTATTGTACTTAATACATCACTGTGTATCCGCCATATTCTTTCTGCGCGATAACTGTCAGAATTCCAGCGAGATTTGAAAACTACTATACTTAATCGACACTATACTATACGCTGAAATATCATACAATTGCGATAAGCTTTCAGATTAGGTGCAAAGAAATGAATTGAAATGGACGATTAATCAAAAATAGCAGATACCCGACTTGGCCATCACAGCGCCGTTACACTCTTACGATGAACATTTGAATAAGGCAAGGTTACATTGTTGAATAGTCCTGCGATTGAAGTTCTCGCGCATATTCTAAGATATCAGGATTTGACCCCAGATATGTATGCCAGTTATAGCATAGCCAATCATATTAGATTTTGCATTTGCACAACAAAAGAACAAAAATAAATTTCTGATATTTCCTATATCATCGTTGTATTGGTGCATTCTATTATTTGTACCTTGTATTCAAACCTGAGAAATTTATGTACTTATGAGAAGTATAGTTTGTTGCTGATGGTTTAGCGAGACGCACCCCGCTATTGTATGTATATATACTGAGTACAGTTAAACTAGAAACTCTTGGTAATAACTCAAGCAATTTAATCAAATTTTGTATTTAAGACTAATTTGTTTAATACTTTAATAATGCGATGGATTTATTTGTATATCAGTATGGCCTGTGGGCTCTACGGAGCCGAATCTATGGCAAATTTAGTTCGCTAAATAGAACCAGTTTTGTATGCGTGCTTAGCTGTTTTCTATTATGCAACTAAATAATTAATTTAAGCCTAATCTATAGAATACTTCGAGCAGAACTTTTAACAGTCACTACAAGGCCTTCTGGTGTAATTATGTATATGTACTAACATATTTTATAAAAATATTCTCTATAAACAACATTTTTCGTATAAACTCTGCCATCATTTTCACCTGCTCACTCGTTTTATTTATGACTACCTTGACATCAGTGAAAGATCTCGCGCCCTGAATGTCACATATAGTTGGGTAAATGAGTAAATACTGGTTTATGTATAGTATATGTAGATACCAATTTTTTAAACATTGCTCATTGTGCTTTGTTTTTGGTGGTAGCAAATGTGAGCCTAATAGCAATTGCAATCTTGCAGTCGTGAATGGTATATTTGGAACAGTAGTTATCAGCTTTATACTTGGCATAAAAGCATCTTAACTTCTAGTCTTCCAGATTTTTCAAATAATTCCAGCATCACCGTACGGACACTATTGACTATAAATCTTATCCTAAATTCATATTCTTGCGATAAGCATAATAATTGCACCAACTTTCAAGATATGTTTGCGTGATGCCATTCCAGGGTTATAAGGTGTATAATAGAATTAAGGTACTGTAATTCCCGACAATTAGCACTTCTTTGTTGATCTGTTAGCAATTATAATATAACTGGCAAACAATTTCTCGTACCGAATTCCTAATTAAAGCAACCACTTGAAAAATTCTCGTTCATTGGCTGATGCCACGCGTATTTTTTAGATAAATGAAGTTTGATGAGGATATTCCAAATTTTGCTTCTCTGAATACAGGATTCGAAAAATTGAATTTTATCTGCCCTTGGCACCACTGGTAATACTTATCTGAAGTCTCCACCGAAAAATTAAATTTTCTCCCATTAAAACGTTGGCTAATAACGCGTCCTCATATTTTATAATAAGTATAGGCGATCTATACAGACCACGCTGCCACTACTATCATCAGTGCCTCATCAAATAAAATAAAAATAAACCAGAACTGGGGCTTTACGTAACCATGTAGATTTTTCTGATAATGGTACTGGGAGGCCGAATAAACGATGGAGTGTTGTTCCTCCATCTATAATAATAATATTGCTATTCTAATCCAAGCAGCTGCGAAAGCTATGTCATTCATTAACTTCAACTATGCCTTCTATCATGGAACCTTTAAATGTGAGCCAAAATTGATTTAGTGATGTTGGTTGGTATAAACAACAAATATATGAAAACAGTTCCCTCAGTTGACGTGGCAGATGCTTGCTCTGCATTTCTTTCATAAGCAGTTGTGACACTCAACTAGATTTCGTGAAAGTGCCACCTTATTGATATAGTTTCCAAAGTTAATCCATGATAGTATGCATATATAAAATCGGCTATGATCATTCCAATCACTTTGGTAATACCTTATTGGCGTGGCGTCTATTTTTTATTAGTATATTTGTAATATTGTGAAATGCCAGTATACAAATATTGGTTAGCATTTTGAATTCGATACTGCAAGTTTATTTTATTCACCCCTTTTTCAAAAACACACATTCTGGAAGCCGTCATCATGGACTGCCAAACGAACAATATTGTATGTGATCAATCATGCTTTTCGTTCGCATGAAGGCACCAAATATACTCTTGTGAGGTAAAATCACATGTTTGCATATGTTACCATTTCATCATATCCTAGTTGATGACCGTCATTGGCGCATCTAACAAATTCTATATATATGCCGATTGCGGAATCACAACCTTTATAGACATATTTAAAAAGGGTATTTCACCGAGCGGACACATGGAACAAATTTCCACATTTATGTGAGCGTTGTATTTCAATAGAAGAAACGGATTGTTTAAGGAATGATATCACGATTATCAATTTGTTGTACTACTAAAAATAGGGAGATCCGCTAACCACTTACATTCAAATGATTTTTCCAAAGTATACAGTTGACATAAAAAAATTCATTCCAGTTCTATATAGAACAAACAATTTATTCTGACCGGCCTGGAAATTTATCATCTTAGCATAGTTTGGAACTCTATAAATTATCTATGTGTCAGCTATGAAAAACTGCTGCTCGTTCTGGGATGAGTTTTTGTATTCCAACTATACCATGTATATGACAATAATGTCTGGGATCTGCCTATATTAAATATTTTAAAACAGTTAGGGTTCTTCACCGCAATTAAGCAATTGTTTAAGTCTATTTAATAATTCCAATAATGTAGAAGAAGTTTATATTGAAAAAAAAACATATAGTTTCGTTATACCATTTACATACAACTCTATTCAATTATAAAACGAATATGAGTATTCAGTGTAGACTGTGCGAGTTCAATTTGAGTGGCCAAGGTGGCACGTTTGAATAAATTTGTAATAAATTAGAAATAAAAAATAGGAACTATTTTAAGTTCGAACTTATATGTTATTTTAATTTTATTTAAAATTTTCCTTTCTGGTAAAACTAGTTATGTTTACTTAAAAAATAAGAAATATATGTACAAACTATCTGCCGATATCAATTTAATGTGGATTAAATTTTGATACACCAAAACAGAGAATCTAACATATTTTCAAATTATAGCATAATAAAACTATTTCTATGTAATAGGTGATTTCTGCCATCTTCTTAAATTGAAAATACGGAAAAAATTCAATAAATATATCTAAATTATTTGTGTTAGTAATTTTGTTTTAAAATTCCCAAAAATAATGGTTTTATAGTTAACTGGTTTCTCGAAAAACCCCCTGAAATATATTCGATAAATTTTCCGCAATCTATTTTTGCGTCATCTATTTTGTTTTATTAAAAATGTGAAATCATCCAATTCAGATAATTTTAATTTCATCGAACAATGTAATATGGTTGTCGATTTGGCTCGTTTGTGTAATAAAGTTTGGCATTCGATAAGTTCGAAGTTATTGCAAGATAATAAAACCGAAGATAATTGTTCATATCTCATTGTTTTCAATTTTATGTGATTTTATTTAGATTAAAGTTTCAAAAAAATATCATAAATATGTGTTATAAGATTATAAATTGTTGAAATACGATTTTTATATCAAAAAGCTTGATGCTATTTTGATGGATATCGCGATAACTCAAATAAAATGACAACTTAAACAAAAAGATAATTCTAATAAATCCGTTAATTAGTAGTTACCCGTAGTTAATAGTATATAAAGCGGTCAGATAAATGAAACTTTGATTAATCTACTAATCTGCATAATAATTTTATTTTTATTATTGCTATTTATATTTGTATAAACAAATAAAATTTCGATACCAAATTTTAGTCAACCTTGCCCGGAACACAAATAATAAAACACACGGAAAATTGTCTAGCGTTGATGCAAGATAATTTTACGTGTGATTTACTATGTGATTATTTGGGACGGTCGACTAAAATTTTAATATAATTTTTTATTATTGTGTATCGTTCCGCGGTTACTGTATTCCTTCTACTCAGGCAGAGAAAAGCAATTTTTGTTTGTTATGTATGCTATTTCAAACTGATTGATAAAATTGATAATTTTAGCATCAAAGTTTTTGTAATTTATTTTTGAAAGTTAATTTCTATTTGGTCGCTAATGGTATAGTAAATCGAAGTCCCGTCCATGGTATAACGAATCATAGTTCAAAAAACTGAACCCGTGGGTAGATCGGCATTAATTAATTTAGAAAATTATGTAAATCTGAAAAATCATTTGCTACGACTATAGATGTTAGTCTAAATAAACCATACACGTAAATAGCTAGCTCCAAATAAATCGAATAATTTATACGACACTGAATTATATAAATGAACTACATTATTTGGTATAAAGTAATAACGAATGCCTAAATAACATTTTCTATAGATAATATATAACTGTACATGTAAACCAAATCATTAAATTGTATATATGAATATGATGTGACGAAATTGACAAACCCTGGTCGGTTTTATTTAGACAAGCGATAAAGATCTTTATACCAAAAGATTAATCAATATCCATATACACATATCCTAATACACAACACACTGTATTAACAAGATAATTCGTCAAATAATTTGCAAAATATTTTCACAAATTGATTATTCTATACATTCATAGTGTTTTTATTTACATGAAAAAAATAACAAACAACAGAAAAGATTATCATAAAAAATCTTATCGTATCGTCGTCTCTATTTTAAAATTTATCATCTCCTAAGTAATTTTACTTAAGATTGTTATCTTACAATTCATTTAACATTTTATTAAAATAAAGTCTTGAATATAAGAAAATAACAACAACAAAAATGTAGTTACAACATAACATTCAAATTGTAAATAAATTTAATATTTAAAAAAATTTGTTGTTTTTGTTTGTTTAAGAAATAAAAATTTTATTTCCTTTCACTAACTCCTTAACTCCTTAAAGCATAAAAGAAAATAAATATATTTAACTAAATTTATCAATAAAAATAACATATTTTCTTATTTTGAATTGAAATCGTTGAATGGATCTCTGCAATATAAAGTTAAAATTTAAAGTACAAAGCCCCAATTTTTGTTTAGTACATCATTTTTTTCATTCTTATTGCCCACTTGCAGTAAGTGTGGCACCAGTAGTGCTCATGTTCTTTATTTAAATTTCATAGCGGGAAAAGTTTAAAAAATTTTTTCATTATATGATTCATGTTCACGGAAAATTAAACTTTCTTTTTGAATGAAAGTGTGGTCAAAATTCTTTATAAATTGCCAACCGGAGGTATCGTTTTCGTCGTGACTGTAAATTTTACTTATTTTTTTATTATTTTTACTTAAACATTAAAAAATAAAATTATTGATAAGTCCAATTGAATGTTTCGTTTTGTTGTTGTTGTATGAAAAAAAAATAAGTAAATTTATTTATTTAAAAATATTTCATGTTACAAGTAAATATTGAGCAGAGGAAAGTTGATTTTTCAGCAAATTTAAAAAAATTAAAATTTAATAATAGCGCATATGCATATATTTTACGTATATTACTTGTTTATTCAATAAAGCTGATTGGAAATTGTTTATAGCAATTATTATTGGAAAATGTATTATGTACATATATAAATATTCCAAGCGGTAAAGTGATAGTTTAAGTAGATTTTATTTATTAACAACTAGATAATAAAATGTAATATCAACATAACCCCGTCGATTTATCACAGTATATATAATAAATATACAGTTATTGCGAATATAGTAGATTTTTTACAAAAATTTTATTCGAAGATGTATATGTATATGAGTCGAGTAGTTTTGTTTTTCAAAAAATATATATAGTGTTGAGTAGAGATAAGATCGATTTATACGATTCGTTATAACAAACAATATTGTATATCAATAAATCACTTTTTGGTTTGTGTTTGTAGACTAAATAAAATAAAATGGAATGTTTTAACTCCTCATTGCTATTTGACTTGGTTTATCATCGACTTAGATAAAATATTACTTTTCATCTGCCGTTTCTTAACAACACACCACGTACTAGACTAGAACAGGGTTTTTGAGTCGATGATCTTAAAGTGACACCGTTATGACTAAGTGGATAAGCAAGACATTTACGTAAAGCCTATATATGTATGTATGTATATAAAGCTAAGTGTCCTCACTGACTCACTCATCTATGCTCTTCTTGTATAGAAAATAAAATAACCGTATACTACTAATAATTTTCTTTAAATCGGTTTGACGCTTTTCAATATGCACCTCTTTCTGAACGTTTAATCAGATTGGATGTGAAACCATGGTTAAGCATGACACATTTGAATAATTATAGTTAAATTATTATAGTGAGTTTCAAACATCATCAATAACGATTTTTTCAGTTATTTGAGTTGCTTTTTGACATTTGAATGCAAAAATAAATCGAAAAATAATAAGAGATTTTTTTTAAATAAATACCAATACATACATACATTATTTAGAGACTGTTCAGCTAGTGGATTTATTGTCCTTTGAAAGCTAAACAGTATCTCTATTTGTACACGGCTACAGGTCCGTCTTTTTAATTGGCCATCTGCACAATGCTCCATGCTAGCCTGCACTAACATGAACGATGGGTCGGCCCATGAGTTCTACATTTCAACAGAGGGTCATAGATGTTTTCAATTTAATCATCGATCGTAATCGGAGATGAAAAATCCCTTTTGCATCCCGCCTCTGTTGGAATTCGAACCCGGTACCGGTCCAAACGTCGCAGCTTTAACCACTGCGCTATTTGCTCGGTGATTAAAAAACTATTATGTGGATTATTTATTTAAAAAATCAATTTTTCTTTAAAAACGAGAAAAATTCCTTTTGAAAAAGTTAAAAAGTAAATCATGCTCTAAAAAATAAATTTAAAAAAAAAAGTTCGTCAAAAATAATGACATTTTAAAAATTAAAAATTTAGAAAACAAGTTTTCAAGTTTTATTTGAAGTTATAGTCTTTGATAAATTAAAATCAAATTGATCATCAGCGATGTTGAATGATTTTGCTAATCTGGATCAATCTTTCTGAGAAGGACGTTACCAATAAATGCAGCTTTCAAAAAATGTTTTCGTTTTCAAGGGTGGAAACTTTATAATCCTGACAGAAGTACTTTAATAACTTTGGATTTCTCGTTTCCAATTATTACATATTGCAAACGGTTTGTTAAATTGTGATTGAAGAGGCTTCAATTTCACGTTTATATCTAAAGTATTTACTTTGATTTCAAGTATAGTTCAAATTCATTGCTATATTGTAGGAATGTGTTTTTGTCCGCCAGAAACATTTTTTAGGTACCTTAGGCATTTATTTATTTTTAAGATGTGGCCGAGTAGATGTTTCCGATAAAGGCGGCATCCAGCTGAATACGTTTATTTTCTAGGGTGCACATTTTATATTCTTTTGCAACTTGTTGAATATGGTGGTAAGCGAGCAACATTTTGATGGAAAGGTATATTGGGTCATACTACTAGCCCGTTTTTTTAAACAGGAATATCAGAAATTTTTTTGAACGCTTTCAATTCTTTTGATGTGTGCATCGTAGTAAGGATTCCAAACGATTGCAGCATATTCCACTTGAGATCTTACATAAGCGAAATATAGTGTAAATAAAGTTTGAATATCCTTGAAGTCTCCAGTCCAGCGCTTGACAAAGCCAAACATGGTGTTTGCTTTAGCAATACAGTTATCGCTGTGTCCGTTGAAACCAACGTTTTCAACGAAGGTGGCTTCCAAATCAGTAATCTCTTGTAATTCTTTGAACTTTATTTTCATTAATATAATACGCTTTAATTATTGGATTCTTTTTACGATGAAAAGACATAAGTTTGCATTTCTTGATATTTAAGAGTAATGAGTTTTGATCACTTTTATTCACAATTTTTTGATTAATTTATTTACAAACGTGTGTTACCATTTTTCACATCCGCGCAGAACTATCAATTTTATACATGCGTTCATTATTATTGTAGTGTTTGTTGACAGGACGTAGCCAATAGGTCTTCCTTGCCCCCTATCTTTCCTGCGATACAACCAAGATATACGAATTTCTCGGCAATTTCTATGAATTCTTGTTGTGCTGTGATTGTGTTCAGTCTCATTGTCAACCACGTTCTCATTTTGTTAACAATTGAATCGCTTTCTATTAATTTCATTAATAACTTGCAATTTTTGTTGATTGCAACTTTTAATTAAAAACAGTTTATGATCCATTTCGATATATTTTTTGTGACCATCGTGGAAGTTTTTTTATATGCTGCTGACAAAATAAGTAACTGAAATGAATTTGGATGATTTTCATACTTTCCAATGCGCAAATTGAAAATAAGGAGTATTTAGAACATTTAAAATAATTTCTCTTTTAATAGCAGTTTTTTTAAGATTGCGCTAGTCTAGTCCTAGTTTACACCAACCCGTAACTGAAAGCCAACGACAATTCATATTGCCTATAATTTAATGTTGTTGAATTTTATTTAAATTTGAAATGTATTGAATTGAATAGAAAATATTTGTGAATCAATCTTTAATTCAATTAACATTTTTTATTTAACTAAAACTCTTCAGTATAGTAATCTAGTTTAGTTTTATATAGGTCCCTTTTAAATTGTGATTTTAATAATTTCAACCTTACAAATTACGTATGGTACGATGGCAAATATCCGGCACTTCGACTTTGTATTACAAATGTGGGATGAGAAATTTGTAAAGTAAAGTTCCATTTCGTTTGTGCGGCTCTGGCCCAATTAAAGTTAATTGGAAACTAGCTTTGGCTAAACATCGCGACCTCTTTACCTTCGAGTCCGTATACGGTACGCAAGGAAATGGGGTCACTGCATAGCAAAAAGTGGTGTCGGGAATAATGTTCCAGCAACAGCTCTACAAGCAATATTTTGTAGACTATTATGTTTCACTGTTGAAGCGTTTAGATTATAGTAAACCCACCGATTTATATATGGAAAGATCTTCTACATTGCCAAAATATGGCAGTAGCTTTTTGGAGTTTGCAATCAAGATGATATTGCCAGGAGAGTTTGCTAACTAAGATATCACCAAGGTTACATCTGGTAATCGGTCTCCCAGAGAAGAAATAGATAAGTCCAGACTACTTCTACGCTTAGCTAGTAAAGATAATTAAGTCAGTCTTAGACGGGTTGACCGCGGCGCAGAACGCATCGACAATAGTTCAGGCATGATGTGATAAGTCAGATAAGACATTCAGGTATACGTCTGGTGCTGTTAAAATAAGATCATCAACATAGCTCTGTGCAATGAAGACAGATTGCTGCAGCTTAATAAGGAAATTGTCAATTACCAAAAGTCACAGCACATGTAACAACACACCTCCCTCAGGACAGCATTTGGCAATTTTTAGTAATCGTAGCAAACGAAATACTATCAAAACTTCCCGCTATATCCAGGGAAGTACCTACAAGAATGTTATGAGAATGTTATAATTTAAAGAATTTATTAGGAACGAGTCATACAAAGCTGGCAATTTGGATTATTATACTTAAAGCTGGGAAGTTACCTGTACTCTCAGTAACATGCAACATGCTTACAGAACTGGCAAGTCCTGTGAAATTACTCCATGCATGAACTGGTAACTGGGAAGATCACATAATAAGAAAGACTTTCTAGTAGGTACTTTTTTGGACATTGCCGAAGACATTGACAGTACGTCGTTTTCTACGATCACAAGTGTCTGTAATAATTTTGGTATTGACCAAAGCATTGTTAAATTCACCGAATGAATTAAATTCTATCTCACATAATTGAGTCTGAGTTGGATGGCTCATCAGAGTACTTCAAAGTGGCTAAGGGCTGTTCGCAAGGACGAGTATTCACACTTGTATTGTGATTCTTGATTGTTAATCGAGATGGTAAACTCTCCCGGGTATTTCGCCTTGAATATAAGCTACAAAAATACTTACCAATCCAGAAGAGTCTCTGTCAATTCTAAGAGTTTTACCTTTACTGTACTATGTTTCAGTTGTATGGTGGCCAGTTGTGAAAATAACTTCTTCTGTAGTAAATTTGATTGGACAGCCTATATAGGGCTATAACTGGTGCTATGTCTTCTATTTCTCTTCCTACTATGGAATCTATTCTGTGTTTTCCGGAATTGCAGTCATTCATTCTTGGCATAGCGTGTTCTACAGCCTTTCGACTAAAGTGCATTAGCATGGAATGCTTACAGTACATGTACGTAGTATAGACTTATCAAGAATCTCTTGATAGGTATAAGCCATATATTCCAGTATTAGATTGAAATAGTGAATGACAGGCCTAAAATTCTTTCTCTGTCATTTTCTCCTCGAGAGAATTGTGTCGGAATTTCTATAAACAATTGTCTTAGTCGATAATCTTTTTTGCGGATGGCTTTCGTTCAGAAGTCAGTGCAGGTTGTCGATTCTACTATCCTAATTACGGGCATAGATTCTTGTAAATATTGTACTGTTTTTCAAGCTGAACTAATTGCGCTCGTACAAAGTCGATTGAGTTGTTTAATTTTAGTGATTTATTCGCTGATCGTAAAGCTCAATAATAATACAAACTGGTCAAAGATTCAAGGGTTATGTGAGTGCCTGCCCATTGAGACGTTGAGAGTAATCACGTTGCTGACTTCTCCGCAAACGCTGGGTCACGTATTAAGTTTGTTGGACCCAAACCAGTAACTGCTCTATCCTTCAATGGTGGTAAGGGCGCTATTTTAAAACTGAGACTGAAATGGCGTTCTACTACTAGCTGCCGAAAGGCAAAACGGTTCATTATTGATAATTTAATTTAGATAATTGCAAAGTATGAAAAATTTATTTTGTGGGATGGATTAAGTTTGTACTTTGCAATAAATCCAAATTGATAAGTTTTTTTTTGGTAGAATAAAGTCTTGATCTATTCAACATTTTCCATGAAGTATGACAGAAAAATTTAAAATATTTTTAAAATATTTAGAATTTGAATCCTCATACCCCACTATAACAATGTCAATGATGGGGTTTATTGTAATCGTAATCAAAAATAATAATCGTACATAAAAATCGACAAATGCAAACTTCATAATGTTTCGAAAGGTCAGATAACGTTATGTTTAAAATCATAGAAAGTATTAAAGTTAAACCGATTGTGCAAGAAATTCAAATGACAAATAACTGAATACCACGGACTGAAAAGTAGAAACTCTTAATATCGATTGATATAAAACATTCAATTTACAAATGATCACCAACGCTATAAAAATATATTAATAATGTATGTTTAAGACATCTGAAAGCTCAGCATTTTTATTGTAATGTAGATTGTCAAGCTTAACTTCAGGATAAACCAAATTACGTATTTGCAAAATTTCAAAACTACTTTTACCTTTAACATTCACCTGAACTAATCGTAACAATATCATAAAACTAACAATATATAAATTTTCTTGGTAAACGATACCAGTCCAAAAAGGTCAAATCTTTGTGTACATATGTACATACGTTTTATTTCTATCCAAACATCAATATTGATTTCCTATGGTATATGGATAAAATGGATTAAACTCGTTAACATAAGAAAACATTCCAATCTATTTAACCATGAAAATTCATTTATCGTACATAATTCGTTTCCAGTGAATTTATTGATGTTGATCATGTATTTTGGGTCATCATCTTATGTTGTACTTTCTTTTTTTTTGCCATTTGATGTGGCAATGTAAAACATATCAAAATTTAATTAGGAGGCAAATCACATCCTATGTGGCATGTTTACAACCTAATTTATGTGCGTCGTGTGCATTGGTAGAATAATATTTCAGTTTTTTTTTAAACCTCTGTTGAATTTCTATGATATAGGTGGATTTTGAAATACATATATTTTTTTAACCAAACACAACCATCTGTTCGTTTATTATTGAACTTTGTTTAGACACTTGTTATAGTATTACATACAAACCAATAAACAAATTTAAAAGTTCTACTTTCAATAATCATTACGATTTTTTGCGCGTACATATTCTCAAGGAAATTTAAGTTGTCTACACATTTTATATGGAAAACTGGAAAAGTGGATTTTATTACAATAAAACCATTTTAATCCATAAGTCATGGCAGATTATACTAAAATGTTAATTATATGTATATCCACTTGTTAATAAAAAAAAATTACTGATATATTTTTACTTTGAAAGGAAAATAAAATTGGTTATTGCAGCAGCATTCAGCAAAACACATTCAACAACTTTCGCTTTCCAATATTTCTTTGCATATTCATGTAAGCGCACACAACTCAATAAATTCTTTAAAATAAAACGATATGTACAATATTGCGAATATAAATTGTAATTCAATTATATAAATGGTTTTCTCTTTGTTTTATTCTCGTTTCAGGATATTACCAACCAGCAGGACCACTAATTTCATCACATTTACTACCATCACAACAGAGTTCTGGCAAAGGGCTATCATCACCATTAGAAAATGATACTTTAAATTTACAACAACCACCCCAATCAACATCGGCCGCAGAAAGTTCGGACAGTGATGTTTTAATAACTGGTGGTGATTTAACTCCAAGACCACAAACATTCCGATATGGACCGCAAGCACCAGGTCCCTATTCAAGACCAATACATCAAATGCATTGCCCGCCATACCCGCCAAGTTATTATTCACCGTATAGTCAACATCCACAGGATATGTGTTACTCGCCACCATATCAACCGTATTATCCGGCAAAAGTATATCCAGCGGCAGGACCGTATCGACGATATATACCCGGAACATATTACCAAGTACCTCCGAATGAATTATATGAACCGCCACCATCTAATCCGCCGCCACCAAGTGGATCCCAAATAGTTCCGGCTGGACCAAGCGGTCCACAACACATGGAACACTATCCGGGACCTCCATACTATGGTTATAGTCCTGGTGCGGCACAGTGTTACTCTCGAGGTCTCCAACCTTATATAGGTAAGTTATTTATAGTATACGAGTATATATATAAACCTACGTATGAATAATAATTGCCTATTAGCATGTGGGCTTTTTGAAAATAAGAAAATTTGTTATTCAAACAAATTTAACATTGAAACTTATGATGACGATGAGGTGTCATCTTTATTGAACAAAATTCAAGATAACCATGGATATTAAGATCGTATAACACATAATCTAGAATAGAATTCTTTTTTATTTTTGGAATATTTACAGAAACACCCTACCCAAGCAATTGTCCTTGTCCGATGCAATCGTGTCCAAAAAACGTCCATACTGGGCCTCTTATTGGTAGTAATACTAGTAAGGGCCCAGTTATTGGACATTTAGGTAATAATAGTAATAATAACGGTAATAATAGTGTAACAAATAGTACAATAGACGCTACATTAGCAACGTGCAAAACCGAAGATCAATCACCGGTGATTGTAAAACCAGAAACAACATTTCCATCAATATTTCATGATAACTCAACGACTAACGATCGTAAAGATCTATTCGAAAAAGTAGCTTTAGCACCTCTACCCAATTACAGCATTAACAGTAAAGTGATGGAACCAGAAATTAGCGTATCACCTGCTCGGGGATCGACTGGCCTGCCTGTGGCCCCGCCAACTCAAATAACAGCTGCTCAACCGGTTGAACAAAATATCGTGCGTAAAGCACGTATAGGTAAAAATATGGTTCGTGAACGTCAACACACACATATGATGTCGTTTCACACGCAACAAAATCACGATAATCAAATTTCATCGATCCATTGCGGTGGTAATACCATCACAAATAATAACATCAATTGTCTCAATAATACTAAATCAAATGATCATGTAACTAGCCAACCGATAAAACAGGAGGTGGCGGACATTATTAAAATTGAGAATGTTAAAGAAGAAAAGGATGAAGTGATTATGATTATTGATAAGCCCGATGAGGAAATCGACGAGAAACCAAATGTTGTAAATTTAATCGATGATCAAAGCGATCTTGACAAAGATGAAACGCCTGCACAAGCGGATACGGTAGCGCCATCAAAACGACGTCGTTTACTACTGGGGGGCGGTGGTGGTGGTACAAAGACAAATCACACATTTAGTATAAAGAAAACATCGTTCAAAGGTTATAAAAATTTAATCAAACGAACTGAACATAAATCGTATTTGTCGACCGCACCAAATAACTATCCGACAAAATTGGACAGGACATCGTATAATAATAGTAAAATGATGCAACGGTTTAATGTTAAATCGGGCAAAATTGGTAAACATCGTATGCTGATGAAAGTCCGTAAAGTTGTTATGGTTCCTAACAAAAAATCAAAAATTATTAGCATTAGTAATAGTAATACAAATAATAGTAACAACAGTACCAGTAATCATAATAATAACAATAAAATTAGTAACAACAATAATAATTTTAATAATAAAACAAATAGTACTAGTAATGTTAATAATAATCAAAATAGTAACAATAATAAATTGATAACAACAAAAGAAACAAATAACGAGACATTAAAGGAAATTTTAGAAAAATCAAACGATTCAATACCTGAATCGATAGCAGCACGTGGCTATTATTCCGAATCGGAAATTATCCAAACAAAAAAATTAAAATCGAAAAAATCGTCCGAGTCACGATCCAAATCGGAATCGAATAGAAATAACAATAAAACTAAGAATAGTAATAACGTTGAGGACAGTACGAACATGGATTCAATTGAAACAGTTCCAAGCATTGCTCAAAATGGTGGTAACACAAATATTGAAGAAACTGTTATCGGTATTAACAATAGTGGTAATAATAAGATGATATCCCAAACAATTCTCAACGACGACGACGACGATGATGATGATGATGAAGCACCACTCAAAAAGCCTAAATCAAAGAAACAGAAACAGGGTAAAAAATCGAAAAAAATCAAATCAAATAAGCAAAAATGTAAACAAAAATTAATTATTAGTGAAAACGTAGAAAATAATAACAACAACAATAACATCAATAATAATTTAATTGCGTGTGATAAAATTAATAATAAAATGAAACAAATCGCTACAACAAATAGAACATTCGCCTCTGTAGCATTATCGAAACGTAATCGTTCACGAACACGTAAATTTTCCAATAAAAAACGGCATCGTGTGAAACAAGTCGAGCATGTGGAAGAGGTGCTGATGCCACGGCGAATAAATTCAATACCAAAATGGAGTAATGGATGGTCATGGGAGGGTGAATCATTTCAGGGCAAAGTATTTTTAAATGTAAGTGAATAATTTTTTTTAAATCATATTTCGCGGTTAGTAAATGTAAATGTATAATTTGCATTTTGTTTTTGTTTTTTCAGAGTGATGACGCTCCAGTTTTGAGAACATGTTACCCGGCTATGCGACACAGTGAAGGTGATGTTATAAGGCCACGAGATTGCGTTTTATTGCGAGCTGGTGGTAAAAGGTTTGAATTACCTTACGTAGCGAAGGTGGCTTATTTGTGGGAAAATCCGGAGGATGGTAAGCACTAATATTTTTTATATAAATAAAATGTACACGTGTTTTCATTAGATACGATAGGTATAAGTTAGGTTAGGTAAGGGTGGCCGTCCTAGAGGACTAGCATAGACACATAGTTCGTCCGTAGCTATATCGCATTTGAGCTACCTCCTCTTCACTCGTTAAACCATCCTGAGCTTACTAAGAAGCGTTTAACTTCCCGGACCCCGATCTTACTAAGATCCGAGAGATCGTTCAATGGGGAAGTGCCCATAAATTTTGTTCTACTGTACGCTAGACTAGGACAGGTGCAGATCAAATGGAGCACACTTTCCTCCTCCTCCCCATCACCACAGATGCGGCAGAAGCCATGAGCAAGGACACCCAGTCTGCTCGCATGTATCCCAATGAGGCAATGTCCCGTTATAGCTCCCACGACCATACCAATATGGTGCCGTCGAAGCGATATTAGTTGGCCTAATCTGGACCAGTCAAGTCCAGGCCAGATCTGCCTGGTTATTACACACGAACTGGCGTTAGACCATCTAACGTTCGTTTCTTTTATGGCTTCTTCCTGAAGCAGCAGTTTACATGATACGATAAGTATACTTCTTTATAAATCTTTTTGATCAAATACTCATTAAACCACCAATTTCAATTGTTTGTTCAACTAAATGATTCTATTCCCCTTATCTTTTTTATCACTAACGATTTATCATAATGAACATTATTAAATAATATGATTGACTTGTGACAGTTACTTTCTTCTATTACCTGATAATTTTTTATTTTAATTGATGCTATCGAGTAATATAAAATTACTTTTCATTTAAATTATCACATCGATCATGCGAAACGATGAGTTCCCATTGGTTTATTGTTGTTTGGGAATATTGTTAACGGTTTTCATAATCGAATTATAAATACACTTACAATAATTAGTGATCGTCGCAATTTCAAATTAAATTAATGCTGCGTGCCTCACGCCAATATTTTAGGCTAAATCGCCAACTTTTCTAAATTTATGATTACTTATGCTATTAACCAAGTAGTCGGTGGTTTGTATCCTCTAAGGCCACTGCTAAAATCTAAACAACTGTCAAGTGCCGTGAACCTGAAGCTTTATGAAGCGTTGATCAGGCCCGTTATTATGTATGAATGTAAAAGTTGGACGTTGACGGAAGAGTACGAGAGATGGTTCTTTATATTTGAATGAAGAATCATGCGCGTGATTTATGGCCCAAAACTCGAAGAAGATCTGTACAATATTGAGATGAGAGCTCTGAAGAATAGTCACTGTGATGAAGTGCCTGGCATTCTTGAGTCTGGCGGTACCACAAAACTGAACCGTGGTAGTACCGGGCTTTGGGCCCGGTATATTTTAGCTGGCTAAAGCTCCGGGTTCCGGCGTGATGGTTTCCAAAGCATGTCTGGAGCTAGATTAACGGCAGGAAGGATACAAATGAGACATCAGGTCCCCAGTACTTTTCCGTTTAACTAATCATCACGGTGAAGAGGATCCTACTCCATTTCACCCATCTTCACGCAGATAAGAGCAAGCATGCTGTGTCCGGGTAACACACACAGGCCTGAATGAAATTTGTCACTAAAATCACCATAAAATCTGTCCTGCCAGCCGTCAAAGACGCAAACAACCGGCTGGTTCTAACCAAGGTATTAGAAGAAAGAGCGAAACAAACAAAAATCACAGAAATGTTTGGATCGAGGGAAACAACACAATCTCAAAGAATATTACAAAAGATAAAAAACGTTTGAATTGAACGAACAGGATAAACAAAATGTCTAAAACGTTAATCAAAAATGAATTTAATACATATCGAAATTAAAAAAATCAATAAAAATAAAACTCATCTGAATTTCGATGCTTAATTCTCTAGTAGGCGCAGTGGTCGTTGTAGGCAACGATGGCTCCACGGTGTAGAGAGCGACTTGGCTTCTTGAGATTGTCCAAAACAATATGAAGATCACGCTCAGGATCGAAGCCGCTGGAGCATTGTTTAAATAATTTATGCTGTGTGCCGTAATCGACTAAACTAAAGTAAGACGTGCTAGTTAATATATGGCTGGGAGACGTCCGGTTTTGGGAAGGACTTTCCGTCCGTGGAGCAATTTGTTCTTTCTGAAAACAATGTTCTTTCCAGTTCTTTTTAAAATAGTTTGGTAACTAGACTACTCTATTTAAAAAATAAAACTATCTAAAACAAACGACCAATGGCCGACTCTGGAATATGTATAACTAAAAGAAAACTGGAGAAATGTTAAATCAACCAGAGATAGAAAATGCTTCTCTATATTTGGGCATTTCAAACAAGAGCGAATACACGATCTAGAATTTAAATTTTCTTAGAAATAAATAGGTTTATTGTACCAGGAAGCACGATCGAATGCAATAAATTCCTTTTTTGAACCTGATAGTACTGTAAACCTTAATAAATGGATTTTTGTGATTTAAGCTCAAATTTTTAGTAACTGTGGGCCTCGCAAGCCAGAGAATTTTTTCAATTTGAAGTAATGACCGTATTGGAAATTCCAAAAAATTAAAATTTACTGGATTCAATTTATTGTTGAACTTTATATTAAATTCTTCATAAATCCTTCGCATAACTGGAGAGCCTAGAAACTCAAAGAGATATTTTATTAAGTAGTGAAAATAATTTTTATTTTCTGGTCCAGAAAAAGGTTCGCAACCTAAGAGAGAAATAAGAGCTGGAAACCAAGAAAATTGAAATATGCTTGATTCGGTTAATCTTTTAAATAACTCTTATTTGCACAAAATTTAAGCGCAGAACTTGAATTGCCGCTTAAATTTTATAATTTGACTCAATTTCTATTGTCCTATAGTTCAAAAAAATGTTGAAATTCTAGGGAGAAATTAAAATTGGAAATCACGATAATTAATTTTTTTTAGATTTAATTGAACTTTAAATTAAATTTAATTTTGGTTAGAAACCAAATAATTCGAAATTTTTTTATAATCCGTCGAACTTTTAATTAAATCCTCGCATATCTGGAGAGCCTAGAAAGGCATAGAAATTTTCTACTTTGAAGCCATTTCCATTTTCAAGCCATTTAGATTCAAGAAAATTTAAATATGTTTGTTTCGGTTGAACTTTGAATTTAACACTTTGTAAATTTCGGTCTATTCATTCAACTAAATTTCCCACATATTTTATTAAGCTAAATTATTTTGCGTTAAATTTAATTCTGAACTTTAAAACTTTTGTACATTCGAAAGATTTTTTAGAATATTAAACCGGTTTTAAAGTCATTAGTCGATTTAAATTTAAATTTTTCAAGTTTTGTACAAATTGTAGTGGTGGCCCATCGCGATGCGACGAAAATTTATAATATTCCATATGTAGTTCCTTTCTAAAATATTACAACAAAATTTTTCTTGTATGTTTAAGTTAGGAAATATTACTCAAATTACAACTTTTGAAACGTCGCAATTCATCACTTGTTTTTCTATTACAATCATTGAATAATACCAAAAACATAAATTTAAATCAAAACTTATTTTCAATTAATGCCGACTTATTTTAATCTGCGTCAATGAACGAAATTCTTAAAACCGATGAACTATTTATGAATAAATTGGCAATCAAACTGAAAATGAAGATCAAGATGATAACCACCATAACTACAATAATACGATTACAGAGGCAGATAATTCAACTTGTATAAAGAACTTGAGAAAAACATTAGAAGAAGCAATAAACCTATACCACGAGACCTAAGGCAATTTCGACGTCCAGCCCTAGACAATTATACAAAATTAGAGCAATTTGAAGTAATTTAGCATTCAAAAACAGATTGCCCGAAAAGATAGATTGTTCGAAAAGGCACTATTTACTGCCTGTCTTAAGACATATCTTCTTAAAAATCAATAAAAATCTAAAGTTTTTGAAAAATTGTTCTTTAGCTATAATTAACTCATCGTTGTATGTAAGAGTGCACATCTAACGATTCTCAAAGTTAAATACGGCTTAGCATGAGTAATATTATATAAACCTCAAGGGATTTTTTACGATTTAAGTTTTCCCGAGAATTATTGACAAACAAATTTCGTTGAAAAATTCGATTTCTCGAGAAACAAATTTCGTTGAAAAATCTCAAACCCAGAGATTCCAGTACTGGCCATATCATCTTTTTCTCTATTTGTGCAATATATTATTGTAGGTAAATTGATCCGTGAACAAACTCTTCATATTCCAATCTTGTTGAGACTAGACTTCATTAATTGTTTTTCCTTTCGCATTTGTGAATGTGCGATTTAATGAAATTTAATTTGATGAGCTCAAACTGCGTGAATGAATGAATCAACGCTGGTTTGAACAACTTCGAGGAAAGATGCGAGAGAGATCGCGAGGTCTTAAACAAACAAAATGTAAAATCTGCATCAGTCGCGAGTTTGTTCACAATTTCTAATTGGACCAAGATATTTGAAAGAATTAAATTTTGCAAAATTGTTTCCATTTTTTGTTGACTGAGAAAGTAAATGGGACATTCGAAACAAGCTCTCTAGATATCATTGATTTTGCTTACAAAACCAATAGTATGGCTCTTCATTACTTACTCATAAAACCAATAGTATGTCTCTTTATTACTCAATTTGTAAATGAAGACGCTATCAGCCAGATTAACTTGATTTCCTATTTTGAATTAATTAAATCAAATGAACACGAGATAAATATGCGTTTAGGAGAATCACAATTACGATGAAATGACTTAATTGTTCGTTTTTTAAATGCACCACTGACTACTGATATCTTGGGTTTATATGAATGTGTTGTTAATTTTTATCTTGTTCAATAATTTAATACACATTAAAAGTTATTTCAGTATAGGGAACATATTTTGCGGTCGCAGTTCTGCTCTTCCTATCAAACCGACCCTGCAATATACTGTTTGTCGCGCGAGCTTAGTTATTTCCCCCTGTATATCTTGTAAACTTTACTTCTCTCTGTTGTCTTCTGTTATGTGTTCTTATTTTACACAACTGTCTTGAAAGTTTGTATGTCATCCTCAAGATATGTCCTCTAGGGGTTGTTTGAATTTGATCCGATCCACCTTCTCTTTCTAGTCAAACTCAAATACTAAATAGAAAATAAATTTTGTTAGACTTCATCAAAATATCTCGATAAATTGAAATAAAAAATAACAGTCCAAATCATAATGTATTTTTTTCAGCACACACATTTATTTAAGCTATTACAGATTACCTCAAAATTGTCGATTTATTTGAAATTTGAATATTTCAGGTGAAATGATGATGTCACTACTATGGTATTATCGGCCAGAGCATACCGAACAAGGACGACAACCAATCGATTCGCTTGATGAAGTTTTTGCGTCACGACACAAAGATCACAATAGTGTAGCGTGTATTGAAGATAAATGTTATGTGTTAACATTTAGTGAATATTGCAGGTGAGATCACATAATTTAATACATATGTGTACACGAAATTAATTAAAAATTAATTTTCAATAAAAAAAAACAGATATCGTCGTGAAATAAAAGGATTTCAAGAAGGTATTGAAGAAATACCATCAATTGTACCTCCACTTTATCGTGAAAGTAATCGCCAAGTGCCACCAAATACATCTCCTGAACTTGTTATGTTTTGTCGTCGAGTTTATGAATTTCGTTTAAAAAGACTTATGAAAACACCTAATTAAATATTTTATTAACTTATATTTTACTAATTATTAAAATTATTTTATTTAAAAATAACCTTAAAAACATATACATACATACATAAAATAGATTTTGTTTTTTGAAATTTTTTATTTGTTATAATTTTAATTATTTTGTTACTATTTACTAAAAATTAAACATATCCGTACTTTGTAATTTAATTTAATTTAATTTTATAATATTACTTTGTTTTTGTTTTATTTTATTTTATTTATTTATTTTATTTTTTTATATAATTAATATTAATAAAAACTGATTACACACACATACACAATACACAACAAAACAAAAAAAATTAAATAAAATGCATTTAACTAGTCTTTATACAAAAAAAAACAATAATGATTAAAACATTAAATTAAAATAAAAAATTCTAATATATAGTCAATTAAATTAAAAACAAAAATACTAAATCAAATTAAATTAGTTTTCATTATGTTTTTTTTTACTATATAATTTTTTTTTTGTATTATTTTATTTGCAAGATTGAAATGGAAAAGTTGCCAAAATATAAAAAAATATTTTTTAAAGAATATTAAATTTAATTATTATTATTATTATGATTAGACTGAAAATAAAAAAAATAAAAAATATATAGATTTTCCAATGGACAATAAAATTATTTTGGTGTTTAAATTTTATTAAATCTTATATTTGAATTTCGAATCAAAATTTTTACGCACAAATTTAGCTTTTTGCAGTTTTTTTTCTGTTTATTAAAAATAATTTTCAAACGATGAAAAAAATGCTGAAAGAATAATTTAAATTCCAGTTAATTTAAAACGTTAATAATTAATAACTATTATTTTTAATTTAATTAATTTTCATTCCTTCTTTATTATAATATATATTTTTATAATACTATTATTTAAATATTAATTAAAATAAACTGAGAAAATAAAAAATTTATAAAAATAAAAACAAAACAATTGTACCTTTATATATTATATTACTATATTTATAAAAGATAATATTTAAAAACTAAATACAGACAAACAAATATTATATATTTAAAATATTTAAAAATATATAAAAAAAAATTAGTTAAAATATAGTAATTTCGTTTATTGTTTTATGTTTTTTTTATATAAATAAATAAATTTAAAAAAAATAATATACACACAATTATTAAAACAAAATAATAATAAGTAAAAATAAATCAGTAATTTATATAATTAGGTTACATTTAAAAAAAAAGGAATTCTTTATTAACAACAACAAAAATAAAGATTAAATATTTAATGGGAACATTTATTTGTATATTATTATTATTAATATTAATTTTTAATAACAATATTATTATTATTACATTTAACAACAAAATATATATAAATATATTATACACAATTTATCATTTAATTTATATATACATACATTTTTAATCAAATTTAATATTAATTATATAATATTTAAAAGAAAAAAAAACTAGTTTTTAAAATTAAAACTAAATTTTTTTTTAAAAATAGTCATTATTTGTATAACAAAATAAATAATTTAATAAAAACATAAAAAAATTAATTAACACAAGAAATAAGAAACGTTAAGTAAAAATACGGTAAAATACTAACAGGAAAGTAAACGTAAAATAAACAGTAAACAAATTTAATTATTGAAATTAGTAAAAAATAATAAAAAACATTATGTAAATAAATAAAAATAAAACCATTTTTTTTTTTGTTTCTAAAAGTCTTTTTTTTAAGTTACAAAATGGCTTGTTAAAAATTAATATTAATTTAATTTAATAAAAATATGATATACTCGTAAATGCGAAATAAATATGATATCAATTAACGACGTGGCATACATTTATAGAGATTTGGCGTTGCTAAACATCTGATAGTCTGCCGGAGATGATTACTTTCTGTAAAAGCATATGTATCGAGAATCGTTAGGACGCATGTATAATTTTAATGTTTACTAGAATATCATCTGGTACCTGTGAGATGCTCCAATTTTAAATGAAATTTAAATTTCAAAATTTAATTCTACGGACGCCGCATAAAATTCGATAACTGAATTTTCAAATATCTCATTAATCTAAAGAAGTTAAATCTGACAGTCGCATTTCCGTTTTGAATATTTATGGTTAAGCTACAACATTGATGGCATTATCATAAGTGCCTGTGTTTCGCGGCCGGTGTATAAAGGCCACGATAAAGATAATTGATCGTCCTTCTGCACTTAAGCTCCACGTGATCATCTAGCAACTAAAAATACTGTCAAATATTAATATTAGAGGCTCTAATGCATTCGCTATTACAGTAAGTAAATATCTCCTGTAGATCCTGAAAAATTTGGTTGGCAACGAACAATCAATCACCCTATTT
Source organism: Tipula unca (assembly GCA_951394425.1). NCBI lineage: Eukaryota > Metazoa > Arthropoda > Insecta > Diptera > Tipulidae > Tipula > Tipula unca. Next base: position 60,408,650 of record OX596380.1, read on the forward strand.
AATTAAACAAATTATTTTGTTTTGTTATGTCATTATTTTGTATCGATCAATTTTTGATAAAATTGTACCACTCGTATCTTTATATTTTTTTATTATTCCCATATTAGAATGACGTAAAATCTAGAATGCCGCCATTGTTTATGTCGATTTTTATTTTTTATTTTTGTAGTAACTACCTTGGGGTGAGTTTTTATATATTTTATATTTATTAAATAGCTGCAAGTAATCCAAAGAGTAAATATTTGAACGGCGAATACTATTGTAGAGAATTTTTTATAAATTGGTACAGTGAAAATTGATGTCGCGTGTATCCTATATCTGAAATGCGGCCGGGACCCCTTATAGATCTTAACCATAGTATTTTTTCCCATAGGATATGTCCTACTGGACAAAATCAATAGGCTAGTTAACCGGTAATTATGGTTTCTGAGGTTTTTATTAATATTTAATTAGTTACAATTAGGGCAAGAAATTTGGTGATGGAGCCAAAAATTATTAGGTTTATGATTTGTTTTAAAATTTGACATAAATTTGAGAGTAGTATCTAAATCAGGATGTGCTCTACACTACAGTACATTTAATCGTTTTAAACAAAATGTGAATTTCTTGAGCTCAATTGAATATTTGGTAAGCCCTTGCTGAACACTTCGTATATTAATAAAATTGATGTTTAGTTCAGGAGGCTAACATTCTTTAGTGCAAATTCGAAGAATCCCAAATAGAATTTAATTATGTCCACATTTCATATAAGTAAATCACGCTTTAACATGACGCCAGTTATGAACATGTAATAATTTAATTAGGACTCGAGTGTTTAAGGTCGCCGACCAAACCAGTGTAGTCTCCGATGGTGGCACTAAAAAAGAACGACACTTTACCTGACAACAAAGATTATTGATATTATTCTAAGAGGATTGATTCTGCCTAATTAAATGTCGGTTCCCTCAAGAGATCAATTATAAATGAAACACGTTTCCCATGTACAAAATAAAACTCTTAAAAACGAATTTAAATGGGAAGCGACTATACTCTCCGCACGATAATTTAAATTTAAATTACTTGTCACTCATTGAACTACGAGTATAACGAAGTGGCTGAATGATTAATTAATATTATGGTGTGGTAGAAGCTTAGATAAATATAACCAAATCTTGAGCAGTTTTATTGAGTCACGATAAATCGGACCTGTTTAGAACAGCAATATTGCTCAAAGCATAAATATTATTAGTCTTGTTTTTTTTCAAGATCGACTTTGGCAAACTATTCTTGTTATAAATTACTAGATACGAATGAGAGGTTTTTATTATTTAAAGATGAATGGATCGAAACACATTTCGAAACACAATCGTTTAATTTTAGTTAACTTGGCATTGTAAATAAGAATGGGTTCTAATTTCGATTTTTCGAGATTATTTTAAAATTCTGGTATTTACTATTACATACTTACATAGTAGCTTTCCAATCGACCACCACAAATACTTATAACATAAATGCTAATAATATTTTTCGGCCAAATAGTCAAAAAATTATAATTAATTAACTCATCCAGTAACCGCTCAATTTTGATGTAAATGCTAACTTCAAAGGTATCGAGTAGTTTTGAGTAGTTAATTTAGCAAATCCATAAGTGCTTATAGGTACTTGCGGTGGTCGATTGGAAAGCAACTATAATCAAAACAATGGTAAAAAAAACGTAATGCAGTATTTCAGCACAATCATGATGGTACAACACAATCTAATAAAAAGTGATTTTTATTCAAATTTATTCGATATTCATAATAATCATTCCATTTTGGTATTTTTTCTTATTTTTAATTTATTCGTAATGCCATTTTATATTTACCTAATAAATATTTTTGTAGTGCCTTGGCCTTCCTCTATAATTTAAAATTTCCATTTAATTTTTGGTTTTAAATTTTTTTTATTTATTCGTTTGTATTGCTTGTTAGTATTCTTTTTTATTATTAATTTATTGAAAATAAAAAAACCAAACAGAACAAAATATGTATTAAAAATTATTTAGGAATAACAAATATGGAGATTTTTATTATTAATTATAGAGATTAAAATAACTAAAAAATATATATATGGTGAATGAAATAAAATAAGTAAAATAATTATTGTGTGTTTAATCGAATTTTAATTGATATAACTTACAGTACAAATATTTCCAGAACCTTAAAATTCAATTGGAAGTGGCAACTTGTTTGGCAGTTATCCAGAAGGTTAATAACAGGCGACCGATTGAATCCAATTATCTCGAACGTCTCGTTTTCCGAAAAAGTATACAAGTTAACAGTATTGTGTGCCATCATAAAAAGTTAGTAAATGTATTACATTTATGTTAAACTTATGGAAAAGTTAATAAAGTATTTTCCATTTAGCAACTTCTAAGTAGGTTAATATTATTGTACCAAAAATAATCACAACCGAAATATGCGAGATTCATAAAATTGTGCACATATATATTATCGAAATTTACCGCAGGTTTTACACAGCTTATTTGAATCGGCAAAATGTTAGATGGCGCTATACAAGTATCGATTATCCAAAAAAATAAACGTAACAAATTACTTTCGAAAACCGAACACACCCAAATAAATTTAGTAGAAATTTTTTTATTGTGGGTGTATGACAAAAGAACTGCAACTTTTTTACTTTGTTATTTTTTTCCGCTTATAATAAATGTGTGATTAATATTATATTAATAAATCTACGTTTTGTTTTAACATAAAGACATTTATCTAATCAATTGAAAGAGTGACATTCACAGCTCATAAATTTCCAATTTGTATTTTTTTTTCCATTTTGTACTCAACTCAATTTTTTTTATATGAAGTGGCTACAAAGAACGAACAAGAGTATTGCAAACATCGTACAATAAAAAAAAATAATTTTTTTTTGTTGTGTTTCAAGATAATTTGAAATAGCCCATATATAAAATTCAAGTTTAAAAAGTTAATAAAATGTGTATGTGTCATTAATAATTAATTTATATTAAAAATAAATGTGGTTTTTCAAAAAATTGAATCTATAAAAAAAATTATAATTTATAGAAAATTAATTTGACAGTATTTTTTTTCCCTTGGTGTAATCGAAATTCGTTTTCGAAACTCGAATAAAAATCCTATTCATCTGGCAATACTGGGTCAATGTCTGAAGCTTCTATCAAAAAATATTAAATTGGAGATGGTAAAGAAATTTTACCACTACGATATGGCTCCGTGCTTTTTTTTATAATAATGCCATGTAAAAGTGAAATTTTAATAGTCGAAATGTATTTAAAACTAATATTTAATTAATTAATTGTTATTAGTAAATAATAGTGAATTATTAATTTATGATAATATTTTGTGTTTTTAATTTTGTCTGTGTAAAAGAAAAGCAAGAAAAAAGAAAAGAAAAATTTTTATTGTAAAAAGGAAAAAAGTGTATATTAAATTATTTGGGTGTTAACTGAAATGCCAGAAAATTTATGAATTTGAAGTTTTTAATAAAAATTTTTAGTTTAAATTATTATTAAAATAACACAATATTAAGGAAACTTACTACAATTACGAATAGAGAAGATATTAAAAAAGCAAAAAAAATTAAAGGAATCAAATTTTTTTTACAATTAAAAAAAGAATGAGCGGACGTCCAAGGACTACCTCTTTTGCTGAGGGTAATAAACAACCGAATCCCGTAGTTGAAGGCATGAGAATTAGCAGTAAGTATATCCTTATTTAATAAAATAAATCATATTCTGGAATATAAGCCATAAAAAATGTATAATTTCTGTGTGGTAAGAAAAAGTCAGCCATTTTAATTGGAAGATCAAGATGGCTGTTTTTTCCTGATGAATACGAAAAAAGTCGATAATTATTTCAACATTTTGTAAAAATTCCATCAAAGATTTTCATATCAAATGTAATTCTTTCTAATTGATATAATCCTATAAAATCATTAAGTTATAATATTCTACAAATCCTAACTTATAATTATTGGCATGAAGTCAGAACGAAATTTATTTTATTTTTTTTATTTTTTTTTATAGTTCTCTGTACTATAAAATATATCGACAATATTTTTTATGGCACAGCACAAAAAATCGATTAAAATCCAATTTTTCTTGAACTGCGTAAAATATTTTTTTTGACCAAATTTTTTTATTCATATAAAATTTTATGGTATAAATAAAACTATTACTGTAATTAATTAATAAATAAAACTTTATTTTTTTTGTGTAACATGCAATGTGAATTTTGTGGTTAATCTTTTTTTTTAATTAAATATTTTTTTTATGTATCTGATTATTAATTAAAATTTCGCATACACATACTATTAATTTATCTAAATTAGTTTAATTTATTTTCGGTCATTTAATGTTATTCGTTTGATTCAATAGAAAAAATATTAATTACTCATTAAAATTTGACGTCATTCATTTTTTTTTTTATGTAATTAGTGTATAAAAAATAAATTAATTTTATAATTTTAATTTAAAAACACGTGCTTATTTTTGGTGAATAGGTGCGATTTACTGACTTATACGATGAGAGATGCCATTCGATCGGTTCTGTGCCATTTTCTCTGATATAAACTGACAGAACATTGAACAGCATTCAATACGACAGATGATTTTTTCTTCACTATACATATTTTCTTACAATACACAAATCACATAAAAACGTTTATTTTTTATGTTATTGATTTCTAATATACATTAATATTATTAAATATTTTACATTTGATCAAATGGTTTAAAAACTGTTTCTATAAATAGATACAAATATAGTTATATATTTTCAATATTAATAATAAAAATTATAAAGAAAGTTTTTTTAGGAATGGTTAAGTAAACAAGCGACGCTGAAAATATTATGTACAGAAACACTATAAACATGGTTTACATTTTTGGTATTTTAAAGGATTCCGTTGAAAAGAAAATGAAAAATAATTGGGGAGTTTTTGGAGACAACAGTTGAATGACAAATTCAGGTTGTATTTTGAGTTTTGTATTGAAAATATGTTTTATTCTGGATTTATGATATAACTTTTATATTGATTTCAGGGCATATATCCAACTAATCTCGAGATGAAATGAGTTTGGCTTAGGCTTGTAGATTTCACTTTCAAAGAGAGAAAGCCCAATTCGATTAGCAAAATTCTAAATCACTGGAATGGATATAAACATTTTCTTGAGTTTGGCCTCAATTTTTTTGCATCAAGCAAGTTATTTTGTTATTGTTTTGGCAAATCACCAAAATCTGTAAATATTTTGTTCAGGGTTGATATTTAGGCTAACCTTGGAATATTTGTAAGGAATACGGCGCAGGTCATATAATTAATATTACGCTAGAGTTCCAATCAAACAGTTTTTATTGTATCCGATTTGATTGCGAGTTGTATATTATTTATTCTTTAACAATTATTTTAATTTTAAAAGTAATGTTTATTATTAATCTTGAACCATTGACCGAGAAATCATAAAATATAGTTATTACTTTAATTAGTAAGGTATACTTTTTTAGTTGTTATCATAAATAATATATTAGCAAAAATGTTTTCAATAAATTCACGGCATAATTATTAATTTTTCCCAAGTTAATTTTTATATCGAGGTACTGGAAAATGTGAACATAGGGATTTAGTTTGGATTGGACTATTATTGTAATGGATGATTTATTCCTCTAAATTCATAAGATTGTTTTGCAGGAATTTCCTTACTATCTGGAAAAAAATCAATTCATTTTTGGACAACATTAAGTTAAAATACCACTTTTATTAGATTACAAAATTCTGTTTTACAAAAAACAATTTCCAAATTTGCGTGCATACACTCTAATTTTGTATCGTTTACGCAAATATTGCAAAGTGTTTAGTTTTAAATAGAATTTTGTTCAAATTTGTATTTAAAATCGTAATAAAAACAGTATTTTGATTATTCGGCGTTTGTAATTTGTAAGAATAAGTTTATTCGCATTCGCAAATAGCGCTTGGTGGGAATACTATCTACATATAACAAAATGTGAATATGGATATCTGCTGACGTTTTATCATCTTCTGTGTAAAATAAATTGCCGTTTTTTATTCAATTACACTGAACTTTTAGTTGCTTCTTGAGACCACAATATTTAATCCCAGGAGAAATATAAATAACATAAGAATGAAAATGTTATCAATCGTTTTGAATTGACGTTAAGGACGAAATTATTCATATAATATAACACTAGTCATAAGTACGCAAAATCATACATTATTATGGCATTATTTTAACTGTCCATTAATTTTTATACAATATCTTTACAAATTCAGAATGTTCGATTTCTAAGTAAAGATTAAGTATTACTTATGCGAATTTGTATATTAATATCGTCGATTGGTCGATTTTCTATAATACTGACAACGAAATATCGACAAATTTTCTGTTGACCCGATTTATACCAAGAAGAAGGTGGTTAATTTCATTCAAATTTTAAGAAACCTTTGTAAAATGAATATCATATATTTATATTGCTGGGGTCGCAGATGAACAGTTAGATTGTAAATCGTACAGAATCCCTTTTCTACATTTATTGATATTTTCTGTCTCAGATACAAATGCCATCGTTAAATATATTTAATTTAATGTGATTAACGAATGTAACGCATTGTAATACTCTAACCAATAGTGCTGGAATAATGGTTCTAACAGCAAATCGTGTAAACTTAATTTAAAATTTGAAGATTTTTGGAGAAGGTAAGGTGATGCATCATTATAAATTCAGATTTATGGAGTCCAAATCCGTGCGTCAAATTTAGAGAAACGTCTACCAGTTTAATACACTTACGGTTTCCGATTTACGTATCCGTGTAAAATTCGGCCATATTATATGAAAAAATACTTGCAATCATAATATGTAAATACATAATGCTTAAGCAGCTTATGAATTCTTAAATTAATTGAAATTGATAGTTGGTTTTTATTAGACATCAACGTGCTTATATACGTTTTGGAAACATACAATTATGTTATGATTTTAACATCCAGATGTACCCACAGAATTGATTTATTGTAGTTATTAGGTATTCTGCATCGAAATTTTATGTATACATAAAATAATTTAATCGATTTCTTATCAAAATATGACTATAGAAATTAGATTTGGTTTTTGCCAAGCTGATAGGTAAAATAGCCAACACAGTTAGAAAATAATTATTCGTTATCAATATTACAAATTTTTAATTATATTTTCTGATATGAAAATATCTTTTTATCTGATACTCCAATTGGTCTTTGTTTATAATATTACAATGATACTGCGCTTATTGTAGTATTTAGAAAATAAAGTATCCCATCGATTTAGATTATTTATAAGTATATTAAGTTGCAACTGTTCAATTTAGAAAGAGAAAGTTTTTGGAGCACAATTTAAGTTGAATTATATATAATTTTATAATATTTTTTAATTAGTTATAATGATTTTTCTGGCTAACATATATTCAAGCCAATTTAAATTGTTGGGTGTGTCCCCAAGTAATAATGATTGTTTCTTTAGCCCATATTTTATCGTATAACCTTTCTACGTGTTCTTTATCTATTGCTAATATTAAAGTCAAACGATAATCCATTATTATAAAATTCATTTTCTATTATTTTGACAAATAAGTATAGAAAAATCGATTTTAATTATCAACTTATTGAAGGACTCGAGCAACATATAAAAAATAAATTATTAAATTAACGTTCATGTAATAATAAAAATGATTTCACACACAAAATTTTGAAACATTTTGTGGAAATACTTTCGATACTTAATATAATCAATTATTAAATTTTTTTTATACATCAAAATAGCAAATAACATAATTCTAAATAATTTTATTTATTTATTATTATTAAATTTATAATAACAACGATGCCACGTCTTGAATTATAAATGTTATCTTAACTTCTCTCGAACATAATTTTTGTATGTTAACTTAAGGTAAATAATTTTGTAGTCTCAAAGCCAAAGAGCAAATAAACGTTGCATCGGAAGAGAATACAATTTAATTGGGAATATTCGGGACATTAGGTGTGTATGAACTATACAATTTTCATTGATCTTGAAGATTTGTAAACTTATTTTTATCAATTTTTTTGCCCGACACGCATATTTTTATATTTTTTGTTACATCATAAAATATTTAGATCACTCAATACAAAGCACGTGTTTAAACATTCATATAGAAAAATAATAAATTTTTCCGAATACAAATAATTTGTATTTGTTTTTTTTATATATTTTTTCTTCTCAACATTAAAATGATTCATTTTGTATTTGTAACATTTTATATGTTATTTTTTTATTAAATAATATTTATTAATTAGCGCAGGGGGATATTGATCGTAATGCCAAAATTTTAATATTATTACAGAGTAGCAATTGTGTGAGTACATAAGGCTGCATAAATTTAAATTTACAGTAATAAATGGGAATTGATCTGTAGGTGGTGGGTTCTTTTTAATAAGGTTTAATAATCTTATATTTCATTCAAGAATTTTCGGCTAAATATTGTGTGTAGTAAGGTGAACGTAAAATATTTTGAATTCAGGTCTCCCATTGCGAGTTATTATAATAAAGTAGTACAACGGGTTTACGTTACAAATTTGAATATATCGAAGCGTGAAATAAACTATGTTATGTATCTAGATATATTTTTATGTCATGAATTATTTGTCTTATTGTTCCGCGTAGATATTATTAACGTAGTAAAAAATGGACAGCAAATCTGGAGTGAAGTTTACATTGTTTAATTTAAAATTATGATTTTGTATAGAAATACAAAATTGTGTCGTAAAATATTAAATGGCAGAAATATTAACGGCGCCAGTAGTGTGTAAAGTTTGCATTCGTGAAATCTTTCAGAATTGCCATTCTAAAAATTTTTGAATATCAACCAACGACACTAAAAAGTTTCCACTACTTTTTTACACAATTCAAAATATTTCTGTTTTAAAAACGGAAAAAGTACTGAAAAATATTTATAAAATATTAACTATAGAAATGTTGTTCTAGCTTTTCCGTTAGTTCTAGTTAATTTAAAATATATAGTTAATTACAACTAATTTTAAAGTTGAATAGTGAAATTTAGTTAAAATTTATTAAATTCAAATTTATTTGAATCAGGTTGAAATTGTGGCTTTATTTAAAAATAATGTTTTTAAACGGGAAGTTTCACGTAAGATCAAGGATGGTATGAATTAAATGTAGCATTTACTAATACATGAAGTAGGAGCAATTGTTTCGTAACATTTGCTAGGTACATAATGCAAATGCTACGATGGAATTACAGTTTTTAAATTTTTTGATAATTTCTGAAAATTAAACAAATTGTCTATATGTCTAATATCTCGGCTGTCCGTAAATTCTAGAATAGCAATAATCTCATCAAAATCATCGTCTATATTTTGCAATAATAATAATATAGGTAATTTTAAATTAATTATATTTCATTTAATGAGGCAATATTGTAGGTTGACTTCACACAATATGTTCAAATTGGGCAAACAATTAATTTTGGTGTTATAAATTATAGAAATCCAAATAATACGCTGGTGATGAAAGCTATCCATAAGGCTTCATCCACAGCATTGTTTTCGAAGATGTTTTCGGTGTGGTTTACTACTTCTCGGGATACAACAACAAAATGTATTTTCTTGATAATTGATCGTTATGTTTTTAAGTGACAAGTCAAAGTGTCAATTTTTAAAATTTGCCGAACTGATTTGTGAGAATTTTATGAAATAAAAAATTAATGGACAATTATGGTAATATATACTGCAATATTCCATTTGTAAATAACTCATGTTAGGTTTCAAAAATTTTTTGCACAATTTGAACATCTCAATTCAAAAATATTTGTGACTATTTTGACTTTTCGCATTTATTTACAAAAAAATATCGACAATCGTTGAGTTTTACAAAATATAGTGCCTATTGATGATTGTAAAAGTAGGCTAAGCTTCTCTCGCGGAAAAAATTATTATTTAAAAAGAACGATCCATTTGAATTTTGTGTTGTTGTTTTTGTATTCGAAATTACGTGGCTGTGTGTTTTTTAACGTCAATGAATACATAATGATAGTTTTATTAAACGTCAATGGATAGATAGTTTCATTTTGATTTTAAAAGTCAAAGGATACATAGTTTTATTTTGATTTTAAACGTCAATGGATTGATAGTTTTATTTTAGAAAAATTCCGTTACGTGGAATACGTGGTCGTCAATAGCTCTGAAAACAACCAAAATTACTACCGCCGAATAATTTTGGTTGTTTTCGTCGTTGTTTTCAGCACTTTAATCACTATATTTTATTTTAAAATTGGTAGACAACTTGGATTTTAAAAAAATGATAGGTTTTCCACCATTCCCATATAAAAACTTATCATTTTTTTTTAAATCCAAGTTATCTACCAATTTTATAATAAAATATATTGGTTAAAGCGCTGAAAAGAACGACGAAAACAACCAAAATTAGTCGGCGGTAGTAATTTTGGTTGTCTCGATGATGTTTTCAGAGCTATAGGCACTATATTTTGTAAAACTCATCGATTGTCGATATTTTTTGTAAATACATAAATGCGAAATGTCAAAATTGTCACAAATATTTTTAAATAAAGCTGAACAAAAAATATTTCGAAAATAAAAAATTAAATAAATTGGATTATTTGCGTAAATATTTACTAACAAATGTTTCACAAAACTCCCGTCGACAGTTTATAAAATATGAAATGTCACATACAAAACGATCAGTTATAAAAAAAAAATTTATAAATGTTGTAAAACGATAACTCCAAAACAGTGACGAAAACAATCTTGCGAATGAAGACATATAAATGTCAGCTGAAACTTGCAATTCGGTAATTCAACTATTTCTATACTACCCATTTCTTTTTGTACCTTTCCAAAATAATAACAGTTTTGTGTAATTAATTAATTGTTTTTGATCAAAGGCTATAAGCAATAATATTACCATTGCAGTACTGCCCGCATTTAAAATCAATAATAATAAAGAAAAAATATTTTTTCTGGGAAACTTTGATTTAATTCACTTCACGAAAAAATAGCACGGTGAGGATTGGATAAAAGTATTCAGCCCTAATAAATATCGTGTGTTAAAAAATAAAAGAATTAAAAATTTAAATTGTTTAAATAATTTTTTTTAAAATACTTATGTACATTTAAAAAACATTAACAAATTAAAATTAATATTGAAATATATGCCTTATTTTTAAATTTTGACTAATAATTTTTTATTTGTTAATTATTAAAATCGATTGCGATAGGCACAGCTATCGTCATCAGTTATCAATTACGTACTTAATATTATATTAAGAGATAATATTAAATAATCGACAGCTGAAGTAAGCTGGTTCATATCGAAAAAGATTTGAATAATAAAATTATTTATTAAAATTTCACAATAAGAGCGAATATATGTATGTACATAAATATTCATTGTAAGTGGTTAAAAAGGTTTTTTTAATAAATTTATTATTTAAATAATTTTTATTTTTAATTCGTTCATTTTATAATTTTTTTTAACAAAATGAAATATGTTTTGCTCAAATTGAAAAATATTTTTAAGATGCATTAAACCACGACTTATGAATATAAAACTAAATTGTAATGGTTATGTCTGATTTAATAAAACTATGAACGGATCAATAGTCATTCAATCTGGATATCTGGTTTAAAATCATCAGGATCAGATATCTATTTTCACCGACAACGACTCACTTATGTCTTTTATTTTAGAATTTGCTCATTATAATTTTAAACAGTGGAAAAGTAAATTTTTACTCCCTGAAAGTTTTTCAATTTCGTTTATCGGAAATTAATTTATACGAAAGGGAATTAGCACGCTCTAATTAAATATTTCCCTTAAATAGATCGCTCAGTTAGTTATAAGGCTCCATAATGTTTTCAAACCAATTTATATAAACTTGGAATTTATTTACCTAATACTAGTTAGAAAAATATTGATTAGTCGGGATAAAAGTTAAATTCAGCAGATCGTTTAACTTAAAATGTCAAATAACAAAACACATATACAAATGTATGTTTAAAAATTGCTGCACATGAGATTTTTTCATAAGTTTTTTGTAGTATATTAATCATAATATGATATTTATATTATAGTCCGCCTATCTGGGAAATCAATTATTGTTAAATGGTTAATATACTGTCTGATTGCCTAGTAAAGTAATTTGCTCGATCAGTAACGATCGTGTAGTATTATTGATTTTCTGGTTAAGGATAATCATATTCTAATTGAACCATAAAATAATTATCTGTAACTATAAAATAATATTAACGTTGCTGATTTCTTCGTCAATATATTTCAGAAATCTTTCCGAGTATTACAATGAAACTATGCTACATTTTGCTATTAGTAGTGAATGCTACCATGAGGCATTGAATATTTAGTTGGATCAATAAATTCAAGCATAACTTGCTATACTAGGGTCAGAAATATTACCCAAATTCTGAATAATATATGCAGATTATGTATAAATATTAAAAAACATTCTTGAGCAAACTAAAACATTTAGGAAGGTTCACATATTTGTTTGAGTAGATATTTCGGTATAATCAATACAATTAAATACAAAATCAAGTTTACGAGGTCAATTTTAAGTATTTCATTTTTAATTAAATAAATATATGTACATATTACTATGAATATTTATATATACTATTTAATTTACTTCCGGATTTATAATTGAACTGCATCGTTAATTCAAGCTCGTATAATTCATATATAGAACATTATAGCACTTTTCCGCTTATATTTGATTATTTTGAATGTTTGATTAAAATGAATTAATCATCGAAAACACAACGTACAATTTAGATTAATAATATTAGACGAATAATATTGAATGCCAAATAGATACTAGGACTGTGTCCGAAACCTGTAATAAATATTTTTTAGTACAGAACTTTGACATTTATATGCAAAAACCTCATACACCCAAATTATTATAGTCTATCGCTATCATAATTTTTGACAGATTCGTGCAAATAAATTATATCATTGTGTTGTGGGCCGAGCAATAGAAAAAAATTTGTATACATATAATATGGCGGATGGATCGGAATTTTATGAGTTTTTGGCGGGATGATACTACAGTAGAGTCTCGATTATCCGATGTGATCGGGACCGAAGACAATTCGGATAAGCGAATTTTCGGATAATCCGAAAATGCTCTGTATGCACTGTAAAATGCTCTTGCATTTTATGGTGGTTAAAATAAACATGATATTTTGAATTTAAATTATTATTTTGAGTAATTTCAATGTTTTATTCATTCATATTTCACTAAACATACATATGTGTAATGTGTAAATAACAAAATAATTAAAAAATAAATAAATAATACATAATTAAAAGTGTTCGGATAAAGCGGAGTTCGGATAAACAGTATTCGGATAATCGAGACTCTACTGTATATACATATGTATATAAATTTATATGAACACATGAATGATACACACTGAATTAATGTAAAATGAAATAATTAAAAGATAAATAAAAATAATTCAAAGTCCGGATTTAAACTTAAATCCAATTTTTTTATTTAACTTTTCATAAACTATCCCGTTCTCTGCCTAAAGGAACAGGCATTTTCCTCAATAACTTCGTTTAGATGTTGATGAATTTCTGGTTCCGGTTCTTCCAGAGTTAAGCAATCTATGGTGTTATTATCGTTGTCAATAAAAACCATAACGTGGGGAAAAGGCATTTGAGGTGGGGAGATTTATTACACATTTCGGACGGCATAATAAAAAATTGTGAATGTAGCGGAATAATTCTCAAATAATGTTCTCAAAATTTTGTACTAAGAAATATTTATTACAGGTTTCGGACACAGTATAGGTATAAAAATTAACTGTACATATATATATATATATATTTATATATATATATGTACATACATACAAATATTATATATCAATATTTCGCACTCCAATTCTAAATATATGTTTCTCCATGATGATACATACCAACAATTTGATATAAATAAGACGTTCGAAAAAAATTATATTATGCAATTAAATCGTTTTTAATTTTTTTAAACTAATTTAAGCAGACAATTTTATATTATAATTATAATTATATTTTTTTTTTTTGGCAAAATTACCAATTGTTTATTTTATTTATAATTTTAATTAACTATAGTTCTCTTTTTATTTTATTTATAAAATATATTTAATTTGCTTAAGGTTATTGGGTTACTACTCAAACGCATATTATTTAGTCTATTAATTTACGTTCTCATGAGAAGTTTTTCATTTTTCACAAAAAAAGCGGAAACGAATTGTTTTTGGTTCTGTTTAGTGAAAAATCTAAAATAGAAAAACAAATCAATAAAGTAAAAAATAAGCAGATTATATAATTTTTATTGTGGCTGTTTAATTTTAATAATCTATTTATAAAGTGTATCCATGTTAATTTTATGAACTATTTTTGGTTTTCCATAATATTTAATTGAACGAACAAACGGGTGGTAACTGGCAATAAAATAGACAGTAAAAGAACTGCCAAGTGTAAATCATCCGCGAATTAAAACACTAAAATTAGCAAGCCAAATTCTTCTATAATCTATATACACAATTTATAATTTCCTATTGTTTTATTGATTTTAATTATCTAATCAAACTAATAAAAAATCGTAACTTTTCATTTCAAAAAATAGTTTCACGTGATTTTGTCTTCTTTGTTTATGATTTGATATGCATTGTCATTGGTAATTATAGGATGTGTATTTAGTGGATATGATCTATTCATAATATAGTGACACTAAATAAAACTGTGATAAGAAAATAAAATTTAAGTGAATGTTTTACATCTTGAAATATAGTAATTATATTGATTTATACTATTGTTTTGAGGATTACTTAACCTAATAATAAAAGTATTTGTTGTGAAGTGCTTACTTAACTAAAATTGCGTTGAATTAGGAATAAATCAATATCACTAGGTATTAATAATTGTGGTAAATTACTCATATCCCATACTTATATGTATGGATATGTGTATTCATTACTTTTTTATTATTGTACATATAGTGAAATTTGAGATTCACGGTTTAATTGATTCCAACAATTTAAAGGTTTTTCAACAATTAACTAAGCATTTAACTAATGTACAATTGAAAGTTATAGCCTAGCCATAGTCAGACAGCGATTCCTTCGATAAAGTTCCTCCGTTTAGATAATTTTTCATACAAAGCAAAGCAATAAGTATAAAACAAGTTTTAAATCGCAGTCTACTGTATAGGTTCTAAATTATAATTAATTAATTTTTGTATATAGGTCGTGGATTAGCTGTTGTAGCACACGTCGAGGCATGTCATAAATAATCATATGCAGTTGTTCACAATTGCCGGATTAATGAACCATACCTCAACACTGACCTAATCATTAGTTTCGTGTTGCTTTGCAAATAGTTCACAAATGCACAATGGTATTCAAGTCTTATGAAGAAATTCCAGGCCAATAGAGACGAACGATATTTACATTATCCAAATATTTCGTTATCCATGGTGCCGAATATTATTGGAAAATTGCAGTACCATATTACAACCAACTTTCTCCATGTAGCTGTACAATTAATGAATAAATACAAAAATCTAAAACTGTACCTACCGCATCCAGAAAATATTGGGTTTCACTTCTTTCTCGTTAAGGTGTTTTGTGAGGAATATATAGTTCTTTCCGGAGAAAATAATATTTAGATCTGTCAGGATCATCAGAATTCCGCTGTTTAGTCCAAGTCATGCGTGTATCCATATTCATTTGGATTTTTTGTTATATAATTTAACACGAATGGCTTATTTCATTCGTTGGTGCATATTTAATTTTTTAGCACTTCAAATTTATTGATAATTATGGTCGCTCCTATTCATATGTATGATAGAAAAATGATATTTATTTAAAAACCAAAGTGATTGAGTAAATAGTTAATAGAGGGATAATGTGATTTGTCAAGTGAAATAGTTTATTCATAAAAATCGTAGAATGATTTATTCAAAGAAATAGTTTATGCAAAATCGGCAAGACACAATGGTAACATGTGTTTTAAAAATGTATTTTAATTTTACACATGACAGTATTGTTTGTAATTAAACATCTGAATTGTAATATGTACAAGTAATCAAAAAAAAAATTCATTGTGGCTTCCTATACGATACATACGAACATACTCATTCTATCCACTCTATCAAAGATAATTTTGGATAAGTTCGAAATATTCCAAAAAGCAGCCGTTCCTATTCAATTGTGATTGGATTTATTTTTCAGCAAACTATAAATTAGCATTGATCTACATTGTTATTTTATATTTAAAAATGATTTGTGTAGTCCTTTGAATTGTAAAGTCGTATTAATTATATATTATCGATTTATTGGTGTTGCGCTCATAGGTAATGGTTTTACCGTTCTTATGGCTGAGCAACTTACAATTTTTAGTACTCAAATTGCAGTTACATTCCACTGAAGTTGATGTAAATATTAATTAAAAAACATGTTACAAGGTATCCAATGGCTGAAGTCGTCTGAATTTGTAATATCCTCTTTTTTCGATTTCCGTCGTGAATTGTTAGTAAAAACAAATTTTATTTCCAAGATAAATTAAAGTTACCGTATTATAAAGGTAAAACAAACGTTAAAAGGAAATATATTCTTAAATCAGAGAAAATTATTTGTGATATTTTCTTCGTACGCCTTAAGATACCACGATCATCGATAATCATTTATCTTGTGCGATTTGAAATGATAATAAATTCATAACAAATAAAAAAGACACCATAATGGAATTTTGACTGTTATATTGTTTCTGGTTAATATCATAACAATAATCAGAATGAGAATAACAACAAAACAGTATATGTATAACTAGTTACAATTTTAATTCTGACGTTTTTTAAAGGCTTTCACGTAATAATTCACGTCGTTATAAAATCAATTTCGCTACTTCGCAGGACAGAGCAAATACATATTAAGAACATTTATTTTTATTGTTGGTCAACTATTTCGAATATTATTATTTCATATTATTATACATTTCCTGCAGTCATTTTTTAGATCACACAATCGGGTGTTTATCGTTGATTAGAATTGGAAGAACTTTTTAAATGACATTATCATGTATGCAGTATGCACATGAACAAGTGTTAAAATTCACATTTATCAAATGTTATCATTATCCTATGCACAGTTATCAAAATCTTTTATTATACTTTTGTTTATGTACAGAATTATGGAAATATCTGCGAAATGCCATTTGTGAATTTCATTGGAATTTCAATCAGACTAAACATTATTGATTAAAAATTACTAATTCAAGCCATATGCAAATAGATCTAATTACTTATGTATACATCAATTTACATAATATGTCCCATCTTCAAGAAGGGAGACTGCTTGAAGTGTGAGAATTATCGCGGTATGGTTCTCCTTTGCGCAGCATACAAGTTACTATCCTACATTATATTGGATAGAATCACTCCTCTAGTCGAAGGCTTGGTTGGTAACTATGAAGGAATATTTCGTCCGAATCGATCAGTCATTGATCATGTCTTTTAGGTGCGGTTGATTCTATCTAAATATTATGAGACATCCATCCCCATACATTCAGGTGTTCCTGGTTTTCCGGTAGGCTAATGACTCGATTAATCGAGAGAGTTTGCTCTGGAATACCTAAGAAAATTGGTACCACTGTGTAGGATGACGTGACGCAGTCTCGATGCTGTGTTAAAGTTGAGAACAGGTTATCGACAAATTTTACAGTTAACTCGCATGTTCGGGAAGGGAGATGCTCTGTCTCCGATACTCTTTATTCTCATGTTGGAGTACGTTTTTCGTAAAACTGAAACACCTCAGCGTAATATCCTCCACGATGTAGATAACGACTGGGCCTCTTCAGATTGTCTTAGACAGTATGAAGACCATGTGCAGGATCCAAACCGTTGGAGCCAAATAGTAGTTGACTCAGTAAGAGGCTAGTAATGGTCTTTAAAGACTGATTATTATTATTTTATACAGCAATTTATATTCCATGAACTATTGTTTTTTTTTTAATTTTTCTGCGCAGCAATTATTGACGTAGTAAAAAAATAGACAGCAAATCGAGAGCGATGAATCTAAAAGTATTTATAAAACTACATAATAGATAGAATAACACATTGAATTGTATTATTATACATACATATATGTAATGTATGTACATTTTACTGTAGCAAAAATAATAACGGTACTATAGTGATAAAAATTTACCTGAGATCTGTCGAAATTTTCATGCTATAAAAAATTGCCTATACGTATAGCTAACGAATTAAATAATTTAAATAGAATATATACTATTTTGTAATTAAATAATTGATTTTTGGTCAGCGACGGTAATCGATCTCGAGTAACTAAACTAAAAATTCTGAAGTGGGCATCACATGATTTTATCAAACCAACGTGTCTACAATGGTTAATTTTTTGTTGCATAGCAAATATATCACGATTTTTAAGAGATATTTAATCCGTCTAATGCAAATTTATTAGATCCGTCAAAACTAGCAATTGAGAATAATTTTAATTTCTAAAATCTATCTGGTGGTAATTAAGAAAAAGCCATTTTATGTTCTCTTTAAAATGTTAATCATAATTTAATTTTTAAATATAAAAACTGTGCAATTTAATATTTAATCAATAATTTTTCCAATTGATCAAAAAGTTTGTACCACTATATTGCTTATAAAATTACGTTTCAATTAACTTTACGAATCTGAGAAACATTTTTTTTTTCGATTATAATACTTTATTTATCGATCTTTCAACCAGTTTCCACAAAATATTAATGTATCGCAAGCATGTTATAATTATTTTTTGGTGAGGATAATCAAACTTATCGTACTTCTGAATGATAGTTTTAATGTTCTCGACAAAAATTTCCTCGGTGAAAATTTGAATACAACATTTTTCCTTGTATTCAGTGCAATATTCAAAAATGTTTAGTATATTATGTTCAAGCATAGGCTTCTTAATCATAAATATTTTTTTTCTTGAATTTTCTATTGACCTATTGCTATTCCACAGCAATTTTACTAAACCCCTAAATTATAAACATAAGATACAATTCAAAAATTTGCTTGCAATCTGGAATATGATAAAAGTATCTTTAGAGGTTTCATTTTTTTAAGACCTGCTTACTTTACTTCAACTAAGAAATGGTACGATTAAATTTGCTCCAACTTCAAAGCAATTATTTAGGCTAAATGACGAACCTAGAGAAACACATTTCAAAATTCATCAAATTCGCATTTTTTGTCTGTGCCCCTTTTTTTACGTTTTATTTCATTTTCATTACAATACGAATACATATGCAGCTCAACTCATATATTCTTTAAGTCATAATTATAAAACGACATAAATATAATTTCTTAGGAGTTTTTTATAGTCAATATATAAATAAACATCAACATAATCAAAAAAAAACGTCAAAGATATTTCAAAGAACTGATTTTGTGTACCTTCAAAGATACAAAATCAAAATATGACGTGTTTGTTGAATGGCAAGAAAGAATTACAATAGTATATACAAAGAAACGATTTAAAACGTTTCTTACATCATAAACTCGTGACGTAATTCTATAAAATTATACTTAACATTTGTTTATAGTTTATTATCAACTTTCTGTTGTATGGACGTACCAGTCTTTATAAAATTTATATTTGCACAAAAGTATTTATTCTTATGTGTCGCGTAGCGTAATTATTTATTTTTTCTTTGCCTTTCGTCTATTTTTAAACTAATCGCGTATGTTAGTTGATTTATGTATGTATGTACATATACATACATATACATACATATACATATATATACATATATAAGTAAAATGTTTACTTTTTTAAAGTTATTTATATAAAAAAAAATAAAAAAATCTGTATAAAAAACATGTGATGATGATGATGTCTTCTCTATAGATACTAATATCGTGTATGATGGTGGCTTTTCATAAAATATTTATGATAATTATTGAGAGAATATATATTTTCTATGCATGTGCATTTTTATTTTTATATCTACATATCTTTGAATTTCTAAACAAGATTTATTTACTTACCTACCTTTTTTTTGTTGTTTTACCGCTAAATTGTACTACACAAATACATGTACGTCATTGTTGAGTTCAAAAATAGTACTTTGTGTCTTGCGCTGATGTAAAATATTTTTTTTAATATGTACATATGTATACTCGCCTAATAATTAAATATGCTGAATTGAAATTTGTTAATTAAATTAAAGTTAATATTTGGTACGACATAAGGGGTCAAAACCGTGGACATTAAAGAAAAAGAAAATTATATTTTTACGAATGTTCTATTTTTGTTTTGCTTTATTTGAATAACAAATGATGCTTGAAAAAAATATATTTCGATTAATTTAAATGTAAAATTTAAATTGTTAAGATATTAAAAAGTTGGTTCACTATTTTGCAGTTTCGGCAAGAAACCTCCAAATTACTTTAATATAATATCATTTATTGTTATAGTTCCTTTGTAATATGCGCGCGTCAGTATAACTCCCACAATTCGATATTATCACACAAACAGAAAAAAAAACAATCTAGAAATACTTAAAGGTTGAAAATCAATAAGTAAATTGAGTAAAGAAAATACAAGAGAAAAAATCAATTTGTATTAAAAAAGTAAAATTTTATAAAATGTTGTGAAATTTAATTCCGTATAAGTTATAATCAATCAAATATAAAATATACACTAACTTGAATGTTTGTCTTATCTAACTTTACGAATTCTACTTTTCATTTACTATCCAAGTGTATATTTAAGAATAGCACATTTATTGGTGAGTGGCGTTACTTTTTATTACAGTATAGAGTCATCAATCTGCATTACATGCTGATAGGTTACCTAATCCAAAAGCAAACGATTGTTTTGACATTAGTAATTATTTAAACACAATAACAATTGTTTATATAGTTGTGTTAATTTTTAATTGAGTGTTGTGTTAAGTTACTTTATCAAAATCTTGTAATGCTCAAGGTTTGTAGTTCCCCAAAGTTTTTCAATCTCCAGTATTATTCTAACATCGTAATATGCATTTCTATTAAAGTATCAATTGAGATAATATTATTTTTCAAGGCTGGAACTTGACTTATTATAATATACAAAAACTATTATAAATATTCAGCACAAGTTCTTCTCATGTACTTCAGATAATTAAATAAATTTGCACATCTCAGCTTGATTCTTTTATTATGATAATTATTTGTTCATTAGGTAAGAGGTTTTGTTTGATGAAAAATGGGCAAATGATGTTGGATATTTGAATTTGACATAAATATTTTTTTTTATCATTTTCTGTCTAGAATTCAATGTCATGTCGGATGTGGTGAATAGGATTTTTTTTTATATTTTATGTTCACGCAATAACCACATTTTGGTTAATTGTGTATGTGTGCATTTATTAGTATATTTTGTTTATGTTCTGCGCATGTCGTTGACGTAATAAATTAAAGCATATTGGTTTGAAAAGTTTAAGATTAATAAAATAATACTGCAAGTACATAATTTAATTTTTTAATCCATTCTTTACTACTAATTCGGCTATCAACAAACTTCTAACTGGTTTTTACTATTATGTCCCTTTGTTTCTGGGACCCAACAGTTCCGCAGTATTTTTTGCTATTTATCTAAGCTATTGTTCCTTTCTATTTGTCCGATATTTTATTTCTATAGGTTTTTACATTGCTAGCCTGTAGAATTGACTGGGAATTCTATATGTGGTTAGATTTATTCCCGATCATAATCAAAGAAAATTACTTTTGCATCGTGTCTCTTGTAGGAAATCAAAATAAAGTTTAATCAAATGTTAATTAAAAATACATTATATTCTACATATAGTTTTTAGTTAACTGCTATTAACGTAGTAAAAATTCACCAACATTAATCTCTAATTTAATCATATTTCACGTATTGTATCTGTTTTACTCAATAAATTAGTTTAAATTTATAATGATATAAATGACTAAATTCCTGCCCATATACTACGTATCTTCCTTATTCCTCATTGAATTTAATTTTACTTCTTTATCTGTTTATTTTGTTTTATATTTAAATAAATAGAAGTAAAACGTTTATACTTTTGAGATATACAGGACCTGCTAGTAACGACGATTCATCTTTTTATTCGGTAAAACTAATAATATTTTTGAGTTTAAATGAATGTTGTTCATTTTAATGTTTTTGTGTAATCTTTTGTCACTATATAACTTATTTTAAATAAAAAACTTTTATTTTTGATTTTATAGTTTAATTCTTCCTTATTGTGACAATTTTTATTTTTGATTTTTTTCGGTAAATCGATTTCGACTTGCGTCTTCCTCAGTACCTTGTTAACTATTCTATAGAATAGTTAACAAGGTACTGAGGAAGACGCAAGTCAAAATTGATTTACCGAAAAAAATCAAAAATAAAAATTGTCACAATAAGGAAGAATTAAACTATAAAATCAAAAATAAAAGTTTTTTATTTAAAATAAGTAATAATATTTTCATGTAATTTGACACTCAGGAAATCTATTCGATACTCGCTTAATTGAAATTTTTTTATATTTATTCCCAAGTACATCTAATAAAACGCATCAATTAAACTGTCCGTATCCGAGTGTAAGTTTCATTTTTCCTCTACTGCTATGAATTTTATAGAATTTTAATTTTATAGTATCTCAAAAATGTTGAATTTTGGTAAAAGTACCTCGATACAAAACAACGTTTAGTTAAGTGAGGAATATTAAATAGGTGTCTTAAAAGTAGCCAATTAAAAGAAATTTCATTTACCTATATAAAGGGTGATTTTTTAAGAGCTTGAGAACTTTTTTTTAAAAAAAAACGCATAAAATTTGCAAAATCTCATCGGTTCTTTATTTGAAACGTTAGATTGGTCCATGACATTTACTTTTTGAAGATAATTTCATTTAAATGTTGACCACGGCTGCGTCTTAGGTGGTCCATTCGGAAAGTCCAATTTTGGGCAACTTTTTCGAGCATTTCGGCCGGAATAGCCCGAATTTCTTCGGAAACGTTGTCTTCCAAAACTGGAATAGTTGCTGGCTTATTTCTGTAGACTTTAGACTTGACGTAGCCCCACAAAAAATAGTCTAAAGGCGTCAAATCGCATGATCTTGGTGGCCAACTTACCGGGCCATTTCTTGAGATGAATTGTTCTCCGAAGTTTTCCCTCAAAATGGCCATAGAATCGCGAGCTGTGTGGCATGTAGCGCCATCTTGTTGAAACCACATGTCAACTAAGTTCAGTTCTTCCATTTTTGGCAACAAAAAGTTTGTTAGCATCGAACGATAGCGATCGCCATTCACCGTAACGTTGCGTCCAACAGCATCTTTGAAAAAATACGGTCCAATGATTCCACCAGCGTACAAACCACACCAAACAGTGCATTTTTCGGGATGCATGGGCAGTTCTTGAACTGCTTCTGGTTGCTCTTCACTCCAAATGCGGCAATTTTGCTTATTTACGTAGCCATTCAACCAGAAATGAGCCTCATCGCTGAACAAAATTTGTCGATAAAAAAGCGGATTTTCTGCCAACTTTTCTAGGGCCCATTCACTGAAAATTCGACGTTGTGGCAGATCGTTCGGCCTATTCATTATGAAATGTTAAAGCATACTGAGCATCTTTCTCTTTGACACCTTGTCTGAAATCCCGCGGGATCTGTCAAATACTAATGCATGAAAATCCTAACCTCAAAAAAATCACCCTTTACAATAGGAAATTAACTTTTTTTTAAAAATATAAAGCAACTATCTCAGATAAAGTAATATTGATAATCGTTGTAATTATCATATTCAAAATCTTGTATTCTATAAAATATTCATCTAGAATCTTGATTCGAGATGCTACTTAGCTGAGATTCCATTTAATAGCAATCATTGCTCACTAATGAGATATTAAATTATGAGCAGTGCAATATAAATTTATAGTTATGTACATACCAAAGGCAATATTTTTAATCAGTTTTCGAGCGACAATTTAATGAAAATAAATATGACCATAGTTAAACTGAATTAATGTGTCTTACTTTTCCTAAAGCGTTGCCACGTGAATTTCTTTTCTAGCAACGTTTGTTAATTTATGATTAAATGAGAACATATTTATGATTAAAATTATTAGGAAATGATATAAGATAATTTAAATTAATAATTAAAATAAAAAATTTGGTGATATTTTACCATAAATATTGAAAAATTAACAATTTGCTTCTAGAGACGATTTATTCGTTCCTAACGACGAAATGCTTATTTTTGAATTAAATGCTAAATTATTACAAATTTTTTAGTTTAATTATTATTTAAATTATTTTGTATCATTTCGTATTAATTTTATCCATAAATATGGTTCCATTTATTTATAAATGGAAAAAACGTTGCTAAGAACGAATGCCATGTGGCAACGCATCAGTATAAATAGGAAATATTCTTTGGGTGGATTTATGAACACGTGATTTAAACTTGCATATGCTTTCGTTTTGTTTGTCGATGCCCCGTATAGGAAATTTTTTACCGATTTCTTCAAGGCTAGGCCACCCAATTAACAATTTTTTTTCTTCTATTTATATTGGTACGAAACAAACTACTGACAATTAGGATGTACATATAAACTAAGGATCTTACAAAACAAGAGATGATGTCATGTACTATATCAATTCTAGTAATCCGTGGATTGGCGTGGGTGAACTTTCTAAAAGTTTATTAACACATTATCCACATTAAAGGTTGTTTTACTATTATAGAAATCAAAATTTCATTGCAACAAAATTGATTGTTTAATTGTTTCCTTCGTACGATTGAGAAGAGTAGTGTTAAATGTACTAAGATTTTTTTTTAATCCAAAAACTTGTTACGTTATTTCAACACACAAATTTTAAAAATAAATTCAACTCTTGTATGTATTAAATTAATTTACGCTTTTTTACTGCCTTAATTTTTTTTGTTGTACATTTTATTTTATTTATTCTTTGTGTGTATGAGAATGTGTGTATAGCATACTAAAAACCGAACTATATTTGTCCCGCGTCTTAATAATATTTATCAAAACGTAGCATCGTCTTATTAAATAGATAGTATTGTATTCGTGTTTTATAAACTAGAATAAATATGTATAGAAGTATTTTTATATACATGTGTATGTATGTCTCGTATTTATATTGTCGATGTATTTTTTATTTTTTTATTTGGATTTTCTGTTTTAATATTTGTTAATTTTTTTAACTGAAGTGACATGGAAAAATTTATCTGCAGTATTTAATGAAAAGTTTTAGCGTGAGGAACGAAATTTTGTTATCTTGTTGTAAAATATTAAAAATAAAAAAATATATAAAAAAATGCCTTTAACATAATTTTTATATCGGTTGTTTGTTATGTTTTGAATGGAAAATTTATTTGGAAAATTATTTTTCTATGTAAAAAATTGAGTGAATTTATATTGTTTTGTGTAGTTTTTAAAAAGAAACCTTTCTTCTATTTGACTGAAACAGATATTTTGGAATTTCATACGATTAATAAAAGAAAAATAAATTGTCGTGAAAATATTGTGAAAAATTATTTTTAAAAATAATTTATTAATGCGTGGTGGTATTTTATTGTTTTTTCGTATTATTTTAAGAGACGCCAAATTAAA
Source organism: Tipula unca (assembly GCA_951394425.1). Lineage (NCBI taxonomy): Eukaryota > Metazoa > Arthropoda > Insecta > Diptera > Tipulidae > Tipula > Tipula unca. The sequence continues at coordinate 60,434,370 of OX596380.1, forward strand.
TAATATTTTCTTATAAAAACACAATAAAAACAACATTTTAAATTTGGTGCACAATGAAGACAATTGACTATATAGAGTATAGTATACATGATGATGATAAGGAGCACAATAATAATAATCAAGATGATGATAGTTGTTCATTAAATAATAAAAATCAAAAAAATGTAAAATGCTTTGTTAAATCACATGATGATAGTGTTATCAGTAATAATGAAATACATTTTCTCAAATTGATTGATAATAATGATAAAATTATATCAACGGATAGTGGTATCGAAATGTTTGATAAAACTAATTTCGATTTAGATTCAACAAATGAAACAAATTCCATTAATAAATCAACAGAAGAATGCTCACAATCTAATGTAGTTGTGGAGCAAATATGTTTATCTAGCACAAGTAGTCGTAATAATAGTAATAATCGTAATGAAAATAGTTGTAGTAAAATGAATCCTAGTAGTAATAATTTAGCACATAAAAAAATCCCTACAAATACTAGTAAACTATTCGAAGATGATGATTACTATCCGAAAATCATAAATCGAAATGATGGCCTGAGAAATAAAGATTATTATTTTGATGAAAATGGCAGTCCGAAAATTCGGGATCCTGAAATACTCAATCGGCGTAAAGTTAAGCTAAGTGAAAATATAGCTCCCGATCATAATACCAAAGAAATAAAAAATAGTAAAATATATTTAAATAATAATAATATCAATAGTAAAAGCAGTAGTGATAATAATTATGGATGTTTTAGTTTTTCGAAATTACGAAGAAAACTAACGAAATTATGTAAGTCTAAATAGTTGTTTTTACAATCAAATTTTGTTTTTTAAGATGCTATTCGTTACCTTTATTCTATTAGAAATGACCTTTTCAGTTTTTTATATGATAATTCAAGGTTTTATTCTAGATTTGTTTTTTTTTTCTCTTTTACAGTAAAATTATCTTTCGTCTACTCGGTGTGGTGTGTAGTACGCGACGCACGTAATACACATCCATGTGACGATATTTTGCGTATGCGTTTATGTATTTTTGGTGTACTATAAACAGATTATTTTTTACAAATAAAATAAAATTTCTTTTCGTCATTGGTGTTTGGCGGTCCTCCAAATTGATTTGCTCCTCCACAAACAACAAACACTGGTGATAATATATAAAAAAATATTCTGTTTATTACAATTTACTATACAATTTTTTATTATCTATCCTTTGATATGGCGAGAGAGGTTAAGTATAATAGTATCATGCGATACATAGAGATATTTGTTGGACATACCCCTGTTTTTCATTTTACATAATATATTGTCGTCTCAGATTGCCTCAACATTTTAAAGCATTGAGTGAAATGCTGCTGCTATTTTAAAATTATAAGCATGATGAAATTTGTAAATATTTGAACTCATTCAAAACTCCGCACGGTAATGAAATATTTGACTATATTTTACGAATTTATGACTTAAGAGTACAAGAAAACTATATAAGAAAATAAATCGCGGATTTCTTTTCAATATATCTATACATACATAATATGTTTGAAGTATGCGTACATACAATAATATCAAGTAAGACATAAGAATTTCAATGAATATTGACGTACATATATTTTATAGGTGGGTCAGTTTTGTGATAAAAAAATCGTGGCTGTGGATTACACGATTGTACGTTGGAAAAAAGTAAATCTTAATACCGGTCTTTAAATGTTAAGAGTCAGTGACTGAATTATTAGTAAATGTTACCTGTGTGTGTGTGTGTGTATAAAAATAATATACACGATAAGATAATTCATCAAAATATATTTTTGGCGGATGTATTAATGTTTATATATTATACATACTTCATGAGTTTACTGCGAAATGATAAATTGAAAATTAGCACTCTTGTGGGTTTTATTGTTTTTATGTAGTTATTGAGTGATATGTAATAAATTTAGCTTTGTTTTGCTATTGAATTTTAGCCATAGGGTTTGACTGTATGTGTTTTGACTAACATCGCATATTATCTATTTTGGTCCGAGATCTAAGGTCTTAATGTTAATTTGTATTTATTTTTCGGCTTTATAAACTGACTTGCAATTTTATTCGTTATCTATAATTATGACTACTGCAAAAGCACAATATTTAAAAGGCAGAGCAATAAAAGACACCTGTTTTTCAGATTTCGTTTATCTATTTTAGAAAGGAGCATATTTATAAAAATTTAAACGAAAACAAATAATTCACTGAGCATACCAGTTTTTCGTTTTTTTTAAAATTGGCTAGCGCTAAATTTTTAATCCGGTTTAAACTCGATTTTTAGAAATGGATGTGGGACTTATTTTTATGGAAACGTGGAATGAGCATATTTTCTTATTTTTATCTAATTTTGATTTTTGCGTCAAATAACATTTATCATATGAGTTGGTCGATCTCTAGATATAAAATATCATGAAAGATCTTTGTCTTTTTATTTTAAAATAAGCAAATAAGACGAACAACATTGAATTGAGATGACATTCTTAAGCCTAAATCCTGATAATTTGAATACATTAGCTTGTTATGTATTGCTTCCGTAACACAGACAAAATTTCACATATGTACATATACATATATATATATATATAAATCACTGACCTATACTAATAATATAGATTAGAGATATATGTACATACATACATACATACATATAATGAAACATGTCTCTGAAGATGAAATTGTGTCTGTGTTAGGCAAATAATACAATATATTTCAATTCGGATTATCTACATTTAGGCTTAAATCAAGTTTGGTTTTTAATTCATTTTTTTATTTAAAAGTCAAAATTGATATGCTCATATATATGTATATGTACATGCTCTGATTTATTGGTCATGTAAATTTAATAATGTAAGAGAACAATGACGCAGTTTTAAATTACCTTTAATATTGAGTTAATTTTTCATTGAAGCTATTATACTAATAAGGTACTAATAGAAGATAATAATAATACATATTCAAATAGCCTGCCTTAAAGAATATTTTTGATAGGGATCTAAAATCCATCTTCAAAATAATCAATATAATGAACTTAAAACAATTTGTGAATATTACAATTAATTGATATCGAGTAAGAGTATCAGCTATTAAAATCCTTTTCAAATCCCAATTCCCTGTTTGGAAATGTAAGGAACTAACTAACTGTAAAATTCAATAATGATTTGTAGATATGAAATTTCATTGATATTCACCTAAAATACCTACGTAGATCATTCTAGATCTAGAAATATTTTAGAATATATTATTGTAAAGAATTTAGAAAGATATTAAAACTTCTGATGTATTAATTGAAAATTTAACTAAAGAAAAGTTTGTCGGAAATAATATTTCATTTACTTTCGGTAATATTCTGAAATTTATACAAATCATATTAGCACCCAATTTGCACTATTAAAAGATTACAGGAAATTTGGGATATGGTCAGAATGGGAAACGGTTTTAAAATATGCAGAATGCTTTCAGTATACTTACATTATTCAAAAAACAGATCGAAAAAAATGTTACAAAATAACGAAAATTTGAAAAATCTGGGAATATTAATACCTAAATTAAAAGAGTACATATGTATTATAAAATACGATTGAATTACATGTTTTTCTAAAATTCGAGAATTTAGAACTGAAAAATTTGAAATTTTGAGTCCTTATTGGACGCTTAATGTTAAGCCTTATAGAAATTGATTTTTTTTAATAAATTTGTTAATCCCTTTTGTAAATGGAGCATCTTTTTAATTCGTTGGTACATAAGAACGGATAGTTAAGCAAGAATGGCAGTTATATTGAATGATATATTGGAAATTAGTTGATCCTAATCGTCAAATGTAAAAACATATCGAATGATGACTGAAATTATGAAACCAAATCTAATCTAAATCAATCACAATTCCTTCTTGTACTCGTTTGATAGATTCATACTCGATCTACTGAAATTATAAATTAAATTTCCATTAGCCACAACACTATGGCCACAATAATATAATATCGAAACGAATCAATCATTATAATATTAGTCGCGCATTAGTGAATATTCGAATTTCCTTGAAAAGGGCCATACATTATATAACATATGTAAATTTCCATTGCTATTTAAATTGACATTCTTATTCAATAAAGAAATTATTGAACGTAAATTCTGATGAGTGGATTATCTTTTTTGAGCGGTTTTTTAATATCTATTTTAGTTAAGCTTAAGAAGAATCCTCTAATGTATCAATTTTCTTACTTCAAGAAAAAATGTCATAGACAGAATATAAAATTAGCGGTCGTTATATTATAAACAGGTGTATGATGAAAAGAATATAGTAATATTTTCTATATGATTTTTGCTTGAATGATGAACGCACATATTCTGTAAAATTAAATCTATAGTATTTTGTTTGCTTACCGAACAAAACTCGTGATCTATAATTGTTTATGTATTATAATTGTCAATGTTTTTCATCTTGTATGTAAAAATATTTTCATTGCTTCAATATTATATATGTTACTTTTGAGTGTTATAAAAATAACCAGAAAGTTAGTAAGTATTTACGTCAAATTGTATTATTTAAAAAATAAAAAATTCAGACAGAATTTAACCTCATTTGAATGGTCGTAAATGTGCTGTATGTGTGTTTTGATTTCTCATCTTATCGTTATGTACATATAAAACGAAATATTTTTTTTTTATTAATACATAATTATGTTACTATTAATTTGGACAAAATAATGATAAGGATTGTTATATTTATTGGACTCCAAACATACGACTCGTGTCGTTTCATTTTGACGTTTGCTGGGTTAGATATTTCGAATTATAAAATCGATATGTTCGATGGACATTATATCTTTTTAAATTGATTGAACGCTGTTATTGATTTAATAATGACGAATGGTGTGAATATATGTATGTATATTTTTAGAATTGGTTTTTGTATATTTTCCGACTAAACAGAAATCTGGAATCGATTTCAACTTTTGTATTTCGTACTCTTATATAAAAATAATATCTATATTTTATTTTTATTAAGTGTTGAATTGTTTAAAAAAACGAAAATTTTGCATGGGTATATGTATACATATATGTACTTATATATCTTCGAAATTTGTACATTTTAAAATAATTAGATATAAAAATGAATATACTAGTTTGCGTTCAAAATAATATATTGATGGTGTAAAACTAAAAATATTTATATTGAGATTATAATTACTGCGCTTAAAATAAAACTGAGTTTTTTCTACTTGTAACATAAGCACAAGTTAATAGATTGTTTTTTATGAATATATTTTAATCATAAAAATTGTTTTCTTTATATATTAACTAAATATTATTATTTTGTTGTTTTCAATTAATAAGTTTCGTTAATATATTTTTGTTTAGTTCAGTGTTAATTGAGAATTGAATGATATTTGGCCGTTCAATTCCCAAATAAATATATATAAATAATATTAATTAGATTAGAGTTGGACTAATTGAAGTTTTTCTTGTTGAGTTTGTTTTCATTGCTTTATAGTATAAATAACATCGCGTTATATAGGAATATTACGCGTTACGATATTAATAATTAAATATCATATTTTCTATATTATGTCATAAACCTTTAGTAAAGGAATGTAATAATATTTCTGCCTTTAGGTGATTTAGGTATAAATCGAATATACTCAATTGGATCGAAAATAAGTTATAAAATTAAATAAATTGTATATTTTTTATCCAATCAATAATTATGTTTAAGATGTTTTTATCGAAACTTTTGAAGTTATTTTCCTTTAATTTGTTTAAGAAAATTATCATTTTCCATATATATTTTTCCAATCAATGTCACATTTCACATCATCATAAATATTTTCAATTACATGCGACATTAAGAGTCAACCACACCAGCAAGTTTGAATATGCGAAAATAATTTCATTGCCAAAGATTACATATCCATTCTTCTTCTTTATTTTAATATGATAATTCGTTTTTATCGATTATTCAATTTAAAACCTTATTCCATTAAATTATACATAAATGAAATTAAGGATAAATTAATTGTTTCCTATGATAGATCTAATTTCCAAACATATTTTCAAATTGTGAATTCATTAATTTTCAAAATTATTCAAACAAATCGAACTCCATTAAGTTGATTTTTGTATTATTATTTAATCTTTTTAATAAAACTATGTATAATAATTATTTACGATGAAATTCCAAGTTTACTAACATTTTATGCACATTTGACCCAAATTTATTATTAGTTTGTATATACTTCTATATAATTTAAATGAAACCTCAGTTTTCTTTTAATTTATACATATAAAAACTTATTTTCTAATGCATTCAAACTATAATAATTTAACAGTCTTAAATTTTGTAATTGCTCCTGTTGTAAATTAATATTTAGTGACATTAATAGATTAGATGTCCAACAAATTACGAAATTTAAAATTGTACATTCTAAACTTGTTCACACTCGTTAATAATCACTACTAAATTTTTTTATTCTTTTAGTCAAAATTTGAACATTCCGGATTTAGTGCAAACATTTTAGTCGCTTGTTTGATTGAAGGTCACTATGGAAACAATAATTTTTTATATGCAGATCTATACACATCTCCAAAATAAACCAACACCACCACAAAAGATATTAAACAATAACAAACTGTAATTCATTTAGTTTGATTACTTAGGTCGTCTCCTGCTATAAACATTTCACTTTCAATACGTTTTGTATTTTGATTTGGTTTAACGTTTATGAACTTAAATAACCTCGACTTTCTAAATCTAATGCACGTACGTTCATTTATATTTAGCTGATGTAATTTTGGTTAAATATTAAAGAATCAATATAATATGTGTGTAACTAGTTTATATATACGTTCATGTACGTTTTCCAGGAAAGCTTATCAAAATTCATTCTAAGAATTTATTAAACTGTATTCACCACGTGCTGCGCACGTGTATGTATATACTTTATTAATACTTACATACTTGGGCCATTGGGACTATAATAGACTTCATAGCCTTAAACGTTAATTTTTTGTATAAGTAAAAAGTAATCCTTGATTTTTATTTTCTAATTCCTCTGTATCACGTGTTTGACAGGCCGAATAAAAATAAAATATATCAACTTAAAATTTTATTTCGAATTTTCTATTAAAATAAAAAACATAAAAGTAAATTAATTTGAGTGTATACATATATTTTGGGTATTTACAAAATTTATGATTTCAAGAAAAGAAAATATTAATAATTTATTTGTGCTAAGACATACCATTCTCTATAAAAAAAAATTCCAAAAATCCAACTAAGAAAAGAAAAATATTTACACGAGGAGGAAAAACAGTTTTATTTTTAGTAACTATATACATAATACAACACAAACACACAACAATAGAAAAATGAGTTTTCCTACAATTGATTTGGATATTGACGTAACAAAATACACGGCAGACTCCGTATCGCGGATAGGTAATGTAAAGCTTTTGTTTTGTATACTCTTAATTACTTCTTTATATTTATTCTTTGTGCTGGATATATTAACGTCACATTATTATGATGTACGTATTGTAAAGTGAATTACGTGCTCGCGGTTATATTAACCTCGACACGGCTGTTTATTTACTTGATTTTATTTTAATACAAACAATTATTACAGTAATTCAAGTTTTCTGACAAATAGTTAGTGGTGTGGTGGTTTAATCATTATGATTTAGAAATTTATGGGAAAATCCATCTTTTTTTTGTTGTGTTTGGTTGAAATTCCCATTGAGAAATTGTGAGTAATTTGTATGTATTAACTTCTGTTCTTTAATCAGTAGAATTGATAAATATTTAATATTTCTATTAATTTTTTGTAATATGGAGAAGCTATAAGGAATTTTATAAATTTTCGATAGGCGAAAATATTAAAGATCTCGCCAATCTTAAAAGATCGATAAATAGAATTCATTAAATCATCGATTATACATGCATAAGAAATTTTGAATGTTAATTATATTACATAAAAGTAAAATGGTTATTCGAATAATATGGAAAATCTTCCAGTAGAAGGCGGAATCGCTCAATTAACTTATTCATTATATTTTCGACATTTTGTTGACATTGAGATAAACAATCAGTTCTATTGGAATATATTGAAATAAATTGTATTTATAAATTAGGTTATCTGCTATACATTTATCCATCGTCACAGCACACACTTTTACTATGACTTAAATTCAGTTCAAAGCAGCTTTTATAGAAGAAATTAGGCCAAGCTTTTATTTACAGAAAGTTTTATTTTCTACATCAAATATAATAAGGACCTTATTACGCATTATTTAAAAAAAAATGTTTTTAATTTTTCAACTGTTACTTTAAATTCACAGTTCTGTAGGTAATCATTGATTTTTTACGTCAAAAGAAACGAACAGTGCATTTTTCTTCAACGTTGGTCAGTTGTATACTTTACAATGACAATTAAGTACACATTCCAAATTAATATTAAATGTATTAATTAAATTTATTTGAGTTAATAAATAAAATTTTACATGTTTTTAACTTTATAAATTGAGTAGTTGCAATTGGTATCGTGTGTTCACTATTCATAAAAATATATCAAATCCCGTAGTAGAGATCGAAAATTTTAATTTCAAAATTTTCGTTAATATTTGAAGATGTTCATCACTATCACTATATTTTTTATTTAACAAAAAAATTACAATTAAGAAAATTACAAATTTCCACAAACAATTCAACTTAGAGAATTACTGTAAAACATTTTCATTTGTATTTTAATTTTTGATATATAAAATTTCTTAAAATTCATATCATGCCAGACCGGTTTACAAATATATTTCACAATGGGACTTCAATAATTAATTTGCTCTAATCACGAGCATATCAGTATTCAGAAATACATAAATAAAATTGGTTAATCTTTAATTTTCTCGTCTATTTTTACACAAACATATTTACTTCAAAAATCTTCATTTATTCATTAGTGTAACATAAACTAAGATTCCAAAAATGTAAATAATTAAATATTTAAGTTTCAATATCTTAATATTTTCGTTATTAGAATTTGCCCGATAAATATCAGAACTATTAAAAGATTTATTTTTCTTATACAAACAACTTTAAAATGCATTCGTCGAATTTTTATATAAAACAATAAATCGTACACGTTTTTATTGCTTTTGTATTATATGCGGGAAAATTTTAAATAATTAAATTAGTTCATGGAAATTGAGTTTTCAGACAGATAATTTTCGTAGAATATATTTTCATTCCAACAAATTTATTTTAGGCTTATTTTGTATACAAATAGTATATCGCGAATAATGGGTCTGTGTTAATCGTTTGTTTTCTTTAATTTAGGACAAGTTCACCGAATAATTATTATTACATTACATAAATAATTATGCCAATGTGGCTTCCCGCGTAATTTTTTGTTGCAGTGCCAATATTATTTGTGTCGTATGGGCGACATCTTTATACATATTATGAACTGCCAAATAGTGTTTCCCATCTCACAATCCTTAATATGTTTAATAATGACGATTTCTCAATTAGATTATCCTCTTTATATACACTACATACAATAAATATTGTGTTGGCAATTTATTTGATTTATTTAAATGAGTTTTTCTATTGTTTTAAATAAATTTGACATTTATTAATAAAAAATCAAGTCAAGGTTAAGTAGAAAATTGTTTTTGATTTAATTTTCTTTTCCCATTTTTTATTATGTTTTTTTTGTTTTCATACTATTCTTATTGTTGTGTATGTAATGTATTTAAATTTAAGTACAAACTATGAAACAATATTATATACAATTTTATTCAATTTAATTATTATGTCACTTCTTTTGTATTATTTGAATTATTAATTTAGCAATTTTGTATTTATTTTTGTTCGAATAATTGAAAGCTCGGTTTATTTACTTTTCTTACTGTTATTATTATTATATCATCCATATATCTTCTGTTTATGATCAAGCGCGCGAAAATTTAGGTTTATTGCGTTGAAGGAAATTTTATTTATTGAAATAGACTTTTGATCTGAAATTGAATAACAATAATTACATTTCTAAAAATTCTATTTAACATTTTTTTTAAATAATTTATAATTAATGAAGATATGACATTTTGATTAGTGCGGTTCGTGATTTTGTGTAATTGATTTAAAAACAATAATTTACTCAATAATAATCGTGTCGATGGTGATGAGTGTGGTGGTGCTTGGTGCCACTTCTAAAAACAAAATTAAATTTTTGCCATGCCATCAAACACTTAATTTTAATGGAATTAAAAATGATTTATTTGTTTTGCGTTATTTAGATTTATATTTAGTTATTTACGTCGTTTCAAAAAGATATGACAAATATACCCAAGATGGAAAAAAATACATAAAGTAAATTCAATGGGTTATTAACTTATATCCTTTATTATTTATACGTACATATATACGTTTTTCTAATTAGATAATTGGTAACATGTAAAATATGTACTGAGTTATTGGATTAAATTATATTAACATTTTAGGATATTTTCTAAATATCTAATCCAATAATAATGATTATGTCATGTTGCTTGAATGAATGGTTGTTATTAATGAAAATATAGAAAATTTAATAGAATTTTATTTTATTTTATATATTGATCGAAACGAATAAAACTCATTCATAAACGAAATGGTAATAATAATGACTATAAAATTTATTGATTATTATTATAAGTTTAGAATTTTTTCTAAGAAATTAAAGCATTTGGTTTTTTCAACTGTTTATATTTTAATTTTGTGTAGTGGTGGAAGTTTCAGTAGATATATTCATAAATAGTATAACGTGGTAACTTACTAACTTCTAACTCGCTGGCTACTTTGAAATTACTATGATTATGAATGTAGCTATTAAGCATTATTCTGTTGTTTAAAACAAAATTTAGTGTGTACAGTTGTCTGTGTTAAATTCCTACTCCTCCCCTTTCTTAACAGAAATAAACTAATTTTGTTTACTTTACTTTTTTAATTTGTCCACACTCAATTGTTAAACTAATACAATAGCAAAAAATATTTATATCACCAAAAAGCTGACATATGACGCGATCAGAAGGTTAAGAAAAAAACCTAAATGGGATTTCATGTATCCCATAAGCCATAACTCATTGGTAACAATTTCTAACAAATTCTTTGTACACTGCGGTGTCATCTGTCGTTTAGGTAATAATAGGTGACATGTAAATATTATTCTATTGGATTAGAATAGGAGATTAACTATGTCATGGCACGTGAATAACAGTATGTCAGAAAAAAGTATTTCGTAACTGGTATGTGACCTGCAAACTGGGTTCCATGGAAATTATTTAAATAACACAAACTCTTATTTCATATTTTATGCAAACTTATTTATTCTATAAAGTGTATACGTACCTACACATCTGTTAAATATTAAATCCAATTTGTTCGTTTGTTATATGTTACATCTGTTTAAATTTGGCATTTAATAATTCTATAATGCTATTGTAATAAATTAACTAAATATGTAATATGTTGTTACTTTAATAATTTGTGCTTTCATTTTATTGTTTTAAATTTAGCGAATATTCTCTAGTGTATTATTTGACCTGCTTTATTTATCAAACTACGTTTATTTAGAGTCAGAGTTAGGGGTTCTGTTTTAAAATGAGGGTTTGTTTTTTGTTTATATTCAAAAATCAATTGTTTTGGTAGGATAACGGGCAGAATTACTAAATGTAGTTATTCATTAGATTATTTTTAATGAAGATATGAGTTAATTTGTGTACCACTTAATATAATATATAAATACATACAACTATAATAAATTAATTTACAAACCACAATTATTATTTCATTTGATAAACATTTCACGTATATTGTACATACATATGTATGTGTATGTAAATATTAGTGTGATATCTACAAGGTATTTGAAAAGTAAATCTATTCACCATACATTTAATTTCACTTGTTTGTTTTAATTTCATTCCATTAATGCTCTACTTTTAGTTTAATAATTTGCGTCTCAATTTTATTTTTTATTTTATGTTATTGCACAAATAGTTGATCAATGTTAATAAATATGTCTTATTTGCTATATTGTTATGAATTGATTGATAGCGAGTCACATAAGAATATTATGTTAATAAATTAAAAAATTACTAGTCTCCACCATATCGATGATATCTCGTATTTCACCATGAAAAATTTGGGAAAATAATTAAAATCAAAAAATAAATTATAAATTTGGGCGAGTCAAAATTGTTTCTCTTAAATTAAAATATTTGGATGTTGGGAAAAAACGTGATCATTCATTTGTGTATCAATAAACATCATTAATAGGGTTAATGTTTAAAAACAAATATTTACTGTTTTTCTTAACAATTTTTATTATTAAAATAATATTCGCTAAGTTTATAAAAGTATGTATTTGTAGAAAATGTTAATAATTGGAATGCTAATTTAATGATTATATTACTTATTATTATTTATCGAGATATTACTTGATATGTAAAATATTAATATTTGCATAATAATAACATTTTTTCGACGTGATACAAAAATATTGCGCTAAAAACTATCGTAAATATATAAACAGAAATTATATTTTAGTTACATTTTTTCTGAATCATTTAAACTAAATTTGGATTTTGTTTATGTTTGATTCTTTATAGGTAAAGATGGATCTAAGGTTACAACAGTTGTAGCAACACCAGGCCATGGACCAGATAGGCCACAAGAAGTATCATATACAGATACCAAAATTATTGGAAATGGAAGTTTTGGTGTTGTCTTCCAAGCAAAGTTATGTGATACGGGAGAATTGGTGGCAATTAAAAAAGTTTTACAAGACAAACGATTTAAGGTGGGTACACTTTTATTATTTATATACACGACCACGATGATATTCATCTTTATTTTTGAACTTTACTTTACGATTTGTTTATAAATATTAACAAACACGCTTTTTGTTCTGTTTATTAACTGCGTACTTGTAAGAATTTTGTTTTGATTATTTAATTAAATTGGTTGTATTATGTTTATAATTTATAATTTGTTTTGAATGCAAATTTATGCGAATGGAAATTATTAGTACTTATTGAGATTTAATTCAAAGAGTTTTAGTGTAGTCTCTTTTTAACTAAATTTACAATATCTGGTATTGTTATCATTTTACATCCGTCTGTATATGTATCAAATCGGTACTTCTCAATATATGCACCAGCACTTTCATCAGCTGATCGTATGATGTAATAATTAAGTCTATTGATAGTTATTGTTAGTAGTTATATATTTAGAAATATGAATCAACCAATTTAAAAAATGAATTGTATTGGGATAGAATTTGGTTATTCAAATTAGCACTTCATTCGTGAAAATTAGTATTGCATGAAATGGCGTATTAATTTTTTATTTGTTAATGTCTATTCTATTAATAATATGCGCAATGAGTGAATTTTGTTTAATTTACGGTTAAAAAGGCAAATGTTTATTACGCAAACTTTAATATGCATTTGAATTGATATGCAATCTGTAAGCCAATTTAATTCAGAGTATCAAAAATATGAAGGTATATTAAGTATCCCACAATTCGGTTACTGGCAAAAAATTAATTTAATTGTGCTGGAGTAAAACTAAAATCACAGCTCTTATAACTATAACAAATGTCATCGAAACACTAAATGACTAATATAAAAATAAATTGTAGATATTTCAGGCAAATTAACCAACTCAAGATTTACACCAAACATTATATCTATCTAAAAATTGTATTTAACCTATTTATAATACATAATTATGATATGTTTATTTGTTTTTGAAACTTGAGTTAAATAAAACCAGATAAAATAAACGAAAATTGACAATGAAATTAGAGCAATATCATCTTCGAGTTTATTATCCTTCAATAACTACATTAAGGAATTAACTTATCGAACACTAAAGTTTATTTAAATAAGCGTCAAATCGGCAAACAGATTGCGGGCTTCGATGAAACTAAAGCCCGTTATACCATTTACTATCTGTGTTTTTATGTAAATGCCGGATGCATTTATGCTTTCTCTAGAACTTACATCCGTCACTTACAATGATAGTTATATAAATAAAATTAAAGTGTGACTGAAGATGTTATTAAAATGGACCTTTTATTTTTCAGTTCAAATTTCTATAACGTTATTTAAAATTCAATTCCGTATTAAATCGTATATTGAAAGTCAGATCCAAGACTGATTGGTTTGATGACGAGTGTCGTCTTGCAGTCGAACAACAAAATATAGCCCATAGTGAAGAGCATAGCCCATAGTGAAGAGCAACAACGTTTCACAATCGCGAGGAAAAACAAGGCTGTTCTTGCTAGAAGGGCAGCTAAGCGGATTGCAATGAGCCCAGTTCGCGTAATTTCTTTAAAAGAATTACTGGATTGCATCATACTTTCAGGCTTGCCTCAATCGCCATTCGGGACCTAGATGGAAACCTCTGTGTCAACATCGACTCAGTACTTAACGCATGAAGTGGACACTTTACCAACCTGCTTGGTGTTTATCATTCGTCACAGAGTGTTGTTGAGCCACCTCTAATACATTTTAACCTATATAGGTATAGTTAAGTTAAACAAAAAATAATGAAACAAAATTTAACATCTACAAAAATGTATTCTATTATTTCCATCATTAAAAATCTCAAGGTAAAAATCTAATTAGAACTGCATACGTAACTTATTATGTATAACATCTCTTTGAAATGTGTCTCCGGATAAGCTAGCCAGTTGAATACGATTGCCTCCAATTTTAAAATATTACAATCATTTATCTAATGTGTAGTGGGCGCAAAATAAAACCATTGAGCTATAAACTATTTTTGTACCATATTGTTCATTTTATATACATACGTATATCATAATATGATATACATTCTACAAACACGATATGAGTTAAAACTTGCATGTGCAATAACTGTTGGTTAAACAATTTATCAATAATGTCTTTCTATTTTTTTATCGCGAATTAAAAAAAATCAGTTGTTTATCTTTACATATTTTGTTGTGTATAATTAGCATTCATTTATTAATGTCCTTCTCTCTTTGGGTTTAATCTCTGCATGGTGTAATATTTATTCTTAATAATTGATTTCAAAATTAAATTAAGTTTGAATTTATATAGAAGATTAACTATCGCCAAATAAGTACGGGAGTCGTACTTCAATATATGAAGAATTTTCAATATGCATAATTAAATAAATTTTTTTTATTTTAAAGAATAATGTTACAAATAATAATTTATTATTTTTATTTTCAGAATCGCGAAATACAAATTATGAGAAGATTGGAACACTGTAATATCGTCAAATTAAAGTACTTTTTTTACTCAAGTGGCGAGAAGGTAAATACAAATGTAAATAAAACAATCTTAAATAATTTAAAAAGAATATATAATTTTAAATGATGTTTTCTTTTCATTTTCATAATAAAATCTAAAAATATTAAAATAATACTTAAATCCAATTTTGCGAGATGTGCGAATTTATTTATCCAAAACACGCAAATATACAAATCAAAAATTTAATTTCTACGTAAAAAGTTAAAAAAAAAAAAAATAAAGTTATAATTTGTTCTGCTTGACAGTTATTGAGCGCGGGATACTTTATAGAAAACTAATTTAATTTATAATCGTGTGCTGCAAGTGGAAAGAAAATTGTAACATTTTTTTTATTTTATGTTTCGTATTTATTGCCAAATCAAGGTTTATAAATTATATGATTTTTTTCTCTTAATTTGATTTATATAGAATCTGGAATATTGTTTTAAATGTTTTAAATTTTTTATGATTTATCTTTTTTGGAAACAACAGTTTATCTCAAAATTAAATTAGAAATTTTATTCGTTGACTATGATTTTTTAATTTTTCTTCGGTTTACTTGTAATAAACTAAATTATTGTTGAGATTAAATATTTTTGGGTGGCTTACTTGTTTGTTGGTTATCTTTAGAAAATATTTTAAATTATGCATGACCAATTCGGTAACAAAATCACGGCATAGTTTCTGCTTGACAAAACTATTAGAAAATAAATAATAAATATTACAGAATTAATTATTTAGCACAAGTCTTAAACCTTTAGATTAAATTTCTTTGTTATTTATTTCGACTAATTGTTTTTATCGCGTTTTGTTTATGCCTATAACTTCCCATATTTTTGATCTTTTATGATCTTTCTTCTAATCAATAAGACCTTTGGCCCTTATTTACGATTAAATTATGTCATGTATCTGATACAAAGAAAATAATGCATTTGACAAAAATATAAACAAGGAATATGTCTAGAAAAAGTAAACCTTATATCAGCTGGATTGTGTTTAAACAAAGTAATTCAATCGCACAAGCTATTCAGTTGTCTTTATAAATAAAATAAAATAATACATTGAGTAATTCTGCGCGTAGATTAATAACTTTGATTTGGTAAATCACATGTTTAAACGGACATTGATTGATAGATAATTTATCATAATATGTATACAGTATTTGGCAATGTAACATTGTATAACGTTGTTTAATGACTACTCGCAGAATACGTATGCACTCGAAATATTCATTATTGAAACCAATGTCTTCAAGTGTTGTTATCTCAACTATCGCGGAATTGATAAAATTGCATGAAAAATGTTTGATTACGATGAATTGATTTAGCCAGATAGCTAACCCATGATTTTTTTTTAATTTCATAATTATATTTCCATCAATTGAATTTTATAAATTTATTATGATTTTAATTTTGATTTTTTCTTATTTTTAACGAAAAAAAAATTATTTTGGGATAATAAATTTTAATTTATTGTTTAAAAAAATATTATTAATTAAAAAAAACTGAAACAATAAATATAAAATAGCGTGATTTCCCAATTGAATTAGGAATGTTTGCTGGGGCATTACAACCACAGGTAGTAAAGGCATTTGGCAGAAAATAGAAACCGAACATAAGCAAGATAATTAAAACCAATTTTATATGAGGTCCCAATTTTTTTAATATCTATATAAATATTCCTATAATTTTTTTTATTAAGCTAATTATCTTTTCCAAAACCTTAATGTTTTATTGTAATAAAATAGAATTCGCATTTTATATGGCGCTCCAATTACTTGATCGATATTTTAAATTACTTAGTAAAATATTTTTTTAGAAGAACCTCAAGTAAATGTAGGATGTTTTAATATAAAATGCTTATTTTATAGTTGTTATTTATTGAATGATACAATTAGATTATTTTAGATTTGTTATTGAACGATTCTCTTGCCACACTACTAGTTTTGCTAAAAATAAATTATAATTTAGCTTTTAATACCCGTATAATTTATATATTTTTTTGAATTATTTATCATTCTAATTATATATTTTTTGGAGAAAAACTAATTTTTAATTTTAATTGAATCAATTTTAAATGCACGGAATTAATGGAATTTTCAAATGTATTTACAGAAAGATGAAGTATATCTAAACTTAGTTCTTGAATATATACCAGAAACTGTTTACAAAGTAGCACGTCATTATGCTAAAAATAAACAAACTATACCAATTTTATCGATAAGGGTAAGAATTTTTTTTTATGTACCGTGTTTTTATGTTAATTTATGTTTTTATAATATTTTTTTTAGCTCTATATGTATCAATTATTTAGAAGTCTTGCATACATACATTCACTGGGTATTTGTCATCGTGATATTAAACCACAAAATTTATTATTGGATCCAGAAACAGCTGTTTTAAAATTATGTGACTTTGGTAGTGCTAAACAATTATTACCTGGGGAACCAAATGTTTCATATATTTGTTCAAGATACTATCGTGCACCAGAACTAGTGTTTGGTGCCATTAATTACACAACAAAAATAGGTAAACATTAATTTCTTTCTATTTCTGTTTAACATTTATAATACAATATATGTACATATTATTATTGATGTATTAAATATTTTTGCGTAGATTAATAGTTTTTATAATGCGGAATTTATACCTGGTACGAAAATGTTGTATTTATTAGTAGAAGAAATTAGCGATTTTTGATGTATCCAATGATGTCGACGCCAAATATGTATATTGCATTTATAGACTTTGACTTTCTTCTTATTTGCGTTTGTGCTTCTTGTACTTATCATCGAAAATCACGAGATTGGATGCTAATTTATTTTTATTTGAATAATATCTTTTCCATATCTAATTGTTCTAATTTTTTGTGCACACGTAATTTTAAAGCTTATATAGAATTTAAATTAGAATTTAGTCTATTAAGTTATAAATAGATGTTGTTTCTGAAAATAATGATGATAGAGTTAAACAAAATTCTTTTAAATGTTACTACTGGATGCTGAATGCCAATAAATTAATTTTTTAATGGGCTTGGTATTAGCGCAGTCTAAATTGTATATGTTTGTATATTTAAAGACACATTCCCTTGTTTACATTATTTGGAGTGTTCCGTTTTATGCTAAACAGATTTCAGTTTTGTAAATAAATAATAAATCGGCTGGTGGATTTCCTCAGATACGTCTTATCATGGCATTTTCGCTGACAGATCGAGTTCGATGCACGACTGTTTTTCTTTATTCATTTTCCTAGAAAGTATAGCCTAAATTAATTAAATATGTATGTAATTAAAATTTCACCATCTTAATCTGTATTTTGTTATAAAGTGAATGTTCAATTATATTTTGTGTACATTAAAAGGATATGGATTAAAATATGAACAGTTCTTAAACAATCGTTTGGCGGTATTTTTTTTAGATTTAGTCCAGATAAGGTGTATTGTATTATTACGTTAATTTAGTTTAGATTTACATATATTTAATTGATTTTATCATAAAATTTGAAATTAAAATAATAAATAAGAAGTTATGATATTTGGCTACTGAAAATTGAACCAACTTCTATGTTATAAAACCTGTTAGGTTTTCAATATTTATTAATCCCTCTTAATATAGTACAAATTTGTCTAAATTTGTTGATTACAGTTCGAACTACTATGAAATCAAAAGTTCAATCAATGTGCTTGTCTACATGGGTGCATCATAAAATCACAACAAGAGTGCATTAATTTTTATGTGTAAAATAATTTTCATTTCATATTATTAATGCTTTGTGAAATATTTTTATTCGTCAAGAATCCTATGCATTTCTTTGTTTAGATTTGTTTATATAATGAATATCCCATAGGTTAAAAAAGCAAGGAGAGTATTATGGATGTGTCGATTCAAAACTAACATTTTCTGTCCAATTGTCTGAAGGATATTTTAAAATGTCACATACATACATAATAACAATTTTTTTAATTAAACGAATGTATAAGAAATTACCACTATACAAAAAAATGTATATGAATTTACTTTACAAGAAGAGTTTTTGCCGTAACGCTTCAAATTACAAATTTAAAATAACTTGTGTTTTGTGTAAACAAAACAAGTATTTTTTCGTATACCACATATAATATTTGTTGAAACGAAATAATTTGCACAGAACTATCCCCACTCCAAAATTATTTTATGCAATGTGATAAAAGACTAGAATCAAACCACTTACAAAATGAATGGTTCGTAAATAAAGATTGTCACAAAGTTCCAGTAAATAGCACGATGTCACGGTTAGCAATAACGAAGCATTTAAAAATCAGACTGTACCTCTAAATAAGATTGAAGTTAAAACTTTGAGATCTAGTATTCAAAATGAATCGTATCGAAAAGAAAAATGTTTTTAATTTACTTTTGGTGTTCAAAATGTAATTAAAAAAGTATTTCTTTTTTCAAGAACCAAATGGGCTATTTCGTACTCAATTTCGCAATTTCTATTGTGATCATGGCTTGCTCGATTTTATTATCAATTTTTTAATTTTCGATTACTAACGAATATAGAAAAACGTAAAGTGTGTACATTTATTTTACCAGGCTTAAAACGCAATAGAAACATCGTGAATAATCCGTAATTCAGCGTTAAATAAAATAGCGTACCATTTTGTTCTTGAAAGAAGAGACACAAAACGTCTATAGAATATCTAAAATGGTGATGTTACAATATCTTAGCCCAGATTACAAATTTTGTAAATTAAAACTGGTATAAACAGGAAAGCGAGTTTGTTGATTTTTCACAACAACTTCTCATTGCTTCTTAAATAGTGGAACATTTAAATATCATTTACCATTCAATAAGCAGATAATACAGTAAATATTAGATTGTATTTTAACATCAATCGCCAAAATCTATTAACGATTTCTTTAAGTTCTTGTTGACTAATTCACACACGCCTCAGCGAATTGAAAATGGTTTTTGAATTGGTGAACACTTGAATGTTAATATACGAAAATCCACATTTTTAATTTTTAATTATTACCATATTGTAGAATAGTATAATATGCTCACTTGAAATACGCTAGATAAAATTGTGTAAGAAAAATCACAACTCTTACCAATAGATTTTCGAATTATGTATATAGCCACTGGTAACTTGCGATAGTTACATTTAACTTGCAAAATTCGATAGCTAATATAATTCGGATAATATAGAACAATAGAACGTTAAAATATTAAGTTTATAATTTTTAACTAAAACAACTTAACCAAGAAATTACTCGGAAAATTTTAATAAGAATATTTTTTCCTCAAAATAAACATAGAATATAGTAACAGAGTTTGTCCTTAAAACAAAGAGTTTGTCCTTAAAAACAAGAAATACTACAAATATTACAAATATAGAAATTGCAATACATACAAATTGAAAACTGTTGGTGAAATTGTATAATCAAACAATACTTTTTATCCTACTCCGAAACAAATATTCAATATATATACTAATAAAATTAAATTAATTTTAATTTTATTTAATTTACAGATGATTGGAGTGCAGGTTGTGTTTTAGCAGAATTATTACTCGGTCAACCAATATTTCCCGGTGATTCTGGTGTAGATCAATTGGTTGAAATAATAAAAGTACTTGGTACTCCAACTAGAGAACAAATCAGGGAAATGAATCCGAACTACACGGAATTTAAATTTCCACAAATAAAGAGTCATCCATGGCAAAAGGTAATAAGATTAATTTTATTTTATAATAATAATTCATTTAATTTAATAATATATTATATTTAACTGTAACTCTTTTCTATAAATCATTTATTTATTTATATATAAATAATTTTGTGATGATTAAAAAAATTGTTTAGTAGAAAAGATAGAAAATAAGATCAACTCTCAATTCGGTTACGATTCTTTTTCTTTCCCCCATAATATTTTTTACAGACACTACTTGAAAAAATGTCGTTTTTAAATTCAACAAATGATAAACAACAACGTATAAGAGTAAGATTGTTTGTTGTTTTTTTATTTTAATATTTATTTACATATTTGTTACTTAAACTTTTTTTGTTAAATATTTCTTTTATTTAAAAATGTGTTTTGTTTTCTATGACAAACGTTTGGTTAAATATATCTGATGTTGTGTATAGGGTAATTTTTTTTGTTGAATACTAACCTAGCCAACGGTGTTCGTTTGAAAGAACTAAATGAGTGTGAAACAAAGTCGGGGCTAAAAGTTTCTAAATGTATACATTTTTTTGTCTAGAAATTAAATGATATTTATTTGTTGCAATTGATTAATTATTCTTTGCACACGCTTAATATTAATTTTTTCTAAATATGCATCCATTTCTCGATAACTTGTTAAAGAGAGAGTAAGAGATAGTACAGAAAATGCCACTCTAAAGTTTATATAATTTAATTGAAGCTAACTTAAATATTTTCGAGAATTTTGTTCTTTGTAATTGTAGTCCTATGTGTAAAGCGATGTAATGTATTCGGCAATTCTATATTTAATGATAGTTGCAATATTAATAATTAAATAAATGGAGAGAATATGCTTTACGAAATCAAACTACTATTCGATTAAATGCTTGCAATTTTTGAATGAACGGCCGGCAGGTCCTAAAACGAGAAGTGTATGACAATGCAGATAATCTAACATTTATTTCATTACTCCTGATAACCTACTACGAATTTGATTTATCTAATTATTCTTGTAGGTACTTTAAATTATATTGTATATTGTATGTACTTTAAAAATTAATTTTTCAAATGAGCAAATACAATAGAATTGAAATATCGGTTATATAATAAATTTGTGATAATATAAACAAAATTAAACTCTAATGTTATGGAGATACGAATTTATTTACTTCCAATTTCAGAGGAATTTAAAGAAATTCGAGCTGAATTTATTATCTTAATGTGTTGCAAAATCTATTCAATTGGGCCACATGATTAAATAAACATGATTGTTGTATTATATGCTAACATATTCTTATACATTGCAATGGAATTGTATTTTTAACACCCAATGTTGTTATTATCAACGAAAGTCAAGTTTAGCTATTGAGTTTATATAAAACTAAAAACGGCTCTTACAATTAATAAAACTTCGATTATTCAATTACCTAAGTACTTAGTTACTTATGTATTTATATTTTATTCAACAAAATTTGCCTTATGATTTGGATAATTTAGCTTATAACAGCATTCAAACTTATAACAATAAAAATCATGTTACGATTTTCTAATCATATCATAAGGTTATCTCTTAACTTAATTATGAATAATATGTCGATTAGATAATTAATAACCGCACTATCAAAACTAGACACTAGAAAAATATTAAAATGCTAACTCATTCAAAACCAGTTTTTACGACGGTTTACATTTATTTAACATTTATCTAACTTCAATTAAACATTATTATAATAATTGTTATTGTAAATAGCCCGCTACTATTTTATTTCAATAAATAATATGTATTATTGCCGAATTATCTATTCAATCACAGCAAGAAAATCTGTGAGGATTTCTAATTGATTGATTATTATCTCATAAGATTAATTTTAGAAAAGAAGTTTTTAAGTTACGAGTGAAATTCAAAATATTTAATTTGCAAGAAGCCCCTCAATTATATTTACCATAGCAGAATATATCTTTTTTTTTATTCAGATGTATATCTACTATCAGATTCTATATAGGTAATCATCCCTTTTGTCCAAGTTGTTTTTAATTCATTTTTCATTTTTTTTCGTAAGCCTTTAGCTCAAACGATAAAATACTGCTGCTATTCCACTTCCGGACTATCATAAGTTGCTCAAAACACGTTTAGTTTTCGGATTGTGGCAAGGAGACGTAAACTATTCTCTGCATTTAAATTCTCGCGGCCCATATGACGGCCTATGCATAATATTATAGTTTTACAATTTTAATGAAAAGCTTTTATGGATTTAAGTAGAAGAGATTTGATAAAGTTCAATGCTTTTTTAATGCATTACGCAAATAGTATAAAAATCGTGGAATGGCTATATTATGTAAAATGACATTCTCGGCTATTCTGATTGTTGGTTATTAGACTTTTATTTTTCTTAAGCGATTTTGAATTGTTTCATTTTTTTTTTGTTTACTTTCAATTTACGCTAAATTAGCTAACACATTGAATTATTAAGCTATAATTTCATTCATATAATTATAATTATAAAAAATTATATATATAAACACATACCAATCATACATACATAATACCGTACATAATATTAATTTAATTATACAAATTTAGCTTAAACAATTATTTTAATATGGTGTACAAAAAATACTTTTAGAGTACAATTTTTATTTTTATTTTTTACTTAACTGAATTGAATCGAATTCTTATTGAGAGTGAAGTTTCATTAGTTTTATATCTTTTCTAATATTTAATTTTGAATTTTTCGTTACATTATAATTAACTCATATATCTAAATATTTATTATGTTGGGAATGATAATTATTTGAGTTGGTTTGGTTAAAACATTTGCTTTGTTTGTTTTCTTTTTCGTGTCACAGAAAAAAGCCAAATGAATTTTTTTGTTCATTTTATCCAATTATTTTATAATAAATTACATGAATTTACAAAAACACAAAATTTTATTGATTTTTTTTGGGTTTGTTTTAATTTAAGGTATTTAGAGCGAGAACTCCTCCAGAAGCAATATCGTTAGTTTCGAGATTATTGGAATATACACCAAGTGCACGGATTACACCGCTTGAAGCATGTGCTCATCCTTTTTTCAATGAATTAAGAGAGAGCAATGTAAGACTTATGAATGGCCGTGAATTGCCACCATTGTTTAATTTTACAGAGCATGGTAAGGTTTTGAGTGCGTCCATTTATATGAGATGGTCAATTATAAAATATAATTTTTATTTATTCCAGAATTAACTATTCAACCAGCATTAAATTCAATTTTAGTACCACGACGTCAACAGGATAATAGTGATAGTAATTCTCAACCAACATCAGTACAACAAAATCCATCAACAGGTGAACAACCAACTCAATCAATACAAACAACTCCCCCAACTAATGTTGATTTATCATCTACAGTTACACAACAGGATCAATCGATTGGTAATCAATCAGGAGGCAGTGCTGCTGCAATACAAACATCGACAAGTATGGGTTAGCCTGTCACACAATTTGTTTTTTAAATTAAAATAAAAAAACAAATAATTAAAGAAATTAAAAGAAAAAATATTTTCTAACTATTACGATTTATAGTTAAATATATATCTATTTTTATTAAAAAAAAAAGAAAATAAAAAAATTAAAATTATAAATAAATACACAGAACACACTTTACTGATGATAAGAGAGGAAGCTGGAAGAAATTTAAAAAAAAATTAATAACAATTTACAAATAAGTAAAATAATAAATAGAAATTCCAGATTAAATTTGTTTTTTTCTGTTTTCACATATACACTCACCCCCCTCTTCCCCCCTTCCCTTATCGATGTTTTTATTTTTTTAAATAATTATTTTAATGAATTAATTTATATGTATAAATAAATATTTTTTTGTTATAATTTAATTTTTAGTTTATAATTTTTTTTTCTTCCTGTATAATTGTTATATTAATATACAATTTTTTTTAAGAAAAATATTAAAAATGAAAAATAGCTAAAAAAAAATAAATGAAAATGACAGAAAAATATGTAATATATTTAAATAAAACACAAATATTTATTTATATATTTATGTATTTTTTTTTTTTTAATTAGACGCAAACTTTATTAAAATTAAATGGAAAAATAAATAAAAATTAAAAAAAAATATAAAATATATAAACTCCACTTTTTCCTCCTT
Organism: Tipula unca; assembly: GCA_951394425.1. NCBI lineage: Eukaryota > Metazoa > Arthropoda > Insecta > Diptera > Tipulidae > Tipula > Tipula unca. Next base: position 60,459,534 of record OX596380.1, read on the forward strand.
CAGTCCCACAAAAAATAAATTTAATAAATAAATAATGTTTATATAAATATTTTGTTTAAAATATATATTATTATTATTTTTATTATTTTTTTGATTATAATAATAATTATTATTCTTAATATTAAAAATTATTATTATTATTATTTAATTAGTTTTTAGGAATTATCAAAGTAAAGAAAAAATCGCTATTATTAATGATTAAATAAAGAAAAATATAAAAAATTAAATGTTTATTATTATTATAATTAATAATAATATTACTTATTATTATTGATTAAATATTATTAATTGTACAGATTTATGTTGAAAAATTAAAAGAAAAAAAAAATATAAAATTAAAAATTGATAAGAATATATAAATATTATATATATACATAAAAAATATACATACAAAAATTATATTACATAAATAAATATTAACAAATAAATAAAATAATAATATTATAGCTGACGCGAAAAAAAAATCATCGTTTTATTATAAAAAAAATAGTTTTTGTTTTTTTAATTCATTTTCTATTTGATCTCTACATAATTTTATATTATTAATTAATAATATGGCCGCCATTTTACGTTCTAATTCACTTTCAGTAAACACAGTCCCCGCCATACACGTGCATACACCGATTTTTTTTTTCGTTTAATAAGGATTTGATTTTGATGAAAAATAAAAAAAAAATTTAATTAAAATATATTTCTTACAAAAATGTGCGCATATCAAATCCTTTTAATTTTATAACTAAATAAATAACAAATACATAAATTTAAAAAAAAAAAAAATTAAATAGTAGGACAAAAAAAACAAATGAGTATATAAATAAATATTATGTAGAATAGAGAAAATAAATATTAAAATATTTTTTTTCCCAAAATTTTTATTTAATTTTCATTTTTTTTATTGTAACGCAGCTTTTATGATGAATATTTATGTAATTCATTTTTATTAAAAAAAAAATATTATGAAAAGATTAAAATATATGATTAAATTTAAAAATTAAAGAAATATTGTGTTTTTTTATATTTTTTTTTGGTTCGATTTATTAAAAAATAGTCTGAGGATCGATCATTTTCTTAAAAATATTAAATAAATTATTAAGAATGAAAGTAAGTTTTATATAAATACCTACCATATATTAAATACAACATAAATCGGTTGGCAACAAATTAAATATCTTTTTATTATATACTTATGTACATATACACATTTATATATATGTATATATATATATATATATATATACACACATTATATATATATATATATATATATATATATATATATATATATATATATATATATATATATATATATATACAATAATATATATATATATATATATATATATATATATATATATATATATATATATATATATATATATATATATATATATATTTATATATTTGATTATAAGTATTCAAAATATTCAGTCGAAGTATGTAGAAACAAAACAATTGTTTATGTTTAAATAATTATGGCTATTAAAATTTTTTTTCATTTTTTTTTGTATTCTTATTTTTCCAAAAAAATGTGCTAAGAATATATTATATTGCTTTAGTTAGATATTTAATTCGTAAAAAAAAATAAATACAGTTGTAAATTTGATTTTTAATTATAAAAAATTAAACAAAAATACATTAAAAGCACAAGCATAAACAAAAAAATTAATTTTCATATTATAAAAAACGTCCCTTAAATCCCAAAACATAAACATTTTATTGCACTTAAAATTAAATTTAAAAAAAATACTAAACCAGAAATAACATAACAAAAAAATGTATTCAATTAATTAATTAATTATATTTAGAAAAATTTAAATGTGTACATAAAATAAAATAAAAAAATAACAAAAATACAAAAAAATAATAATTCGTATTGATTGTGATAAAAATTAAAAACAAAAAAAAAAAATAAAAATTCATCATACATAACATAAATAAAATAATGTAATAGCAATCCAGTATATATACATAAATTTAATAATTAAAATACAGTTAATTATATATAAATATTATTTAATCTTTTTATTATATGGAAAAAATAGCATTCATATTTTCTGCCATTAAAAATTATTAAAAAATCAAAAATAATATTAAATATATAATTTTATAAAATTTTCGTTCGCCGGACGAACTAAATGGAATTACCAACAAACAACATTATAAAAAAATATTTCTTTTCATATATAATATAATTAATTAATTAAAAGTAAAATTAAAAACAAACAAAAAATATTTATTCTGATAAATATAAAATTAGCTAATTAAAATTAATATTAATTACAAAACAGAAAAATAAAGAAATAAATAAAATTTAACTTATTATTATTATTATCAATTAATTAAAAAATATTAAATATAGAAATTAAATAAAATATCTTATTAAAAACAAAATAATACATAATAATTTCTGAAAATTTTATAAGTAGTGCACAGTTTATGAAAAAAAAATTATTATTATTATTAATGAATATTTAATAAAAAATAATAATTTTTTCTGTTAAAAAATAATTTAAAAAAAACCAACAAAAAAATTTAAAAAAAAAACATAAAAAATACTTATGATTATAATTATATTATATTTTTATTATCTGTATAAAAAAAATTATTATTAATTAATAATTAAACATTAATTTAAAACAAAACAAAAAAAATCAAAAAAACCGAAAAAAAATTAAAAATAAAAATAAATTATGTTTTAATTAATTTTTAAGTGTTTTTCATTTTATTAATAGTCGTTACATGGTTTTAATATAAAATATGTTGTGTCGCTGCGCTCATTAGAAGAACAGCACACATGTCTGGAATACAGCCAAAGAAATAAAAAAATGCACCATCGGTTAATTTACATATCTATATAAGGGCGGAAAACAAAAGAACTAAAATGAGTCAACAAAAAGCTTAGCCAAAGAGTTAGTAACTCAAACTGGTATGATGAAGCGATTACAAGAGGATTGGTAATTTACGCATTCCGTCCCCAGATTGCGGTGATTGGTATTACATTGGCGTATATCGAAAGTAAATGATAATTAAATTATCCGTTATGTGAGAATAATCCGGCGATATAAAACCGCGTGAACTATTTTTGAATCAGAAGTTGAAATGAACAATTCATTGTGATGGTATTTCATTGCAAATAACCATCGTAACTTAGGCAACTGAGACTGAACAAGGCTATGTTGAATTCGACATGTCAATGAGTTTTTAAAATTAAGTTTGTATGAAGTTGTAGAAAATCACCAACTTGGACGGAACTAAGCTAATCCTTGGCAGTTTATAATGAAACTCGACATATTGGATGGAAATGGGATTATAACATTTTTTTGGATAAAGTTCTGGATTATGGGCAACTAGAACGAAACTATGCTATTATTTGACCAATTATGAAGAAACTGGTGGGATTATTAATTGGTTTTTGAACAAAATTCTTGAATATGGAAATTATAGCATGATTATTGAGATACATTTTGTAATATTACCCTATGCCGTCACTGATTAAGATTCAATTTATTCACTTAATGTTCGCTTAATGTAACAAAATATTTCCTTATTTAAAATTAGTATATTTATTATCCGGGAGAGGTTTGCCTTCAATTGAAAACAAAAAAAAAAAAAATTCTTAAAATTAAATTAAATTTCCATTACATTAAATTTACTAGTGACGGGAGCACAGCAACCTAACACGCAAGATTTCCATTGCGTCATGGCTGCATCAATGATAGTAAATATAAACAAGTTGCTACATAAACAAGGTGGCTACTTCTCCTATTTTGATTAAAGATACAACTAACATATTCGAGTTTTAGAGTTCCAATTTGAAAAATGATGGTTTGTTTTCAATAAAAAGGCAGAAAGTTAAATTTGCGACCCAACTGTTTTTACATATTAATTCATGTGCTTTAAATAGATTGGGGAGTTAAGGGGTTACAAAATACAAATTATGGAATAAATTGCCCAATTTACTTAAACTGGTTAGTTTAATTCGATAATTTTGCTATGTTTAGTCATTTTTCGATTCGTTGAATTCAAGAGTTCTAAAAATGAACTTGCACCAAAGAATGGCAAAGCAGGAACATGAGAAAATGTTAAGTCTTATGGAAAATATAGCTAAAGAAATAATCGGCCTGTCGAGATCACTATTTGAAATACCACCGAAAAGTTTGAATCCCAGTAATATTTTCCATATGCGCCTGTGAAATCAGTGCTGTGGTTTATTCGCCTGTGAAATCATTCTTCCATATTTCTTCAAAAATGAAGACGGCTGGGACCTACCTGTGAATAGTGTTCGCCATAACGGAATATTTGTTGCCTGAAATTGAAGCCCGACCTCGACGACATTTGGTTCCAAGAAGTCGGCGCTATTTGCCATATATCGCGCTAATCAATGTACTTATTGAAAAAACAAGTTGGCAAGCAATTAATTTCACGTTTCGGATAGTTGAATTGCCTATCTAGAAACCTCTAGACTCTTTTCTTTGGGGCTACGCCCAAAGTCCAAAATCTATGTGAATAAACAGCTAGATTTGAGGCATGGAACCCAACATTACTCGTGTCTTTCGCCAAGTACCATTCAATATTCTCGAACGCGTCATCAAAAATTGGACTTTGACGAAGGACCATCGCAGTTGCGGCCATCATTTGAAAGAGTAATCTTGAAAAAATAAATGGCAAGAAATGTTCTTTCGAATGATAATAAAGTTTCTATACAATTAAATTGAATTTTTTGAGTTTTTTTAATTTTTGCACAAATCACAAATATCTTTGGCATAACTGCCGGTGTGAATTTTGCACTTCAGCACTCTTTCCACTACACCCCAAAAATTTTCAAACCTGTGGACTCTTTGAGATTTAGAGTCGTGTGAACCTATATGGCCAAAACTTTACTGCTGAATCGTGTTGAAAACTTAGCGGCAAAATACGTCGTTATGAAAAATGTGACAAAAACCTGGTAACCGCAAATTGCTGGTCAAATCATACATTTTTTTGCAAATGTATCTAACTTGAAGTGTTTCAAAACCAATTTCATGTATGTGTCGTCATCCATTAAAACACATCCACTAAATTTAGTGAAAATTTTGTGATCAGTCTGGCACATATTTTATTGAACAAGTGTTGGTTATCTCAACGATTTGGATCTTTAATAATTCGTTTTACCATGGAGTGGGGTGTGTTAAATTTTATGGCACGGATATAGCTAAATTTCCCCGGATTATTTTTAATGAAGATTATACCTTTTTGTAAAAATTTCTATCAGTTGTGCCATGTAAAGATTTCTATCGTTGTTCAACACCAATTTTTAATTCGTCGATGGTCGAGTAAGCAGAGTCAATGATATTGAAATCGTGGACTAGAGTTCAAGACTCGTCAGCGCCAATATTTTTTTAATTTAATTTCTGCTGCAAAATTGGTTCAACACAGCTTCTGTTGAAATCTACATTCAATTTTTGCAAGTATAAGAGACATCTCGTGTGTATGGCTGTAAAGTAAATATACGGTGATGGTCAAATAAGTCCTGTTGCTAAAATTTTCAATTTTCTCTATTGAATTGGCAGATATAAAAGATTTGTATAACAAAATGCATATTCGGCGGTGGTGCAGTTAACAGAGTCATTGCTTTTGCATTCGTGGACTCGAGTTCAATTCTCGTCAGCGTCAATACTTTTTTAATTTAATTTTTTCGGCAAGTATAAGAGACATCTCTTGTGTATGACCGTAATGAAAATGTAACAGCCATCTCTTGTGTATGACCGTAATGAATTGTCTATTTCTGTTGCTAACATTTTAAATTTGCTCTATTGAATTGGCCAACAAAAAAGATTTGTATAGCACCAACTCTATATACGCCGGTGGTCCAGTAAGCAGAGTCGTTGCATTTGAAATTGTGAACTTTGAGTTCAAGCCTCGGTTTGGCATTAAATAATTTTTAATTTAATTTATTTAATTTCTGCCTTCAATTGGCAAATATAAAGGATGAGTGTAGCGACAAATGTATATACATATATGGAAATGGTGAGGTGGTAAAGTAAGCGGTGTTATAGGATTTGGAATCGTGGATGTTGTGCAGTGTTCGAACCTCGATTTTAGTAGGGAAAAAAAATTTAGCTAAAATTTATTTAAATAAATCTCCACATTTCTCATAAATTTAAAAAATCGCTTTTTTGATTTAAAAATGACCAATTTGCAATTAAATTAAAAATATATATTGAGGCTTGAGAACTAGACATGATTTCCATCCTATCACACAACTTCTTTTACCACCGAGCCACCGCCATACATATAAATAGTGATATTCTTATCGTTTATAGATGCCATTTCAAAAATAATCTTTTAACAGAAGCTGAGTTGAACTATTTCCCCGTTATGTTCTTAAAAATTATAAAAGTTTCATTCCAGTGAATGATACGTGATGCGATTTTCTAGGCGGGCCACAATATTAACCACTGACCATAAAAAATTTAAGTTTAATGGCGAGTTTATGCATTTCTATCTTGTTGCAAAATATTCACCAACTATATATAAGCCAATCATAACTAGTTATTTCGTAAACCAATTTCCCCTTCCAAATGGGTTTAAACGTCATTTTAGACACAAATTGAAAAACACAAAAAAAATCGAACGTTATGAATAATAATTTATGTGACGTAGAGCTTCCAGAATGCACGGAAAGTATTGAAACTGACTCGGCTTATTATAATAATGAAAGTAAAAATAATAATTTTGAAATATCGTTATGAAAAGCAATAACAGGCCATCTTCGAGTACTAGGAACCGGTGTTACCAACAACATAAATGATGAAAATAATTAAGAAACTCGATTAAGCGTATTAAAAAAGGAACTAGGAGAAATTGTCATTTTACACAATATTAACAGTATTGCTACAAATGGAATTTTAAGTACTTTAAATAATTATGGAATAGATTTACGGCTATTGGGACAGGTCAATTTTTGTATATTGGAATTCAAAATAATTTAAGTCAGTGTAATGATAAACAAGTATTGGCTAAATCAAAAGTAATACTCGACGTGAACATTGATGGGTTACCGTTACATCGAAGTTCAAAAAAATTTGTTTGGCCTATCCTTGGTAGTATTCTAAATTGCCCTCATCTTTACCCGTTTGTGATAGCTGCATATTTAGGAACAGGGCATCCTGAATCTAACGAAATGAGTGAATTTTTATGATTTTGCTAAAGAGTGCAATAAATTAACGTTAGATGGGGTTTTGTTGGTGGGTAGTATATTAAAGAAAAAGTTTGAAATATCATTATTTTGCTGTGATGCTCCGGCAAAATCATTTTCAACAGGTTAGATTAGGTTAGGTAAGGGTGGCCCTCCTAAAGGACTAGCATAGACATAAAATTGGTCTGTAGCTATACCACATTCGAGTTGCCTCGTCTTCATTCGCTGAACCATCCTGAGCTTACCAAGAAGCGTTTTAAGTCCCGGATCTCGATCTTACTAAGATCCGTGAGGTCGTTCAAAGGGGAAGTTCCCATAAATTGTGTTCTGCTGTGCGCTAGACTAGGATGGGTGAAGAGCAGATGGAGGACACTTTCCTCCTCCTCCTCATCACCGCAGCTGCGGCAGAAATCATGGGCTGCGACACACAGTCTGCCCGCATGCATCCCAATGAGACAATGTCCCGTTTTAGATCCCACGACCATACCATAATGTGGTGCCGTCGAAGCCACATCAGTTGGCCTGATCTGGACCGGTCAAGTTCAGGCCAAATCTGCCTGGTTATTACACACGAACTGGCGTTAGACCATCTGACGTTCGTTTCTTTTATGGTTTCTTCCTGAAGCAGCAGATTTTGTAACAGGTACTAAATACCACAATGCATTTAATGGATAAACAAATAGGCAGCAGTTACAAACATCGTACAGTGTTAAGTCCTGTTGTAGGAAAACTTCGAACAGACGAAAGTTGTATTTTAAGGTCAAATGTAAAACATCACAGCGAAGACTTCAAAAATAAATCCACTGTTTTAGAAAAATACGGCTTACAATTTCCGCAATTTCCTGTAGATTCTATGCACTTGGTAGATCTAGGTGTAACGAAAAAAATCCTAACTTTAATATGCGTACGTCATAAAAATTAGTAAATGAAATGACTGAATTTATCAAAACTATAGCAAACGATTTTATTCCCAACGAATTTAACAGAAAACCAAGACCGCTGTATGAGCTTCCACGGTTTAAAGCCATTGAATTTAATTTATTTTTAGTGTATTATGGTCCTGTTATTTTAAAATCTGTATTGAGCCAAGAAATGACTGACCATTTGAGTGCCGTACAATTTCATTACTGATAAATCCATATTTTATACTCACCATTTGAATAGAGAAAAATGAAAATTTAACAGAATCTGAATTGAATTAATTTGTAAGAAATTAAATTAAATTTGTTGTTAGTTTTAATCAAGACTTAAACTCAGCAATACCTATTTTTTATACTTTCAGTTTGAATAGGGAATTTTTTTATTTGAACGTTATTCATGTACTTAAACTTAAAACTTGTATGGTCAGTGGTCAATATTGTGGCCCGCCTAGAAAATCGCATCAAGCATCATTGACTGGAACGGAAGTTTTATAAATTTTAAGAACATAAGGAGGAATAGCTTGTCACAAATACACTGCTTGGAATGTCATCGCATTAAATGTTGCACTTGGCTCTATGCAGTTCAGTTAAGTTTCAAACGATATTAATGTTGGGACATTTTGGGTTCAACCCAGTTTCTGTTAAAAAATTTCCCACAAGTTTCTCAATTCAATTGGAAAGTATAAAAGATTTGCATAACATCAAATACATGTACGGTGGTGGGCGAGGTAGTAGAGCGATTTACTTTGGATTCGTGGAGTAAGGTTCGAGTCCCATTAGCGACGGTATTATTTTAATTTAATTTTTTCTGTAATCAAATTAGTTCAACAAATAGCTTCTGTTAAGCATTTTCATATTTTGCAAGTAGTGGCATGTATATACAAGATAGTGAAATAAACGCAGAGTCCATTATCTTTGCTAAAATTTTCAATATTTTCTATTCAAATGACAGATGTAAAAGATTTGTATATGCGGCGGTGGTCCAGTAAGCAAAGTCAGTGACTTTGGATTTATAGATCTAAGTTCGATTCTGATCGAGCCAAACATTTTTTGATTTAATTTCTCCTGTAAAATTGGTGATGGTGAAATAAAATTACTCAAATCAAAACAGCTTCTTCTGTTCAAAACTTCAATATTCTCCAACCACCTAAAAGTGGCAAGTATAGAAGATGGGTATGGGTATAATAGAGCGGTAATGAAATTGTACGGCGATGGTCAAATAAGCAAAGTCCATTGTCGTTGCTAAAATTTTCAATTTTTTTTTTTGAAATGGCATCTATAAACGATAAGAATATCACTATTTATATGTATGGCGGTGGCTCGGTGGTAAAAGTGTGTGATAGGATGGAAATCATGACTAGTTCAAGCCTCAATATATATTTTTAATTTAATTGCAAATTGGTCATTTTTAAATCAAAAAAGCGATTTTTTTAAATTTATGAGAAATGTGAGGATTTATTAAATAAATTTTAGCTAAATTTTTTTACCCTGCTAATTCTATCGAGGTTCGAACACTGCACGATTCCAAATCCTATAACACCGTTTACTTTACCACCTCACCATTTCCATATATAGATTTATCGCTTACTCATCCTTTATATTTGCCAATTGAAGGCTTAATTTCTGCCTAAATTAAAAATTAAATTAAAAATTATTTAAATACCGAACCGAGGCTTGAACTCAAGTTCATAATTCCAAATGCTGCGACTCTGCTTACTGTACCACCGGCGCATATAAATTAGGTGCTATACAAATCTTTTATGTTTGCCAATTCAATAGAGCAAATTTAAAATTTTAGCAACAGAAATAGACAATTCATTACGGTCATACACAAGAGATGGCTGTTACATTTTCATTACGGTCATAGTATTTACGTTGACGTCTTGAACTCGAGACCACGAATGCAAAAGCAATGACTCTGTTAACTGCACCACCGCCGAATATACATAATGTTATACAAATCTTTTATATTTACCAATTCAATAGAGAAAATTGAAAATTTTAGCAACACGAATGGACTATACTTATTTGACCATTGCCAAATATTTTCATTACGGTCATATACAAGAGATCGCTCTTATTCTTGCAGAAATTGAATGTAGATTCCAATAGAAGCTTTTTCAACAAATTTTACAGCAGAAATTAAATTAAAAAAGTATTGGCGCTGACGAGTCTTGAACTCGAGTCTTCAAGAGCATTCACTCTGCTTACTCGACCATCGGCGTATTAAAAATTGGTGCTGAACAAAGATACAAATCTTTACAACCTTCATTAAAAATAATCTGGGGAAATTTAACTATGACCGTGCCATACAATTTGACACACCCCACTCCATGGTAAAACGAATTCGAGTTCTGGAAGGCTATGAGTGCTGCCGAGTTATTAAAAAGCCAAATCGTTGAGATAACCAACACTTGTTCGATAAAATATCTGCCAGACTGAATTTTCACTAAATTTAGAGGATGTGTTTTGATGGATGACGAAACGTACATGAAATTGGTTTTGAAACACATAACGACATATTTTGCCGCTAATTCTTAAACACGATTCAGCATAATTCCATCAGAAGCCATAAATTTGCACGAGATTAATAAAATCAATGTTATCTCAAAGAGTCCACAGGTTTTCGATGTATCGAAGAATTTTGGTATAGTGGAAAGAGTGTTGAGAGCAAAATCCACATCTGAAACTGTTGGCACATCAGCTCTTCTTAATATATTTATCTTGTGAATTTTTGATGTTCGGTTCAGTCTTTTAATTTTTGTAGTGGAAGTAGTTCAAATAAAGCAGTCCTATTCCTATTCTCAATTTCTGTCTTTTCAAATTTCGATTCGAATATCACGCTCTTGAATCATCAAATTTCAATATATATATTCTGATAAATCGTCAATTGAATATAATTCGATTGTAATAATAAATTTTGGGCGATGTTATATTGGCGGAAAGTTTATGCCAAATTTACACTGCGTTCCGAAAGTATTCAAATTCCAAAAATGCTATAAACAATTGGTTATGGCTACTTAGCTACGTACTAATTACGGTACTAAATTGAATAATTTCTTCACGAATCAATTTTGTCCCTAAACACTAGCCAAGATTCAAACCTATCCTGAGAGTTAACCAACTCAGTTTTAGAACACACGAATATTTTTTCGCCAGCATACCATTAGCCGGTATCGGCAGAACTGCAATATTATGCGCATCATTATTTTGTGTAAAATTAAAAACAACAAATCCATTTGTCATTTTAATTAAAAATTTTTATTGATTTATATGCAAAAAATAATCTTTTTTAATTAAATTTATTATAAATTATAATTTAAAATTTATTTCTCTTAAATTAATGTACATAATTTTAAGTATGTAAATATTTTGTAAAATTATAGAAACAAAACGTTTTCATTCATTTTTTATAAACAACATAAATAATAATAAAATAATTATAATTAAGAAGAAAAATAATATAGGTAGTTAATTAATAAATTTGATTCATTTTCAAAACATTTTTTTTTTAATATGATAAATAATTTAAATGATTTTTGTTTAGCAGTTTTAAAAAGTTTAACTTAAAGTTAAATTTAACAACTTTGATAAAAACATGATATAAATAAATATAGAAATTTTAAATTTCTAAGATATAATTAAAACGACAATCAAATTCCTGTTCTTTATAAATTTTTTCAATCAATATTTATAAGTATTGTATTGCACACACTTAAAATGTAATAATTTATAATAAATTATTTAATTAATTTTCCACACAAAAAAATATTTATCAAAAAAAAAAATGATTTAATTAAAAAAAAATTACGTTCGTATAATAGATTTCGACTTGCGTTTTGATTCGAGCAAAAGAATCACTTCAATCGAATATATCCTGGAGGCGTTTTATTTTTCACTCTACTACATAATTTCATCGTGATTCAGTCTTTGTGTTGGGAAAATATGTAATATGTAAAACAAAACAAAAAAATGGCGCTGTGATCGACAAATACTTTGCCGTCAACTAGGAACTTAACACACAACAATTGGCCATTTTTTTGCAATTTATCTAAAAGAATTTTACAAATCGGTGGTCGTATCGATGCAATCTGCGATTGATTCACATTTCTGCATTTGCTTTTGTTGTATATCGTCTTTAAGACGTAACAAAACATTTCGTATATCCGGCTGGATTGCAGCCGATCGTTCAATTGCTTGGTGGACATCTTTTAAGGCTTCACTTAGGTTTCCGTATTCAAAATAGGCTTTAGCTCGGGCGAAATACCCATCATAGTTTTCCGGTTTCAATTCAATTGCTTGTGTTGCTAAATCAATTGATTCAGATAATTCCTAGAAAACAAAATGGTGATTCGTTGTTAGTTTAATTAATCATCTACCTCTTTTAAATATTTGGACCATTTTTCAAATACTTACACTCATCTTGCGACGACATCTTGAATAATTCAACAAGAAATTAAATTTAAGCTGGACAAACGTGTTATTGTGATTGGAAAGGGCTTCGTTTAATGGAATTTTTTTGAGAGCATATTGATAACGGTGGGCGGCTTCTTGGATTCGACTCTTTCGGTATAATATATTTCCGTCTTCGAGGAGCTTATTTAACAGGAGTAATCTGAAAATTAAAATATAAAACAACAAAATTAGATGAAATATAACAAATCCAAAGTAAGATCGAACTTACAATATTTCCGGCTTCCCAGCAGCCATCGCCCATGTGGCAGGGCCTAATTTTGCTCCACGTTTCAAAAATACTTGAACAACTTGAACATTACGACATGCGATAGCACGATCCAATGGTCTCATACCATTTACGTCGACATGCTCAATTTTTCCACCATTTTCAATGAGCATTTGGACCAAAGCTGCGCTACCTTGGTATGCAGCCAAATCGAGTGGTGTGCGCCCTGTATTATCTGCATGGTGTTTATCCGCATTTCGCTCTAATAAACATTTTGCAGCCTGTAAACGACCTCTTAAGCATGCCCATGACAGGGCTGTTAAACCATCTCGATCGCATTTTGTAAGCGACGCACCACGATTCAACAATAGTTCGATTATACCAACATGACCTTCTTCTGCCGCAAGCATTAGCGCTGTTTTTCCCGACGTATCAGTTTGTTCTAAATCGGCGTGATTCTGAAGTAAACGTTCTGCGACCGCCCAATGGCCTTCTTTCACCGCGAATAGCAGTGGTGACATATCTTTACGATTTTTCACATCAACATCAGCACCGCGTGACAATAGTACCGTTACTGCTTCAATGCGACCATTTGACGATGCCACAGTTAATGCAGTTTCCCCAACTAGCGAATCCGTTGCATTTACATCAATCTCAGACATATCAAATAAATCTTCAATAATCTCAATACAGCCTTGCGATGAGGCTGCTATAAGGGCTTGCTGTACCGCATCTTTAAATGTAACATCATTTGTGTCTGGACGGACATTCCAGTCGCATGCAAGCAAATATTTTACTACATTTAGTCGACTGGAGCGCGCTGCATGTACTAAGGCACATCGTTGTGATGTGTCTACTTGCCCAAGTATACTACCAGCAGCAACTAATTGACGTACAACATCACAATGTCCTTTCGTTGAGGATAATATTAACGGTGTGGATCCCTGTGAATTGGCTAGCTCGATATCTGCACCAAACTCAAGAAGTAACGAAACCATTGGTACAATTCCCTCATTTGCGGCAATACACAATATTGGTGCATTGCCTAAAAATTCTGTTATATGATTGGGTGATGCACCTGAGAGTAGCAATAATCGTGACACTTTAATATTTGGACTATAAACATTACGAAGGGTGCACAACGATGCTGAAATATCATCGGTAACGTTTGCAATCCAATACGACTGTAGATCCCGTGCTGATAGCTGTTGTGCATTCAACATTAGGTTGCGATAAAAATGGGCTTTCAATATGTGATGGCCCAGCTCGAGTGTCTGTTCGGCGTTTAATGGTAAATTGATTCGCGATAATCGGAACGCAATCGCACTGTGACCATTTTTCAGATCGCACAAAAACTTCATATTTTCGGTTTCATCTCGCCGGATCAACCATTCCCTGAACGATGGATGGAAGAACATGTAGGTATTGTCTAGTCGCTTGATTAAAAATCCGCTCAGTAATTTAAAATTATTCAGAAAATCCGTCCACGATATGTACGGTGTTATTTCATCCGAATTCCCGTTCTCGATATCGTACTCTTGATCGTAGGTCGATCCACCGGAGCTAGAAAATTTTAACGCATTTATCGAGTAGTAAATCTCGTTTAGCGTCAACGGATAAAGTGCGGCAAGGCAAACACTTAAAATGGACGACACTTTATCGTATGCTTGTTGCGTGGGGAACCGCAAATTAAAGTTGAGTAGAAAAACTTGTGATAGTGTAACCGGTATTACCTTATACGATGTAGACTTGATCACTAAATTTCCGCGCTCAATCAAATCTAATACCAATTTGGCATAGAGGAACGATCCTTTGGTCAAATTTAATAAATACTGCGCGAATTTATATAGTCCGGTGGTATTCTCATTTGTCATTAGTTTATTGGGGCCGGCTGGCCCACCATTCGACGCTGATGCACCACCACCCCCGCTCATATTATTTTGTATCACTGTACTGTGATTTATCCTAAATGTTATGTAATCCATTAAATCTTTTTGTAGGTATTCATTCTGTTGTAAATTATCGAACGACATTTTAACGTACGGTAAACCCTTAATGTATTCCAGCATTTGAGTGCGAATTGTTACGATAATTTTCAACCACGATGGGAAAAATTCGTTCATTTTAGCTAAAAAGGTCCCTATCGTGTCGCCATGATCTGGTCTATGGTACTCCGCCTCGCATAGCCCATCAATCAAGATGATACAATTTTTTCCAGATATTTTACTGGTGCGCCTTAGTATCGAGAGCGGTTCCAATATTCCGTATCGCATTGCACGATCTGGATCTGCAATACATTCCTTGACGCTCAACAGATTTTGTAAATGCGGTTCGTTTAGTAAATATTCGCGATACGCTGCCAATTGTGGCGCTTGGCATAGTTGCGCCGCAATGGAATGAATAAAATCAGGAACTAAACAGTATACATTGTTGTCGGCTTGGCAAAAGTGATAAGCGACTACGTGCGAAGCCAATGATCGTATACGATCGTGTACTACATTCACTTGGCAATATATGCCGTCCGTATCGAGTGAGGGTAGTTCTTTTCGACGTCCAAAACATGAATATTCTACTAATTGTAGAAGAAGTGCAGTTTTTCCAGTGCCCGAGTTACCGTGAATAAGTATGCCCGAGGATTCCGTTGTACTAAGTGTATTTGAGATTTCGCGTAACAACCAATGGCGTCCGATAAATAATGGATCTGGTTCTTGTTGTGGTACTTCGAAAAATAGCGGTTTGAGCGTTAACTGTGGTGGTCGATATTGGGCAAAACGAATTTTTGGATCAATCACACCTTTCACCTGGCCGACACGAGCCGATCGTCGTATTGCCGTTTTACGATTTTTAAATTGTTCCTCAATATTGACCGAGACAATTTGTTGGCCAGTCGCGGTAACCGAATGCCGGCGACTCAATGGGCTTGACCCTGAATTATTGTCGTCATTACTTTGGCCCGATATTGAAACGCTCATCAGAGAGCTGATTGAGTCACAGCCACGACTATTGTGTTTATTGTATTGTGGCCGTATATCCGCTTCAGACGATCCGGTGAGCGTAGACACAGGACTTGTGTTCGCCGATGTTAATGAACTACACGACTGTTGGCCACGTAGTGGCCCGGTTACATTCATAACGCCGGCACGATTTCTCGAATTATTATTTTCTAAGAAAAATCCCAGCCGCAGTTGTAATTCATCTTGTGATGTTTTTGATTTACCGCTATTTGGTCCGACGCTACTAGTGGCTGTTGATTGTCCACCGAGTGGGACAGATGGTTTAACATTACCACCTTCGTCATCTGAAAAAATAAAACATAAAATCGGGAATTTAGTAAAACTATTATAGCAGCAGTGTGGCTTCATATAAATATTTACTAAAAACACAAAAACATAAAATCAAAGGTGATAGACAAATTGGTATGAAGCCATAGAGAACAGTCTAATTCTGTTGTGTGTTAGTATTATAAAATGAGATTTATAATTCACGTCCTGGAATTTCTATGCCATCGTCGTATATCACAGGTTTTACAGAATCAAGGTTTATAGTTTACTGACCTAAAAGATTACTCATTTCGTTACATTAATGTGATGTGTTAGAATTAGAAGTAAGTATATGACTTTTGGGGGCATAGCGATAGGCCATAGACAAATAAATGTATCCGATTTTGTAAATTATATCATGTTATTTGGTTTGGGCCTTCAAAATCATTATATCTATATATTGTGAGATATTATATATTTCTAATCTCTGGCATTTCCGCTAAGAACTTAAAACACCAAAATAACACAACAAAAAACCAAAAACATGCTCAAACATCTTAACATAACTTAAGAATAACCAATAAAAAATTCTAATTAACATATAACAACAACAACAACAACAACAACAACAAAATCAAAACTCTTTCATGCAAAAGTTTTATTGTTTTTTTGTGTGGTACTAACTTCGTCCGACCAATTGATTCAATCCAATATTGAACGTTGATGTGTGGGCTGACCATAACGATTTGATTTTACCAAATACAACCGAACTTAAGTGTCCGGCATATTCGAGCGATGTTCCATGTAAACTTAATCGATTTGTCGATTTTTCACCGTCGTGACCTTTAACTTTACGCTGCCGTTTCTTAACAACAACATCAGAACTTTGTGATGTGGTCATAGATGAAGCGCCTTGTTTTATTTATTTATTTATGATGAGTCATGAGATGTGATATATGTATATGACAAATAGTGAATTTAAGATAGTATTGTAACAAAAACAAAAAAAAATTATCGTTCTTACCTGAAAGTGTTGAATTAATTGTATGCTCTAAATTTGTTGTATTCGATCGTCTTTGGCCAAATGGTGATCGTAAACTTTTTGGATTAAATAGACGACGTCGATTTTGAGGTGGTGTCGCACATATAGCAGACGATTGAATTGAACTCGTTGGTGGTAAATGATGTGATGTTTGTGTCGCATCACATAAACCGCGTACTGTTTGTGATGTTGGACCACCACCACCACCACCACCACCACCAACACCACCCATTATACTCGGCAATCCTAGTGTCGATTGGTTTATATACGATTTATGTAATCCGCGCGAACCCGATGATAATCCAACATTATTATTGCCATGTTGGCTCATTTCGTAATGATGATGATGATGAAGTTCAGGTGATATTAATTCTTGGCGTGACTGGAAAAGACAAAAACAAAAATAATTATATTACATAAAAAATATTAGAAGGAGATATATCTACGAGATAAATTTGCTGTCATTTTGATTGATTCGTGTTTTGCGCGCAATTCAAATGTTTTGTATATGTACATATAGAAATATTTTAAAATGGAACAAGAATCTTTGAATTTGTAAAGTTTTAGTTTTCTAAATGACTTTCTAATACATACAATTTTGTATTTTAATTTTTCGCTGTTGTTTGCAGATTGTGTAATCGATTTTGCAATAATTGAAGGTAGTTTTTTATTTTAACATGGTGTGTCATATAAAGATCGAGGCTAATGATTGAATATCAGTGTGTGAAAAATATGTTTGTGATCATGAGATAGTTTATTCGTTCCTTGACAATTGATATTACATAATTTATAATATTATATTGAACATTCCGTTGGAATGCATTCTCCAAACAAATTCAGTAAAGCTCTATACTTTACCTAAAACAAAACCAAAATCGATGTCGGTAGTTAAACTCCCTGATGATGAATGTGAAAACTTCGCTATCTAAATTTACAAAATATGTGTATGAAAAACATTGTTTTGTTTGCCATGTGTGACATCTACTCACATAAGACTGAACTAAAAATTATACGAAATTAGATGAGACCTAAACCATTTTTACATCGAACCCACGAATGTATTAAGCTTCACTCAATTCACCAAAACCTGGGTATTGTACAATCATTTTTTGGCCACACAAATTTAGGTATTGATGTAATTTTTTGTAAATATATTTGCAAGCAAGTAATACCCCCTAAGCAAGTAATTTGTTTTTAAATTCGTTCTGTTTGATCTTAATTTCGTCTCATAGTTGATGAATTTTTGACACACACTAATAAGCGAAACACAAACTGATAGAGCTACTTATTGAAAAAATTTGTGTGTTCATGCAACAATGTTTTGGGATTCAACTAAATAGTGCATAGTTCAACCTTTTTTAATTAGATGTAAATTTTGAAAGCGGAGATTTACACTATTTTAAACTCAATTTTAGACACATTTTATGGCATTTAAATATCCACATCAATTTTCATTTTTGTTCTAGGTAAAATAGATTTTTTTTATTTTTAATTGGTTGGAACCCATACGGATTCCGCACTCAATGCCGGGACGGCCCATGGTGCAAACCCAGGATTCAATCCTAACTCGCAGAAACGCACTGCAGCCCTAGCAATCTGTACAAGTTTGAACCAAGGTATGGAGGACAACTGATCTACATTAATAGAACTACAGCTGAACACCTGAAGCCAAATAATATTAAAAGCTGGACAACTGCACAGAGATGCCCCTTAAATCGACCATGACCCATATAAAAATAACAACCAAAATTCTTAGCTGGTCCTTTTTCAAAGATAGAGCATATTTAAATGGGCTTGCTAATGAAGTACTTCGCCAAACGACAACTAAAAGTAGCATGCCACTGTAGTCTTAGATCTTTCAAAGCGTAGTTCTTTATAACTTTCTTGGCGTAGTTAAAAGATAATGGAGCCGCGGGTTCAGGTCCAATTATAGTTAAGTGGGAACCAGATTTGGCTAAACAATCGGCGATCTCATTCCCTTCGATGTCACAATATGCTGGCAGCCACATTACCGTAACGGTATTGTTGGAATAAAGAAGATTAGTGAAGTGTTTGCAATCCTTGACAAGTTTGGAGACAGTCAAGGGATTTTTCAATGAATTGAGCACAGCTTTTCTATCAGTACACAGAATAATGTTTTTGTTTTTAACGGCAAAGTTCAAAGCTTCCATAACACTATACGTCAGCGCTATGAGTTCCGCTTGGTAAACAGTGCAATGCGAACCAAGACTGCCAAAAGATTTCTGTTTGGACCAAGAACAGTAGATTCCAAATCCAGGAAGTGTAGTTTTAAAAGATTTGTCTATGTTATTAAGTTTAGTAGTAGACTATTAAGTTTAGTAGTAGAAGCCTTTAGATTAACAACTGGCCACTACGCAACAGAAGTGTAAGATAATATCGGTAAGACCAGTGATTTATAAATAAAAAACCACATCCTGGGTGTTAGACCCCAGGATTTCCCAAAAGCCCTTCTACATTGCCAAATTATGGCAGTAGCTTTTTGTACTTTTGAATCAAGATGAGGTTTCCAAGAAAGTTTGCTATCTAAGATAACACCAATGTGTTTGACTTGGTTACATCTGGTAATCGGTCTCCCAAAAAGAGAAGGAACGGATAGATCCAGAACACTTCTACGCCTAGTAAAGACAATTAAGTCTGTCTTAGACGAGTTGACGTGCAGACCCTTGTCAATGCACCATGCCTCCACAATATCTAAGGCCTGCTGCATTAACACGTATAAGATATTCAGGTGTTTGCCTGAAACTGTTAAGACAAGATCATCAGCATAACTCTGTGCAATGAAGCCAGATTGCTGCAGCTTAACCAGAAAACCATCAATGACCAAAAGTCACAGCAGAGTCGAGCGCACACCCAGCCCTTGGCAACCTTGACAGAGACTGCGACTCCATCCAGTTCAGTCTCTACAGTGCGAGACTTGAGCATGGATTCAATCTATTTGACAATGGTGTGATTAATACCAAAATTATTACAGGCATTAGTAATCGAGATAAACGAGGTGCTATCAAAAGCTCCCGTTATATCGAGGAAAGTACCTACAAGAAACTCCTTATTATAGAGGGATCTTTCAATCCTAGTTACAGGTTTATGTAGGGCCGTTTCACAGGACTTACCAGCTTTAAGAAAAGTTGAAGACAGACTAATAGGTCGAAAAACCTTGGGATCCGTATAATCTATAATAAATAATGGATCCTTACTCGGTAGATAAGATTTTTTTGAACGTACATCAATGCCTAAGTTTGTGTGATCAAAAACTGATTTCTACGATACCCAGTTTTAGGTAAATTAAGACTTTACTTTACTCAATTTGCGAAAACCTGTGTATCGTACAAATCGTTTTATGGCCACATAAACTTAGGTATTGACTTAATTTTAAGCGAGTAATACACGTTTTTCAGAAAAATCGCTATAGTTTTCTCGTAATTACATCTCAAAATAGATGAATTTTTGACAAAAACCATTACAAACCAAATTTATCAATATTTTTTCACTAATCTGTAAAAGTTTTATATATGGGTACATTCAGGAAGATATTATCTAGCGATTAATACACGTTTTTATAAAAATTCGTTCTAATAAGCGAGAAAATTGAAAATTTAATTGAAAACTATTTTTTATCGATAAGTTGACAGATCAACTTATTGAAAAATTTGTGTCGTCGATGCAAATATGGTTTAGGACTCAACTAAATATCGTGTGCTTTTTAGTTCACCGTTTTTTAATTAGATGTCATAGGTGGCAGAAAACATATATAATTTGGTAAATTTCGATAGCGGAGATTTACACTATTTTAAATTTAATTTTACACGCATTTTGTGGCATTTAAATATCGACTTCAATTTTATTTTTCTTCTAGGTAAAGTAGAGCCTTAAGGCTCTACTTTACCTAGAAGAAAAAACAAAAATCAAAATTGAGGTCAATATTTAAATGCCAAAAAATGCGCCTAAAATAAAATTTGAAATAGTGTAAATCTCCGCTATCGAACATTACAAAATATTCCATGAAAAAATTGTTTTTTTGCCACTTATGACATCTAATTAAAAAGGGATGAACTAAAAAATACACGATATTTAGTTGATTCCTAAACCATTTTTACATCGAAGATACATTTTTTTCAATAAATTGCATGAGTTGTCAGCTTATCAATAGAAAATAGTTTTCAATTAAATTTTCAATTTTCTCGCTTATTAGAACGAATTTCTATAAAAACGTGTGTTAATCGCTAGATAATATCTCCCTGAACGCACCCACATATAAAACTTTTACAGATTTGTGGAAAAATATTGATAAATTTGGTTTGTGAGGGAATGGTTTTTGTCAAAAATCCATCAACTTTGAGACGCAATTACGAGAAAACTATAGCGAATTTAAAAAAAAGCGTGTGTTACTCGCTTGCAAATATATTTAACTTGGGTATAAAAAAAAATTAAGGCAATGCCTAAGTTTATGTGGCCATAAAACAATTTGTAAGATACACATATTTTCGCAAATTGAGTAAAGTAGAGCCTTAAGTAAGGTAGACCCTTAAATAAGATCAATGCTAATTTTAGAATCTGTTCAAATTAAAATTCTAGAGGTGTGGTTATCTCAATTCACTAATATCCAACTTAGAATTAAAATATGACAAATGCTATCTGATAGGATTGAAATAAGTGAACTTCGTTTGTTCATGAAAACTAATATTGGAAATGTATTTCTCATTTGGTTTGAATTGTAACCATCATCAATATCAAAACTACAGTGTACAATTTTAGAAACATACAAAATTTGAGTCCAATAAACAAAAAATCAGATGAAGTTTAAACCAAACTCAAGATTAAGTAACATATGTGCGTTCTTTCAATTAGCCTCTAATCAAAAGGCGTAAATGAATGTGAAAAGAAATCAAGGGTCGGAAACACTGACTTTAATATAGCCTTTGGCTCCAGTTTCGGATTCGATTGAATAGGACTTATCTATTCGTTGTAGCCGACAGTTTTGTTAAGTAGTAACTACTTTACTTACATATACGAGTTTTATTTTGTTTGCAGACGTAACGATATTTAAATCGGAAAGGTACAAATCCTGCCAGTGTAAATAAAATGTGAACGCCTTTCATTGCTGGCATTCAAGATCTACCTGCGATCACAACAAGCCAATAAATCACATTAAACTTTCAATGCAACCCAATTAAAAGCAGCAAAAAAAAACACATTAGATCAATATATTGTTGTGATCTCTGCAGCATAATACACAACGTTTGAGAGAAAACAACTTGTTTCGTTAAAAAAAAAAAACAATTTTCATTTTTCTTAATTGTATATCCCGCTTCGGATACCTACGTATATAAACTTTCTTAAGACGTTTTTTTCCGTTTGCATTTTGTTGTAACGTACATCAGATGAGTCATCGTCATCATCATATGTATGTACATACTACATATATATTATAGTAGATTTTATATAATGATCATCAAGCAACATAAACAATCCACAAGAACTTAAAAAATAAAAATACAAAACAAAGATCAAAATCAAGTTAGAGAGTTAACTTTAAAAAAAAAAATTTCTTTATGTGTGCGCGCGCGCTCCACTATGTTACAGAGGTTTTTTGTTATATTCGCGATTAACTTTGCGGTTTTGAAACAAGTTTTCTTTTATATTCTTACCATCTTTATATATAGAGTTTTGTCCGTTTTATTTTTAGAATTTTAATGGATTTTTATTGTTACTGTAGTTTTTTGTCTTATATATGGTTTCCTTTAGTTCTAATTTGATTTGTCTAAAAGAAGTTGAAAAAAGAAAATTGCGAATTTATTAAAAAAAAATACATAACAACAAAACCAACAGTAGAATATTCTAATTGTCTCCATGCGAATATCCCATGTTTATAGTACATAATATATCTCGAGGTTAGCAAAAAGGTTAAATTTAAAAAAAAAATGTTTTATGCGCATATGTGCATGCATAATATTATGTTATGCAAACAAAATAAAATTTGTCTCCGCATTAGATTGGAATCTAAAATTTATTTGTTAACTATATGTGCGCCAAGCCGGCATATCTTTTAATCCAACCTCGTATGGTAAATTATACTCGTATAAAAAAATATAGAAAGGAAATTTATCGATTTGATTTTGTGACAGTTTTTTTAATACGATCTCAAAAACAAAATGCGCGCGTTATACATTTAAAAAAAATGTTTAGGCCATACTACCATATGTATGTATATACGGTTGCAATTTACCTGCATATATGATGTAAAATGTCCATTGGTTTTTACTTGTGATCGTATTTGTCCATATGGTGATCCAATTGGGCTAACAATTGTACTCGAACTACCGATACCGGTATCGTAGTCGGTGATACGATGATGACTTCCTTGTAACATCATATCTGTAATGAATAAAAATAAAACAAAAATAAAATAAAATATCATTTGATATAAATCTCTGCTATTGGTTTCAATTTCAAATTCCACCATCTTCCATTCTTTAATATTATCTTTTAATGATGATCATATGTATAGATATGTATACAATAAACGTGGGTGTGCGCCTTTATTTTAAGCATTCTGTATTTAAAAAAAACAAAATACTTAACCCAAACACGATACTAAATTTTGGCACATATATGTATATGTATAGTAGAAATTGTTCGCAAACTCGATAAAGGGTTAAATTATGATCTTGATTATAAAGCAACAAAACCTCAGAATACATATACATGTATAGATCACTAAATTTACTTCTTTTGTTGAAAAAACGTTCCAATCATTTATGAGTTAACGGAAAGGTATAATTGAAGTTGTGCCAATTCTATTGTTCTTCATAAGACAACAATGTAAAAGAAAAGATAAATTGTAGTTAATATTTTCAACACACTTGCTAACGTAATTTTTGGCGGTGAATCATTTTCTTGCTCATAAACATGATATTTAATTAAGATCATTGTGTGATCGATTAGTTTCCATAATGCTACTGCATGATCAAATTACATATCACATACATTTACGAGCATGGACTATATTCAAATGAGTTTGTGGCGATCGCAGAAACAAACCACCAACTATATATTTCACTTATTTTTAAGGTGAGTTCGTGAGGTGGCTCTAAACCAATAATCACCAAAGCAGTTCATCCATAACCAAAAAAATTCATCCATTTCCCCACTTTCAATATAAAATATTTTTATCTTACGGTCGGATGTAAATAGCTCGGGTAAGCATCCGACCTCGCGAACTCACCTTTATTGTGATGCGTGGAGTAAAATACTAAAGGTGACAACGCAGTATCTTACAATACTGAGAAAAGTATCTTCCAAGTACTTAAAATCTACAATGTTTTCTAATAAATGAGCGATATAATATTTGGTTTAAGCGTTTGGCTTTTAATTGTGACCACAAGTATGTGCATTTATTAAATAGATTTATTCGACCTTTCACAGGAAAATGTTCGAAAAGTTCTACGAGGAAGATCACAGCAATCAAACGTTAGGCATGGCGTTAGAATTGGCTTCGAAATACGAAGAAATTAGTGACAAGCCACAGGTGGGAGTTTTAGAATGACAATTTGAATAATTTGACGTCTTTCGAAGGTAATTGAGTCATATAGTTACTTTTTTTCTTTCCCCACAGATGCAAAACTTTAGGGTGTTTTATTTCGCACCTTACGGTTGCAATAGTTAAACTGCCGACAACTTCAAGCATGGCCAAGATACGATAGAAATTATTTTATTAACTCGTTGGAACCAACAGCTTATGTTCGCCTAGATTCGCTGAATACTTCTAAATATCAGTCGCTCTACGCGTTATAACTCAGGCGTAAGCAATAGAACTCAAACCATTTGTTTGAAACAAGAAAACTTCTCTGGTAGCTTTCAACTGGATCGTGCTTTCAACTGGATTCACCATACATCGAAGTCAATAGGTTATTTTGAATCGATACCTTTGAAATTACAATTAAACATAATCTTTTAAAAAGAACAGTTCAAAGTTTCTGTGTGTCTGTGATAATCTTGCTACTAACAAAAAATCAAAATCCACCAAAGATTCAAATCGTTGTTATATACATATATAGAGGCAGATGAGCTGGCTCACAAGGGTACAGCATGCCTAATAACCCAAAGCAGCCGGGATATAAACCATATTGGTATTGTCGTGGGAGCTATAACGGGACATTGTCTCAGTGGGATACATGCGAGCAGACTGGGTGTCCCTGCCCATAACTTCTGCCGCAGCTGCGGTGATGAGGAGGAGGAGGAAAGTGTGGTCCATCTACTCTGCACCTGTCCTAGTCTAGCGTACAGCCGAACAAAATTTATGGGAACTTGCCTCAATGAACGATCTCACGGATCTTAGTAAGATCGGGGTCCGGAACGTTAAACGCTTCTTGGTAAGCTCAGGATGGTCTAACGAGTGAAGAGGAGGCAGCTCAAATATGGTATAGCTACAGACCAACTATAATGTGTCTATGCTAGTCCTCTAGGATGGCCGCCCTTACCTAACCTAACCTAACCTATACATATTTATATAACACAAAGTTATGTAATGCATAAAAGGTCTGATGTTTAATTGAATTTCGGTAGAAATCTACCGAAGAAAACTCGAGATATTCACATATCAATTTAGTTAATTAGTTTAGTGTTTCTGCTTTGGTGTACTTAAACCCGTAATGGTCCGTTGTGATACCACAGAGTCTTCAATACAGGTGCGATTTTAATTAACTAATGCTTTGTGACCCATTGGTTAAACCTATCTCGTTTGGATCGAGAGGTACCGGGTTCGAATCCCAAAAGAGTCAAGATGCAAAAGCAAATCCTCATCATTGATTCCGATTTGGACGATAATAACCATACCTATGACCCTCTGTTGATAGTACAGAACCATAGTTCATGTTAATACATCGTTCATGTCGGTGATCATATTTGGAGGACCGGCACTTTCAAGAGAAATGCAGAAGGAGAATATTCTAGGCTAACGAAAATCTTAGCAGGTGTCTCTCAATGTAGTGTTTTGGCACCGATACACTACCTGCCTTACACCACAGATTTACCTCGGATGAATCATGCTACTATCGCAACTTTTGCTGACGATACTGTGACTCTGGCGGATGGGGACAATATTGAGGAATCTACAACTAAACTACAAAAAGATTGTGATAAAATAAGCAAATGGACAATAATGTGGCGGACCAGACTGAACGAATCAAAATACATATAAATTTCACAAATTTCCAGGAGTATGACTTTAAATGGCAGGCTTAGATGAGCATATTAAAAATAGAAAGAAGGACAAAATATTAACTTGAAGAGATTGTTCTGACTGTTGACTTATGGAAGAATATGGACTTACGGAATACAGTTGTGGTGCTGTACGAAATAAACAATCCTACAAACCATTCAAAACAATGTGGTACGTTGCATAGTTAACGATACGTGATATATATATAAAGGGTGGGCCATTTAAAAGTTTAAATTTAAAAATGCAATAAAACAAAAACGGTTTGATATTTTGCCAAATTAATTTTTTTGTGAAGTACAATTGTTCCGGTTAGAGATGGACCACTATTTCATTCATATGGCTGCCGCGGCTGGCCTCACAGTACCCCACTCGATTGGACCAATTTTCGAGCACTTTTTCGAGTGTATGGGGTCGTATCTCGGCGATGGCATCACGAATGTTGGCCTTCAAATGCTCAATTGTCTCTGGTTTGTCGGCATAACACTTGTCTTTAACGGCGCCCCACAGAAAATAGTCCAATGGTGTTAAATCGCAGCTTCTTGCCGGCCAATTGACATCACCATTTCGGCTAATTAAGCGGCCATTAAACGTTTGACGCAATAAATCGATTGTGGCATGAGATGTGTGGCAAGTCCAATCCTGTTGTAACTAAACATCGTTCACATCAATACCATGAAGAGCGGGCAAAAAAATCGAACACCACCGTAATGGTTGCGCCGTCCTGATTTTCAAAGAAATATGGGCCTCCGCTCCACAAGCCGCACCAAACAGTCACTCGTAATGGTTGCATTGGTTTCAGTAAGACCAGGTGTGGGTTTTCTGAGCCCCAAATACGGCAATTTTGCTTATAAACGTATCCACCAAGATGAAAATGAGCTTGATCCGAAAAGATGATTTTTTTGGCAAAATCGACATCATCGTGCAGTTTCTCGTTGGCCCATCTAGCGAAGTGAAAACGAAGCGGATGGTCATGCGGCTTGAACTCTTGAACCAATTGAACTTTGTAAGGCGTCATACCGAGATCTTTTCGCAAAATTCGACGTAAACTGGTGCGTGAAACGTTCAATTGTTGAGAACGATGACGAGTTGATGTTGATGGATTCACACACACACTCTCAGCCAAAGCTCGATATCAATTTCAACAATGAAATCAGTTTCACGAACTTTAACAATAAACTTGCGTATACCGGGCACTGTTGGTCCTTCTCTGCGACCAAATTTTGCACGACATTTTCGTGCATTTTCCGACCAATTGTCTTTGTTTTGGAAATAAATTTCCAATAAATCCCAACGTTGCTCAATCGTAAATCGGTTCGTTCAGTGGAGATAATATACTGAATTTTGTGACAGAATAGAATGACATAAGTATTGCCAGATTTGAAATAACCGCGGTGGTTCAAATTTAAACCGATAGATGGCCCACCCTTTATAAGGAGTGATGCTCTGTATAGTGATCTAAATATAGAGACGGTTGATGAAGAAATAAAAAAATGCGCGGTGGTTTTTTGAGAAACCAGTTAACTGCAAAAACATCATGTTTGGGAAATCGCAATTAGAACAAAAATGATTGTAATTGAAATACATAATTTGATTCATATCCTCAATTTAAGCAGATGGCAGAAATCAACTTACATAAACCTCTTACATGTAATTTAAATATATGTCAGATATCCTGTTTTACTGTATAAGAATTTAATTCACATAAAGTAGATATCTGCAGATATTTTATTAATAAACAAGGGGCAAATTAAATTTTTAAGTAAAGATAATTAGTTTTGACCAAACTAAAACATATACATATTTTGTAGCAGTTATTCATTTTCAAAATTTTTTATCTTTTAAATGGAGGGAAATTTTGGAAATTTGAAAATTTATCTGAAAACATATCGATTTTAAAGGTTATTTTCATTCATAACTCAAAATCGTCAAAAATTCAGTTTTCTAGTT
This sequence comes from Tipula unca, assembly GCA_951394425.1. Lineage (NCBI taxonomy): Eukaryota > Metazoa > Arthropoda > Insecta > Diptera > Tipulidae > Tipula > Tipula unca. The sequence goes on from OX596380.1 coordinate 60,487,799, forward strand.
AATAACTTGTAAATGCTACTGGCCTAATGGGCTTTACCTTACTAAACCTGTCAAATTAAAGTAAAATTACTTGATGACTTATATTCAGTTGTAATAAAAATCAAAAATCGGATAAAAAAAGCTTGGCATATAAAATGGCTTTTCTGTTAAGCTGCGCCTATATGGTTCAAGTAATGATGCATAACACAGTTTATAATGTTCGTATAAATGGATATGGTTAATACTGTTCGCAACCATAGTATGATTCATAATTTATATATGTACATATACTAATGGTCCATTTACCTTCATTTGCTTTATGTGTGAATTCTAATGGATTTAAATCTAATTTATCGCTATAGATCTTTACATACATACACATACGAGTACATATGTATATTGTTTTAAAGATTATCACCAGAACAAATCATTTCCGCCGTGCGCACTAATATTCACACATTATATACGTATCTACCAATTTAACAAAGTGTGAAAGTCAAACCAAACTATTCAACTTTGGCTATACACAGTCTTGTACTTTGTTGTTGAATACACCATGAGATTATAGGGATACCGTTTTGAACAAATTATGTTTGTTATAATTTTAATTAAAACAAACTTTACAAAATTAATTAATTAAAACAACACACACGGTGGAATTTGTATTTACATGCGTACATATGTGCTCGATGAGACCGGATTATGCCATTATTATGGTCTGTATACTGTTGTTATCTGGTGTAGATTTAAATAATTCAGCAAATCTGCTTCACCGTTAAATACAACCTAATATATAATTATACGAATACATACATACATATACACATACAAACTATGTATAATCATTATACATATAGGGTTTTCCAATAAGAGGTTTCATTTTGAATAGCCTGCTATTTGGGCAGCTGTCATCTTTTGACATTTAACAAGTAAAAACTACGCCATTACTAAAAATGGTACGATACACGCTTCAACAACTCATTGAAATTGTTAAAATTCTCTACAAAAATATTGAAAATTTTGCAGTCACAGTTCGCAAAATTAAAGCACTTTTTGATTGTCGTAAAGCACCTCCTCGGCCGGAAAAAATTGAGCTGTTGGGACAAGTTAGTGATGTGAAGTGTTGAAGAAAACCCAAGTTCTTCGATTCCTCGCCGATTTTTGGAATTAGACTTTCCACAAACGACATTATACACCGTATTTTGCATGATGTTAGGTCTAGAAGGCTTTTAAAGTTCAGTTAATACAGAGAACTCAAGCATTTCGATCACCATAAACATCGTACCTTCGCTGATTGCGTCCTTCAAATGCATCAAAATGATCCGGATTTTCATCGAAAAATCTTCTTGAGTGATGAGGCTCATTTTCACCTCGGAGGCTATGTTAATAAGCAGATTTGTGGCATTTGGGGCTCAGAAAATCCAAGAATAATTGTTGAAAAGCCTCTCCATCCTCAACGTGGCACTGCTTGGTGTGGTTTTTCGGCTGGCGGTGTGATTGGACCTTACTTTTCCGAAAATGAGGCTGGTGCAACTGTTACGGTGAATGGATTGCGCTACCGAGCTATGATTAATGATTTTTTATGGCCGGAATTGGAAGATATTGATGTGGACGACGTTTATTTTCAGCAATAGGGCGCTACGTGCCACACAAGCAACGAAAAGTTTCCTGACCGTGTTATTTCTCGAAGAGGTGATCACAATTGGCCAACGAGATCTTGTGATTTAACACGTTTAGACTTTTTTTTTAGAGTCACGTGAAATATAAGTGCCAATGCTCCACAATCGATCTGACCTTAAAGATGGAATTCGTGAAGTTACCGAGGACATACAGCCACAAGTGTGCGAATTGGTCATGGAAAATTTCATGAAAAGGAAATGGTGCTGCAAGCGTAGCCGTGGCGGCCATTTGGCTGATATCGTTTCCAAATGTTAATGGTATACCTTCCTTTTTACAATGAAATAAACATTCATTGATTTCTCTTAAAAAATACTCGTTTTTTGTTAAATATCAAAATGAAACCTCTTATTGGAAAACCCTTTATATTTTAAAAACTGTAAAGAATACAATGTTGCTTTCTCGTTAAAAAATTAATGATTTGTGAGTTACAATCTATACGGCAAATTATTTATTTTATATATCGTACAATACATATATCTATCCTTAATGTAAATTTAATTACCAATTGCGAATATTGTTGTTGGTTTTGTGGTACAATATTTCAAACCGCAAATAATAAAAATATATTAAAATCAATCAATCAAGATTCATTAATTTTATAAGAGTTTCTCCAATTAAACAGAAAAGCCCAGCAAACCACAAAAAACACAAAACTGAAATACAGTATGGTCCATTTTAATGATGTTATCCAAAAATACGAGTACAAAAAACTATAAATATCGCCCGACATATTTATTGTTGTAATATGTATTATGTGTGTATTTATGTGTGTTGTATAGACAGACGGACAGACAGACATAATATATAGACTAATAATAAAAAATCAGACAACTTAAGAAGTTCCAAATGTGGGTAAGACAATTTTTTTTTGTATTAAGTTTTTGAACATATACGAGTACATCTTCATACATATGCATACATATATAACATAATATGTAATAACAAATACAAGATGTTGTTGGTGATATTCGTCGCGCACAGACAGCGCAAATATTCTGGTTGAGTAAATTCCAAGCACCGCGCAGAGTCAATGTTAAATGAAAACAAACAAACAGTATGTATAGATATAGAGGGAAAGAATTATGACAGTTTGAAGAACACAATTTTAAATTTTTTAATGCACTGATTTACTGTCGCTTTTAATATGTGTGGTAGTGGTGGTACAATGGTACAGGTTTTCGTTGCGCTTAATTTCAATGACCTTATCGAATGTAGTCGTGTGTAAAATTGAGAATGCATCAAATAATTCTAAGGAAATTGAGGCTAAAAATAAATTACTCGTTTGATTTAGTCAAGTTATATACGAATTAAAAACCGGACAAATTTAATTTTAAATGTCTCCATGTGTATAGTTGCTATAGCTACCGCATGACGTCCACAAAAGAAGGCCTCACTTAATCGTATTATAAAAAAATTACGAAGGAGTTACTCAAAAATTCGACTAAATCCAGAAAATTTCATTTATCTTGATTCTCAACGCGTGTTCCTTTCTGGGCTGTCAATTCAAGAAAATGAAAAATATGCGAAGGATGTAATCAAAAGTTCAAATGACCAAGCACTAATTTTCTTATTTTTTGTTACCATCTCGTGAGTTGCCACCTCTTTTCAGGACTAGGTAATAGAAATTGCTCCAAGTTACAAACATTTTTTGAATTTCTAAGCTCTCCGACTGTGCGAAAACTTTAATAAACTGTATCTAAAGAATATTAATTTTCTGGGTTTTTAAATCTGGAGTTTGAAGCCATCGGATATAAAAACCAATTGCTTATGTGTTTGTTTATGCTTTCTTCCTGTTATAACAAACCTAAATGGTTCTCATGAAGAGCTTGCTCAAATTTTTCAGTTAGAAAATTCAAGAGTCCATTCAAGGGTTGTTTGTAGTAGCAATTTTTGTTGTATGGTTTTTGGGTGCATATTTTATTACACATAGTTTTTTTAAAATTAGAGTGGCTTAGTTTTTAAATGATTTAAAAAAGAATCAAAAGGACATTCTTTTCGGAGGAAACCAATAGTTCCAAAGAAGGACAGTTCTTAACCTTAATTTTGGCAAAGTATTGAAAAAAAAATTTTAAGTTCTACGAAGTTCACTGAAAAGTTCATCATTCTTCGATTGCAACAAAGACTTTTATCACTCGATAAAAACCTCAGATATTCTGGGACCCTACTGTGTAATTCATCTAAGATATCAACGGCTATCGTTTTACACTAGTCGGCAAAGGACGAAAAAGGTAAGAATAGTAGATTTGTTATTATTTTCCTTTCTCTTCCTATTCCAACACGATACCCGTCGAAAATGGTAGGCGAATTGAAGAGTAGGGCCCCTGGTTTTTCAAGCTAGAAAAGTAAAAAAGATCGGGATAGAAGAACATATTCTCTTTTAAAGAAACCGCCTGAATAGTGAATCCCCTATTTATAGTACATACAAGTGGTTAAAAAAAACATAATTTATCACGGTCGATGAAGCTTGGTTCTATTCAATATATCTCCAACATACTTGGCCAACGTTTGCATTTTGCAATATAAGTATAACCCACAAACAAAAGGTGGAAAATGCGTCTACGAAAAATAGTCTCATAGATAAAGAGACCTTTCCATTTTTGTGATAAGTTCGTTTGCTGTTCAAATTCTGTAATAATTTTGACAATTGTATAAATTGAAATTGTTGTTTACAAGCCGCGTACATGATACAAAAAAAAATATTGTGGTGCACAAAAATTCACCACGAAGTTAGCTATTGTTGAAATATTCTCAACTCGAATAAAATTTCACCAGGATCACAAAACTGAAAATTATACTTGTGTTGCTATTTTTTCGTCAATGGAACATCTTTTGCCTAAAAAAATGTTCCTTTATAAGACATCCAAAAATAGCAACTTGTTTTGTTGCTCATTTATTTGTAAATAAACAAAGAATTTTCATTTTGAAGGTCAGTTTATGCATTTCTATCTTGCCGCAAAATATTCACCAAAAATGTGCACTGCGTTTTTTAATTCAACCTGTGTATTTTTACTCCACACACTGTATTTTTTAATACGAACTGAGCCGACTCGGTGCACCCACCGAGTGAACATTTTTGTGATGTGATATTTATTATTTAAGATAAGTATTTTGAATTTATTAAAATTTTGGTTGTTTATCTTGATTGTATCTAATGAATGATTGTATATTTCTAGATTCATGTAATGGATGGACTTCCAGTTGGAAGTAAATATATACGGCAAAATTTTAAAACTAAATTATATTATAGTGGTAAATCATTTGTGGCAACATTTAAGATTTCACAGAGGCGTTAAGAAATTTGCTTGCAGTGTCGAAGGATGAACTCGAAAATTTACGATTCGCCCTTATTTGAATGATCATATTCGAAAATACCACACTGGTGAACGGCCGTATCATTGCCTAGTATGTGGAAAACTTATTATCACCGGATCAGTATTTTAACAACACAGACTTATACACCGTGGAGAACGTCGATATGTCGACGCACTACAAAATCATATAAGTATTCATACTGGCGAGAAACCCTATCCCTGTATTGTTCGGAAGCTTTTCGACAACGTGGCGATAAAACATGTAGACCATAATTTCACTCCAATAGTGCCACGGCTCTATCAATTTCAATTAGGTATGGGCTATTTTTACAATTACCGCAAGTCGAGGTACCACACCACAAATTGGAACATAAGCTACCCGTAGAAATGTTTACATCTTGAACTTCTATCTAGATTATTTATAAAATTGTAATATTTTATGTTACTTACACGCTTATATAATTTATTAAATTAATTAAAATTTTATTTATTTTATACTTTTATTTTGATATGTTCTAAGGTCGTTTGGTTTTCTATTGTAACCTTTTTCTGGTGCATCCTTACAAGGTACGCACATACATACAATGATTCAGTATTTACAGTGGGTTTCGTTGTGAAACTACAGAGTGTACAAGTGTTCTGAAAAATATAAATAAAAATATGATGGAACAGTGTTTCCAGTATTAACAACGGATGAATGAGTAACGTTTGGTGATGGCTTTACGAGTTTGATTTCCCCTCTCGAAAGCTTTATACAAAGAAACTATCAACAGTAGTATTTTATGTGGTATATTAGCCGTATTTCTTGGCGTATGATGTGATCCGGATCAGATCATGATCTGCTTTGCTTTCTTTTGTATAGCCGCGTTTCATGGAATAAACATAAAAATTGTACTATTTTTTGTTTATGTATCAAATTTTTGAACCACAATTACAAAGGATCAATATAATGATTTTTCAGTACAATTTTTCCGATCCGGATCAGATCATACGCTAAGAAATACGGCTATTATATCATCATACTTGCTTTGTAAATAACATCAATTTATGTCAAATTTATGTCAAAAGTATATCAAAATTATGTCAAACTGACATAATTTTGGACAACAACAAATTGAGCAAAAGACCATGTACCAACATACTAGAATAAAAAGCGGCTAACTTCACCCTATTTTGCAGACAATTGTGCAGCAAGATAGAAATGCATAAACTCGCCTTGAATATAGTTAAACAAAAGTTTTCACTCAAAAGTCATAATATTTTCGTTATAAACAAAGGCTATACTGATGAAATTATATTTCGAGTAGTAAATATTTCAACTCATATAGCTAACTTCGTGGTGAATTTTTGTGCATCAAAATTTTTATTTTTTGTATCATGTACGCACCTACAAGCGTGAAAAATTTCAAATCAATGATGAAAGTTTGAATTATTTATTCTAATAACCAATTACAATATATTTAATGAGAAGAATCCGGAACCCGGTGCAACCTGCAATAATGGAACTAACGGTAACCCGGTCACACAGATAATTTACTTAAGCTAATAATTGTTTATGATTTCGTTTATTAATGTTATAAAAAATCGTAACAATTTAAATTGAATAGCCACAAATAATGTACACTACGTGAGCGTTTCTTGTGAAAATTATTTCGGAAGCGTCAAAATTATTATACACGGTTGTTATTAATGCAAACTATATAATTTATGTACATTGCCTTAAATGTATACTTGGAGTCGATTATGTAATCATTAGGAGTTTCAAATTTTTCGAAACAACCAAACGCTATTATAGGTCCGTTGTTTTCTCGGAATACTGTACTGGATATGAAGTTTATTCAGTAAAATCTAAATAAATTTAATTTTATCGATAAAATTATAGTACACGAACTCGAAAACGTCTACGAAGTTAATTTTTGGATTTACCGATCCTTGTGTTTTCCAATTTGGCGCAACGAACATTAAAGATTTATTGTCGTTTCCTGAAAACCCCCCTGTGACGCTTCCGAGGATCAGAAAATACGTTATACGCAAACACAACATCAACACCCCTTGAATTGAATTGAGATTTGTGATCACATGATTGCCAAAGTGGCAATGTTTAAAACATTATTTTCGCGTGAAAATAATTTGAAGACTTTATAAGCTTTAAATTCTCTAATGCAATGAATTGGTTTCTTATTTCACTTTGGTAAAATCGTTTGGCGATTTCCCGCGATCTCGAACTGAGTACTAATCTTTACGTGTGAAACATTTTTGATTATGCGACTTATCGTACCCGACATTTTGACTTTTGTTCTAGGTATAGTAAAGCCTTAAGCTTAAGTTAAAAACTAAGACCTATAGACTAAACTATGTAGATCATAGTTCTAGAATAAAACAAAAATGTATATACAGGGTGTCTGCCGGGAAGGTATACTACTTTGTTTGTTTCCATTGTAATCCTGGCTGTATGCGATGTGGCACCGTCTTGTTGATACCACATGTTAATCAAGCCCAAAGCATGCAGTTGTGGCGTTAAAAAGTTTTCAATCATATCTCCATATCGCTCCCCATTCAGTTACCGTTTCGCCGTTTTCATTTTGAAAGAAGTAAGGTCCAATGATTCCTCCTGATCAAATTGCACACCAGACTGTCACTTTTAATGGATGTAAAGGTGACTGATGAATAATTTGAGGGTTTTCCATTGCCCAGAACCGACTATTCTGTTTATTCACATATTCATTCAAATGAAAATGTGCCTCGTCACTCATTATAATTTTTTCATGAAAATCAGGGTTGTCATGGGCGAGCTGTAACATCTTATTGGCATATGTACGGCGGCGTAAATGGTTTTGTGGAAGAAGCTCTTGTGTCAACTGAATCTTAAATGGAAACAACTGCAAATCCTTGTGCAAAATTGTGGCCAAACTTGTTCTTTGAAGACCAAGCTCCTGAGCACGGCATCGAATTGAGGTTGATGGATTGTTTTGAACACTTTCTTGAGCAGCAGTAATGTTTTCAGCCGATCTTGCAGTACGTTGTGGCCCATGCTTGGGCCTATCACCTACAGACCCTCGTTCTTCGAAATTATTCACTACACGATAAATAGTGCGTTTTGTTGGCACGTTGTTTCTCCCAAAAATTTCACGTAACTTTCTCATCGTCACAGTAATCGATGATTGATTTTGATAAAATGTTTTACCGATTAAAACACGTTGGTTTATCGAATATTTTTCCATAATAAATTTGGCACGTGTCTATACGACTGCCAAATATGAACTGACAAGACTAACGTTTACCAAAATGGCGGCAAAATAAAGTAGTATACCTTCCCGGCGGACGCCCTGTACATATATATACATTCGAGCAGTTGGAATAATGGTGAGACTAATTGCCAACTTAAAATTATAGGTAAACTAAATATAGTTGCGTAGGCTCAATTTGGCCGCAAAGCATGCCATCAATTTGAGTTTTATGTGATACTCATACCAACTACATAAAAATAAATTAAAATGTATAACTTAGTAATTCGAAACTTAGATTTTAACTAAAGTTATCATGGGTTTTAGAAATTGGTTTAGAATTAATATTTGAATAGAATTTCATATTGCTGATTATTTAGAATTCTCGTAAGAAAACGTTGAATACTTTTGCTTTTTCTTAACTACATTTTAAGATTTTTTTCAAATTCTATGTGTTTAAGAAATTCTGTAGACGTCTCAAATATTAAATAAAAAAATATTTAATATTTAAAAAATTTAATTCAAAAAGTTTCTAAGTAGACGAAAACTAAGAATTCATTTTTTAAATTATCTTTCATAGTAGCTCAGTAATGCCTTAAGCATTTCTTAATTTCTAGAACATAGCAATAAATATATTGTATTTTACAATGCTGCAGAAAATTATTAATTATTTAGGTCACTTTAGCTCAATTAATTCAGAAAATTAATTGGTTGGAAATGGAATAAATATATAAAAATAAAATATAAAATCGCATAGACTATAAATTTACGCCAAAATTCGTAAAGTTATAAATGATAGTTTAGTCATTGGTTTCGAAATATTTAATTATGGGAAGGCAGTTAACGTACAGTTTTTATACTATTTTTGAGTTTTAATTATAGTTCAGTTCACCAAGTTCGAATTTAGCATAAAATGAGTCATTTTCAAATGACGTCGTAAACATTTTATTTAAGTAAAACGATTTCTACGTAATTCTTAAGTCATTTATTTGCGTCGTGTACTTAAGCCGAGTAAAAATAATCGAATGCCAATATATATGTAATAGAAAAAGTTCGATACATACTTATTTGGGTAGCTAACTCGGCTATTATGACCACGACCTACATTACTACGTTCTCCTACTCGTATATGCGTTGTTACCACAAACATAACCTATAATTATAGCTCACGGTCAAAATAAATATTGGTCGTAGGCATTTTCGCGCATATAATACGCAACATAACACTTTATATAATAAACTGGTGTGCTCGCATATAAAACAATTAATTAAATTAACGGTAAACTCGCACACGTAAGAATTTGTAATTATAATTATTAAATTGATCTTAAAGATTGTTATAAGCCGCGTTTCTCCCAAATAATAAGAAAAAAAAATTAAAACAAATCAATATTTTGATTGTATACAGCTACATAGTACATAATGCTCGTATATACATATAGTAAGTGAATGGAAATTGATTAATTCAATGGCAATACAACAAAACGTATTGCTGGAGGTGTTTTACTCTTACAAATGCGCGATATTCGCCAATTTCGATTTTATTTCATTTTTTTTTCACTCGAAAAGGTGAGACTGTTAACCTAGTTGTTCAACAATATAAAATAATAAAAACAAAATTTAAATGTCTTTAAGATATTGTCTTAATTTCATCAATAATACGTTTTGCTTTTGATTAAAATATCGAAATTAATTGGAATAAAAGCAAAGAGTGTGTATCCAGAACGTGAACTAGACCTTCAAAATAATGTATTTCACACATTAGTACAATACAAAGTTTATGGACTTTTATTGTACGATCATTGGCGAATAAATAAATTAAAATTGTTTTAGATTTTAATTACTTTAAGCGATGTCTCGCATATACGTTTTATTTCAATTATAAAATCACAAAAAGTACTTAAGTGCACATTCTTTAAATGTAGTCAGCCAGTCGTATGTGTAGCCGACATAAGATATTCATCTTTTAATGTTTTAAATCGTATTATTTGCAACAAATTATTTGATTATCATTTCGTAAATGAATTTACATATTTTCAGATTTATACAAGGGAAGGTTTGATGACCCAGAATACAGAACTTACAATTAATTCTTTTGTAATATGTAATATATACATATATATATATATATATATATATATATATATATATATATATATATATATATATATATACACATATTATGTACATATATAAAAAACAATTTTAATTTAATTTAAATGTCACAATGTGGAGTCGATTATTATCGATAATTGGGTAAACTACTTAAAACCATAAACCCTTTCAGTAAAAACAAAAACAATATTAAATATTTAACACATTGATATTAAATGTCTTTATATGCGGCATTTTTATAAAACTTTCGTTTCTACCCCACCATTGGGTTACAAACTTATAATAATAGCTTTTTTGTATAATTTTCAATTTTCAGTATTTACATTTTCATTTTCTGTTGGTTTCATGTGCGCGGTAATTAAATTTTAAGTATGCGTTTCGCTTTCATATGAATTTCGGCGACTTAAGATCTTCGCACGCAAAAATGTATACATATATTTGTAGGTATATAGTTTAGTTGTTGGCAGTATTTGCGTGTGAGCTGATTTGCGTGTCGCCAAGGTTAAAAATATATGTACTTACATATGTATTTAAGTTTTAATGTGCGCGATGGTTGATTAATAACAGGATTACTATTATTATAATCAATCAATAATGTTTTTTAATTTTATATGTGCGAGTTTATGTCAAATATGTATAATGTTACGAGAAAGTATATCGAATATTTTGTTATAATTAAAAATTATGTTGATGAAAGGTATGAATGAAGTGGCGTATAATTATAAAATTCGCGTTACATTTATATATACATATGTGCTCGTATGTTATTCATAAAGCTTTTTATTTAAAGGACATAAAAACATGGCGTTCGCGGTTGAAATAATTCATCTTTAACCTCAATTTGGTAAATTTCATTATTCATAAATTGAACATTGGACCTCAATATATATACAATAATTATACAACCACACGAGCTCAGACGAAATATTTCTTAGACTGATAAGAACCATTTCTTAAGAAGTGAATTTGTGATGATAATTGCCGTTTGTAATAATGGTATTTAAAAAAAAACATTTGAAACATAACAGAGATTTTAAATGACGTGTGGTTCACGGTAGTTCCAAGGGAAAAACACAAAACTTTGTGATAGTCACATTACTATATAGTGTAAGCAATTTTCCAAAGTGGTTTTGGAAATTATGCTTCATCAGACTGTTACAGCATGATTTCATTCTAATACTAATAGGATGCAAGATGACACCCTGTATCTGCCCAATAATTTAAGATTATGAAGATAAAAAACGACCACATTCAATTTTACGTGCATGGTGCTCTGATTTACTATATATTCATTTTAATATTATTCGAAAATTTAACAATACCCTAAGATCGTCGTCGTACAGAATTAGTACTACCGTGCTAATGAGCAGATTTTAGAATATTGAGCAGTAGAATTCAACCTAAACAATTTAAAACTGAAAGAATTTTTAAAAAAAACTAATATTCTCAAACTTTGAACACTTCAGTTAATTTTGATAGTTTGTAAATTTTCAAAGTTCTAAACATTTTGTAAATTCTAAAATAATTAAAAAAATTTGTATAGAATTCCTGCTTTTCTAATTTCTAAATTAACTTAAAATGTATCTGACACGGAAAGAGGCAAAGGCAAATTAAGGTTTTTTTGGAATGAGAAGAAGACCACAAAATGCAAAGTATTTAAGACCAGGTGATTTTTGCAGCCCTCTATTGAAAATAAACTTAATCCATTTACAAGAACCGTCAGAACTATATATGATAGACACATAACGATTAGGCCTTCACAGCCAAACTGGCTTAATTTGGTCCCGAGACTTCTATTATTTTTGTTTTTTGGTACCCATCAATGTTGACATGATGAAAGCCAACGCCTTTTTATTCTCTACTTTTGAACACTTTTTCTAGAGATCAATATAAATCAGAACAAACCGTGTTGTTGTGAACGACTCTTCCAAAACTACCTTTCTTGAGATCAATCTGGCTTTGTAATCATTTTAATCCCGCGAGCTTTTCCGCTCATAAATGTCGTATATTTTCTTTCAAAATAACTGAATTTTGTATAGTTTCAGCAGCCAAACATCAAGACATGAAAATTTAATATTTGGCCAACGTAAAAATTACCATATACTTCCTGGCTAATCCTGTGGTTTGGGCTTGCCGCCAAATTATTTGTCCAAAATGGAACAAACATCCGCTAAACATGGCTGAGGTAAAATACTATTTGGCCGTTAGTGAATTGGGTTTGTCTAAATCAGTTATTATATGCGTAGGGCTCAGGTTTATTCTCCACTCACAAGCCACACGACATATATGTAGCTAAAAAAAACATTTTATTGTAAACCACCTTTTGATTTTTTCGTCATATAAGACAGAACAAAAGTAGTATACAATTTCACTCTCTACAGCTCCGTGAATCGTAAACAGTTGCTTAAAAATGGATAGAACAACATAGAATGTTCCATCCATCAACCAGTATTTGGATTCCGCTAAAAGCTTAAGGCTGGATCGTGTTCCCATTAAGATTATTTTTTCCATTTCAAATTCCTTTTCACTGATAAATAATTCAACTTCTAAATTAAGTAAGTGATACGGGATATTGATTTGATTTAGGCTCGTAGGTTCTTTTCGGTGAGAAGCTCTTACTTGCGTTATCTTAACCTTGTGTGTTTGTTTGCTCGGAAGAAAAACTCGGTAATTAGCATTTACCTGCACGACACATTCAGTAATTATTTTCGAAAGTGTATGTGTTGATTGTTGTATGCAATTTTTTTAACATAGTTATTCACCGTAACAAAAGTTATTACCACCACATACGCACACACACGTATTTTATAATAATTCATCGGTTAAGGTTAGGTTAAAAAACGCTCGATTTTTAATCTAACCTTAGCCGATGAATTATTATAGAATACGGGATTTTGGCATACGGGATTTTGGAATACGGGATTTTGTAATACGGGAATTTGGAATACGGGCAACTGTACCCAACCCTTCCAATCCTACCTTTCTTGAGATCAACCTGGCTTTGTAATCATTTTGATCCCACGAGCTTTTCCGTTCATAATTGTCGTATATTTTCTTTTCTTCGCCTCGTATCATTTTTTTCAAAATGGCTGAATTTAGTATCGTTTCAGCAGCAATTCACAATGGAAAATTTCTTCAAATTCTGTGAAATTTTGTAGTAGCCAAACATCAAGACATGAAAATTTAATATTCGGGTACTATCAAATAGAGAATTCAGAATATCAGAGGGTAATTTCATTCCACACGGTATGTAAGAATTGCGATGCTTATTTCAGTAATTGTATTTAATTGTTAATTACCTTCGTAAGCAAAATAGTGTACGCCTTAAATTTTTAGGGTATGGTGATTTACATTCTGATTCCTAATGTATGTAAATAGTGGCATTGTCTTGTTGGAAAATCTATTTCTCATTTCGACGCGGTTATTCAGAAACTCGGATGGATGCTCAGAATTAGGTGATCTTCTATCCCAGAGAAATCATAGAATCTCAAAAGGGTATTGAAATAAATGAACAAAATATATTTTGTTTAATAAAATTTTGTTTCACGACATTTTGAAAAACGCGGCATGTTTTTCCAACAACCCTAAAGAGTGATTTTTTCATTTTCTGTTGGATTTTGTGCATTAAGTTTCCAAATTTTTTAAATTAATCTACTCAACCATATCGATAATCCTTTGACCAGTACATCCAATTGAAAGGATAATTTAAGTTTTTATTTAGAAAATGGGTAGGAATGTACGTTGGGGGTCAGAAAAATAGGGTACCGGTAAATTTTGCATGCCGGAATAAATCTCAAGACCACCAATTATCTATATATTTGATGATGGAAATAAAGAGAATAAAATAACACAATGTTGAGCTACTAAAAGTTTTATAGAATGTTAAGTTTGATAAAATAAAAATGAACAAGGTGGTTTAACATTGTCTAATTGTCGATGGACATATACAGACAGAAATCTGTAACATTACGTTACTAAATTATAAAATCACTAATTTATGAACTAAAGTGAAAACACTGCTGTAGGTCACACCATTTCCAATTCTTTAGAAAGTGTATTATATTCAATTATATTCTTTTCTATATACGTAGTTAGTTTAAATGAAAACAAATTCAATATCGATCCACTTATTTATGAAACCCGTGTCACATTGAAAGAACAATTGCTTAATCAGGTATGAAGTTAATCTATAATACCAAAAAATAATTAAAAAAAAAAATTATAATCAACTTGACACAATTCGTAATTCTGTATCAACAACAACAATAACAACTAAATTCAAACATTAATTATAACCGACTTATGTAATAAAATTGCGCGCACACAACTAATCCATGTTCTTAAAACTATTTTCATAATTCATTTTGTAGATAAAGGGCAACATATTTTTGCTGTGTTTGCTTGCTTGCTTGCTACGGTGTGCCACAAACAATCAATATTGAAATATGTATACATAACTCTTTTTCAATTTAACATAAAATTTAAAATTACAAAAGAAAAAAATTTCTTATACTTATGTATTATACCGAGTATAAATTTAAACTTACCTTGTTCTGTATTAGCCATTTGTTGTTGACATAGTGGACATTGTTCATTTGTAAAAACACATGTATAACATTTTTCATGGCCGCATGTATCAATTAATTTACGTTTTTTACCTTTATCAAATGGCATTTGACAACATGGACATGTTGCACCACCTGTTTCATTTTCTAATAATTTTTTTATTGCTTGCAAATCTGTAAGTAAATTGAAGAAGAAAAAGAAGAAGATTAGTGTGTTGTTGCGAAAAATACTTGTACATACAATTTTTTTACAATCTCCCATGACCCAATTATATAATATAGTTCCCTATATATAAATTAAACAAGTACACATATAGCGCCTAGCCTATATACATGTATCATCTGCAGATCAATCTAAATTGTGTAATCGTATAATAAAATAATACAATAAAAATGTATATAAGTATAAATATAGTCTCACGATCTTATTAAATTCGAAGCTTCTATTTTATTATACCATATGAAAAATTAAGATGCATTCTAATCATGCCTCGGCTGCCGCGCAGTATATACCAGATACCTAAGTAAACCACTTTTTCTTTTAGCATTTTCAATATATTTTACAATCACTTGTTTCTGATGTTTATCTTCAATTCGCCGACTCTACCGATATATGTATATACATACCTATATATATTTGACGTGTTCGATAGAATATTTTAAGAACACCCAATATATATTACAAAAACAAAAATGCAATATTTAATTTTTATTTTTTAAATTAAATAACAAGCCACGATTTTTCTCTCGTTGGTTGTTGAACACAATTTGATTTAAAAACAAAAAAAAATTGAATTGGAAAATGGTATATGGAATGGATTTTATTTCGTTTATTTCACAAGAAGTGTTCAATTCAAAGTAAGTGTGAAATTTTTGATTAGCTCAAATTATACAGCCTCCAGTTGGGTTTTTATGGATGAGTTGGAATTTATCGCGCAAATAAACTTTCTCGCAATTATTTCAGAAGGGCCGTTGGCTTCGGAAGAATATTTTTTCCAATAACACAAATAACACACGCGGCTTCTTTAAAATCCAAAAACGTTTGATGTGTGTTTTCAGTTCACACTGTGTGCCTGGAAATTAGAATTGGTTTGCTTATATCTAAAAATTAAAAAGTCAAAGTTGCCTTTGAGTTTTGTGTTATGAAGTCGTCGTGTTTCGTGCCCCTATTATGAATCTCACTTACGCGTCACTGAGCGACGCGATGTCACCGTATTTCAATTTTGGTATTATGATTCTCGCCGTGAGCGAGTCTAATGTCACATATCCTCACCTACAATTTGGTGGCGAGACTGAGCGAGAAAATAATTTTTGATATTGGTATACATAGTATTTATAACGTAAGACAAAATGAAAGGCAAATCGTAAGGTTTTTTATTTGTTTATGTATTACAATAATTAATAATGTAATAAATATTAATTGTTGCATTATAATAAATAATATTTTTGTTGTATGTATTATAAAAATTTTTATTTTTCATAACTACATAGAAATAAACCAAAAATAGCT
Source organism: Tipula unca (assembly GCA_951394425.1). Taxonomy (NCBI): domain Eukaryota; kingdom Metazoa; phylum Arthropoda; class Insecta; order Diptera; family Tipulidae; genus Tipula; species Tipula unca. The sequence continues at coordinate 60,504,183 of OX596380.1, forward strand.
AATGCCGAACAATTCACAAAACTCGTATTTTCCTTCTAGCTTGTCCAATAGATAAGAAAGTCCATCTTCATTTATACGAAAAAGGCTTGTAAATCAAGAAATTATAATTTATAACACCATTCTTTAGAATATTTTAAAAATATGTACATTTAAATATCAATTGATAAGTACTAGTCATCCGGTAGTGTGAAAGGATCACATTTGAATTTGACCAAATGTCAAAAATTCTCAAAACAATAACAACTACTAACTTAAAGAAACCAAAATATCATAAATGACGCATAGCGCTGCGTATGTCACTCACCCAAATTAAAGTGAGAATCATAATACCAAAATTTGACTCGCGCGACTCTAGATGTCACGGTGAGAGGTGAGGTGAGGTGAGAATCATAATATGGGTATCGAGTTTCAAATATTTTCAATGTTGACTGTTTTGTTTGGATATATTTGCTACCGAAACCGAACCACAGTTAACCCGAACAACATGTCAATTATTAAATACATTTTGTGCTTTTCCAAATATTTCTATGATCGATTTTATTCTGAGAACTGATAATAAAACTATTACTAAAAAAATATATTAGATATTATTGAAATTGACAATTTAATTATCAAACAATTTTTTTTTATATTTAACTAGCCGAACTTACTTTTGTGTTTTGTCACAAATTAAAACAAACAACTATCGAATAAACATTTTTGTGATTTTCGTAAGTTGGTAATAATTGATTTGGGCTTTAACAATTTTTTAAAAGAATGGCCCACTTTGTTTATCAATAAATTTATATTTTGTGAAACAAATCATAATTTTTGCGAAATTTGAATTTAGTTTCGATATGTCTGATTGAACTAACACTTTATAAAGGCAACATTTTATTATTTTCTGTGCTGGGATGTTCTAACATCACATCGATTCGCTTCGATAGACATTTGTGTCTCTTTTTTTACGTACAAAATTGTGCCCCAATGCGATTTTTGAATTACGTTTTGTCTATTGCAATCTCAGCCTGTTAGAATAAATTTGCAAACTATCTCTTTTTCCTCTTTTCACTTGCCATCGAAAATAAAAATATTGGTGATATTTTATCGAATGAATTTAGAGAAATAGAATCGAGTAGGCTATGATCACAATAAAAATTGCGAAATAGAATACAATTTTGTTCTTGACAAAAGAGACACAAATGTATATCGAAGCGAATCGAAGTGAAGTTAGAACGTCCCAGCACTGTATTATTCAGTCACAGAAGCATTTTAAGAACCACACCTCAAAATATTTTTGCCAAATAGGAAGCACTGGAATTCACATAACAACAAAATTTGACTTCTCCCGAGTATAGGGAAGATCTTATATAAACTTGTAAATACTACAAATATATCTAAGAACCTATTTAAATAATTATTCATATTTAAAGATTGTCGACAATTTTGTTTTCCATGACTTAGATTTAGTGTGCATTTTTGGCCATTAAATTAAAATTATCCAAAGTTAAATTTAGAATTTTATTTAGAACTTCACCAAGGCGTTGCCAAATAATTTGATTGGAAGTACTCGAAAAACTGCCTCGCAATTCAATAAATCAAGTTAACTTAAGACTAAATTTAAAGCCTTTCTATAAATTCCAATTATAGAATTTAGACCAAAACAAAATATGAAAACTATACAACTAAATGCTGTGTACTTGACGCCAACATTTTCGGCTAAATTGTAAACTTTTTCTAAATTCATGATTCGTTGTGCTATTATTAATTACTAGGCGGCTACCAATTAGCTAATTGTTTTGGCCGCCTCGTGAGGTGTAACTTTTCGTTTTAGTTATCATTTTGTTTTGATCGGACAACTAAAAATTGGAACGTTTATATATTTTAAAAATGAGAATCATAGATATCTGTCTAGTTCTAGTTTGCCCCTGTGGTCGGGGGGCACACTTGTCTCGCAAACCTAAATTGCACGAACATGTTTTCCAAGAATACCACCACACTATCCTTTGCTTGTCGTAGGAGGCGACTAAACGGTTGGATCGCTGGGCTGGCCACCAGCATCCGTAACAAAAATAAGTTGTTTATAAAGTCAACAAAAAGAAAATGGATACCGCCAAGACAACACCGGACCCCCGTTCATGTACCCGGACACGATATTTAGGATCGGCACGTGGCACGTGCATTCACTTAAGAAACCAGGAGCGTTAGAGGGCCTAATCACATGCATGCTGATTCTCGAGCGTTAGAAGGCCTAATCACATGCTCGCTGACCTAAAAGTGGAGACCATGTGTCCCAGGGCTAGACGTTGTTGTACAGTGGAGATGACCTCGGAAATCTTGGAGCTGGATTTATTCTTGGGCCGCAGGTAAAGAAGGCTGTTTTGGATATCCAAGCAGTCAATAACCGATTGTGTAAGCTTCGCTTGCGCATGAAGTTAGCTAACCTGTCGATAATTTGTGTACATGCGCCCACAGAAGTCAGCCAGCCCCAAGATAAAGTCTCATTTTACAATGACTTGGATGATCGGATGGGATCTATACCCGAACACGATGTTAGAATGGTAATTGGTTACTTTAATGCTAGAGCTGGCAGAAATCAGGCCGACTTGTGTGAAAACGTAGGTCAGTACTCCCGACACGAAACTGCGACCGATAATGGTGATAGAATGATGTACTTCTTTGCAATTGCTCACAATTTTCGGGTAGCAAGCACGTTTTCCCCTCACAAACAGATACATTTGGAAACATGGATCTACCCCCGCAGGACTTCCCGCAGCCAAATTGGCCACGTGTTAATTTCAAAAGGGCGAGCTCGGGTTGTGCAGGATGTGATAACTTATTGAACAGCAACCAAATACGTAGGCAGCGATCATTATTTGGGCGCTGCAAAGCTACGGTGAAAGTACACAGCGAAACGCATGGAACATTTACCAGTCTCACTGTGTGAACTCCGTCTGGGAGGCACAGAAAACTTCGGTTGTCAATGTTTCTCAACAGACTTTAGGTATAGTGAAAGTCAGACCCAATTGGTTTGATGACGAGTGTCGTCTTGCAGTTGAGCAACAAAATATAGCCCATCGTGAAGTGCAACTTACAATCGCGAGGAAAAACAATGCTACTATTACTAGGAGGGCAGCTAAGCGGATTTGTAGACGGAAAAAACGGCAACGGTGGAAGGCCGAGGTTCTGAAAGTAAAACAACTAAGCAACGAGCGCAGTCCACGTAATTTCTTTAAAGAAAAAATTACTGGATTACTGGATCCACTGGAACCGACCTGCTTGGTGTTCATCATGCGTCACAGATTGTAGTTGAGTCACCTCAAATACAGACTGCGGAGATTTGCATTGAGGATCCATCCCATGAGGAATTCACTAAGGCCGCATGCAAAGACTAAAACGAAACCGCTCACCTGGAGTGGACTGCATTAATTCAGAGCTCTTGATTGACCTTATTCGATTAGTATGGAGAACCGGAGAAATGCCTGACAAATGGAAAGTGGCCGCGATATGCCCTATCTTCAAGAAGGGAGACCGCTAGAAGTGTGAGAATTATTACGGTATAGCTCTCCTTTGCACAGCATACAAGTTACATTCCTTCATTATATTGGATAGAATCACTCCCCTAGCGGAGGGCTAGAGTTTTCAGCTTCTGTTGGACTCCAGATCAATGAGTCAAAAACGAAATACATGATCTTTGGTTACAGGGACAATGGCACACCAGATTTTAGTAGTGGCCACTACACGTTTGAAGGAGTGAGGAGATTCAAATATTTGGGCCCTCTTTTTACTCACGATAACAGTGTGGGTGAGGATATTAAAATCCGGCTGGCAGCTGGTAGCCGTGCTTTTTACCGTCTAAGGCCACTGCTAAAATCTAAACACCTATCAAATGCCGTGAAGCTGCACAGCGTCACGTTCTGCGTGCTGAACCGGAACGAATTGTGCAGCGATCTCTGAAAGGAGAGGTCGTTGCAGGCAACGATGGATCCACGGTGTAGAGAATGACTTGGCGTCTTCTGGTTTTCTAGGACAGTATGAAGATCAAGTCCAGGATCGAAACCGTTGGAGCCAGATTGTTGACGCAGTAAGGGGCCAGTAATGGCCTTAAAACACTGTTATTATTATCTAGTTCCATAACAGTACGTTGCATTTTACTACAATTTGATCTGAAGTAGAATTGACGAATACTGATGAATTAAATGGTTGAAAACAAAATACGCAGTCGAGATTGTCTATTTTTTTATTATATTGGTTGGAACCCATACGGATTCCGCACTCAATGTTGCAAATCCAGGATTCTATCCTAATTCGCAGAAGCGCTCTGCAGCCCTAGCAAACTGTGCAAATTTGAACCAAGGTATGGAGGACAACTGATCTACATTAATAGAACCACAGCTGAAAACCTGAAGCCGAATATTATTGAAAGCTGGACAATTGCACACAAAGTGCAAGCCGTCATCATCTTCCTCAAGCCAGTCATCACAAATAACACCTGAGATTGTCTATAGTTTTTATGTATATTAATTTAGAATTTTAAGCCAAATGATTCGTTGAAATATGATTATTTTTGATCGTTGTCTAATATTATTTCTCAAGGAGATTAGCCCAGTTGTCCCAGTAAAAAATTTAAATTAAATGTTTTACTATATATATATTATGTCTATAAAAATTGGGTGAAAAGTATGTGTAAGTTTGAGTTTTAGATCGTCTAAGACAACATACTGTGATCGCCTATATGTGTAAGCCCATATATGCCCCTTAAACCATTAATCTCGTTCAAATAGTGCAAAATATACTCGCATACATACATGTGATGACGATTATATATTATTTCGCCACAAGACGTATCCATTTGTAATTTCATTCATTCATAAAAGACATAAACGTAATAACACAATAATTATTCTCCACATACATGATAATATTTCATTCATGGATTTAAATTGAACAAAGCTACAAAAAAAAAAAAAAAAAAAAAACTATCGACTGTATAAGACATACGCGAGTATATTTTATTTGTGAATTGATCTCGAAATGAACAACATTTTGAAATATTGTAGAAAAATTATTTTTTTTTTTTGCCTTGTTGCAGCAGAAAACAAACAAACCAATAAGCAAAACCTACACAATATCCGTCACACCTCTTATGTGTACGAAAATCTATATAACTATGCATGTCTATAAGTATACCATGCCTCAAGAGTAACTCAATTGTAGAGAGACCAAACTAAATAATACTTTTATAATAAAAAAGACATATTATAAAACATGTACGATTTTATTTTAAATATTCTTGTTCGCCCACCTTGGGTCGCTAAAATTATCAATCTCACTTGTGTATGTATGTATACGTATGTGTATTGTATGCATGTATAAATTCTTGCATGCATAGACTTAAAAACGTTAAATTTTCATCAAAATTACTCAGCGCTTATCTAAAATTGGAATCGCGCAGTGTGGCGCAAAATTAAATTTGCATTTTATGTATATGTATTGTGCATTTACGATGTATAAGTCTTAAATCGGTTGCGCTTGGCTCATTTGAATAAAAAGACCTGACTCTTTAAAAAATATATGTACATAAATATATAATGCATAGCAGCATAACTAATTCAGAATATATATTCATATGTATGATGTAATTTTAGTACTTTATGTGGTGCAACGATAGAATTTAAATGTCATATATGCACGCGAATAATCTTCTCGTTCTATTGCGCGCATCAATATTTGTTAAGTTAAAGACCTTATATGTATATATGTATATAGTTTACCAGAGAATCATAACCAAATGATATGAATAATAACCATTCGTTCCATGTACTTAATTCCATTAAAAGTCATTACAATATAAAAATTATATGAGTTACGTTCGTTTAATGGCTTTTTCATGGATATAACGAATACAATTATTATTATTTTTATTGGTCCTCTTGCTCTTTCACTCTGTGTTCATATATTATGTATATATATGTACATATGTAACTAATGTTAGATGTAATTATTAATGACTTTCATTAATCATAAATTTTTAATGTACGCGTCTATATTGAAATTTCAATCGATTGGTTGGTTCAAAAAAAAAAAAAAGGCAGCATACAATTTATATGTATTCATGGGTGTAATTATGAAATTTTAACGTGTGCGCACGAGGTCAGAAACTACCTGTGAATCAAATTTAAATTATGACTTTTCGGTGTTGTGATCTGGTAAACTTGAGAATAAATTGCGCAATTTTGGAAAGGATTTAATTTGGTAGAAATATACTGTACAGTAAGTATAGATTTATGAGAAATTTAATTGGGCCAGTGTGACGTGAGATTTAGTTTTTGTTATTTTTCATATTTATTGTGAAAGAGGTAAAATAGTTTAGTAAATTATCAGAAAGTCTATTATTTTGACCAAACCTATATAAGAATTCCACTGCTATTTAGTATGTTATAGTTAAGCAAAATATCAAATCTATACATATATTTTTCTAAGCGAGAAATTGATAAACGTGAATAACTTCTACTAAAAACAAATATTTTTTTAAATAAAATTATAAATCAAGTTAAAAATAGTATAAAAATAGTACAATGGAATCAGTCAAATTTGGTGTGGCGAAAAATAACTAAGTGTACTTTCTAAATCTTCATTTATAATCACCCTCGTGGGAGTTGCAAGTCTCCTATCGGGCACGTCCCCAGGTCGCGGATAGGTGGATGCCCACACCGTACACCGGCGGGTAAGTGGTAAATAAAACACCACTCGCGGACCAAAACTTGCAAGAAGCGTCGAAACCACCAGGAACCAGGTCACCAGGAAGTGCGGCTTCAAACAGCGTTTGTTTCTCATGTAAGAGGCGGCTGATTTTACCTGGCAGGAGGTATAAAATGCTTGAGGAAAGATATCTTGAACAAAAAACCAACGATGAACCTGAATACAGGAAAATGTACGGTGCAGACTTTCGGGAATGAGCACGTGGGCTTCCAGTCATCGAAATCAAACGACCACAATGTGCCCGCAGCAGTGTACTTGGGTGCTGGGGCAGATATTAATACAAGCTTAACAAGAAGTAACAAAATCATAAGATCACCTACTATTAAAAAAAAGAGTTCTATAGGAGATATCAATATGACTTTGTCTTCATCAACAACTAATGTTGAAAGCAAAAAAAAATACACTTCATAATCAATTAAAAAGCCTAGAAGAGGTGATCTGAAAGCTGAGTAATGAAATTAACTTATTAAAGAGAGCAAATGAACACCTGAAAAGGATCATCGATTCAGGTAAAGAAAAAAAAACATGTCTGTAATGAATATTACATAGACGAAGAAGAAGTAGGAAGAGAAATAGGAACCAATTCCCAGTGGATACTAGGATCAAGAAGCACAATCGTGAAAAAAAACAAGCCCACGAAAAACGAAAAGCAGAATAACTAAGGGAAAGCAAATATCAACATCGAGTAAACCAACTACTCAGTGCAACGATGAAATTCGTAACACAGAGAAAAAAAACAGCCTCCACCAATAAACATGGTTGGTATTAAAGACTATCCGACTGTCAAGGGTCTGATGACCTCATGTACGGACCATACTCAGATAGTTATAGAAATCTCTCTATGAAGCTTAATGCTGGTTACGGCTAGAATACTACATCAAACATGCGAAAGTGAAGATATAATTGCCGAGCTGCAGAGTTCAACATAAAGGATGCTGCTGATTCGACATTAAGGATGCTGCAAACATCATTAAAAAATAGAGAAAGGTAGATGATAAAGGCAACAAACAGTGTCGTGACAAAATGCGGGCTGCCGCTATTCATGCTAATGTTTGGCAAGGAGGACTATATTCAAAAAATTATGAAAGTCAAAATTGAACCAGTGAAGAAAAAGTCACTGCTGATAATCCAATGCAAAAAATGTCAGGGCTTCAATTATACTCAGGAATACTGGGGATGTATGGCAGGATGCGTTAAATATGCTGGTAACCACCTAAACCAAATTTTGATAGATATCGTTAAATGCTCTAAATAAAAAACTTGATGAGTAGGCTGAGACCAATTAACTCATATTTTAACAGTTGAGAAACTTGTCATCATCGTTACCCAACACGACTAGAAAATAAAAATAAAAATAAAACTTGGAATGCGAATGGGATGATCCAACACATCCCCGAGCTGGAAATATTTCTATTTAAACAAAAAATTGATATTTGTCTAATCTCTGAAACCCATTTTACTAACTACTCATATGCTTGAATACATGGGTTTTACCATGCTATTCATCCATCAGAGAGATCAAGAGCCGCATCTACCATTCTTATTAAAGAGAATATAAAACACAACAAAGAATTTAAAATAGAAAGTGAATCTATGCAAGTTACAACCATCAAAACTCGCACAAACTACAAACAAATAAATATATCAGCAATATACTGTTCACCACGACATAATTGGAAAAGAGGCGATTATGAAGAACTTTTTAACACCATGGGAGGTTGTTTTATGATTGGTGACGACTTCAATGCGAAAAACACATACTGGGGCTCCAGAGTTACTACACCAAAAGGGAGAGAGTTTTTGAAGCAGGAAAAAAATTAAAATGTGACTTTCAATCTGGCCAAACCTACTGGCTAACAGATTTAAACAAAACATCGGATCTTATAAACTTTTATGTGACAAAAGATATATCAGATAACTATATTCGTGTGGAAAATAATGAAGAGCTTACATCGGACCACTCTCCTGTTATAATGACGATCAGTGAAACAATAATTGAAAATGAAATCACTGCGAGACTGTCCAATAAGAATACCAATTGGAAAAATGTTCGAGAATTATTAGAACAAAACATCAATCTTTAAGCATCAATAAGGAACATTATACAAGTCGAAGAGGAAATAGAAAGGCTAATAGACAAAGTACATCTTTCAAATACGCAAATAACAACAACTGTAAAAACTATCCACTTGAAGTAAGAGAGCTTGTGGCAAAGACACGTAAAGCTCGAAAGTCTTGGCAAATAAATCGAACCAAGGAAATTAAAACCGTCCTTAATAACCTATGTAACAAGTTGAAATCTCTGATCAGAACAGTTAAGGATGAATCAATAAGTGCATATTTGTCGTCACTTACTAGCCAAAAATATACCAACAAATTCCAACGGCACCAATTAGAAGTGAGGATGGAAGAAGGGCTCGAAGCGCTAAACAAAAAGCTGACTTGTTTGTGAGATAGCTAGAAGAAACGTTTCAACCATTACCCAGGCAAACTGCGGATGAAAATGTTAACCTACTGAAACGATCTGATGAGCTTGAAATACAAAGTGTATCTCTACAAGAGCTATAGGAGGAAATTCAAAATTTAAACATGAAAAAGTCTCCTGGGTACGACCTCATAACTGAACAAATCATTAAAAAATTACCAAATAAAGTGATACGTAATCTTCTACATATAAACAATACTGTGTTTAGACACAAGATACGTTCCAAGGCAATGGAAGGTGGCAGAGGTTATCATGCTCTTAAAACCTAACAAACAATTTAACGATAAAAAGTCCTTTAAACCGATATCCATACTCCCAACCATAGGCAAGATTTTTGAAAAATTGCTCCTGAAGAGAATGAAACCCAGAATGGTAGACAGAAATCTCATTCCTGACCACCAGTTTGGATTCAGAGAAAACCACTTGACTATAGAACAAATCCATAGAATCACAGATATTATAGAAGGTACACTAGAAACTAAAAAAATATGTTCACGCATTTTCCTGGATGTAGCGCAAGCATTTTACCGAGTTTGGCACAGAGGTGACAGAGGATTGGAGTTCAACCTCAAGCGAGACCTTCCCCAACAATATTATGAAACTCTGAAATCATACATAACCGATAGACCACAAGGTAGCTTGCTGGGCCCTGTCTTGTACCTCCTGAATACTCGGGATATACCACCAATGGAAGAACCAACTATAGTAACTTATGCTGATGAGACTGCGATTTTAGCAGTTGGGAACAAAGTAAAAGAAGCTACTAACAAATTGCAAAAGTCGACAAATTCAGTCAACAATTGGATGAAAAAATGGAGGATAAAACTGAACGAAACTAAATCTGTGCATGTGAACTTTACTAATAAAAATATTTCTAATAGAATCCCAATCATAATCAACTCTAAACAACTTGGCGGCCCCGGGTAACAGAGCAGTATAGACAGATATGCTGCCAAACTTCCGGACCCACACTTGGACGAAATTATTAAAAAATCTAAAGTTAAGGCAAAGCTTCAAAATTAGAAGGCTTTGACACAACATGCCAAAGGATTTCTAAGGAGTATACAAACTTTGGAAATGATATATTACTTTAAGGATCTCATAATTTTCTCTAAAAAATATATAACTTCTCACAAAATCTGTGAATTAGAATGAACAACATCAAACAAACTATTTAATGTGAAAGTTAGTTACAACTTATAGTCAAGAAACTAGTAAATAAACACTAACCAAATATGATCAGAGACCAATTAAACGTCTTAAAGGTTATACTAATTATATATATCTAGTTATAGTTTGTCGTAACAGTGTTGCGATTCCCACATTGTATGTCTCTACACCTGCATCATCGAATGAATATATTTCTCATACCACCTATACCTAACTATAACTATAAAATAAATAAAAATTCTAACTATTTTCGTAACATTTATAAAATGTTATTAAAATTAAAAAAAAAAAATCTGTTGACCATGGACCATAACTATAAATGTTATAAATGTTAAGTGGGATTAAAACTAAAAATAATTGCAAAGTGTTATTTCAACATCATTTTTATTTTTCACGCCACTCATTTATTAATAATAGCGAGAATTATTACCAAATCCTGATAAATAAAAAAAAACGATTTAATTTCAATATAAATATTTTATTTACTATACACAACATTTATGATGATGATGAGTGGTGATTAAATATCTAAAAATTTATAGTTTTATATCTTCACTATTAAAAAGGCCAAGCCTTTTCAAAAGAAGATACAATATGTACGTATATATGTATGTACAATATAAGTATAGAAAAAAAAATTAAGATAAGACGATCCTAAAGCGAAATCAGAAATTCTTTACCTCCTTCACGATAAGAATATAATTGAAAATTGTTGAAATTCTTTTGATCATTTTATGATAAAAGCGTATTTATATAAACCCATTGTATGCGCTTGGAATTGCACGATATCATTGAAAATAGTACATACAGGGTCATATACTCGTATATACATATTATTTCGAAATAAATGCATACGTGGTCAATTATCTCAAATACATATGTATATAAGCATTAAATGTCAATCCGCGTACAATACCAACAAAAATATTTCCAAGCTAATTGAAATCAACCGCGCGAAATAACACAATTCCCAAAAATATCTGATTTACGACAAGACATTAATATAACAATTTAATTAAAGATATCTCTACTTGTGTCATGTCTGTGCGCGGTAATGCAGATGTAAGCTGATATATATGTACATACGTACATAGTTGAATGTCATAATGATTTGGGCAATATTTTTTTTTATGTTTTGTCTTATGTCGTATATATTAAACTGCTATCTATATAAAAGAAGAATTTAAAAAATGTCGACCTATACTTTCTCTGATGTCTGTGAACTATGCAGTACCAACAATTGTTTTATTGCCTCCAATTTAACTGATACTAAACAAAATGCATATATGTATGTATGTAATATATACGTGAAGTGAAAATGAATGAAAATTTAAACTTTCCCAAAATGCTAACAATTTTATTTTGAACATTCACTTTTTACTAGACCTGTATCTATATGTATAATACTGTGCATTACGCGCACTGATAGAAGCAAGAAAGAAATTTATCGGATTTGTATAATAACATGTTATAAAAGGTCTGGCCGGTTCATTACTATTAAGATGGATAAATGTGATAATACACTATACTGGAGAAATTATGTTGATTACTGTAATGTTGACATAAAACTTTGACCACAACTACAAGTAAGTTAAAATGTTGTAGTTTGAAACAAACAAGCTACTTAAATTTACAAAAAATATCTACTTAGTAAATAATTTTTTTTCTGCATAAAGATTCTATTCCATGGACTGATTGCCTGACTCAGTCAATTTAAAGCAAGAAAAGAAATTATATTTTGCGGTTGTACAAATGATACAAAAAAAAAATTATCAGTCAAAAATTATTCAAGTTTTAGCAGTGTGAACTGTCATAAAAAGTATCAAATCGAATACTTTTTATGGCAGTCGAAAAAACTACATACACAAAATTTGCGCATGGAAGAGAATTTTACTATAAAGTTTGTGTATGTGAAAAGAAATTGACTATAAAAATAATTTTGTTGTTATTGACGATTGTAAAAGTAGGCAAAGCTCCTCTCGCGGAAAAAATGATTATTAAAAAGAACGATCCATTTGAAGCTTGATATATATTATGTTGTTGTTTTTATATTCGAAATTAGGTGGCTGTGTGTTTTTAAACGTCAATGGATAGATAGATTTATTTTAAACGTCAAGTTTTTTTTATTTTAAACGTCAAGTTTTTTTTATTTTAAACGACAATGGATAGCTAATTTTATTTAAGACAAATTCCGCTACGTGGAATCCGTGATGCTCCAATCGTCAATTTTGTAAACGTCAATTTTTTCTTTATATAAACAATTTTGAAACTTCAAATTCGGAGTCTAATACTAAACTACGCTGTTAAATTTTAACCATATATTATTTTGAAAAAAGAAAACGTTTATTTGTTGTCTTTGTTACTTTAATGTAAGTTTGTTGCTATCATCTTTTCTGTAAACTCAGTCAATTGTCCATGGAATAGTACCTTTAAGCAATTACTGCAAGCGTAGTGAAAATCAATCGGATAAATTTGGTTTTAAATTCCTTCATCTGTAGTTGCTATTGACGATTGGAAATAGCAAACTCGCGCCTCTGGTAATCAATAGCAGCATATGTTTGAATGGCCACAATTTAACAGCCTACTTTTCGTCTTTCCAATTGAATTGTGATTTTATGATAGAAGTAAGTGAACTGTTTCTTAAGTTTAAATTAAACCATGACGATTAAAATATAATTCAATTTGGTGGAAAAAGTTATAATTTATTTGGAAATAAACGACATTATGAGAATTTGTCATCAGAATGGCAAGTAAATCTAATAAATTACTAGTGCATTTTGTAGCAAAATAAGAAATTATTTTGACTGATTTGTTTTGTTTAATTTAAACTTAATTTTATTTATTATGTCTACAATATCTAGAAATATCTGAAAAGTTTTTTTCAATATTGGAAATGTATATGTTCATGCAAAGCTGAGATAGGGGAAAAATGCAAGCAATATGCTGCATGTCTTAATAAAAATCAAAGTTGGATGGATCGCACCACTCAATGCCACAAACGGGCCCACGGTGCAATACTCGGACAAGCACACATATTTATACATTAAAAACACCCAGCCAAAAATTGTTGGTCACCATATCGGGAATCGAACCAGAAATTACACAGCAAGCACGGTACTAACTGTGCCAACGGGCGCCGTCAGATGTCAATTTCATAATACGGTAACCAATTTATGGTTTTGTACATATCCAAAAATCACTGGCATTAGATCGACAGAGCTTATACAAAAGTGGGGCAAACTTGCTTGATGATCACATCACTGAAGACACTAAAGATGCAGTACCTCTTTAAAAATTTTCTAAGTGACCTTAGCGAATCAGTTAAAATTAATATGTTTTAGTTGCACCAAGCGGAGAACTACACAAATTTTTATTCACAGAGACTTCTATCGGCTTATAATAGACCACCAACATCTTAATCAATTTGTTACGAAACTGCAAAAGCTTGTTACAAGAGAGCAGGCACAAGATTTTCGTAAAATTATTAAGACCGTGGAGGAATCAATACGCATTTGTGAAGCCACTACATGTCAAACAAAGCTCAATGGTTAGTTGAGCTCAAAGTTCGTATAACTGTATATACGTACTCCAGCAATAAAACGCCAGTTTGGAACTAAAAATTAACTACCATCTACGAAAGCAAATTTTAAGGGGAATGATGCAACGAGATACGGTTTGTTTGCTGAGAAAAGTTAACAAATTTACTGCAGGCACTGTTTATTTTTGGAATGTAAGCTAATGATTTCACTTTTTCGATGTAAGTTCTGATGGGATTGCATATAATGGCGATGAATGTGGAAAATCATTAAAGCATGTTGGCAAATTATTTAAGTTTTATTCCTTCGACTGCCAAAAAATTAAATTTTCCATTAATTTTGCTACAAGCCGAATAGTGTCCGCAAAATAAAGTTTAGCTGTTTTATCGTTTAACTGGAAGCCTATGGCAATCTCCGCAAATGAGGAATTACATTTCAATTTGTGAAGTTGGTATTCCCTCTTTTGTTTTCAATTTTTCATCCATGGTCCAACGTTTTTCCACATAAACGCCTTCAACACCTTCAGTATTAGAGCTACAATATTAAAATTAATATATAGAAGAGGATAACATTTTTAATTTGGCATTTTACTAAGCGTCACAAACCGAGCAAATAGCGCAGTGGTTAAAGCTGCGACGTTTGGATCGGAAGGTACCGACCGGGTTCGAATCCCAACAGAGGCGGGTGCAAAAGGGATTTTTCATCTCCCGATTACGATCGGTGATTAAATTGAAAACATCTATGACCCTCTGTTGGATTGTAGAACTCATGGGCCGACCCATCTTCCATGTCACTGTACAGGGTGACATGGAGCTATGCAATGCGCAGATGGGTATACTGTACTTGTGTGAATGGGATGAATGAATCGATTGAATGAATGTTGTGTGAATGTAAGTCCTTTTTTTTTTAAAAAAAAGCGTCACATTTTCAGAGCGGTTGAAAAGCTTATGACCCTTCAATGAAATACAGTATCGTTTCTACAAGAAGAATGAAAATTTCAGTAATATCAAAATATCTTTCATTAATGAAGTTTTACAAAGCTTTTGTTTTAAATATAAAAGGTCTTAACACATTATACAAAACACACTTTTACATATTACTAAATAATTTATTAAATTTCATTGTAATTAATTAAGTTTCATATCGTGAAATATTAAAATTTAATTCTCTTAGTAATTGTTTAACCGCAGCGTGAATAGTTGCTACAGTTCTAAGATCCAACCAGCATATTCGGTGTAGAATCGGGTAATTAATCCTATTTGAAACATTTTAATTATCCAGGTTAGTGAAATGGTGTTATATATATAAACCATATCATATAGTCTGATGAGTACATCTTACAATTCGGTAAAGGCGAGTTATTCGTTCCTTATCGTAAGAAATTGGTCTAAGCTATTTTCAAATTGAGATATCTTGTTTAGAAGTTTCGAAGTGTTTGCAATTTTTAAAGTTTAATTTTAAGGGATTACAATAGCTTTAATTTCATTGTAACGTATTTGAAATATATATATATATATTGTGAATAGTATGAAGTGTGCATTCGTTAGTTAAAGCTTTTTAAAGCTTGGTAATCAGTTTGTATTTCAGGTATTTATTGTTTTCGAAAAACTGCATCATCTTCATTGATGTTACAAAAATTTAATTTAAAAGTTCTCTCGTTCCATTACGAATCCGCACTGGGCTAAACCAGTTTAAGCCATGATTTTAGGAATTCGCAGCACTTATAATTTTCTTAATTTTGAATAATAAATAGGTTCTTTATAGTGAGTGATTCCTAAACGAATTTTCCACATGATTTTATATATATATATACATACATACATATATGCAGATTTCTTCTACACTATACATTACAAAACATATTACGTTTCAATAAAATTCATTCATAAATAATAAATTCTGTTATATTGATCTCTTATGCGAGAATTGAATGAAACTTTCTATATTATAATGTCCAACTTGATTTTATTAGTTTTGTCTTACATTTCATACAAATAAAATTATAATATTTTGTAGTTTTTACGATTTCATAAATCAAATCACAGCCAACACATACGTTGTATATTAATTTGGTGCATTCAAAAGTTTTGACTTCGATGGATAATAGATACATATATATGTATTTATAGCTGTGTATAAATACGAGACTTTCTATAAATCGATATACATATAATATATTGGATGGAGAGGTGACTGTTCAGCCCATTATTTACACAAAATGACAAATTGCTCGATTATGGTCCTCTATTTTTTTTATAAACGTTTTCACTTTCCAATCCACCTGATATACATAATAGGTAAACATACGAAATTAATTATTTTGATTGGATTTTTATTTATTTATCGTGGCAATTACTTGGGTCTTACATTTTTATTTAACATATTTTTGTGAAAGGATTTTGTGATTTTGACACAATTTACCTTGACCTGATGCTCTTTCAATAACATAATGCATAAAACTTATGTAAACCAGTTAATATATTATACATAATACATATCACGATCGCCAATTTTTATTGTTAAATCTCAAAAAAGAATGTGATGAGTGTTTTTTGAGGAGGTGTTGAATTTCAAATATTTTATTATTAGCTTAAGCTATATGCATGAGTATATGGCCAAAAATAGAAAATTTGCGTATTTAAAAACTATTTGAGGTGAGATAACGAGTTTTTGGAAAGTGTGCGCAGCATCAAATAAGGAAATTAAGTCGATATCTTCACATATACATAATAAAAACGCAAACATAAAATAAGTAGCTACATTTTGATTGGCACTTGAAAACAAGGTATATGCCACACATTCACGAAACTCAAGTAAACTACAAATTCTGTAATCTCTTCCAAAAGAGCAAGAAAATCAATTAACTTGTCCTACTGATCTCAATAACATAAAATATATCGTATATATATGATCATATTATAATTTCATGAAATATGCATTGTATGGTAAATAATTTCTCATCTCTTTTATATCGTACCCAATAATTCAATTGGGTTCAATCAAAATTACATTAAAAAAAAACTATTAAATCCCTATTATGCACTCGATTAAATAATAATAGTTTTAATAAATTGTAATAACTTAATTATTGTATTGTACGTCAAAAAAAAATCCATTATGTTGTTAAAGATTATATCTTTATCAATTTTGATTGTCAGTTCAGAAGATAAACGGACCGCATTGCTACTCTATAGACAATAAAATTCAAATCACGAATGAACTTTGATTTTCTCTTATACATATAAAATACATGTATATGTGGTTTGTTTGCTTGATAATCATCTTCATTGTCATGATTAAGCCATGCACGATTATTAAAACATTACAAAATCTATTATATTTTTTAAATGCATCTCAAGTGATAAATTACACGTGAGAATGATACACAAATGTGTACGTGCCATAACTAAACATAACCTAATTACTATATATGTTCATATAATACATAGCTTAAGACCGTCCACTAATTTTTTTTAATTTAATTTGTCGATATATTTTTATATACATATATACATATATTATTATATGATCATCAATCATCTTATTACATAAACAAATTATAGCTTTAGTTTTATAGATGATGGTGCGATTCTAAGAAATATAAATACGAGAAATCGTAATTTGGCGATATTTTATAATTGAATATTAATTTTGCAAGATTAGCAATATTTATGAATATTGAATCAGCGATAACCATTGCAGAATAATTTTAAACAAACAGATACAAAAAGATTGCAAAGTTTAGTACACAAATTAGTACTAAAAACATAAAAATAATAAAACGCACTCACTTTTGATCAAATTTTTTTTTAAATTTTATCTGTCAGAAATTGTTTTTTGTGTTCGCCATTTTGTTGTGTGTGTAATTAATGTGCATTTTGAGTATTCGTATAGTTATATGTAAATTATATTATATTTAAGAAAAACGATAATATAGGCTATTGTTAAGTCTTATACGGAAATTCAGAACCATATAAATTAACATTTGCATATAAACATTTATGATTGAACTATTTTTACAAACACAAATGTATAGCAAATATTTATGTGTACACATAAAGGAATTATGTATGTATCATGTATGTTGAATTGGTTTTGTTTTTTTGTTAATTTGATAGTTAAAGCCATTTAGCCACTAAAGGTCGTTCATCCATCTGCGATTTTCACAATAAATTGGATCACCCAACTTTTTAAGGATCTCTAAGAAAAAAAAAGTCAGAATGAGAACGGGAAAAGGGATGGCGGTAATAATCTTAATTAATAATATTTTTTGTCAAGTTTGATCTTTATTTTTTATTTGAATTTGAATAGTAAACAACTTAAACTTTAAAATGGTTTCTGGATATATTGAACGTCAAACACTTATTCAAATAAATAACATAAGCAGTCTTGTATATGATATGTTCTTATAACAACCATGAAGATAAATTACGGAACGAACGAAGACAACCATGAAATGGACTTAACGCGAGTGGTTTACAAATTACGAGAATTTGTGACATTTTGATATTCGTAAATGTTGGAGTTAAATTGATTCATAATGCCGAATTTTGGATCAAAAGAGTAAGTACGATGGGGATTAATCTTCGAAGATTGTAGTTTTGGATCTAGAAACTTGAATTTGCATTCTGAAGAATTAGATTGAAGCTATAAATTTGGTATTACGAAGCTCAGAAATTGCAGACTATAGAGATTTCATTACTATAGATAGTATTTTGAAGTTTGAAGACTAGATCATTATATTTGGAGGGCAGGGATAAATTATTTGGTATGAGAAGGTTGTAGTTAGTTACGTTATTTTGAGGTTATAGGGTTTTAAATTTATGATCTTTCGATTAAAATTTGAAAGCTATAAGAATGAATTAGAGGATAGGTTTGCAAAACTATTTGAAATTCAGAAAATATTGGTATCTGGAGATAAGCAGTTTAAGTCAAGAGAGATTGGAATTTCGAAATATTGTTTTCTTACTTCGATTTTCACATTTCTTCATAATAATATATATTGGACCCCAAAGTTATATGTGTCGCAATTTTATCAAATTATTCAGATTAAGGCACATATTATTATGCTATTATTATAAGCTTAAGCCTCATAATTCAGTTTAAACCCAATCAGGAAGAGATATAATCTTAGAGAGAATTTTGATTTTTCAATGATTCAGAGTAGTTTTACGTATATATAATTCTGAATCTAAAGTAATTAGTTGGTATTACTAATGGGTTTATGTACTGTACATATGTATATGTATGTAGCCAGGATATTATATATAATTGGAGAACATCAATTTTTTTTTTGATAAGCTAATTAAAATATTTGAACACCAGTATTCTCCGTATTGGTGTTGGTGTACCAAACTTTTCAATTTTTTTTTTATTTATAAATAGAAAATTTAAATAAATAAAATTTATTTCACATGGTGAACACTTTAATCAACCATCATAATGCCTTCCAAACAAATATTTCTTTTATTTAATCAAATATTCAAATATTTATATATTTAATAAGTCCATTGTTTGCATTTTTTTGATGTGGAAATTAATTTTATTTTTATTTGACTTTTCATCAATGAAAGAAAATGTATAACGCACAAATATTGGACAGATCATCTTAAGCATATTATGCGCATCGGATCGAATAACATTTTTATGTTATATTCATCAAAATTTACATGAGAATGGGGCCTATAAAATTGACAGAATGTGTAGGTTTCAAATATTTATTCTTTGGACTCATCACACGACACAAGTTGAAACTCTTCTTCTTACAGCATGTCGTTTGTGTGTTGCAAAAACGAGAACAATTTTTTTGTACACGTTTACACATACTATAGTAAACCAAAAATAATTGCGTGGTCTCAAGAAATCCGTTGTATTTTTATTTTATTTTATGTTCTATATCGTTTCATTCAATTCAACTACAGCATATAATACGTTGTCTTATGTTTCAATATAAATATATACAACATTAAATTATTGTTGCTGTAAATTTACGTCTTACGTGAAATAATAAAATATATAATATACATACATACATATAAATAAGAAGAAGAAATTTTTATAAAATTTTTATGAATGAATAGTTATAGTGAGAGTGTATGTATTTGTATTGATATATCACGTAGGTGTTATCATTGTTGTCTCACTGGTGATAACGAGCTCTTTTGATGTTTAATATTATATGAACTGAACACATTTTGGTGTTCAAAAATTTCACAACTATTATTATATACTACTACTCTATTATGTATATAATAGACTAACGATTGATATCATTTTTTATCAATCATCGCAGCCTGAATGAAAATATTGGTTATAAATGGTCGCGCGCGTTTTTTTTCTGTATATAAAACATGTAACTGTAGTTTTAGTTTCGTGGCAAGTTTAATATAGTTTCTGTTGTATAATCGGAATACGTGTAGGTTGGAATTACACGTTTATTATGTTCCATTGAGGAAATGGGCAACAACTATATAATATAATTATTGATTTAATACATATTTAAATGTGTACCGAAATATTGGTATAATTTAATTAATTATGTTGATTTTTTTGTTGAAGTATTTTTTTTATATTTAATGTGTATATTATGTTGAGTGTGATATTTAACGGATTAATCATAATTATATACGTATATTGAGGAATATTGACGCTTCGGTAGTCTATATTTAGCTGCCAGTAATTATTTTCATATTCATCTTTAGTGTGTTGAACTATTGTTGTTATTGCAAGCACATTTTTAAAGAAAACTTCTCGCGACCCAAACTTAATTAGAATTCGGGTGGTCCACTTCCACCAGTCTATTTATACCAGTAAACTAAATCTGAATGAAATATGTATTTATGAGAAATGATTTTCGAAATCGGCTAGCGCTGATGGCATTGAATAATTTTTATTGTTGTAGAAAACATATTGGGCATTTTTACCAAATTTTTACATATTGATTTCCGAAGTTGCTATAAAGCTAAAAAGTATAAAATTCATCATTTTAAGGCTTTAATTTGAGCAATCCGTAAACCTGTAAAACCGCATAATTAAGTTGGAGAAAATTTACTGAACATAATAAAAAATTATATGCAACAAACATGCAAAATACATTCATAAATACATTCTTATATTCGCAAAAATCATATAATTTATAAAATTTGTAAAAATGTAAGCTGAATTTCATAAAGCTACATTTAAATACATCAAATAGTTTTCCAAGTTGGTAAAAATTGGTAAAATTTAATTTCAAAATTAGCTGGGTTATAGTCATCTTAAATTTGAATAATTAATTTAAATTTAATTTACATAATTATATCGAAATTTAACAACTCGGTTAACTCTAATAAGGTATGCTTAGTTTTAAAATTTGATAAATTATAACGATATTCGACATTTGGCAATTTTTAGAGTATCCATAACATTCTATAATTCCAAAACTATTTTAATTTGATTAACTTTTGGAGAAAATCCAAAAGTTCGTTTAAAATTTAGAATTCAGAATTGTGAAGCTATGTTTCAAAAAATTGAACTACAAAATTTAATTAGCCTTTAATTTATTAAATCGCAATATAAAAAAAAAGAAATCGTGTATTTCTGTTGAATTCCAGTTTAAATTCAGAATTATAAATATACTGTGATCTTATGAAATTCAACAAACGATTTATAATTTCCAAAATTTGAATTGAAATATCAAATTCTGAATTTTATACTCATAAAATCTCAAAAATTAATTTGAATTTTGAAATTTGTAGGTATTTGGAAATGTGCAGGAACTTTAACAAAATTGAATATCGTTAAAACCGAATTTTCTAAAGATTTTGGATTTACAACAGTATAAATATGGAAATTTCAAAATTCAAGTGTCAAATTATTTTAACTTCTTATTCCATTGCAATTTTTAAGAACTGAATATCTAAATAACGCAAATTTTTAAATATCTGGATTCCAAAATTCGTAATGTGTCAACAATCTGGCTCCAACGGTTTGGATTCTGGGCTTGGTGTTCATATTGTATGAGACACCATGAAGAAGCCAAGTCGTTCTCTACACCGTGGAGCCTGGAGCGACCTCTGCGCCTACCATATGGTGGCTCTCCTTGATCGAGCCAGCTTACTCGCTGAGATCTTATTACATGTACAATATCGGGGTCTTCATCAGAGATCTGATCTCGATATTGTAATGAGATCGGTATGTGCCATCTATTTCGCGTTTTGGGCCGATTGAAATTGTTTAGAGGATACAAAGAACGGCTGCCAGCTGCCAGCTGCCTGCCGCACTTTAAAATCCTCACACACACTGTTATCGTGACTGATAAGAGAGTCCAAATATTTGAACTTCCTCACTCCTTCAAACGTGGAGTGGCCGCTACTAAAATTGTCCCTATAAGAGATCAGGTATTTCGTTTTGAATTCATTGATCTGGAGTCCAACAGAAGCTGAAAATTGTACAAGCGGATCAAGTATTTCCTTCACTCCGTAGCTATTCAGTCCAATCACGCATGTGTCATCTGCATTGAACTGGTGATATAAGATGTTGCATTGAGGTGTTGCAGTTTTACGAAAGATGTACTCCAACATGAGATTAAAGAGTAGACAGAGCATCCTCCTGCTGAACCGAGCAAATAGCACAGTGGCTAAAGCTGTGGCCTTTATGGATCGGGAAGTACCGGGTTCGAATATCAATAGAGGCAGGATGAAAAAGTGATTATTCATGGGCCGAACCATCGTTCATGTCAGTACAGGTTGACATGGAGCTATACAATGGCCAGTTCTCAACTTTAACACAGCATTGAGACTGTGTCACTGTCATTCTATGCAATCGGACCATTTTTGTTGGCATACGTAGATATTCCAGCTCAGACCACATCATCTCTCGATTCAGCGAGTCATAGACCTGCCGGAAATCCATGAACACCTGATGTACAAGGATGGAAATCCCATAATATTTAGATAGAATCATCCGGATCGAAAAGACCTGATCAGTGACTGAGCTATACCGCGATAATGCTCACACTTCAAGCGGTTTCCCTTCTTGAAGATGGGGCATATCGTAACCACTTTCCATTCGTCAGGCATTACTTCGGTTCGCCATACTAATCGAAAAAGGCCGAAAAGGGTCTGACTTCAGAGTTCCCACAGTCAGACTGGTAATTAGCTCACTCAATGTTGTGGCTGACAAGGTCATGATATAGTTTATTTTGATCTTCATTTATCAAACTTTCACAATAGAAACGATCCATGCGTTTCGCTGTGTTCCCGAACCTGTACGAAAACTTCTATCGTGGCTTTGCAGCGACCAAATTAAAATCGACTGCACGTTTCACGTGCCGATCATAAGTCTCGTGGCTCCGGTGTTGTTTTGGCGGTATCCATTTTTCGTTTTGTTGACTTTATAATCAGCCTCCTACGACAAGCAAAGGATAATGTGGTGGTATTCTTGGAAAACATGTGTGTGGACCACAGAGGCCTCAAAACTCGTACAGTTCATTAAAAATCGAAAAGTATACGAGCACCCCTGAATTCTATTTGCGGTCGTGACCCATAGTTTAATAATAACTGTGCTAGACTATTTAGAAACTTTATTTATTGTATGTATATAAACACTTCAAATTTTAGACACAACCAACTTCAGCTTAAATTCAGTTACGATTCAGTTGCTCTTGTGCCAGAGCATTATAATTATATGTACTGGAAACATTAAAACTATGTTCCTTATTTGATTACGTGTATATGTAAAATTTCCTCAGGTCAGTATCGTAAATTTAGCAAATAATAAAAATAAGGAAACATTTAAAAAAATCTAAAGTGTTTTATGTATAATAAATTTTTTATAATTTAATTATAGAATTTTTAATTTAGCCTGTAAATCTGAAACAACATAAAATAAACTTACAAAACGAATAAAACAATGTTAAATATTTTGTATTTATTTTATTTTTACTAACGCGATCAGTTTTTAATCTATGTATGTACATATATACTCGTATATATGTATTAAAACTTGATTTGCGAACTCTTCCACAAAATTAATTAGAGAGGAAATTAAAAATTACCAACTTGTCTCTCATTAAAGCCAATTAAATTAAATATGTACGATTGTCCATCTATACGAAGTACGCAAGAAAAGTTGTTTACGTCTTTTTATTTCATTTATTTATACGCGCCAATTCAGGCATCGTCGCAAAGAAGTACCAAAATTGTAAATAAAAACTGTAGATTATTTTATTTGTTCTTCTTTTTTCACCGCTTATATTTTCTTAAACTGATTAATTAACCTCAATTAAGGAAAGTTGTGTGAGTACTTCGTATATATATATATAATATTATAACTCTATATAAGAGAAGTTTTGTAAAATTATTACCTTCTTGTAAAAGAGTATAATTTGTTACAAGCTGATTTTTTAATTTTCTCGTGCAAATTTAAGTTTTATGATGACAATTAAAATTGCAACAACATGAGTATCAACCGAACAAAACCAACAAGTGATTTTAGCGGTGTTTAAAAAAAAAAATTGGGTATAAATATTTTGTTTAGTGCATTTTTATACATACATACATATGTACATAAATTGAAATGTAATTGTAAGAAACTGCTAGCAATTAATATATTTATTGTTATATTGCGCGGTTATACATTTTAATAATTACAGGGTGATTTTCGCATTGATCCACAAGCGAATGTAATAAACAATTATATGTTTTTTTATGTTTATTATAAAGGAAGTGGTGGTTTAAAAAGTTTTATTATCTTCTTTTGTTTTATGGCTCAACATAAATATTATGTATAATACAGGTTGAAAAATGTTTATTTTTACTTTCTTATACAAAGTATAAAGATTAGTATTGGTATAATAGTAACTATGAAAAATGAACAACTCAAAATTGTAATCCAAATTGACTATTTTAAATATCTATATAATATGTACGTACATACACTGCCAGCTAATAATTTAATAAAATCAATAACAACTTAATCTTCAATATTGCTTGGACAACAAACTATTTGTATAATTAAATGGAAAACATTATGATTTAAAATTAGCTGGATTATTCCTTTTAAATTGGAATATGTACATATTTTTTAATTTTGATATACGAAATATGTAAGTCTATAAGCAACTCGGTTAACTCCACACTACGATATAAGAAATCATTTTAAAATTAGATTGAATTGCGATTCGTGTGAACTTTATCCTAAAAATTAAAAAAAAATTATTAGGAATTTTTAGGAAAACTTCACGCGTTTGTACAAACATGTGATGTTTATCCTAAATCCTAAATATCTTTAAATGTGTAGCTTAGTATAATATACTTTATTTGGATTAAACGATAAAAAAAATATTTAGCTATTTACAAGAATTTTCCCAAAGTAATAACAATTTTTTTAATTATAGTTCATATAATTATAATTAAACGGAAAAAATTTAGGAAATTTGCTTGATATGAAATTTTAACATATATCATCGAAATTTGCATAAAAACACTATAAGTCTAGGTTCATATCAACTCAACACTACTTTTAGTTTTTGGTCACCGTATTTCTGAGCATCGGAAGAAAATTAGGAAATTCGCTTGATTTGAAATTTTAACATATATGTACTATCGAAATTTGCATAAAAAACACCCTCAGCCCCTATAACTTTTGAAATGGTGGTGTTTCTCTATAAGTCTAGGTTCATAGTAACACAAAAATATTTTTAGTTTCTGGTCACCATATTTAAGGGCATCAAAAAAAATTTGGGAAATTCGCTTGATATGAAATTTTAACATATATCATCGAAATTAGCATAAAAATCACCCTCAGCCCCTATAACTTTTGAAATGGTGTTTTTTTTTATAAGCCTAGGTTCATAGTAACTCAAAACTAGTTTTAGTTTTTGGTCACCATATTTCTGGGCAACGAAAAAAAATTGGGAAAATCGCTTGATATGAAATTTTAACATATATCATCGAAGTTAGCATAAAAATCACCCTCAGCCCCTATAACTTTTGAAATGGTGGTGTTTTTCTATAAATTTAGTTTCATAGTAACTCAAAACTACTTTAAGTTTTTGGTCACCGAACTTGATATGAAATTTTAACATATATCATCGAAATTTGCATAAAAAACACCCTCATACATTCATACATTAAGATTGTTTTTGTTGGTTTAGGAAATAATTCACATTCATTGAATTGCGTTGATATTTTACATTCAGAATTTTTAAATTCCTAAAATTTAAAATTGGTTAACTTCTGTATGATTCAAATTAAAAATTATCAACCTACATCGAAATTAAATATTGAAGAAAAACTAAAATTCTCCAAATTTCGATAATTCAAATTCAAAGGTTTATTATTTTCTAAGTTCTGAATTTTATACGTAAAATCGCAAAACTTAATTTGAATTTTGAATATAGTATGTATATACATATTTGAATATGTTCAAGCCTTATAAAAATAATAAACGTCAATAATTCCAAAATTCAAGTTTAACGTTTATCGAAATTTAATAATTGGAATCAAAATAATTGATTGCTTTCAAAATTCCAAATTTATCAAAAATTTTTAAATTTCTTAAATCGCATCGAAATGTATTGAATTCGAAAATGTAATCATTAGAATCCTAAGTCGATATTTTATAAATTGAGGGTGTTCGGAAATGATCAACTTTAAACTAATTAAATTATTTTGAAATTCGAGAATTCTGAACTTTGCTTCAAAAATGTAAAATCGATATTCATAATCCAAAAAATGTGTTGGTCATTTCACAATACAATTCAAATTCGATAAAAGATGTCCAGTTATGATTGAAAATTGTGAAAAATATAGAAGTTAAAGAATGTTGCGAATTTTAGATTAAAGTTTATTTGAAAATTTGTTATTTAGAAATTACGGTTTGTATATCGGTGTAAACGGATATAACCTAATTTTTGAAATTTTCTAAGCTATAGTACTAAAAAAGAACTCGGCTGCAAGATTTGGGATTTTATTACAATTTATACATTTTATTTTAATATTTTGAATCGAATTGCTAAATTTTCGTTTATTGAAATACGCAAATACTCAAATATCTGGATTCCAAAACTGGTAAAATTCATAAATAGATCGTGAAATTAGAAAAAATCAGTTATGTAGATTTAGAACAAGTGATTTTTGTTTGTCTATAAATAAATATTCTAATCAGTGTGGAACTGTTTACTGTAACACGTATACTTCTATTTGTTCCACCGTCGCCTTTCAGATGCAACCTCGGCGATTTTTTTGATTCAAAGTTTAACTTATTTTACATTCAAATTTACAAATCTATCAAACTCATTTTACAGGAGAAAATTAATCGAAAATTCGACTTTTGGTATTTTTAGCAGTATACTAAAAAATTAAATATGAATTATTTAAAAGGTGTTGAGACGGTGCTAAAATATTATGACATGTTTTAAACTTTCGTAGCACGCAACAATCACAAAAACTCCGTCTCCAATTTGTACACCACTTTCACAGCATCATTGCACGTGCTTCACTATATATTTACTATACATATATTTCGTTAATTTCATCCACAAAAGGGTTTTATTCATAACAACAACAACAACGCAGTTAATTAATCATTTCACTTAATTAGATTATTTTTGGATTTGTTAATTAAAACCAAAAACATATTTTTCTATATAATTTGAGTTTCGTTCGAGAGTTAGTTTTATCTTTCCCGTTTGTTGTTGTATATATACAAGATTAATTACACGCAGTGAAATTAAAAACTATATGTTATACGAATACAAGAAAGTAAATAAAGTAAAATATAAACTTTTATGGAGTTACAGAAGAATTCTACATTTATATATATATATATATGTACGATATTAAATTAATTAATTTAATTACAAAAATCGTTTTGATTGACACTAATTTGTCACATAATTATAATACAGATGCGCGTATACGAAGTATAACGTTCAATGTATTCTCAATACGTAATAAACGTATTGAACATTTCAAACTATACATAGTATACGCATAGTTTTTGAGTTTGACAAATTTTCACTTTTCGCACAATTTTCTTAAAAGTCGTTATCATTTGTACTCTATAAGTCTATAGTAAGTACAAACAAAACAGGTTATTAGAATGTGATAACTTGTGCGGAACATTTTTACTATACATACTAAAACTATGTATATGCAAGTCGCGAGCATGTATGTAATTATGGAAATATTTAATTTATTAATTATGTATTTATAACAAATGGAGTTGGATTGACAGTATAAAATTTCTAATTTTTTTTTTTTTAATTAAATAATTTTATATTTATTAAGTATTTAGGCAAAAAATCATTACACGAAGCTGATTGAAAGCTGTTTTCTATTAATTTTATTTAAAATAAAAATGAATGGATTGGATTTCCGTTTAATTAATGATTCGATCGATTAACATCAGATCTTGTTATATTTTTCATTCATAATTTAATAAAATAGTTTGCCAAGTCTAAAAAAAAGTGTATTACAAATTGAAAATATACTTGCGATACTATAGAAGACATGACTTGATCTCTGATTGATTGATTACCTAATCAGTGTTACACGTAGCAAAATTAATTTTAAATTGATTCGACCTGATAAAACTAATCTGGAACTTACCTGAAACGATAAAATAAAATAAATTTGTTATTTACATATATACATTAATTAGATGAGAATAATGTTTTGTTAATTAACGTATAGTATACATGGTTGCATGTATACCAAATTCGGAAGATATTTGCACTCCAGTGTCAATATACTAATTATACAATTTTGTAATTACATAATAACTTAATTAACTACCTGGTGTACAATAATATATATATATATGTACATATATTATATATACAAACACATTCTAATAACTAATTAAATTTATAGATACATCTGGAATATTAAATATAGTTTGATCGAGATTTATGGTCATGAATTTCACCTTCGATTTGATTGTTTAGATAAATAATTTAACTAGAATTACCAATTAGAATATTAAATGTGCTGAATAATTATTGTTTAGAATTGTTAGCGGAAGATCAATATGTCAATGTTGCAATATTAACCAGCTGAATGCGCTATAATTTTACATGCAACAGATTTATCGACCTTGATTACCTATATATGTTCAGATTTTAACAAAACCGAATATTAATCCGTCATGATAGTACAGATCGCGGTATTCAAGATTGGTTTGTAGTTTCAAAAATATCCCACTTCATGAGACGTGTGGTTTTCGTTTAGCAACGTTGAACTGTCATTTAGGAAAACTATGATAAATTAAGAAACTGGTCAAATATGTTAATTAGACCAAAATTATTATATTATAGAGCATACATATTCGACCAGTAAATTTTAAATTATTATTTCAGATCTAATTTAAAATTGTATTGAAAATTTTGTCTAGAGTTAAAGTTAGAACTTGTTATTTAACCTAGAATTTAACGTCGTGTACTTGAATTAAAATTAAATTAAATTACAATGCGAAATCGAAACAGTACACATAATTATTTGTTAAACGTAAGAATAAAGTTAAAATATTAAAACCTGTGTTTTTTTTTGAGAAACTAGTTAATTACAAAAATATCATTTTTGGGACATCGCATTTAACACCAAAATGACTGTAAATCAAATAATTTAGA
Source organism: Tipula unca (assembly GCA_951394425.1). Classification (NCBI taxonomy): domain Eukaryota; kingdom Metazoa; phylum Arthropoda; class Insecta; order Diptera; family Tipulidae; genus Tipula; species Tipula unca. Next base: position 60,533,728 of record OX596380.1, read on the forward strand.
AATTTGTATTGATTAGTTACCTTAAATATGTCAGATATCCTGTTTTGGAGTATCAGAATTTAATTCACATAAAGTTGATATGTATCTTCAAATAGTTTTATTAACAAATAATTGGCACATTGGTTATTTTTAAGTAAAGATAACTACTTGCAACAATACATAATTTTGTGCAGTTGTCAACTGCAATTTAGGAGCTTTCTTATTTTAGTAAATGGAAAACAATTTTGAAAATGTATCTTAAAATATATTTAATTATAGAATCATTTTAAATGCATTACTCAAAATTAAGTTTATTAAAAAAAACACCGAAATTTGAATCACAAAACCAAGGTTGCTAATTTAGCACTTTCAGTGCCAGTATTAGCACTATCCAATTTATTTTAGCCCCATAAAAATCAGTTTTGCACCCAAGTGCAATTTGGCACTATATAAATCTTTTTAGCACTAATTCTAGCACTTTCAAAATTTTTTATAAAATGTATAGGCCCATTATCGAGATTAATTTTTCATTTCTAAAGTTTATTCGTTTTTGTTACGAGTCATAAATTCGAGGGAATAAATCCACCTTATTCGAATATATATGCTAAAAAATCTACTACATATTTCTACATTTTCAACAAATGTTTGAGTACAGTTAAACTTAACGTTCTTAAGTAATGTATAATTCATCATTCAATAGGGATCACATTATTGTTCTTCGAATTGGATATCAACTTTTAGATTTATCAATTATCTTTTTATTTAAAGAAAACAAATATTGGTTTCCGATCCAACATAAAAGTTATCTTATGAAACAATGAGCTTTGTGAAAAAAGTTTCATGTCTGCCCTTCAAATTGAAAATTAAATGTTTAATAATCATAATGATTTGCTTCTAAATTAAAGAAAGCGTAATTATCCTAACTGATTCCGCTGCAACATAAAAAATATTTATTAAAAGCAGAGTTTTTTGAAAAAAAGTGGCCCATCAACTTCGAAAACTTATATTTGAAATTTGCGACCATCGAATTATTTAGTAAAAGCACAAAGTGTTAATATTCCAACTGACTACAATCCAACAAAAACTTCATTTATAAAAGATGAGTTTATGTTAAAAATATTCACAATTGTCCTAAATGAAAATTAATAATTTAATTAAAATTTGTTGATGGTCTCCTTTTGTAATTAAATAAAAGGTGTACATATTTATTCAATTACGATCCAACGTAAAAGCTCCTTTATGAAAATAATCACTTTTTGAAGAAATATTTTGCAGTGTTTCTATTTTGTAATTATCTGTTTTTCTAAATTAAATGATGATAAGTGTATTTATTTTATTTTACTTGATTCCAATTTGACATAAAAGTTTATTTATGAAAATCTAAGCATTTTAAGAATATTGGTTTCACAGTCTGTTCCAATTGGAAATTTTAATTAAAGCATAACGGTAAACATTTTAATTGATTCCGATCCAACATGCACGTTCTATTCTGAAAATATCAGGTTTTTTAATTACAAGCTTCTTTTATTAAAGAGTAAATAAAAATAGTTTGTTAAAAAGATTCCAATCCGACAAGTTAAGTTTTTTGAAAATTTTTTTTACAATATTGTTCCATTAGAAGTACACACATTTTGATATTTGTAATCAATTATCTGGTTCTTTAATTAAAACAGAAGTGAAAATATTTTATTTACCCCTGATTTCCTTTAAATGCTATTTTATGAAAAGTTGAGCTTTTTCAAAATAATCTTCACAATATTGTCATTCGAATTGGACATTAAACTCTTGATTTTTGTAATTATCTATAATGTGTTAATAATAAAAAAACAAATATTTGCTTCCGATCTGATAATAAACTTTTTTTATGAGCTTTGTGAAAACATTTATTTGTCCTTCCAATAGGAAATTAAAATTTTGATATTTGTAATCATTGGTTTCTTTAATTAAAAATCATGTGTGGATATTTGATTTAAATGTCTTTTTATGAAAAGATGAGCTTTTTGAAAAATAATTTCACTATTAACCTTTGAACTGGATATTAAAGTTTTAATATTTGTAATTATTGGCTTCTTTAATTAAACAACAAATGTTTATTTTTATATTTTGAAAAGTTCTTTTTTATGATGCAAAAATCATAAGTTTTACCTTGGCGTGTGATTAAAAATTTAAAACCAAAAATGTATAAAGAAAAGTTTATTAATTTAATCTTTTCTTTACAAAACTTTCCAAAAAACGTGCTCTGGCAATGTGAACACACCACAGCCGTGGTTGTACGGTTAATGCAACCATGACGAAGAACAAAAGGTTTGTAGGGTCGCAGCGCTTTCTAGTTAGGGTGTGAAATATTTTCTAAAACATTCCTAAATTTGAAAACATGTTAATGTATATATTATTTAAAAAATTCAATAAATGTCTAATACATCCAAATATACGTCCAAAACCATACAAATTTGAGTGATTTTTTAGGCTTTGAACCATTTTTAGAAAATGCTTAGGAAAAGCTGATTCTCTATAGTTAAGAACTACATACACGAATTACGTTTTGTAATCATTCTGACTGCGTTGTGTTTGAGAAAGCTCCAAGTTTATCTAAAACCTCAAAACGTATTGTGCGCAGTGGTTTGAACATCTGGGATTTACATATGTATTATACAGTTTGAGATTTCATCGAAATTCTATCTATACTGAAAAAACACTATACAACATTTGGTTTAACCTGGGAACAGTACACGTTTTCCAGTAGTTTTGTTGCTCATAGATAAAAGTAAGTGCGATTTTTTTGCCTAAAAAAATTTATTTTATTCGATTTCATGTGAAATTTTTGTGTTTGTGTTGAAAACGTCAGTGAGGAAAAACTATTTCGTTTATACAAGCTCAAAAAATTATTAGGAATGTTATAAATGTCATAAAAACATCATTTAGCAAATGATATTATCTATTGCGATAGATAAACTGCGTAGAAATCGTACAGCTTAGCTAGCCGCTAATACCGAGCCATTAAATTTATGATTGCGTTGTTCTTCGATCGAAAGACGGCACTGTTGTCAAGTTTTGCCTGTGTTTGTTACTCCGGAAATAATCGCACAAAAATCCAACATTAAAATATTACCTAGAAAAACGAAACTAGTTCACCTTTCCTGCATATATCAATTTCTCAAAAGTAATTAATAAAATTTCTCCCCTGTATACATTACGCATGAATCACCTAGTTCTTGTTTATAATGTTATCTAATCTTGGAAACGTGCGTTATCGCCGAGCGGCGTACAAAGGCGACACAATAAATCCATTCAATATGTATACTAAAAACAATATAAGTAAATGTTGTTACCTTTCATATTTTCCAAAAAGTGATCTTCTATTTAATCCAAATTTTATAACAAAACTCAATTAACAAAATCTTATATATATAGTGAGCATTTTAGACTTATTACATTTTTTTTATTGATTTTTGAAAGGTTTTTAATTCACATTTTATTTCACTTTTATTATCAATAATTTAATCTGGTTTCACAACCATGAAAATGTATAATGCACACATATTTTGCATCAGCCACATATATTGTAATATATCATCACAACAATCCAATATCGACAATTTTATCGCAATTAAAATATCATAATATACAATGCGAATCGACAATCAGGCGCCTGCGAACTTAAATATTATGATAGTTCAACAAATTTATGCATATATGTATATACATATGTTTTGGGATCAGACGCTAATTTAAACACGCAATTATTTTTAATAAATTTTGCATTTTAAATTTAAACCAAAAATCAAACATGGTTTACCGCCACACACTTAAGTAAATACATCACTCACAAAAAAAAAAAAACTTTAAAACGACTTAGAACAACAAGGCACCGATATCGACTACACACTAAATACAAAAATAAAGCGAAACAAACCAAACGACAGAAACAAACATTTTTATTGCAGAAACGTTGAGGTATGGATGAGATCATTCATATTGATAAGCAAATCATTTTGTTATTGCAATTCGCTGAATATAAAAATTAAATAATAGAAAAACATTAATTACAATGGAATTGTATTTTATTTTTTATTAATTTAATGTTTTTATTTTAAATGGGAAAGACATAGGAATTTGATAAGAAATTTCATAACGTATACATACATCATATATTAAAACAAATTGTTGTGACTCGCTATAAAGAATTATGCATGCTGGAATAGTTTTATATTTTAATTAGTTCCACTTGATGACAGATTTCGAACTGGTTACGTATATTAAACATTGAAGTATGTTGTATAGGCATACATTTTTAAACTAATGTGAAAACTGGTTTTAAGCCTCTTACTAAAATACACATATTATGTATCTAAAATTCCATTCCACCTAAGTCATGCTTTTACACCGAGTGTTTTTCTCCAATTTTAGCTCGAACTGGCTCGTTATAGTTAAATCTCGATAGTTTATTCTATACAATCTGAAAAAGTGGTTACACTTATTAAAATAGTTTTAAAACAATTGAAGTTTGGATATTTGCAGAAAAATTGAACCGCAGTATTCGAAACAAAATATAGCAAATTTCAAAATTTAACTTCGAATTTCAAAGCAGTTTTGAAGTGTCCGAAAGTATATTTGTTGTAGATATAAGCACGACTTGACAAAAATAAAACTGATAACACTGAACAAAAGTACACAGCCTAGACACTGAAAATTAAAAATTTGAGCTGGATGGCTGTAATCAGAACCATTTTATCTAAATTTTCTGATAGCAAATCTCGATACCTATAATCACACTAAATTTCGTAGAAAATATTTGAAGAGCTTAATATAGTGTCAAACTGATTCAATTATGAACAAAAACCGCCAATGAGCAGAATGAGCTTAATCCTACCATGAAACACTACCAAACTAGTTTCGAAATTAAATCTAGCTGTCAAATTATTAACCTTTCTTAAAATTAATTGGTTGGAAATTAGAACAGTTCATCTTAGAATCGTTATCACTTAATCGAAATGTATTTATTTATAGGTACGAATTGTATGCGATGTCAAACTAAATCAAATCCATTTGGAAAGTGTTAAAATGTAAATGATCAGTCAAGTTAAAAGAATAGTAAACAAACAACTTTATAGACTACCAATACCAAACCAACGGGCAAACTAAAAAATTCCTACCAAAACACTAATAAACTGTCATTTATAATTTACTAATTAGTAACTACCGACACAAGTTGAATAGGAATAACTAGCGCAGAAACTAATTTAAGAACAGATGTATGAGGGAGTATGACACTTGTCAAACTAAATCAAACTAAATAGTGTTAATTAAATAAATCTTGAATTTAGTTAAATCTTGAATGAGTTTTAATACCTTCATGTGTAGTTGCTATAAAATCGATGTTTTTTAATTTTTTTCGATAACGATTCGTTTTAAAATCAAATTTTGCAAAATAAAGGAAAGGAGTAATTTGTTGTCATGCTGCATACTGAACATGACATTTACCAAAGAGGATCAGTCCAATATTTTAAAAGTTTTAGAAAGTGGAATTAGTTTATTCATATAGGTGGAACTAAAGTGTTTCAAAAAGCAAGATAGTATCATTTCGAAATCGTTTGTACCATCTTTCGCATTGCTCTAAAGACATCAAAACGTAGCAATTCTGAAATAGCAATGCTATTTTAGCTGACTGAGCTATAAGAATGTCTGGTTTATACCGTTACGGCCGTTGTGTTTTCGTTTAGCATTGTGGAATAAACAGTCAAATTGACAATTCGGTCAACTCTTATGAATGGTGAAAAAAAACCGGTACGCCATATTTTATCCGAACAATAAATTCAGAAATAATATCATCGGTCTTCAGGACTGTATATAGATAAGGTACATAATCTCAATAAATGGAAAAAATTCACTACTATTTGATATATTTGGCTAATCGAAATAAAAGAGGCTGAAATTAAAAGGATGATTTTTGTATGAAAAACAGGTGTCAGTCGGTTTATCGTAAACAATTTATCGTATTTTAACGTAAACTATTTATCGTAGACACAATTCATCGTATGGTCAGTTTATCGTATACCATTTATTTTAAGATGTTTAGGATTTATTGATGAAGTTAGATTTATTTGTTGGAAATGGGATTCTAAAATAATTTTTGGCAGAAGTTCTGGAATAAGACCAACATAACTAGAGTCAGGTCATTTTTTGACCGATTACAATGAAACTATGGGTATGTTTGTTGGATGGAAAATTGAGATTTTCAAAGAACGTTAGAATAAGTTCTGGCAAATGGCCAAATGGAATGAAACTAAGCCATTTTTTTGGTCGATCATGATAAAATTCTAAATGTTCTATTTAAATAAGAATCTAAAATTATTTTGTAATTATTTATTAATTATTTTATTATATGTATATATATATATATATATATATATATATATATATATATATATATATATATATATATATATATATATATATTTATATATATATATATATATATATATATATATATATATATATATATATTTATATATATATATATATATATATATATATATATATATATATATATATATATACTATATATATATATATATATATATATATATATATATATATATATATATATATATATATATATATATATATATATATATATAATAACGTCATTATTTACCACGTTATGGTGGAATATAACATAAGTTCAGTACAATTATTAATTCTAAACTACGAAATTCATGTTTTGGTTCTTACTTATACAGTTTTATTCAATAAAGTTAATTTATTTACAAATTATTTTAATTTAAAATTATAAAAATTATCAGAATTGGAAAATCGACGCGCTGTGATGTAGGAACAAACCAATGACAATCGTGAGCTCCTCTCATGGCTTTTACTGCATCAAATTTTTTTGCTAGTGATCGTGCCACCCTTCTGTACTCTTGATTTGTACAAAATCTAAAAGTAATGAATGTTTGATTCATTTTTTGTAGCCCAATCGAAAAGTTGTAGTGCTGTCGTTATTTGATCAGCGTATGGTCGCTGATATATTATATATATGTATATGTATATATATATATATATATATATATATATATATATATATATATATATATATATATATATATATATATATATATACATATATATATTTATATATATATATATATATATATATATATATATATATATATATATATTTATATATATATATATATATATATATATATATATATATATATATATATATATATATACATATATATATATATATATATATATATATATATATATATATATATATATATATATATATATATATATATATATATATATATATATATATATATATATATATATATATGTATATATATATATATATATATAACGAACTGCAGGATTCTTTAGTAATGATTCGAAAGAAATGTGGAAATATTTCTGTGGAAAATGGTAAAATTGGTATAATGAAACATATCTGAACATTGCCCGACTGTAGTAACATTTAACAATTAATTTGTTGAAAGAATTTATCTCATATGCAACTCTGGAACCCGATTCGGAAGATCCATCTTTGCAGTTTGAATTGGATTTCAAATTTGAGAATGTGAGAAATATTATATAGGTTAGAATATAGTGGTTGTACCAAGAAGACAGACACAAAGTAGTCCATAGTCATTCCATAATTTTTATTTTCTTTGACCGTTCCTGACGTCTTTGAACCAAACGGGGAGGTGCAAAGAAGTCCTCGTCTTCACCTTGGCAGCTGCGACCGTAGTCAACCAAGTCCACCCAAGTAATTGAAACAGTGTCCTGTAATAAATACTATTACGCATGAGGTGCTATTTGACTATTTGCCGTTCGTCAACTTATTTACTGGCTTGTTTAGTGCCGAGTCGAGCGAGGTCATCGGTTTTCATATTCCCTATACTATTGAAATGCTCTGGTACCCATATTAAATGAATTTGGAACTGATCTGCTCTTACGTTAAAATATGAGAGAGGAAATTCTTTCGACAGCAGGTTTAATTGAAGCACTATACTTAATGGTAGCCTAACTATGAATATAAACTATCAAAACGGTACGTTCAGTTATAGGAAACTATTAGAGATCATTGTTGATTGACAATAAAGATTGAAATTGTGCTTATTATGCAGACAATCAAAATTTTCTCGAAAGATTTTCCAAGTTATCATAACGTTGACACATCTATTATTCTACATTAGATAGAACATCACAACTATGCCTTCCAAAATAATAAACTTTGGTAGTCTCTGACAGTAATATCAAATATAGGCGATTTCCAGCAAAGTAGCTAAATTTTATCATAGAACGACGGGGAAAAGAACCTCTACCAATTGTGTCAATACAAGGCAAGTCATGGTTTTAATTTACTGAGTGGCACTTCTTTCCAACATCTCATGGAAAAGGTCCTTGCAACGGAATTAGTGGTGCCTTCAAACGAAATGCCACGAAAGCCAGCCCTCAGCGGCCATACGCTAATCAAATAACGACAGCACAACAACCGATTGGGCTACAAAAAATGAATTAAACATTACTTTTAGATTTTGTACAAATCAAGAGTACAGAAGGGTGGCACGATCACTAGCAAAAAAATTTGTTGCAGTAAAAGCCAATTATATTCCATTATAACTTGTAATGACGTTTTCTTCCATCGTGGAAAGGTATTTTTAAGTGCTTTACGATAATAAAAAAAATTAAAATAAAAGGGGGAGTAGTTTGATTTTTCAGGAAAAGACTATTTAAAACTTAAATTAAAAGGATATATTGTACATTAACACCAACGTTTAAAACACTTACTTGAAAGAATGTAAAATTGCAACGAGCTATTACACGTGAAAATCGGGCAAGAAATACTTAAGATACACGAATTTAAAGCTGTGAACGTTTCAGTTTCCGACAAAACCAAATTATAACGGAACTCCGCGGTTTTTGACGCCACCTAGTTTTTACTCAAATTATATATTTTTTTTTATCTAGACCTACCATCTCCCCGAATTTCAAAATAATTGGACACCTTGCCTCCGGATGGGTGTCTGATTTCACGTGGCATGGCTGTATATACGTATATATAGAACCATCGCAACTATAATTATAAGTAATTAGGCTTGTTTCTTTGTTTTAAATAAACTACTCCTATGGCTGCTCTTACATTTTATCAAAAGCAGCTACGAGTATTTTTATTTGAGCAAGGACACAAACCTATGTACTTGCGTTGGTCGATTGGAAAGTAATTACTAAGACGAACATGTGTCAATATCTAATCTAATATGCTAATCATGTCAAATAAAACTATTTTTGGGCAATTCAATATTATTAATTAATTTTTGTTCATAATATTTCCAATTATATGATTTATTAATTTAAGATTAGGTAATTTGTTATGTTTTTATGTGTTAAAATTTTTTCGAAGATCGAGGTAGTCAAAAGCTCAAAATACAGAGTACTGGCTTTCCTCTGTCTTCTAAATCGCAATACCAAACTTTCAAGTATAATTAAGTCTCACCATTGGTGAGTCATATATGTTGGATCTAATGAATGCAGCATAATGATGTAGCCGCCAAATATAAGAAGTCCCAAATAATGGCCTCTTGAATCGAAGAGAATTATATATTTCCATATATATGAAACATAGTTTCTATTTGTGTGATCTTCTTTGAGGGTAGTTTAGCGTTGAAATAAATAACTCCATTTTCATGGTAAAGATACGTCATTTTGAATAATCGATTGATTTCGAAAATCTGAGCACTTTTAACTAATTTAATTTTAAAAATATCGGATTTATGATTTCTTTCGAATTAGATTAATTCATTCCAATAAGAATTGCCAAATTGGTATAGATTTCCTGTTTGATTGATTACCATGTTGCATGACATCCGGTAAAAATGATTAGAAATCAAACAATATATTATTTTAGTATCATGTTATGAACAAATTAATTGGAGCACAACTCAAACACTGGCATACCACCATAATACACAATTAACACGGATTTCTTTACTAGACCGAATACCACTTAAATCATTCCTTTAAGAGATGATAATGAAATGATCGCGTCGCGTATACACACAAACATATTTGTGTTTGATTTAAATAAATAGACTTGGTAGACTTGTTTTCTTTTCATTTTAACTATATACATACATATGTATTATGTACACAGGCTGGCAGGCACTGTATACACGCATATACATTTATGTATATATACATATATCATGTTTTCTAAGATGAAAGATTTATACAAGATTTGTATTTTACATCTTACCTCGTATATATATGCATAAATATGTTATACATATTATTTATTGCTTTGTTGAAAGAAATTAAAAATGTATTTCTGTATAGTAAGTGAATGGTGCTGTGGGTATAAGGATCAACATTAAATCTATTGTGAATGTAAACACAACAAAGACATCTTTTGTCTAGTTCGGGTTAAGATAATTTATTTTTTTAAAGCGCAACGTATATACACACACACACATAATATTTTGAAAGGACTTGATGGAGGTTGCGTGTTTTTTTCGGATTCAATTTCTTAACGTAGGTGTGATTTTATGGTTTATGAAAAGAATTCATTGTTCTTTGGCACAACTAAATATTTAATTTTTGTCATTACTTTTTATTTTGATGCTGAAACTTGATCCTATTCTTATCGCTATTTACACGATATACGATAATAACGGTCATTGAGCTTGACTTAACCAATAATAATATTCACTCTTGACCTTAAAATATGTATGCATATATAGACAACCATGTGGTTCGCGGTTTACTATAGAATTAACCACATACATGTTGGTGTGCGAATTATAAATTTCACACCGGAAGGAATAAGATTAATGCATACCGCATGTTTTAACAAAATCTTTGCGAGATGAATAATCAAACTTATTGAAATTGCAATTCTCTTAAATAATTAATAAAACTGTTTAAGACTCATACCAAAATACGCTACTACACATATACTTACTATATTCAGCGAGACAAGTGGGATTACATCATGTGATACAATTGAAATTGAATCATATATGTATCTAAAATACAATACATTTTGTTGTTGTTTTCAGATCTCTCATTTGCATACCATATGAGTAACAAATTGGAATGTTCAAGACATAAAAGAATGTCACCAAAAAAAAAAAAAATTGTATATATAATGACATTGAATTATTTCACTTTCGCCCGCATTATTATGTTTTTGGTATACATATGTGTCGTAGGTACACACATACAAGTGATTTGTCATAGTTGATGGACAATTGGAATTATTTACTTGACCTATACTTTAAATAGTCGTGTAGAATAGTTTCCGTGTCGTTTATGACAAAACAAAATGTGTTTATTATTAAAACACGATGTGGTGGGTGATGCTCGCGATTATGATGTAATTGTCGCGCACACACATTTTTATTTATGGTAATCTTAATAATTGTGTAGTGATCATATACACGCAATTATATGATAATTAGAATTTGTTGAACAGGTGTTTTCGTGTGTGTAGCTGTATATGTAATATGTAGTTGTGGGGAATACATATATACTCGTATAACCAAAAAATTCACATTACAGTGCGAAATTACGCAACTCAAATTTACAATTCAATTTAAATATTTGATTAGAATATCTGAAATAATAATACATAATATAGCCAAATTAATATATTAAATTTCAAGGTTCATTAGTTTGCGCTACGTGTAGAGTCCATTCGAATGCCATGTAGCGGAACAAATTACATGTCACTCATGATTGACTTTCTTTTATATACCCGAATAGTATATAATGACAGCAACACCTCTATATTATGACATAATATATGATATGGTCTAATTGAAAAAAAAAACAAAAATCTATTATATAAAACTCATTGAATTATAGTTCCTCTGTGTCTCATATGGTATACGTAATAATCTAATTGACAATTTAACGTAAATTTCCGGCGACCAGCACGCATGGAAAACAAAAACGGTAAAATTAGCAAGAATAACGTCATACCTCAAAGATACCCAACATTATCTTACATATTGTAAGTCTACTTCAAATTGGTGGTCTAAATAGTTGTCATAATAATTTTCATACAACGTCGAAATTAGAAAACGCGACAATTTCACTTTATATAATGCGACACTTTAACATTTAATTAACTGTCTGTCGTTCGATGTACATCTATTATTTATATGTATTATACACCTCTATGGTACACACGCAGTATTTTTTTTTTTAAATAATATAAAAATGAGGCCAGGCACACATTTTTTTAAAGTTATAAAAGCGCGCACGATTCCAAATGATCGATCGATCACATGAAAAATTATTAAAACAATTTTAACTCGTTCGATTTTAGATATGTAGGATATGTATGTACAGTACATACGTATATGTACATACATATATATGAATATGAGAAGATTGATTGGCAAAAATGTTTTACAATTATTCATCGCAGAAAGAAGTTTAGTTTGTCTGTGTAGCATTTCGAAGCATTTGAATGATCTGTGTTTCTATAACGGTTAATGACACAAGGTATAAGAAGATCACGATCAATCAATTTACGAGGAGAAAAGTCTGTATGTGCAGTGTAGTCGTAGAATGTTTGTGTGATCTTTTGAACTGTTTTAATAATTATTTTTATTTTATTTTTTGGTAATTCGATATCGATTGCATACAGATGTGAAATGGTTTTGTTTTCGGCGGGGTTAATTAAATTTGATTGGAGAATCGGTGGAAATTGGGGCATTAATTTATATAGGTATATTTATGTAGTTTATGAAGGAAATATTTTGTAAATATAATCGTATTCTACATTTGCTCGACTGTTTGCAAACTTGGATAACATATCGATAAAAATTTACATCAAAGACGAGATAAATTAATCGTTGCCACGGCTTTAGACATGGTGCGTCCTGGTGGATACCCTTATTGATTTATAATTGCATAACGAAATACATATTTTGATCGTTTTAAACTTTCACCCGAGATTTAATTAAACCGAATACATATGCTCGAATAATTTTACCTGACGCTAATTCTGATTGATTTGGCCACAATTTTATTTTATTTTCCAAAAACCAAATATTAAATATTTTAATTTAACAAAAAAAAATATTTTGTTAAATGGACGATTATTTATCGTCTTACGATGAAGAGCGAAGTAAAATAAACTCATTCCTTAACGTTCCAATAAGCCATCTTAAATTCAGAACAAAAGAGTTGGTTGTTATAATTTTTTTTTATGTTGTTGAATTGTAATTTACCATAAAATAACGTCTCTTTATTATTTTATGTGTATATGTATATAAAGGGCAGAGGGGGGATAGGAACCAGTTGGATTCATAACAATAATATCTTGTATAGCCACTAACAATTTAAACGTAAGACGCTGACGTGAAATTATATTTTTTAAGAAATGTAAGTATATTTGCTATATAATTTTAGTTTATTAAAACAAATAAAATTATAACCTAAAAAAAAATATTAAAGAAAGACCACAAAAATTAATATTTTGATGACGCCGAGTTTGTTGAACCGCGCGATAACCATTGCGAAACTTTAATACAATATACATCGCAGTTATAATTTTGGGGTGGTCCCAGGTCATACAGTGTTAAAAACAAAATTTCTTTGATATGTAAAAATACGCGAGAAAAACGAGATTTTTAATTGAATTTTCTGTTTTTTATTTTTTTGTTCCTGTCGAGAATTTGATCATTTTTACGTTATTATTATTACTTGAACTAATATGAGAAGACAGGTAAACAGATCATGACGTAATGAAACAGAAACGTTTAAATATTTCCGTGACAACGGTATGATGTGGTTAACTTAAAAAAAAACCAAAGGGTGGTAATCAGGGTTAAACATCTCAAACAAAACACAATATATTTATGTGTGTGTGTGTGGGCGAAATATAATTCATTTCTTTCATACGTCGTAAACATAATTTGCAAACTCATCCCACTCCATATAGCTTCACATAACAATATATCTAACACTCATCATAACAATGATTAGTAATTTAAATCTATTAACACACATTGCCATAATTAGAGTTTGATTGAGTTCTTATATGTACATATAAGTATGTATATAAAAGAAAGCACAATTTGTACATTAAAAACCTGTGTTATAGATACAGACGAGTCATTTTGAATATATAGCGCCGTATAACGCAATTGAGATAATGAATTTCCGATTTTATGATTCGATAATATGGGACGCGGTTTATGTAAATAATTTGTTCTATAATATATTTATGTATATGCAATTGATAAGGGAATGACTTAATATATAATATATCGAGCGATAATAAATACATTTAGTTATATGGGGTGTTATCAGACTATATAGCGATAAGTAAAATACTAAGTATAGACGGTATTTCCTTATTAGAAATACCAATATTTGATTTATAAGTGTTTGGTGTAGGATTTTGTCTATTTATATATAGGTAAAATACTTAAAGCAAAATTTGTATTCAATTGACATACATTTGTATGTATGTTCGATATTGCTTTAATCTCAGGAAAGATTTGAGTAGAATTGGTATACATTCAAAAAAGCTGTGTGGGAAAGAGGACAGTCTGTCTCTATCACATGATGTTTGAATAGGTTTAATTTCTCTGATGTGCACAAGTAAGTGAATGGTACGACTGGGAAACAAGGAAAATATGCAATACGATGAGGGGCATCAAAATTTCATTTCATGCGAGCAAACTCTGCTTGCCAAATTTCGGACTTAAAATGTATTTTTTTTGTAAACGTACACCCTATATCTGACAAGAAGTCTTAGAATTATGTATGTACGAAATTATACGAAAAAAAGAATCTTTAAAACTCGAATTAAAATTGAAAATTATAGCCTATACTCGTTTGCAGTAATATATTTGTTTGTGGCATAAAATAATAATAGTAATTTACAGTGTTTAAAAGGCCATTACTGGCTCCTTACTGTGTCAACAATCTGGCTCCAACGGTTTCGATCCTAGGCTTGGTCTTCATACTGTGCTAGACAACCTGAAGAAGCCAAATCGTTCTCTACAACGTGGAGCCATCGTCGCCTGGACGTGACCGAGCCAGCGTACTCGCTCAGATCTTATTTCATGTACAATATCGGGGATCTTCCTCAGATCTCTGTTCTCGATATTGTACAGAGCCATCTACTTCGCGTTTTGGGCAGTAAATCATACGCATGGCTCTTCTCTCAAAAGTAAGGAGGGCGGCCAACTTTCACATCCATTGTGGCATAAAAGCGTAATTTAAAAAAAGAAGATAATATTAAATCTCAAATACTTAAAGAGTATGTAGTAACATTTCATTTGAACAAGGAATTGGAATTGAAATTGGAATTCAATTTTGGTCAAAGGAAATAACCAACTAATTCTCGTGATTTATTTTTAACAGTTATTTGACATAGTGTGACAAACACACAGTAACTACAAAATGGAATTGGAATTGCAATAACATCAATTCCAATCTAATGAAGAATTTGGTACTCAAGGAAAAGTACCTCTAATATATTGCGGATGTACAACGAAGCATTACACCCAACGCTAAACAATTCTGGAATTACTTTAGATCCAAGCGAGTAATTGATGGTTATCCAATAATATGTATTTGAACGATATTAAAACATCAGATCCCAAAAAAATTGCTGACATGTTTGCGGATTTTTTTTTCAATATGTGAAACCTAAAAACCGTAATTGGTTTGCCACTCAATCAACTGTAAATAATAATGTACTTACCACTTTACCGGTTATTAGTGATCAGGATATTTTATATACACTTAAACAGTTTGGTGACGGATGTGGGCCGGATAATATTCCAACGTCTATATTAATAATATATGCTAATATTTTAGTTATAGAGAGATATCAACCACTTCAACCATACTGATTTAAGTAAAGCATTTGACTCCATCTGCCATCACAAGGCTCTAGAAAGTCTTTATAACTTTGACTTTGCATCCAACTTCATTAAATGGTTCAACTCATATTTGTCTAGTCGCGTACAATATGTGTCAATTGGAAGGGAAAAATCTAAAGTAATCAAAGTAACGTCAGGAGTTCCTCAGGGTTCCCATATTGGACCATGGATTTTTCTCGTTTTCATAAATGGAATAACTGAAGTCATAAAATACTCAAATCTTCTCATGTTCGCAGATGATATACAAATTTATCATGTAATTAAAGATATACATGACACAAAAATATTACAAGAAGACATCGAGAGATTCAGTGAATGATACCACAAAAATTCTTTGCTGTTGAATATTGACAAATGCAAAGTGACGTCTTTTAATCGCAAGAGAAAACCGATTAACTTTGCTTATAGCGTTAATATTACGGAACTGCAAAGAGTTAAAGAAATAATCGATCTAGGAGTCACATTCACTGATAATATGAGTTTTAACAACCACATTGACAAATTCATTGCTAAAGCAAATATTTTGCTTTGTTAATCGTTGGACTGAAGAATTTACAAATTTGTCAACTTTATTCTCACTATATTTTGCGTATATAAGATCACAAGTTGAATACGCATCAGTAATTTGGAGCCATTATTATGCTAACCACATCAAAAGGATTGAAAGCATTCCAAAGAAATTTATGTTCTTCATTTTAAAGAAAACTGATGACCATAGCTAACCGTTTTATGAGAATATGGCCCGCCTACCACCATACACGATAAGATGTTTAGAGTATAAAATTTGCACTCTGGAAAATAGACGTTTATTTCTAGACTCAGCTTTCATCGGTAACATCCTTCTTGGCCATATTGATTCACCTTACATATTGGTATGGTGAAAATTGCCCAATCAATAGACTTGCAAAATCATTCAACATCGCTGAAGAAAACTTTGACTTTCATCTCACAAAGGACTGCTTCAAAATGAACTTGAAGAACTATTTTTTAAATATTAAAACTCAGAAATTATCCGATAACATCTTTTCAATTTATTTTTGGTAAAAAATATACTTTTTATTTTAAATCTTTTTTTTTGACAACTTCTAATCTGAAGAACTTAACTTTTAATTTTCAAATTGTAAAATTTAAATTTAAACTTTTTTAATCTTGTGCAATAATAAAACTTGAATTGATTATTTGTTTTGCAATAAATAAATAAATTCAGAAGGAATTCGTCGAATTCCAAATTTGAATTCATTATACAGCATTGTTGTTGTAAATTGGCAAATGAAATGTCACTTATATTGATGATTTTTGCCTAACAAACGAATAAAGAGTAAAATGAGATAAAAGGAGTACTTGAAAAGAGTATATCTGGTCATTCCAGTTTTTTTTGCAATCAAGCGGTCAGAGTCGGATAGCTGACAGATCGAACAACTGATCGGCTCTTATGAAATTCAAAAATATATATTTAACAAATTTAGTGATCGAATAGAATTTTTTTGGCATTCTAGTTCATTTTTAATTTTTTATAATTTAAATTTTTTTACGTATTCTGGGATCTTAATATTCGGTGTTCGATGTGATTAATAAAAAAAAATAGATCATTCAAATTCATTTGAGCGTTCAAGAAGTAATAGATATCATGGTCTTGACTATTATATTGGATGTTCGAAAGAAACAAACCCTCCATATTCAAAGTTAATTCTGAACATTATATTAAGAATAGTTATAGATGGATTGTTACCGCAATTACATATCCGACACAAATATGTAAATAGTATCGGTGTTAAGACATAAACGCGCAACTAAACCATTTTCATGGTATGTACCATATATATAATACATATATATATATATATATATATATATATATATATATATATATATATGTATATATATATATATATATATATATATATATATATATATATATATATATATATATATATATATATATATATATATATATATATTATTTTTTTGTATTTATATTGCATTTAAGGCCATAAAATTTGCGAAAGGGAGCTGAACTTATTAGTGCAGTAAAATAAAATTACAAAATCATTAAAATTACAACTAAGAATTATGGATAATTAGTTTGAGAAATTTAATATTTTTGTAATAAATAAATGTAGGTATATACATACAGAATATTTTTTATGATTTAAATTGGCGTATATAATCAAGACTATTTATTTTTCATCTCTGCATGCGCATTGATACATATTATTACAATAAAGTTTTAAATGTTTGCACGGTATATATACATAATCATCAACATAACTATTTACTCTGCACACTTGTTATTGTAATTGTTGGGATTAATTACGAGTATCTATATAATTTACAATCAGTGATTAGAATGGTATTCTCGTCAACAAATTTTAGGTTAGGTTAGGTTAGAGTAAAGCTTCTACGGCACACTTAGACCGTTGATGGTGCATTGTAATACCACAGGATCTTAGTTCCCTTTTACTCTTAGTGGAACTATTTAGAGCTACTTATGTATCGTGATATGTCTCTGAAAATTGTAAACTGTTTTCAAGATCCGAGAGACTGTATATTACCCAAATGCCTATGCACTCTGCGTGCTGAAGCCGGACATGAGCATAGGAAGTGAACTAAAGTCTCTTCTTCCTCCTCGTCCATCCAGCTTCGCAAAAGTTCTTTGTTTCCAAACCTAGCCTCCCCGCACGTTCTCCACACAGGCAGTGTCTTGTGAGTATCCGCACGATCGTTCTTAATTCACGTTTACGTAGGGAGATTAGTGTATTGGAGCGTTTCAAGTCCAGCTTTGGTCAGATTGGTTTTGCTACTTCATGTGATCATCTCATTTAGAGAAGAGTAGGAACTCAACACCACCCTTGACGTTAGAGAAACTGATTCCAGCAAGTTAACTTACCACATAAATTGCAATATCAATCGAGGTTATCACATTATGGATCAACCAAGTCACGACTTCCTCAATCGCGATCTCTTCTGCTTGATACACGCTGCAGTAATCAGAGGAGACTTTAACTCTTCTCGAAGCATAATGTTTATGTAAACATAATCATCGAGTGTCCTGTCTGAAGACATTTCCACTGAAATACGGCTGATAGTCGCATGGCCGTGTTTGCCACAATCTGCTTACCATAAATATCGAACGGAAGAAAGTGAAACATAACCTCTAAGGCCCCTCAGCGTCCCGATTATGCCCAGAAATCTTGCTTTATCAGTAAAACCTATAGTCTTTAACCATGCTTAAGTATTTTCCAGAGGCAGCTATCGCTACGTCATCTGAATAAGCATCGCTCCAATCCCCTCTCACTCCAGCTCCAACAGCAACCCTTTGATTGTTATGTTCCAGAGAAGAGGGAACAGAAGACCTCTCCTGAGTTAACTATCCTGCACACCAGCTTATGATTGTTTAGGGTATTCCAACACAACGAGTGACAATCCCTGTAGAATTGCCCCCATCTTTACATTGCTAAAGGCGCTCTCAATATCGAGGAATGACACCATACAAAACGTTTTTAAATTTTAAACGAATTTTAAATAATCGTAAGTTTTTGTAAAGTATTGATTCCAAGTGAATTTTTCCACTTTCTCTTCCATTTAATGTTAATTAAATTCTATAAACGGTTCGCGACGAGTCATTTACAACCAAAAAATATTCAATTTCGTAGCGTACAAATACATATTCGTATATCCATAAAATAATTAATTTAAAAATAATGAAATTACGTCAAGTTAGTTATACTTTTCATTCATAAAATTTTAACGCAAAAACATTTTTTTTTTTTCGTCTTGTTAAACTTGTATGCGCATATACACAAAAACTACCAAAACACAGAAAGATGAAAATCATGATTTTGCGCGCGGACCAAATATTGGCGACCTACAAAATGATTTTTTTTTGTTGTTTGTGCATAAATTAACAAAACTTAAAGTGATATTTCGGAAGTTATGTATCATCAATTTTAGGATGGATATTCCATTTATGCAATTTTAGACGTAGATATAGAATTAAGATTTCATCAGTTTTAATGTATATGCATAAAAATAAGGATTGATAGACGCTTTGGTTGAGCTAAATATTTAAATTAAATTTTAGTTATTTCGAAATGATGTAATATTTGGTCATGCTGTGTATTCAGGGAGTGCCATAATTAAAATTTCAAGGATTTCTGTATTTAGTGTTTTTTTTTTTTGGTTAGTATGTGCGCGATAGTCGAAAATATATGGCCATTGGTTATTAGAAATACCATCCAAGTTCGGTCGTAAAACAGAAATACTGCGTTTAATTGGTAGTATTATAGTTATACATATATATTTTTGTTGTCGTTGAATGAATAACACAATCCCACGAAATTTTATTTGCACACGTTTGATGTTTAAAAACTTCCATTTTTGTTGAATAAGATTAATTCCTACCTCCATGTTAATGAAAGATGTCACCATCTGTGGAGCACTCACCTGAAAAAAAAATAAAATTAATTATTTAACAATAAATATATAATTTTGGTTTCTAATTCCATATACCGCATAAATATGGAACACGCTTAACATATATCCAAAATCTGAACGCGAAATAAAATTCCTTTATGCCCCTATTATGAATCTCACCTACGCGTCACCGAGTGACGCGACGTCACCATATTTCAATTTTGGTATTATGATTCTCGATTCATAGACAAAATGGAAGGCAAAAACGTAAATTTTTATATTTTTTTATGTATTACAATAATTAATAATCTAATAAATATTAATTGTTGCATTATAATGGGGAATAATAACTTAAAGAAATTAAAATATCAAAAATGACGCATAGCGCTGCGTAAGTCACTCACCCAAATAAAAGCGAAAATCATAATACCAAAATTTGACTCGCGCGACTGTAGATGTCACGGTTAGAGGTGAGAATCATAATATGGGTATTAATTTGGCACATACATTTCTTAATAAAATGGGCAATCCAATTTATGTAAATTATAAAAACATTTGAAAGCTTATCTTATGAAAAAAAATAATTTCCCCTAATGTAAATTTCTCCCCAAAGAACAATATTAGTTTATCAAAAGAATGGGTACAAAAAAATTTAACCGTAATTTAATTAAAACTGCATGTTAAACGAAATATGTATAACCAAAGAAGGCCGATGGAATAATACCAAATGCAGTGATACTGTACATATTTGGTAATACCAAGTTCGATAATCCTGTATAAATGCAACCAATTCATTCAATAAAAGCTTTATAAAAAATTTAAAAACTAAGTGATTCTTATCAAAAATTATCGTATCAATCAATCTAGTTAGTTGTGGTAAATATGTTTTAATGCTAAAAAACAGTTTTTCTCAAACTATGGGTCGCGACCCTAGAAAATGGAAATTTTTTGGCGCGTATTTCTATTATTAATGTTGGCTGGGACCCAAGCAGGTTCCGCACTCAATGCCACTCTGGACCCACGGTGCACACCGAGGATTCTATCACAATTCGCCAATGCGTTCGGCTGCTCTGGCAAACTGTAACAGCTTAAACCAGAGTAGGGATGACAATTGACCTACATTTAAAGATCTATGAGTAAGAAATCGGGGTTTTTCTGCCAAAAAGTTATCCCAATCAACCTGAAGGTCAGATCTTTTGGCTTTGTTTTTGAGTCTTCTAACAGTTTTCCTCAGTTTTTTTAGATCGGAACACCAAAAACCTTATTCTGAGATTTTTGCTTGGTAATAAGAGGACAAGATTTTTCGAAGGCTGACGTGATTGCATGCGCCAAAGATGAGGCTAGCAATTCAATGTCCTCAGTCGAACTTATCTCACCCAACGAAACCAGCCGAGGTTCCAACTCAAGAGAGAATAACTCCCAGTTGGTAAGCTTGTTGTTCCGATAAACAACAAAACTAATGTCAAACTTTAGGATTTAACGAGGAATAATTTTAACGTAGAAATAACAAAAAGATGAGAGACATCTGTTGGGGATGATCGACAACTATCGACGTGAACAGTAGCCTTAGGAATAGGTATATGGAGTACAAACGAATGTAGTAGGACGAGTTAGATTGCTGCAGATTTGAGTGTCAGGATGAGACGATTTATCGTAGTTGGGCTGTACTAACTAAATGGCACCACTTGCTAGTAAACGCTATAAAAAAAAATTATAAAAAAGTTCTTGTTGAAGGGCGTTTGGTGCGCCATCTGCGGGATGTAGCTTTGTTTATGTGTGTCGATAACGTGAGGTCACGCGAGTTTGTTATGGGAATCTGAAGTGGTCTCCCTTATGGTGCTATAGGCTATTTGATGGAGTATGAACAAGGTGTAAATGGGTATATGCTTAAATAGAGGATTCGAAAAAGAGGCACTAAATCGTAGCTAATTTGAGTTGAATTTTCAGGAGTATCTCATAAGCCTGACCCAGCAAACTAATACATTTTATTGCAGAGCCCAGTGATGCTGAGAAATTATATATAAGTAGATTAGAATTGTATCGTCCTGTGTTACTAACTATTGTCTATTCCAAGCGTCTGTAACCGAGTCAATTTCTACCATTCTAACTGAACCTATCCAAATCCTCTTTATGTTTGGTCGAACATTCCGATCAAATCAAATGTAAAATAAGTCGTTGTAGTTTGTTGTATTTTAAAACTAATGCTCCCTATTCATAGTTTGATAAGCTGTGAATATCATTTTCAAATACTCGTATATCATAAAAATATTAATACAAATCGCAATATTAACTATTAAGTAGTTTGAGAATCATTGCTTTAGATAAACTATTGACGACACAATTAAGTTTATTACTATATTTAGGTTATTACTTCATGAACAAATTAAAAGCACAGTAAATAAAGTCATAAATCATCACTCGTACGAAACAACATATTACCGGGCGTGTGTACATGCAAATTCGGTTTCCCAATAAAAATATTTACCTCTCACATTGACCTTAGACATAGGCGCGCGAATACCGCAGAAATATGATAATATCTTGTGCAAAAAAATTAAAAATAATTTATAATAATTAAATAGCAATTCGCCATTTATTACATAGCTGCTTATTTGCCGCAAAAACGCGCAAATCATATACCAAAAATTTTGTATATCGAATGTATTATACAAATCATATATATACATACCTATGTATGTATGTATATATACAATGTAATGAAAGAAGTTCAAAAAGTTAATTATCTTTTAACAAAATATTTTCTAATTAATTATAATTACTTGACCTTCTACGAAGAACAACAACAACAATAACAAAATAAACATTAGAAAATTAGAAAAGATTTATTTATTATTTATAGTTGGTATGATTAAACATCAGTCGGCTGCGATCTATACGAATCAATAAATAAATTTAAAACTTTTATTTTTGTGGTTTTAACTACAAGCATATACAACAATGTTCATCAGCCTTTTCTATATCCACTGTAAAAAATAATGATAATAACTATTTTTAGAAACTAAAATTTAATGTAATTTTCAAAACATAAAATAGCGTAGAAATGACGTTAAAAACACATAAATCAATTTTAAATATGCAATTTAAAATAAGAATTTATGTGTTAGATTCTTTACTATACATTGGCTATGTATATACGTATATATACCAAAGTTGTTGATAGAATTTATAATCAAGTATTAGGTCATCGTAAATTGATTGCCATATTGCTAAGAATTAGAAATCGACCACACTATACATTAATCCACTGTATGTAAAATTTCATTGATAAAAATTGCAAAAACTATAATGAAAGAGAGTTGTGCGAAATGTAGGCGGTTTGTGATTGTGAAAATTTACAAAACTACGAAAAAAAAAAATTTGTGTTCGTTATTTGTTTTTATTCAAATGACCTCCTTCCCAATCTCCAAATTCACCTTTCATTTTCTGTACACATATATACTTTATACATACATAACGCGTATATAACTCTAATTTGGATGAAATTTAATGATCTCGATCATTAATTTAAAAATTAAATTTAGTTTAATGATAGATCAGAGTTGGTTTTATAGTAATAATAATAAAATGATGGTTTAATTTTTTATGATTATTGTGATTATGTTTGACACTTAATTATGTCAGTTTTTTTTATTTCTAGATTTTGATTTATAATTTTTCGATTGAATTTGATTAAGACATTAATTTTGATATGTGATCCAATTTTTTTTATATTTTTTTTTGGTTGTGCGTTGTATAATGGCGCCTCAAAATCGATTAATAATA
The DNA here is from genome assembly GCA_951394425.1 of Tipula unca. Lineage (NCBI taxonomy): Eukaryota > Metazoa > Arthropoda > Insecta > Diptera > Tipulidae > Tipula > Tipula unca. The sequence continues at coordinate 60,557,820 of OX596380.1, forward strand.
TTTTTTTTGATTGCGGTTAGATCTACATATATATCTATACACACACATGGCGGTTCGATATTTTATTATATGTGTTTTTAAAGCGGAAATGTAAATAAATGGAAATTATTATATAGTTTTATAACACACACAAATATCAAATAAAGAAATAATGGCATTTTAAAATAGCAGATTTTTGTATAAAATATTGCATAAATCTTAATGTAATTAACTCTATATGTACTCGCCTATAATATGCATTGTATATAAGATTTCTATCCTTGGAGTTTTGTGATATGTAAATATATGCATACGTATATAAACCATTTGGTGAGCACTGTATACACTGTGTCTGTAAAATCGGAATATCCCACAATTTATCATAACCCACTACTGTGTTGAGCAACAATAAAAAAATGTAAAACATTTTATTTAATATTATTAATAAATTCTCCGTCAAGAATATGTTATTTGTAAAATCACTATAGAAATAATATATAAATTTAATTGATTTGAGAAATAAAAAATATAAAAAATAAAAATTATAATCGTGTTTTAAGTTAACTAAGAAACTAATATCTAGCTATATAGCAAAAAAGCTGTATTGCATCACGATTTTGTGCAGCAATTTTTATAATATTATTTCAAATAAATAGATGAAAGTGATTTAAATACTTTATACTTGCTAATGATAATTGGTCTCAGGCTCTATATTTTATATGTATTGCTAAATTATAAATATATATATTGCGCACTTAATGCTTTTTTTTTATTGAATATCATAATATTCAGATCGATAACAAGGTATATACATTTCATAATTCACGTTTACTACACAGGGTAGGTACATGTTTAAATTAAATTTAAAATGTCGTAATTTTTAATCCTATACAATTACTTCCTAGTTTTATTATAACCTCTCATTTAAATTATGATGGAGTTTTATAGATTTTTACAAAACTTATTACACAATTTTATTACACTATATAAAGTTTAGATAAAGGTGTTAAAACTCGTTTTAGTTTACCTATATATTATGGTTTATAATGTCGTTTGCTGACTGAGTTGATCTTTCTCTATTAGAGATAATTAATCGCTTTATATACTTGACAGTCTGGACTCTTGATCGTTGAATTCTCATAAAATTTCAGTATTTTACACTAAATATTTTAAACAATTATTAAACATATTTATTAATATTAATAATAACGTTAAAATTTTTTTAAATAAATTAGAACATAGCAACATTTTCCGAACCCTCAATTTAAATGTTTTATGGCGAGGCATAATTATAAATGATAATTTCATATTAATTTAGTAATAAAAATATTCATTTTATTTCAGATTTAATATAATTACATTCAAATACAGAGAAAAAATATAATAAAATTGAATCATGTTAAAAAAAAATTAGGACGTTGTTTTTATACTGTGTTTTTAAAATGTCATAATAACACATATATTCGCATGAGCATAGCTTATTGATATAACTGGATTATTTTCCAATGTAAAAATTATTGATTTTCTTTATTTTTTAAAATATTTAACATCCAATATTAATTATGTAATATAATTTCATATATTAGACGTAATTATTATTTGTAATTACGACAATCTAACATTAAGTAAAAATTGTCTAAAATATTAATTACAATATATACGCCCATCAAATCCGATATCGAACTAAAATTTCAAAAATTATGAAAAATTTAATTTAAGTTTAATTAACTTTAATTAAGTGGAATCCAACATTTTCAAAAATCAATAATAAATTTAAATTAAATTTTAAGTTTTATAATTCTATTTTTTTTTTAAATTCAAAGTTTCGACTTACACTCAAATTTATAAAATTTGGTTTAAAAAATATTCAAAATTGTATAAACATTATTATCTAAATTCAAATAGTCAAAATTCATTCACGTGAATTTTGTCCTAAATCTGCCATAAAAACTAAAAAACCAAAAATTAGGATTTTTTTGGACAAAATTCACAATTCTATACAGACAGATGAAGTTTTTCCTAAATCCCAAAAATGTTTACATGTGTAAGTGAGAATATCATATTTTATTCGGATAAACCTATAAATCTAATAATTTCCCGATTTTTCTGAAAAATTCCTAGAAAGCTAACATCATATTGACGTATTGCTCACGATGTGAATTTTGGAAAAAGTAGGGCATTAGAGGGTTTAGGACAACCATGTTTGGAATGACCTCATGTATGTCGATATATAAGGTTTTTCAAATTTTCTTGGAAAAATCCTAGGAAGCTAACACCATAATGATATATATTCCAAGATGTCATTAGATAGAAGCTATCTAAAAAATATTTCAATTTTGGAAAAAGTAGGGGATTAGGGTGTTTAGGACAACCATGTATGGTATGACCTCATGTATGTCGATTATATGACTCTTCCGAATTTTCTTGGGAAAATCCTAGGAAGCTAACATCATAATGACATATATTCCAAGATGTCATTAGATATAAGCTATCTGAAATATAACCATATCTGGTATGACCTCATATATGTCAATTATATGATATATGACATATATCATGAGGCCATACCACACATGGTTGTCCTAAACCCTCTAATCCCCTACTTTTTCCAAAACTGAAATATTTTTCAGATAGCTTATACATACATAATGACATCTTGGAATATATGTCATTATAGTGTTAGCTTCCTAGGATTGTCCCAAGAAAATTCGGTAAAATCATATAATCGACATACATGAGGTCATACCAAACATGGTTGTCTTAATCACCTTAATCCCCTTTTTTTTATTATTTTTTTTTTAAGGACGTGACATAGAAACATTTTCGGTCCATAGCCTTGCTTTACATTCACACAACATTCATTCAACCCATTCACACAAGTACAGTATACCACCTGCGCATTGCATAGCTCCATGTCACCCTGTACAGTGACATGGGAGATGGGTCGGCCCATGTGTTCTAGATTCCAACCGAGGGTCATAGATGTTTTCAATTTAATCACCGATCGTAATTGGGAGATGAAAAATCCTTTTTGCATCCCGCCTCTGTTGGGACCGGTACCTCCCGATCCAAACGTCACAGCTTTAACCACTGCGCTATTTGCTCGGCTCCTAATCCCCTACTTTTTCCAAAATTGAAATATTTTTCTAATTGCTTAGACCCAACGACATCTTGGAATATATGTCATTATGGTGTTAGCTTGCTAGAATTTTCTCAAAAAAATTCGGAAAAATCATTAAATCGACATACAAGAGGTCATACCAAACATGATTGTCCTAAACCTAAACCTACCTCTAATCCCCTACATTATCCAAAATTGAAATATTTTCGGAAAGCTCAGACCTAAATTTATCTTTGTGGTTTCTCTGTTATGTTTGTATCTTTCTTGGGTTTCCCAAAAAAATTTCGGAAAATAATGCAATCAACCCACTAAATTTTATATTCTTAGTGATAAAATTCGTTATATCGAGGCATTCTGCTTTGTACACTAACACATATAAGCTGAAATGGTTTTTGTTGTTTTTTAGGACAGATTTAGGACAAATTTCACCTACGTCAAAATTCTATTATTAACAAAATCAAATTTTAGAGTTCTGGAAAATTTAACTATTCAAAACAAACAAAACTTTTAAAATGCAGTCTACCAAACTATGCCGATAAATATTCAAAATCCGGAACTATATCATTCGAATCTGTATATACTAATCCGAGTTTCAAAAGTTACATCAACTCGAAAATCGATTTTAACTTAAATTTCATTTAAGTTTCATGGCCAAAATGATCATAGAATGAACCTGTCCAAGAATGTAATAGGGGCAATGTTTCTGGGTTCAAACCAGCAGCTTCATATGTTATGTTTTCTTGAGCTCATTTAAAAATTTCACTTTTGCATCATTTGATGGACGTTTAACATTTTTAACTTGCATATGAATTCAATCCGTTCTTCTTAAGCAGAAGTTCTTTAGTTGGTCGGATTGCTCAACCTGTTAAATTACCACTCTGTATAAATATATGTTCAATGCCGTAAAACCCTCATCGTAACTGCTGGTACTTCCTGGAAATTCCTGTCTCATAAAGAATACTCATGCGTCTTGAAAATTATTTATCGTTTTTTGACGATAGATTTTTGTATTCAATTATTTAAGATATCCGGATAGTTCTGTGAATAATAGTAATCGGCATAAGTACCCTTCTTAAACAAAAACTTTCAGCGCCCTCAGAATAATTTCGGAGCTAATGTGCCACAACTAAAGTTCTTGCACAGAACATATTTGCTTTCACCGCTCACTTTTTCTTTTTCATAGGTGTGATCAATGTACTCAAAGACACCACATGATGCAATAATTATAGCTCATTTAATTCAAAGCACACTAGATCGTTGCTTATTTTGTTTCCTATTTGCTAAGAAACACGAAAATATAACAAACGCGGTGGGGCCTACTGCGCATGAACCGTGTTTGCTAATTTCCTTCGGAGTTTATTTAGGTAATGGGGCGAACTATTCTATTTTTCACCATGGCATATTTTTAAAATCTCAACATTAGTTCAATACACCAAAATGTCTACAATAATACAATATTACTTTTTGCAAATTTAAATATTTATTTAGCGATTTAATAATTAATAAAAAAAATTATTTATGATTGTGATGTCTATAAGCTATTGTAACTTTGCATAACTTTTGACTTTTTGACTTTTTTGCCATTTCTGAAGTTGGCCATGGTAATTTTTGTTTCTGTTATGTTGGCAGAAAAACTAAATTATGATAATGCGTTTGAAAATGCATTTTCACAGATAAGTCAAATCAATATTTGTTTGGTTTGTTTACATAAATTAAATTAAATTCGCCAATTTTTTTATTACGTAACGTGCTCTTGGTTTTTGTTGTTAGTTTTAATCTGAATTGACAATTTTTGAGAATTTTATCTAAACTTTCAAAAACGAATTAAATATGTATGTATGTATTTCAAATGTTTAAAATATGACATAATTGTGGTTTAGGCAGAAATTTAACTTATTATTTTGCTAAGCTCTTAAATTTCAAATTTGCACAATAATTTCCGCCAGTATATTACTCTCTAAGTTCATTGCATCTTGATTGCTTATATACGAGTATGCGTATTTATGCATAAAAAAAATGCATATCTAAAGAACACAACAAACCGTCATCATAATTTGTATTTTGCTTTACATTACTTTTCTTATATGGCATTTCATTACATTGCCATGAGACGTGAATAATTAGACTTGCCTCGGTCACAAAAAATGTCTTGAGTGTCATTTCAAAATATGTAATAAAACATTTTTTTTTGTTGTATATTTAACTATATGTAATTATTATTCTGCATGTTAGCAATTTCGCATAAATTTTTATTAAAAACATAAAACGCATATGTAGGTCTTAAATTACAGTATACACGCGGGTATAAAATATTCTTGATCAACTTACATTATATCGGCCATCCTAATATGATATTTAAAGAGAAAGTAGTTTGTATCGATATATCATCATTCATTATATGATGTATTACTGTATATACATATGTACGACCGACACTTGGGGTTTGTTGATTTAGAGTTGAATAAATATAATGCACATTCAAAACTTATGCGGAGACATCTTGTTGACATTTTAATATCAAAGTAAGGTAAATACATAAAGTAAACGTCATAGCTTTTTTATTTTTTTACTTAAAATGGGTTTCTTATATACGAGTACATACCATTAGTTTATAAATGTACAAGTTGAATGCGAAATAATCAATTATTTGCTGTATTATTTCCATTCGAATGTGCAAAGAACCAAAAAAGTGATCGTCATCCATATATCGAGATATTTATAAAAAGAACGCGATCATGAATACGATATTTTAAGTTTTTGAGACACATTTGGAGAGCTTAAAGATTAAAATGTAATATCTAAGTATATATGCAGCGATTATGATCTAGTTTTTCTAAATGTCATCAAAATCGCGATCATGATTTATTTAATGCCTATACAAGCAAAAAATTTGTTTCATGTCTTAACCATGAATAATCCACCTCTCTTATTGTGTGTATATGTGCATTAAAAAATTTAGCTATAAAAATATTAAAATATTTCATTAATGAAATTCTGTCACCTCTGCAAAAATACAACAACAACAACAACTAACAAATAAAATAAGTCAAACAAAAATATTACGACATAAACAAATAAGACGAAATGACTAAGGCTTTACAATATTCTTGTTATAGAAACGTGACAAAAATGGAAATTTTAAGATAATTTGGTGCCTCTATTGTTCATAATTCATCCGTATGTGACCTAAATATATTTAAAAAAAAAAATTATAATAATTGTGGCGGATGGATGCATAGAAAAAAGAGTATGTAATGTATGCACATTAGATTGTCTATATAGGTATCGACGCGTTTACAATATATGTATAAAATTTTCCAAGTGGGTGTTCGCGCAATACGTATATGTACATACATACATTTATATGGTACGAGTAATTATATAAAGGCGATTTTCCGATTTTAAGATGGATTTTTTTTAGTTCAATTCTTAATTGTTGTGGGCACACACATACACAAAACAAAAACACATTGCAGTTGAATTACTAAAACTAATGAAAAAGGTAGTTAACAAAATAAAACATAACGCCTACAAAAAAACTGTGCGCCCATTTGATTTTATTGCGTTTTTTTAATTATCAATTTAATTGAATAATATATATATTTTTACGTTTGTTGAATGATAATTATTGTGTGCTTGGTTTTAATTCAAGTGGTAATTTTGTCTCGGAATAAATTAACAAATCGACTATATCTTCTATGAATCGATTTGTTCAAATATTTTGTATTTAAGTAATCGTATGATGAGTGAACTTATAAATTATAATAAAAGTTCATGGCTGAATTGGAACGTGATCAAATTCAACATTTGAAAATTGTTTAAAGATGATAGATGCCTTTAAATTATGAATTAGTTTACATTATAATTTAGAATCGCATTTCTTCAAAAATTCTTAAATTTATAGGACATGATAAAATTCAAGGGTTTGTAAAGCCTCAGATAAACTGGGTACACAAATTTGATGAACCATTTTTTGATTTGGTCGGGGGGCACTCAAATGTCTCGAAAATCTAAATTGCAAGAACATGTTTCCTAAGAATACCACCACAATATCCTTTGCTTGTCGTAGGAGGCGACTAAACGGTTGGATCGCTGGGCTGATGACCCGCATCCGTAAAAAAAAATCAACTGTTTTAAATTCAACAAAAAGAAAAATGGATACCGCCAAAATAACACCGGACCCCCGCTCAAGTAACGGGATACGAGATTTAGGATCGGTACGTGGAACGTGCAATCACTTAGAAACCAGGATCGTTGGAGGGCCTAATCACGTGCATTAAAGTTGCTCTTCAAGAAACTCGGTGGCCTAAAAGTGGAGACCATGTGCCCCAGGGCTATACGATGCTCTATCTCCACTGAGATGACCTCGGAATATTGGAGATGGATTTATTCTTGGGCCGCACGTAAAGAACGCTGTTTTGAATTTCCAAGCAGTCAATAACCGATTGTGTAAGCTTCGCTTGCGCATGAAGTTAGCCAACTTGTATATAATTTGTGTACATGCGCCCACAGAAGTTAGCCAGCCCCAAGATAAAGACTCATTTTACAATGACTTGGACGATCTGATGGGATCTATACCCGAACACGATGTTAGAATGGTAATTGGTTACTTTAATGCTACAGCTGGCAGAAATCAGACCGACTTGTGTGAAAACATTGGTCCGTACTCTCGACACGAAACTGCAACCAATAATGGTGAGAGTATGATGTACTTTGCAATTGCTCATGATCTTAAAGTAGCAAGCATGATCTTCCCTCACAAACAGATACATCTAGAGACATGGTCACATCCTGGCGGAACTTCCCGCAGCCAAATTGACCATATGCTAGTTTCTAAAGCACGGGCTCGAGTTATGCAGGATGTGAGAACTTATCGGTCAGCAACCAAATAGGTAGGCAGCGATCATCATTTGGTCACTACAAAGCTACGATGGAAGTTTTCGTACAAGTCTGGGAACACAGCGAAACGCATGGTACGTTTCGACTGTGAAGGTCTGATAAATGAAGATCAAAAGAAACGATATCAGGATCTTGTCAGCGACAACATTGATGATGCTAATTACCAGTCTGACTGCGTGAACTCTGTCTGGGAGGTACTAAAAACTTTGGTTGTCAGTGCTGCTCAACAGACCTTAGGTATAGCGAAAGTCATACTCAAGAATGATTGGTTTGATGACGAGTGTCGTCTTGCAGTTGAGCAACAAAATATAGCCTATAGCGAAGTGCAACAACGTCTCACAATCGCGAGGAAAAACAAGGCTGCTCTTGCAAGAAGGGCAGCCAAGCGGATTTGTAGACGGAAGAAGCGAGAATGATGAAAGGCCGAGGTTCTGAAAGTACAACAACTCAGCAATGAGCGCAGCTCGCGTAATTTCTTTAAAGGAATTACTGGACGCCATTCGGGACCGGGATGGAAACCTCTGTGTCAACATCGATGCAGTACATGACGCATGAAGTGGACACTTTACTGAGCTGCTTGATGTTCATCATGCGTCACAGACAGTTGTTAAGCCAGCTCTAAGACAGACTGCGGAGATTTGCACTGAGGAGCCATCACATGAGGAATTCACTAAGGCCATGCATAAATTGAACCGAAACCGCTCACCTGGAGTGGACTGCATTAAATCGGAGCTCTTCATATTCGGAGGGGATACTTTGTGAAACTGTCTTTTCGACCTTATTCGATTAGTATGGCGAACCGAAGTTATGCCTGACGAATGGAAAGTGGCCGCGATATGCCCCATCTTCACATTGTATTGGATAGAATCACTCCTCTAGCGGAGGGCTTGGTTGGTGACTATCAAGGAGGATTTCGTCCGAATCGATCAGTCACTGATCAGGTCTTTTCGCTGCGAATGATTCTATCTAAATATTATGAGACATCCATCTCCGTACATCAGGTGTTCCTGGATTTCCGGCAGGCCTATGACTCGATCAATCGAGAGAGTTTGTGCTTTGTCCTGGAATATCTAGGAATGCCAACAAAATTAGTACGACTGTGTAGGATGACAGTGACGCAGTCACAATGCTGTGTTACAGTCGAGAACAGGCTATCGACAATTTTTGCAGTTAACTCGGGTGTTCAGCAGGGAGATGCTCTGTCCCCGATAGTCTTTAATCTCATGCTGGAGTACATCTTTCGTAAAACTGAAACACCTCAGCGCACCATCTTATATCGCCAGTCCAATCAGGTGCTTGCATATGCAGATGACATATGCGTGATTGAAAGAAATACTTGATCCGCTTGTAGAGTTTTCAGCTTCAGTTGGACTTCATATCAATGAGTCCAAAACGAAATACCTGGTCTCTGGTTTTAGGGACAATCGCACACCAGAATTTAGTAGTGGCCACGCGTTTGAGGGAGTGAGGAGGTTCAAATATTTGGGTTCTCTTATCACTCACGGTAACAGTGTGGGCTAGGATATTTAAATGCGGCTGGCAGCTGGCAGTCGTTGGTTGTACCCTCTAAGGTCACTGCTAAACACTTATCAAGTGCCGTGAAGCTGAAGCTTTACAAAGCGTTGATCAGGACCGTTGTTATGTTTGAATGTGAAAGTTAGTCGCTGACGGATGAATACGAGAGATGGTTCCTTATAGATTTGAGATAAGAATCATGCGTGTGATTTTTGGCCTATACGCGAAATAGATGGCACATACCGAGCTTTGTACAATTTCGAGATCAGAGATCTTATGAATATCCCCGATATTGTACATGAAGTAATATCTCAGCGAGTACGCTGGCTCGGCCACGTTCTGCGTGCTGATCCGGAACGAACTGTGCAGCGATCTCTGAAAGGAGAGCCACCATATGGTAGGCGCAGAGGTCGTTGCAGGCGACGATGGCTGCACGATGTCGAGAACGAGTTGGCCTCTTCAGATTGTCTTAGACAGTATGAAGACCATGCTCAGGATAGAGATCGTTGGAGCCAAATAGTTGACTCAGTAAAGGGCCAGTAATGGCCTTTAAAACTGTTTATTGTTATTATTTATAATTTTTCACATAAGATATGAAAATTTTTCGATACCAAATTTTAGTCGACCTTGTGAGGCATTCACATAGCAAAACACACTAGAAATTGTCTAGCTCTGATCTAAGACATTTTTTCGTGTATTTTACTATGTGAGTCAAGTGAGGTTGACTAAATTTTTTCTGTATTCCTTCTACTCAAACGATACTATGGGAAAACCCGCAGAATAAAAACTTATTCACCTCGTGATCTTAAAAACTTAGTTTGTATTGACAACTGGTTAAAATGATAATGTGTTTTGCTGGCAAATTTTTAATTGTTCCAGCAGTATTTAAACAATTTCCGCTAAACCTATTTTAGTAGTCCCGTGAGTTCTGGCGTACAGCGAAAAACTCTTTTCACCAATGATCAATTGAAATTACAAATTTTAATAAATTAATTTATTTTTATTACATTTATGTGTTTTATAATAACGTTAGGCACAACTTTAATATTGAATGTTAAAAACCAAAATGAAAAATATATGTAAGTACATATATCGCAATTGAACTTCCTGATTTTAATCATAACGTTCGCATAGAAGTGCGAAAGATTAGTAAGATTTCAAGAATTACCGCATATTGGAAGTCCATTATGTCGATTCAGAATCCTATTCTATTCTGTCAATTTAAAATTATAAATATTTTACCGTGTTTCGTTGGGTAAGGTCTTCGATAAAGTATGAAATAGCAAGATCATCTTTATTTGTTGGAAATTGATTTACTAAACCGTTTATCAAGAGCACACCTCTTGTCCATATCGTTGATACATCAGATTTCATAGTTTCCGATCGATCAGATTTCATAGCAGACTGTCATTATTTACTATTTAGAGTACCTTGAAACCACCATTTTGTGTAGCAAGCTAAATTTCTCTAAATCACTACGGACACTTAAATCTGCCTATTAAATGTAGGACTGTGATTCGTTGGAATTCGTTACTTGTATTCAAATCGCTTTGACTCTAGAATAAAGTCCCATAGTCCAGTATTTTCACGAAGCATATTCAATCTTCTTTTCTCTTTTATAATCCTTTTATGAAAATCGAAAATTTAAAAATTTTCTGAAGAAACAGATGAAGATAAAAATTAGGGCGTTGTTTTATTTTTGGTAATAGCCATACGGCGACTTAATAATAACCAAAAAATAATAATAATTATAATATAAAATAAATCAACGCCCTAATTTTTATTTTTGTAACTTTGCATATGTACTTTTTCTGAGGCTCGAGGTTTCAGTGTCCTTAGGTTTCGTTATATAGAGTTCAAAACAAATAAAAACAACACAAGTCATTAACACTGCGCATAAATCGCCCATCTTGATCGAATTGGGGTCAATGTTAGCTAATATAGACTCGATTCTTACCTGCGCACAATCAGATTAATGTACATTATTAACGTCCAATTATAGCTAATGTAAATTGGTTTTGTAGTTTAATCATATTAAAATCACAACCAGTAACTAATTTAACTTCCAAATATTTACCAAACTACATACTCAATTCACATCATTAGCGCAATAGATCATCAGCATAATATGTATATAAATAATACATAAAATATATATATTTTATAGCCAATTAGCGAAAAAAAAAAAAAATCTGTTATGTTTGTTATTTCATATGTGTAGACATGATTTTTGTCGTATATTGAGTTTAATTGAAAAACAATCATAGATTTATTTTGCTATTACGCAAGCACATGTGCTGTATGTATAAAGCAGCAAAAATTCTTAATGTAACCCAATATTGAATTAACCATTTTTTTTTATATTCATTCAATGTTTTTTTATACTTTATGTACATACAGTCATATATTGGTTCTCTCTAGAGCCTATGTGTAAGTAGGGTTACATAATCATAATTATTGTCTTATAAAAAACTACTTATTTTAAGTAAATTAATATAATAATTATATTAGATATGTTGATATTGCTTTCAAAAATCTAAGTGGTTTATGTCGATCATTTTAAATAAGTTTGCGTGTTATGATAATTTTTCAACAGTGATTAAGATGTATTCTAATGCGTCTGAAGGAATTGAAATATATATATTTGTCATATGTGGGGGCATGCTAAGATTATCGTCGCTGAGTGTCCAAAAAAAAAAAAAAATATTAATTCTGGTTTTCGAAACCATGATAAAAAATGTTTGAATTTTGTAAGATGCGTTCTCGTTCTCTCTCTTTAGTCGCCTTAAAAATTAAGAATTTTTGTATAAATTATGCTATATGTATAGGTTATGATTTTGTTCTTTTATTATGTATATTGTATATACATATATATACAACATATTTTTAAAATGTTAGCCACTTCCAAGAAGTCATTTTATAATTATGACTTAGTTTGTTGTTGGATTTGTGTGTACATACTTATAAACGAAAGAAATTTGAGATGAGATTTTTCTGTATTTTTTGCCCGATTTCCAAATCAAAATATGTATGGATGATATTTTTGCTTATGTTTATGTTTATATACAGTGTGGGAATATATGTACATGAAAATACCGCGACGCACGCGGGACACAGAGTTTCAAAACGCAATAGGTATTATGAATTTGTTGCATTCGTACAAAACCACCAAAAATCAACAGGAGGCCATAACATATACAAATTACAAATAGAAATTTTATCATTTCGAAATCAGAATTTTTTATACATAAAATAAATAATTTTCATGTATAACAATTTTCATCGATAATTATTTCTGATTAAAAACAAAGAATCATCAAAATTGATAGAATTATTTATATATATAAGTATATCTTGATGTTGAGAAATATGTTCAAAATATTGTTTATTGTACGCACACAAGACACCTCAAAGCCGACCTCATCTTCATCATTTTACTCTCAAGATGTTAAAATTAAGATATAAAAAATAAATTTCTTTTGTGTATAACTGTTACTCGACAGAAACGATGTCTAAAACAATCATATACTCGTACTATCTTCACGATTGGTCTTTTATAATTACATTAAAAATCATTTTTATTTAAGAAAAATTACAGAAGAATTTCCAAAAACAAAAACAAAAAAAAATTAATTATTTTAATTATAATTTTTTTTTTTCAGTCTTTAATGCATTAATGATGCATGCCGATGATTATGCTTGTGGATAATAATTATACACTATATGGTTTGAGTATTTATGGGCATGGTTTTGTGTCATGGGGATAAAAACTATAATTTAGTTATAGTCTATGACCTTTTTCTATATACCATAAATAAGCTCAGAGTGTGGTATGTATAAAGGCTATAATCATTTTTTAAATGTTAGTCATAAATCAAACACTTGCATCTTTAAATACGGCTCTATTCTAATTTCATCATATATTCTCGGTACACATTTAATTGATTCATAATAATTGAAAATTGGTCATCGCTAAAATTAGATTTTAATTGATTTTAATACTTTGACTAATGGCAAATATTTTTTATGAATGAAATCAAATTAAATACAAACAAATTGTATTAATGCAAATTTCATTGATTGAATTGAAAGCTGAATAAATTACTGTGTGTACTTATTATATTTACACAAAACATACAAAAAAAAAATTAAGAATATTTGTTAAATTATCTAAACCTTTCGTAATATGTAATTGAAATTGTACTTCGCCCATTTTAGTGTCTATGTAACCGTCCGAATTCGAATCTTTCAGTTTTTTCGATGTGACAAATGGAAATGGCTTAAATCCATAAATACTAGTTAAGGTACAGAAAAATCAACAATCCAGACTACTCATGACATTCAATACAGGACCTAAATATGAAATAATGGGTGTTTGGGTATTTTAATTGCAATTGAAACCAGCATTGGTTGAATATGAAAATCTAGCATACTTTCTGTCAACAAATCTCGAATGTGAATGTATGTCAAAACAATGGCCGATCAATTACAACAATCAAGAAAAATTTCACTTTAATTTACGCAATCGTAAAATATTTCTTTTGATTGCGCGTTCGCAATTACCTCCTTATTAATTACTTAACGAACCTTTCTTTTTTTGTTAAATTATTATAGTAACATAATAATTGAGAGCTCAAGTCATCCGGGTCAAAAAATGCAAAAAAAATGGTCCGAAAATGCAAATTGTGTCAAAATACACTTTGCACCGAACTGGAACCGCTTTTCTGTAAAAATCATACTGTAGTGAAGCCGAATCCAACTAAATTAGTTATATGCTGCAACCAGAGATAAACTGCCAACAAAACATAAGATTAATTTACGTACGGAGCGGAATTCAAGACTGAAAATTCGATAGGAATGTCCAAAAAACTTTAAAGTACCAAAACAATTTTAGATTGGAGCAGCAAAATCCATTTTTAGCCGAAAGTGAAATTACAACTTATTGTAGATGAGTAGACCAACTTTGCCAAAGTGTATAGCGGAAATGTATCTGTCGTATTATCCACCCGTTTAAACTGGTTTTCGTCGTGATCGATATGCCGATTCCTATATACGTCAAATCACCGTGGGGATGGAGTAATTATAACAATTAGCAATGTTTTAACGTTTCAGCAGTTAGAGCCTGCTGCAATTATGACGAACTACAGCGGGTGGATGTACATTTAAAATTCTCCAACTTACGAAAGAGGAAATCTTGATTAGATTATTTAATCTCGATTTAAAGATAGATGACACCTTTAATATGAAGATCCAGATTAAAGGTGTCAGCTATCCAGAGTTCAACTCTGGTAATAAAAGCGACAGTAATTGTTACAAACAATTAATATTCTCTTTGTGATTTCAAAATACAAAGGTAAGTCTACGACGAGTCATTTATTGGTGTTTTCTATTACTTTAACAAAGTTTAAAGTCGGAGAAGTTAAGTAATTTACCTTACTAATTTGATTTGATCTGAATCAGATTATAGGCGCATTTGGTAACTTACAACAATGTTGTTATTCATTAGTGCCTGCTGTGTAGTGTATGTGATATTGAAAACACAATACAAACAAATTATTTTTCAATCTTCGCTAAATTTCATTATTAAAGTGTTAAAAGCTATTGACACTGACCTTTTTATGATCTTCATTAAGTATTTTTTCACTAATGTCAGTTCCAACCTGTTCCCAAATTTTATAAAAACAAAACAATTCGAATTGAAAATTTAACACAGTTTGGACAACTTAACAGAATACGAATTTGAGTTTAGCCAAAAAAAAAACGCCTCAAGTTTTTGTTTTTAGAATAAAATATTCAACCCAAATGCTCAAAATTTTGATCCAAAAACTAAAAAATAGTACAATTTTTGTGGTGATTTCATGAATGGCATAATAAATAAATGAAAGCAACATGAATCATGATTCAGATCAGATCAAACGACAAGAAATACGCCTATTGTCAGTTTTTGTAAACGTTTTGATGTATGCGAATACATGTTCAAAACGAGTTAAATCATTTTTATGACTGGACTGTCCAAAATAAGCTTATCGTATGAATATCACGTAAAGTAATGAGTTTCTGTAAATCTCGTACTTCAGGTGTTGAATATTACGCATTATTTGAGAGTTCAAATAATTTGAATTTTAACAGAAATATAGATTTGACCATCGCTTTATCAGACTCATTCAGACAGAATTTTTATTAATAATACAGTTGCAAACCATCGATAAGCGACAGCACATGGGAGAAAATTGAAGACGTCGACAGCTTAAGCTGCAAATGAACCAGCAAAATATACCGGAGGTGAGAAGGAAATATGAAAACACGGCAAGACAAGTAAAAAAGATGGCAAGAAATGATCGTAGAAAATACACTGAAAATATTCTCAAGAATGCCGAAGAGGCAGCAGCAACCAGAAATATGCGCACTCTATGAAACCAAAGAAAGGAGACCTAAGAGAATGTAAAATTTGGCGAGGCATATCTCTACTCAATACAACAATAAAGGTGTTAGCAATGATAATCCTCGACAGAATATCACCTACGATCAATTCGAAATTGAGGAAAGAACAAGCTGGCTTCAGACCGGGACGTACTTGCACTGACCATATAAATACGATCCGCATCATCATTGAACAGTCCAATGAATGGAACTCCCCACTACACCTCCTCTTCGTGGACTTTGAGCGTGCATTCGATACAATACATAGAAACGCAATATGGAAGACACTTTGTGAAATGGGCATCCCAAATAAGATTATCGAACTCGTACAAGAGATGTACCATGATGCAGGTAACCGAGTTCAATACAAGAGCAAGCAAAGTGATGCATATTACAATAGCAATGGAGTAAGACAGGGATTGCTGGAATAATCCGCCCAACTTCAATTTAAAGACAGGGATGCGTACTCTCCCCACTACTGTTCCTAGTAGTATTAGATAGTCTCATGCGGAAAATGGACCACAAATCGCCCAATGGCATCCAATGGGGACTAACAGGAAAACTTAACTATTTGGATTACGCTGATGATATATGCCTGCTAACCCATAAATACACGGACATGCAGCAGAAAATAGATCAGCTATCGGACTTAGCGAAAGAAGTTGGTCTAAAAATAAACATTACGAAAACCAAGACGATGAGGATAAATACTACGATAACCACACCAATAAGCGTCAACCAACAAAATATAGAAGATGTAAAGGAATTCGTATACTTAGGTTGTACACTAGCAGAAACAGGCGGAACCGAGGAAGACATTAACAAGCGCATAAACAAAGCCAGAACGACATACAACATGTTACACAAAATCTGGAATGCATCTGTCCTCTCCCGTAACACCAAGATACGGATATATGGCTGCGAAACGTGGAAAAAAATCGTCAGATTACGAACAAACTACAAGTATTTGTCAACAAATGTCTAAGAAGAATACTAAAGTGCTTCTGGCCCAATACCATATCAAATGCGGAACTCCATAGAGTAACTAATCAGGTTTAAAAAAAAAAAAAAAAAAAACTAATCAGGTAAATATGGAAAATGAAATAAGGAAACGTAAGTGGAGATGGATCGGACATACACTAAGAAAACCTACAAGTGACGTAACGCATGGCCTTAGAATGGAACCCTCAGGGAAAAGGAAGGTTGGACGTCCACCTGTAACGTGGAAACGAATGGCGCTAGCGGAAGCGAAACATCTCGGCAAATCATGGAAGGAAATTAAAACAGTAGCAGCCAATAGAGTTAGATGGTCCCACCTAGTAGCCGCCCTATGCTCCTAAATTGGAGATAAAGGTTAAAAAAAAAAAAAAAGAAAAAAAGATGTTGTTCTGAAGAGGTGTTTATACGAGAGCCCTATCAAAATAAATAATTTGGTATTTAATGTGTTGAGTTCGATTTATAATAAGTATGACCAGTTTGATTTTCAAATAATTAAGTAATATTAGCAATACTTTCTCGAAACAATTTATTTAACATTTCAATTGAATTATTCCCACCAAAACTCTTTATTTTTTGGTGAACTACATCCCAAAATATAACATGAATATTAATTCTAAAATTCCAAAAAGGTTCCATTTATTCTAAAACTATTTCTAAAAAAATATACAATGCGAATTTTTAACATATCCATACTTTTTCAACACATACATGAATTTCGCAAAGCTCATCTTAGACGTTTCACTACTTTTATTGAATGATACCTACAGTAACACGCGTTATATAGTCAACTACCGCAGAGCATATTTACAAGAGCTATTAGCAAATATTGCGTAAATTCCAGGAATAAATGTTATATTTTAATTATTTGAGTGATTGGAATTCAATCGGATATTTGCTCAAGTCGCGTGCTTCTAGGAACTTTAATTTCACAATACTGTAACAACTCGGTGAATCCCATACCAAAAACCAAACAACATTCTAACATATCATTTATGTATATACCAGTTATCAATCAACCAACTGTTTTGAAATTCTACCTGTTTACATTGTATTCCACACATATCAAAAAATGAGTTTTGCCCTTTTTATATTAAATTGAAAAACAAACATTTCCTCTTCCGGTTACAGTACTCTCTATATGTAACAACAAAAAACACTATAAAAATTTTAATGTCCAACTGATATATGTTCTACTACTGATCGCTTAAGTATTTACCGATTTCTCAAGATTTCGTGTCTGACATGAAATTCGAAATACATAATTACCAGTAATTTAATAAAACGTTATGTAAAATTTAAGTTGTTTTGATGTAAGACAATTAAAATAAAAAAAAACTTCGGTTTGGAAAAAAGAAGACGCAAACAACATATAATTTTGATATTTTCATGTTCGGTTGCCCGTTTTTTCCGTGTACCGTCTGTAAAATATACATTAAAGTAAATTGTTTCACATCAATTATTTACGATTAAAGGTATATATACAACCAGGAAAAGGGCAAGTTTTTATTTGCTTGGTGTTGCGTGCGCATATATTTAAAGATAAGATTTATACGCGCGATTTAAGATGATCACCTTGTTTTGGTTTTTTGTTATCCGGTTATACAAGTTTTTATATCGCTAATCTTATAAAGGCTACCTAATAAAATATGTTACGCGAAACTATACTTTACACCTACTCAAATCATATACTAAAATTTCAAAAATCATAAATCTTTTGTGATCTATCGATGTATCGTGATTTTATTGTTACAAAAAAATACGTTAAACGTTTATTCAATTACTGTCATCAATCGTCTAAAAATGATATCATCGCAAACAGCTTAGAAATTTATCGTGTGTCACACAAATGTATTGTTACGGACGCGCACATAATCAGATCTTTATAAATGCTCTTATACTCAATAACACAGAAAATAATCAGCATCTCAGAAAATAGTTTAACGGATAGTTTTAACTGACTTTGGCCACCTCTTCATTCATTCAACTGAAAATCGCACAAAAAAAAACTAGTCAAGGCTTAAGTTAAGTTTATTGATTTTGTTTGAAGATAGTCCCAAAAAATTATACATACACATATACATATATATGTGTGTAAATACAAATAACCAAAATGATCTAATCATGTATGGAAATTTATTTTATTTGTCGCGTTTTATCGGTCTATCAAGACAAATACTAAAACTTTTTTTTGTTCGATAGTTTTTTGTTGCGCGATACACACAACACAACATTAAGATTGTTGACATTATCAATATATATGTATATACGCATGTTCGATTTATATAATAGCTTGTTAATTAAATTAATTTTTTTTCTTTGAGAGGTTTAAACTTGAAATTTAATGTTTCTTAAATCTATGTATGTATATATGTATATATATGTATTTACCTTGTGTGACGAGCGCACGGTATATACGTATATGGCTTAATTATTTAAGGTTTTGGTCACGAAATGTCTAGATTGAAATTATGATTTAACCGCACCAAACCAAATTATGTTATGAACCATATAGGGTTAGCCTATAATTTATGAGTGATAATTTGATATGATATATTCGTAACCTTTGAACAGTTTATAATTAAGTATAATAAAGTATGTATATTAGAAAATTTACCATGCACAACGAATGTATATGCATGAGTTTACCAAGCAGCATAATACACTTCCTATAAATAAATATTGCGACCGACATATTTTTCATATACCAAATTCAAGAACATTTTGCATTTCAGTGCACACATTTTAGGATAGATTTAAAAATAGTCATCTGATTTCAGCAGTTTAAATTCATCAAAATTCGTGACATAAAAAGTATAGCTTATAATATACACATGTGATGGATGACTAATTCGTATTATTATTAAGGGTGCATAATTATTACGCGATATATATCTTGATATGTGAGAATATTTTACTAAAATACCAGAACTAGCCGGCTCTCACGATCTAAATAGTTACTTTACCAAATTGGGTACAGGATTGTCATAAACTAAATTGTATGAACTACGCAAGCCAGTGATGTCCAACAATATTTTTAGTTTGAATCTAAGCCAAGTGGCGTCCAACAATATTTTTTAATTAATTTAATATGCATTTCTGATTTCACGTAAAATTTTGTGGACATTTCCGTTTACATCAACAGAACACTAAATCGTTTTAAACCACTCCTCCACTTTTTCGCAACTCCTCAAGTGTAAATATTATAGAGAAAGACATTGATTATACCGGTGGCCACTGGTTTGAATAATGCGGCTCTAAGCTGTGATCTTATACGTTAGAATCGAATCAGATTAAAGATTTTCCGTTGGATGGTAATTTTATTATCTAACATGGTGATTGGTTCGTAAAACGAGTAACCAACACTAACCAGGTATATGACACATCTACATAAATTTTACGTTTCATTAATGAAATCCATTTACAAGTTTACTCATGGAGATAACAAGGCGATACAATAAAAAAAATCCAAAAACTATCGTTACGCAAACTTTGGTTTGACTTAAAATAAACAAACAAAAAAATTCCATTCCAATTACCTAATTACGGCGTCTAGAATCTAGATATGTATGTATACTACAAAAAAAACACGTATTTACTTGTGATCCAATCTTAATTTCGACACAATTTTTTAAGTCTCGCGCCATATAAAAAAAAAACTAGCAAACCGATAAGATAGCAGCGCGTAACTGAAACTATATTTCTAAAGCCAATGAACTTTTCTAAACTATACTGTTGCATATAAAATGTATAAACCGTTTCGCATGATTGCATAATTTGCACAACAAGCTCGACTTTACTCGTTGTATGTATCGCGCAAAAACATAAAACATAATTTCCACCTGTTGTTTGTGCACACATACCGCATACAAAATATTTTCATTTAACAATGTCGTTTTCCCAAATACACCAAAACCAACAAAACATTTAAAATATTTACCTAAAACACTTAAGCTTAATCCACTTCCTGGTCGGCAATTATTATTGGTATTTGACCGAAGGTTTGAATGTAGCGCAGATAATTTTTTACTTTTATCATCTGATATTGGCATCTTATTTATTTATTATAACAACAACTTTAAACATAAAACTTAATTTTTTTTATTTTTGTAAATAATATAATATAATATGTACACACTAATTAATTCATAATTAATTTTTTTATTTAATTTTTTTAATTAATTCCACCACAATTCATATTGTATTGATGAACAATCACACTTTTTCAAATTCAACTTTAAACACTTCAACGAAATAATTTTGAATAACATGAAAAAGCTCGTATACAGTATACAATTTATAACATCACAACAACAAATTACTATTTTAATTAATTTAATTAAATTAACACAACAAGTAGTTTTATTATTTATTAGTAAGTTAGTGAAAAAAAAAAACAAAAAAATATCGATTTTTTTGTGTTAATAAATAAATAAAACTAAAAAATTTCGTTTTTATATTTTTTTATAATATAGAGGTTCGGTGTCGGTATCGCGGTATTAACAAAGTTTACTCCACATGCAACGATTGTTAAACTTAAACTGAAAACTGGAAACAAAATAGAAACGAAAAAAAAAATATTTTTTTTTTCCGTTTGATGGTAATTTTTGGTATGAGCGTGGTGACTGTGAGATAAGTCGCAAATTGAGCTATACAAAATGAGAATTAAGCCGCTCCCTCTCTCTCTCTCTCTGTCTCTCTCTCGTAATTTTGTTGTGTTGTATTTTGCTCAAATTTAAAAACAAAAATACGTTGGTGTATTATAATTGTGAATGAAAAATATAAAGGTGGGCTTAGACTTGTGATCCGTGTTTATATAATATTAGTGCAAATTTTTTTTGTATTAGTTTTCAATGCATACATACATGATTAAGTAATGTACTTAAACACCTTTTTCAATAACGGAAATGTATGTAGACTGCTTATACATATGTGTAATTGTAATGTATATATACAGAGACAATCTGGCGACTGCCTACAGTTTTATGAATGAACATTTATATTTATTCAAATATCTATTATGGGCAAATGATTTAATTTGTGTCTCGTTCGGCAGCCTTGGTGTGATTGTGTAGTGTAATGTGTCTTTAAACTGACTCAGTCGAAGGTTTAGAAAACGGAATTCTTCACCAAGGCATAGCATAATAATATATAAAATGAGTTCTTTATATGATTGGAAATATTTTATTTTTATAATATATTATCTTATATGATAAAGGTTAAAAGAAAGTTGTATATATGTATGTACATATGTATGTATACTCGGAACAACAGAATAATAGTTGTGCATCCAAGCGATGTTGATGTAAATGAACTCGTCAATGACGGGATGAAACTATGGGATATAATAAACGATCATTGTGTTTAACAGGCCTCTATAGGTGTTGCAAGATAAAACTCACATTTAAATATAAATTGGATAGCAGTATACAATGGATGACTTTTGCAACATAGGTCTCAAATAATTTTAGATAACAAACATGAAGTGTTCCAGACAATTTGAAATCTTATAAATCGAGTAATTCGGGTAAATAATTGTGAATAAAATAGCCAATTTAATTCTACATAACGCAATTTTATTTATTTCCGAAAAAAACAGAAAGCAGAAAACGTTCCAGCCATATGCTAGACAATCAGCGGATGAAAATATAATACCAGTGCACAAGGAGGATTGTAGGGAAATACCACCTGTAACTCTACGAGAGATGAAATTAACCATAACATAAATACGAAAAAATCTCCTGGCTATGATTTAATGATAGGTGAAATAGTGAAGGCACTTCCTGAGAAAGGAGTGCGAGAACTTCTTCATATAATCAACGCTTCATTTCGACTGAAATATGTACCTCTGCAATGGAAAGTAGCAAAAATAATTATGATACCAAAGCCGAACAAACCATCTAATCATAAAAAGTCATATAGGCCAATTTCTCTGCTTCCAGTACTTTCGAAAATTTTTATAAAACTGTTATACAAAAGGATGAAATCTATATAATACTTGAGAGAAAGTTAATACCACCAAATCAGTTCGGATTTAGAGAAAGCCACGTATTATTGAAGATGCACTTGAAAATAAGGAAATATGCTCAACAATATTTCTGGATGTAGCACATGCCTTCAATAAAGTATGGCAACCTGGATTGGAATATAAACTGCATCAAAATTTGCCAAAAGAATACTTTCAGATATTGAAATCTTACATTGATAACAGATATTTTCGCGTTAGATGTGAAGGAGAATTTTCCAAGCTAAAGAGGGTATCTGCAAGGGTTCCCCAAAGTAGCCTGCTGGGGCCAGTCTTTTATTTATTTTACACAAGCGACTGACCAAACTGCAATTTTAGCTACTGGTTATAAAGTAGACGGAGACCAGAACACGCAACGGGGTACGAACAAACTAAGTAACTGGACCAAAAAATGGCGCATTAAGCTAAATGAAGAAAAATCAAGAGAACTAGAGAACTAAATTCCAAACAAGCTCCTTATGCTAATACAGCCAAGTATCTTGGCATGACTCTCGATGCTAAGTTAAAATGGAAAGAGCACATTAAAAAGAAAAAGGAGGAACTACACATTAAATATAGAAATATGTATTGGCCAATTGGAAGATATTCAGAGCTGTCAATACCTAATAAGTTGCTACTATACCAACAAGTTTTAAAACCTATATGGACTTATGGTATTCAGTTTTGGGGCTGTACTAAGAAAACCAATATTAAAATAATACAAGCTTTTCAAAATAAAGTGTTACGTGGAATAGTGAACGCTCCTTGGTACATAAGAATAATAGACAAATTACTAGATGATATATGTAATCACTTGTAATATTTAAAATAATAACGCTTCATCTCGTATTTATAGCAAATATTAAAGATCTAGAATATGCCGCACACTATTCTTGAATAAGTGTTTAGACTATTGCTGAATAGTCTAGACTCATATCAAATACAATTTACATATTATACGGTAGTTGCTCTACCCAAATAGATATACCACCGTAATCGTAACACTACCCCTTCCTAATCTTGATTCGTCCCGGAAAGGATCCAATTCATTTGGTCTGTAGAGCGCCACTCGCTCGATGTGCACCACCTTCGGTTTTCCTTGCTGTCCTTAATCCGGTAGATCATATCGTTTAGCTTTGTGATAAAGGTGTACCGTCCCTCTCATGATTGTTGTAGTTTGATGATAAACCGTTCTTCCACTGCAAATGCCGCCATACTAAATCTTTTACTTTGAAACCACTGTTTCTCTGATCACTTTACATTCGTATACTTTCTCTCGTACAACTGTTTTCAAGTTCGATGGATGATTTTCCGGCATTATCTCTATACGAAGTGGTAACTCAAAACTATTGCAATTCAATACTTTTCGTCCTACACCCACCACGAAGCCATTGGCCCACATGCAGTGCATACCCAAAATGACTACATTTGCGATCAGTACTTCTGTTGGAACTGTGTATTGCTGATCCTTATCGTTGCAATCTTCTTGCTCGTTATGAGGACAGCCTCTCCTGTTGCCGTTTGTAATTTCAACCCATTGACTCGTTGTACTCTTCCCTTAATTTGATCTTTCAGGAATAGTATTAAAGAGGCTCCTGTATCCAGCGTAATAGCACAGTTCTTCCCGTGAATATAACCTTTAACTGTTAAACCGTCTGCTTCGTCCCCATCTCGTTACAGGGATGGAGTAACAGCTGACTCTCGGTAGTTCCATTGCTTCCTCATGTTCGATCTTAGTCGTCTCCACATTACTCCTCGGCAATCTCGTGAGATGTGACCCGTCTTGACACATCATCTTATTCTATTACCACCTGACGGTTTAAATATGGTTTTCGCAGTCACGTAGTTTTGCGTGCCTTAGGAAACCGTATTCCGTCAATTAAATTTTTAGGTATTTTGGGTGATTTGAGTTGTTTTCTGGTATTTAGAATAGTAGTTCGAAAATTTTTATAAATTTCATGGGGAAATTTTATAAATTTTGATATGCATATATTCCGAAATTGAAAAATTGGAGAAATGCTCTAAACTTAAAAAAAAAACACCTTAAATTGGAGATTTCATTATAAAATTCGAATTTTAAATTTTATCTTCAGTAAAATATGTTTCGAAAATTACCAAATTTTAAAATTTAATTTAAAAATTTATAATTTAAAAAAATGTTGGTTTCAAATAACGTCACATAGCTTTAGCTTTAACCACTGTGATATATGCTCGGTATGTTAAATATCATCTGAGGTACTTATGGTTCTGAAATATAATGTTTGTTTCATACTCATTTTGTTTTAAAAATCCCATTACAAGCGGTTTTCGACGTATGAAAGGATGCGGCATCTTTTAATTCATTTTTGAATTATCGGTTATTTCGCCGCTCATAGCTCTCATGTCATGTGTCACGTGACTGAATTTCAGTATATTTCCGGTGAACGGAATGAGTCGATATACGCTTCTTGAACGTTGGGAAATATTTAAAACTTATTTCCAGAGTAGTGAGTCAGTTGTCGAAAGTTGCCGCAAATTGCGTACAATATTCGGTAGAAATGAAGCGCCAACTGATTGTGAAGCAAAATTGCCGTAATTGGGGCACAGAAAATCCATATACGTAAGTAGTGACTGTTTGGTGTGGAATATGATCCAATATGCAAGAAGCGACCGTTATCGTGCCAGGTTAACTGACTTTATTCCCTACGATTGAAGAGGAAGACTTGGCCGATATTTGGTTCCATTTGGCAATTATAGTGACTATTGAAATAGAGGCTTAAATGATCGAAAATGTACTGAAAAATTGCATCGACAGAATTGACTGCTGCAGCCGAGGCAGTCATTTGAATGAAATACTATTCTATTTAAAACGAATAAAAAGTTGCCGCACCTTTGTCTGCTCGTTTCGTATTCAAATATTTAAAAATATTCAAAACTCAATAGGTAGGTAACTCAATAGGATTTGTTAGGTTGATTTTCGGGGCCCTACAGTAAAAAGGGCCCTGGAACTTGGGCATACTATGATCTGGCCCTGGATGTCTTAGCTCTAGTACCTTTCAGGTAGTATATATTATATATATTATTCCGTTGCTGGATGGGTGTTGATAATTTCGATTTACATATAGGTGAATTTCCTTCGGAATTCCGGCATGTCCTGGTGACATAGTTTTAGCTTATGTTGACAAAGTTTCTCGACTTTCTTTCACATATCATCGCTATTCCACGGTTTTCTTGTATTGTGTTGGTACCGAGTAAAGTGGTGTCTTAGCCTAGCGTCTATTTCTTTCCATTAATATTGATAGCATTGATTTCTTCGTTGCTAGATTGAGTTGGAACGTTTCTTTGAGGATCTTTCTTGGATTACTATATACCAATCTTTCGATGTTGAACTTTTTACGATTAGATTTCCCCAGTAGCATTTTGATGAAATTTTTGAACGTGGTGACGTCGTGGCGTCAATATTCGTTTCTATTTGGAAACATTGGTTCCGAAACGGCGTGGACAATTTGTGTTATCAGTTTCGGAAGTGGTGCAACGCCAAGTGGGAATTGTGTTTGACACAGTTTCATTTATTGTGACTTAAGGACACATTTTCTATAAATTTTTAAGATGTGATAAATAATGTTGGCGATTAATATTCCTATTTGCGAATTGTGTCTAAAAAAATGCCTATTTCGGAATTGTGTTTAATTTGCGTTTTAGATAAATCCCAAATATTGGGATTGTGCTAATTTTGTGTGAAAAATGTGTCTTTTATTATTCTGCGGTGAAAAATCTGCGCTTTTTTATTCTACGGTCCCCGCGAAATAAACCCCATCAGAAAATTTGAGTTATTTGGATTGTGTAGTTAAGGCAATAGATAATACGTTTGTCGAGGGGTGGCAATTAGAAATACAAAAAGAGTTGTAATATGCACGATATATATTTAGCACGAATCAACAAAATTTCAACGAGATGTCTGGAAACGAGGCTTGGACAAATTCGGATTCAACTATCCGAACATGGAAAACATTTGTTTTAAATGGCCGATATCCTATTACCTTTGGTATTATTTTAATAAATTAATTAATTTCTCATAAAAATCGTGTTGCGCTTTGAATGGTTTGACATATATATGCACGTACATGACAGTATTTTTAGATTGACACATTGTTAAACGCAATGCCGGTGCTGAGTGTAACATTCCTCACATTTGACTCACACTGTGTCAAAATTGAGCTATTTTACAAAGTCTTTAGACGCAAAGACTACTTTGTGGGTTTTGCTTGATTCTTTGAATATTCTTAAACAGTGCTGGGATGTTCTATCATCACTTCGATTCGCTTCGATAGACATTTGTGTCTCTTTTCTTCGCAATTTATATTGTGATCATAGCCTACTCGATTCTATTTCTATAAATTCATTCAATAAAATTTCAAGTAAAAGGGATAGTTTGTAAATTTATTCTAACAGGCTGAGATCGCAATAGACAAAACGTAATTCAAAAAACGCAATGGAGCTTTTGCTTTTGTTCGTAATTTTGTTCGTAAAAAAAAAGACACAAATGTCTATCGAAGCGAATCGAATAAGTGATGATAGAACGTCCCAGCACAGGAATTTTTACCTATCGAGGGTGTGTTTCTAATAAGAAGCAATTTAGGTAACAACGATGTAACAACGTAGTCGCCAATGACACAAGAAACATTAGGTCGCAAAATGCTACTTGGGTTCATATGTAAGTTTTTACAGCGACTGGTTGCTATTGAGATTGGTGAGGAAGACCCGCATGCTCAGAAATTTTGTAAGGAGGTTAGGCTTTTCTTATTTTCGAAGGAAATCGTGGTATGTATTATAATTATGCTATACTTGTTGGTGAGAAGTGTCTTGTTCCCTTTAGCCGTTGCTAGTTTGTTTGCTCTACTAGAATACATTGATATTTCGACCCGTGCTTGTTCTTATTATTTTTATCTTACTTCAACGAGATCTAGTATCTCGATGTTTTATCGCATAACTCACTTTTCTTTAATGCGTACACAACTCGCGCGTGGTTCAATTTAAGCTCAATTTAGGTTCTGATACACTGTAACATAGCATAAGCGCAACAACAGCAGCAAATGCAGTTAATATTCATTCATAAAATATTATTTAATTTATAAGCAGATAGATAACACTATCTTCTATTAAAATAAACATTTATTTATTGTGCTCGCGCTGTTAAAAAGATAAATTTCACAAATAGCGTGACATGACGGTGTGTCTGAAATCTATAAATATTACTCGTACGTTTAGAATACACGAAATATTTAGAACTTATTGAATAGCTTTGATATATAATTGGCACGAAGATGACATGCAAACGATGAAAAATGTTATCTTTTTTTTGTTGCTTATAATTTCCGGGATTTCGTCTTGTAATGTCATTAATATTATTATAAAATATTCACATACATAATATACATACTCGTACCTATATGTATATATTGAAATGAATATGATAAGTTACAGGCAATTTTTTCTTAATTAAATGAAGAACTTGTCCATTTACTATAATATATGCACTAGTATAAGGCATCCGAGTATATGTGTAAAGATATAAAACGGGAAATAAACTATTACGCTGTGGTTGATGAACGAATTATTTGGCTCAACTTTTCCAATACTGTATCCATTTATTTTTCATCTTAATTTTCCAAACCGCCTCTTTAAGAATATTAAAAAAAAACTGATTATTCCGGTTTTATGTTGTTTTCTTTTTGGTTTTGTTTGACTTCATCCGGTGGTTTAAATTGCAATTTTTACATAAATATTGTATACATAAACGCGAGACTTTTGTCTTATGTGTATGCAATATATCGAGGTATATGTATGTATATGTGTTAACCCTTTTTGTATGTTGCCTGGCATACAATATACAATTACGATAAAATTGTTGGGTTTGATAAGGTTAATTTCATTAGAATGTAAACACCTACTTCTTGGATCACTTAAGCAAAATTAAATGAGCGATAAATAAATGTATATATAGCTAATCGTTATTATAGTCTTTAATAGACATTAAAATAGACTGCACAATTTAAAAATATTTTATTTTATATTATGATAAAATAGACGTCTTATTGTCTGGAAATTAAGATTTCGCTAAAAGTTGAGTTATATTTATCAATCGCGTTCACAGTTGTCTATGTTTTATAATATACCTTTATTACTTTCGGGGGGAGCACACATGTCTCGTAAACCTACATTGCACGAACATGTTTTCCTAGAATACCACCAAAGTATCCTTTACTTGTCGTAGGAGGCGACTAAACGGTTGGGATGACGACCCGCATCCGTAAAAAAAAATCATCTGTTTATAAAGTCAACAAAAAGAAAAATGGATTACACAAAAAAAACACCGGAGCCCAGCTCCCAAGTACCCGGATACAAGATTTAGGATCGGCTCGTGGAACGTGCATTTACTTAGAAAACCAGGAGCGTTGGAGGGCTTAATCACGTGCATGAAAGAGTATCGGCTGGAACTGGTTGCTCTTCAAGAAACTCGCTGGCCTAAAAGTGAAGACCATGTGTCCCAGGGCTATACGTTGCTTACAATGGAGATGACCTCGGGAATCTTGGAGCTGGATTTCTTTTTGGGCCAAAGATGTGAGAACTTATCGGTCAGCAACCAAATACGTAGGCAGCGATCATCATTTGGTCGCTGCAAAGCTACGATAGAAGTATTACAGGTCCGGCAACACAGCGAATGGCATGGAACGTTTCGACTGTGAAGGTCTGATAAATGATTATCAAAAGAAACGATATCAGGATCTTGTCAGCGACAACATTGAGGGAGCTAATTACCAGTCTGACTGTGTGAACTCTGTTTGGGAGGCACTGAAAACTTCGGTTTTCAGTGCTGTTCAACAGGCTTAAGGTATAGTGAAAGTTAGACCCAAGCATCATTGGTTTGATGACGAGTGTCGTTTTGCAGTTGGGCAACAAAATATAACCCATAGTCAAGTGTAACAACGTCTCCTAATCGCGAGAAAAATCAAGGCTACTCTTACTAGGAGGGCAGTTACGCGGACTTATAAACGAAAAAAGCGAGAATGGTGGAAGGCAGAAATTCTGAAAGAACAACCACTCAGCAATGAGTCAACTGCCATTTGGGACCGGGATGGAAACATCTGTGTCAACATCAATGCAGTACTCATGAAATGAACCCTTTACCGACCTGCTTGGTATTCATCATGCTTCCCAGACTGTAGTTGAGTCCCATCAAATAAAGACTGCGGAGATTTGCATTGAGGATCCATCCCATGAGGAATTCAGTAGGGCCATTCTGAGACTAAAACGAAACCGCTCACCTGGAGTGGACTGCATTAATTCGGAACTCTTGATATTTGGAGGGGATACTTTGTCGAACTGTCTTTTCGACCTTATTCGATTAGTATGGCGAACCGAAGTAATGCCTAACTAATGGAAAGTGGCCGCCATATGCCCCATCTTCAAGAAGGGAGACCGCTTGAAGTGTGAGAATTATCGCGGTATAGCTCTCGTTTGCACAGCATACAAGTTACTGTCCTACATTATATTGGACAGAATCACCCCTCTAGTGGAGAGCCTGGTTGGTGACTATCAAACAGGATTTCCTCAGAATCAGTCAGTCACTGATCAGGCCTTTTCGCTGCGGATGATTATATCTAAATATTATGAGACTTCCATCCCTGGAAGAAGGTTCATGAATTGTTTGCATTCCTTGACGAGTTTAGAAGCAGTCAAGGGATTTCTTAAAAAGTTAAGTATACAGCTTTATTATCTGTACACAGTAGATAACTTCTGTTTTTAACAGCAAAATTCAAATCCTCAATAGCACTACGTGTCAGCGCTATTAGTTCCGCCTGAAAAACAGGACAATGCGAACCAAGACTACCGAAAAGTCTCAGATCATTCGAAGGATAAGCCACCGAGAAAAGATTTGAGAAATGGAATTCGGGTAGTAGTCTGTCATTAACCATATCGATTTCTGGTAAACATGAAGAATAATTTTTAAAAATTTGTTGATGTCCCACGATAGAGCCGAAAACATTCCATGTCCCAATGCACCATAGACTTAATAAGCTGCAGAACAGGCTGCTGCTAAAATAAAGGTGTGTAACTGAGGAAAGGAAAGAATGGATTCCATAGCAAGAAGCGGGGTCGAGGACATAGCCCCAGTTATGGCTCTGTAAGCAAGATTTTGTAGACCATTAAGCTTGGCTACAGAAGCCTTCAGGTCAACCACTGGCCACCACACAATAGAGGTGTACGATAGTAGCGGTAGGACCAGTGATTTATAAATGAAAGAAAGCATCCTAGGTCTTAAGCCCCAGTTTTTCTCAAAAGCTCTTCTACATTGCCAAAAAATGGCAGTAGTTTTTTGAAGCTTGTAGTCCAGGTGATTCTTCCAGGAAAGTTTACTATCCAGGACAACACCAAGGTGCTTGACGTGGTCACATTTAGTGATCATTCTCCCAAAATGGGAGGGAATAGATAATTCAAGAGTATTCCTTTTCCTAGTAAAGACAATTAAATCAGTTTTAGAAGGGTTGACGTGAAGACCCTTTTCCACAATAGTTAAAGGATGCTGAGTTAGGTCGGATAAGACACAGATGTTTGCCTGAGACTGTCAAAACAAGATCATCAGCGTAGCTCTGTGCAATGTAGCCAGATTGCTGCAGCTTTACAAGTAACTCGTCAATGACCAAAAGCCACAGTAGAGGTGAGAGCACACCTCCCTGAGGCCAGCCTTTTGTAACCTTAACAAAAACTAATACCGCATCCAGCTCCGCCTCCACAGTGCGGGACTTGAGCATGGATTCAATCCATAAGATAATGAGCTTTAAGAAAAGAGCATGCAGAGCTTTAAGAAAACTTGAAGATAGACTAATAGGCCGAAAGGACTAAGTATCCGTATAATCGGACTGACCAGCTTTAGGGATAAAAACAACTCTGCTTCTGCTCCAAGAATTTGGAACAGTGCCAAAAGCAATACACGCTTGAAAAAAGTGGAGCAAATGATCCTGAATTAGAAACCCTGCTGTAGTTCATCAGGAAAAATACCATCAGGGCCGCCAGCCTTAAGTGAGCTCGGCAGTAACATCATCCGAGTTGACGAGGTAGGCTGTCCGTCTGGTAGACGAAGGAAATCAAGTTTACACGTACTGTTCTTAGCTAAAGTTTTATAGAGTTCAGCGACAGCAGATAGGCTGTTGATTTCCTCACAGAAGTTCAACCACGACGCTTTTTGTGTTAACAAGAAGTTATCCCGATCAATCTATTGCTTAGACATTTTTGCTTTGTTCTTCAGTTTCCTAGTAGATTTCCTTAATTTTTTACGGTCAGAGTTCCAGAAAGGTTTGTTCCGAATCTTTTGATTAGTGAAAGGAGGACATGACTTTTCAAAGACTATCGTAATTGCCAATGCAAGTGACGATGCTTGATCTTCAATGTTCTTCCTCGACCGAATAACCGCAAGAAAAGAACCTAGCTCGAGAGAGAAAAGACGGCCCAATCGGTTAATTTCCGATTGCGGTAAGGTTTAAGAGGCGGTCGTTTAAGATTGATATTAAACGAGATACACCTGTGATCAGAGGTGAGGATGACATCCGTTACTCTCTAGTCTAAAATTAAATCAATAATGGACATGGAGCATATAGGCTAACGTCAATCACCTCCTGCCGGACAGAGTTGACAAAACTTGGCTCGTTTCCAGTATTGAAAGTTTCAAGCGTGAGAGAGGAGCTTATATAGTTAAGCAAAGAAGAACCCCTGTGGTTAATGTTCGTATTACTCCAGATCGAGTGATGAACATTAGCATCACATGTCTCAGGAATTAGAGAATACCAGAGTAATGAGAACAACCGTAACATCGGTAACTTTATTATATATGGATTGTGACTAAGAAAAAGTTGAAAAACTCTGTGTTAAAATGAAATACAGCATGCATGGAAGTTGGTATATATAAGTAAATATGTTGTACTCTTATTCGCAATCAAGATATTTTTTTAATATCTGGTTTTGTTTAGTTTTATTTGCACGTTGAGGTTTTTGACCAGATTTGCATCCCTTCTAAACTATAATTGGATTCGTATATAAAAGTATAATAGAAAAAAACTCGAACAAATGTCATTTCACATATCAAAAAGAAAATAGAATATGTACGTATACAATATACTATCGCGAATTTAATAAAACCTTGGGTATACACAAATGACAAGAAAAACTAATTTTTTGTTATGTGTATACGTATTTAGTTATTAGACACCTGCATGCAATAATTTAATGGAACTAGTTTGACTTATACGTGATACATGTAATTTAGATATTACTTTTAAAATAAAAAATGAAGGGTGAGGTACCCTATGGTGACCTCATTTATATATACACATATAATATATATATATATATATATTTCTTATATGTTCCGCTATATAACAGTCTCCGCGGATCACTTGGTGCTCTCTCGCTTAATATAATAATATCATTTACATAACATCAATTTTATACCGCATGTAATCGATTTAAACTTATAATTAAAATGTTGGAAATAAATTTAAATAAACAAATTAAATTCATTTTCCTGTAATTTTACTTTTATAAAAATAATTTGTCTACATATATAATGTATACTTGAGTACATAGTACATACATTCAATTAAAATTACCAGCATTTAATTATGATGTAATGCTTACATATATTATATACGTTAAATACATTCAAACGATTTTAGATTAGAAAGAAATTAAAACTTTTTTTTTTCGATTAAGATTTTGATTTTAGATAACAATTTTATTGAATATATTCAAAGAGTCAGATTAAACGGAAAATTAAAACTTGTTTTCAATGAAAACAATTTTCATTTATATTACAGATTATCATCGCTTATAATGATTTAGTGATGGGTTGGAATTGGAATTGAAAATAAAATAAAAAAAATATGTTTTTTTTTTTATTAAAATCGAAATTAAAATAATAAACGTGTGAATTGATTTATGAGATTCTTTTTTCTTGAAATGGGTGTGGGTGGGAATACCGCATAGTATAATAAGATGTTACATTATGGAAATAAATTGAAATATCATTATGGTATTAAAACATTGTAAAATTATTGTAGAATGTTGCCTCCCTGTAGCTAGATGTATATAATTTATATTGAAATGAATTGATTGAGTATAAAACTATCGTTCTATATATGTTGTATTCAATTAAATGCAATGCTTGTTATTTGTGTGTACAATTGATCCTCGATAATACCAAACACTAAATAACATAGTTGAGCTAAATTGTCCCCGTGCCGTTTCGCTAAAAGATAATAAATTAATTTGAGGTTATGCTTTCCGTAAAATTTTAAATTTATTAGAAAACCTTTCCGTTCTTTTATAATATTCTCTCCTTTTAATTTCTTTCATTAACTGTGTCCGAAACCTGTGATAAAAAATCGTGAATTAATTTATTGACGTTTGTTTGTTAATTATTCCCCTACATTCACGATTTTTTATTATGCTGTCCGAAATGTGTAATAAAGTTTTTTCCCCACGTCATATATGTCAATTTTAGTTTTCATAACCTCAAATTTTTTGTGACAAGTGCAACTAATGAATTTCATAGATAATTTACAAAAATTAATATTAAAATAATCCAAATATCAAGCAAGCCAAAATATCAGCCAAAACATTTCAACAAATTGGATTGTTTTTAGATAAAAAGTGTAGTGGGTGGTCTCCGCAGAGCTTGAACATATTTCATTTTTGTTACGGGTCGTATAATGCCAAGGACGAACTTGAGCCTGATATAAATTATATAGTAAGCAATTATTTCGCATTAACTATTGAGTTTGAAAAAGCAAATGCTAATTATATTTTTGGTTTAATTCAGAATAGATCCTACAGAAAATGTTAAAGTTGAAGATATATTCGAAGCAGAGTTCAATATTACTGACGGTTTAGAAATCTCAGGTAATGCAAAAAAATTCGAAAATGGCGACGATATCGAAGTAACAAAAGATGATTCTGAAAGTGATGAATCAAAGTCTGTATCTGAGAGTAATGAGGAAGAAGAGGGGTGGTTTACGTATTGTGAGGATTGCAATAAAGTGTTGAAACGTGATGTCGCCGAGCTCATATGCACAATATGTAATAAACGAGTTGTTGATTTAAAGGCTCATATACAAATGCACCAAGGCATATTACCCTATACGAATGTATAATTTGTCAGCAGCGATTTAAATTTAACGATCGTGTGAAAAGACACATGGCTAGGTGCGTCCGTTTAAATGTGAAACATTTCAAAATTGTTTTAAAACTAAAAATCGACTACGTTAAAATACATATGTTAATGGAGGAACGGCCTAAAAAATGTCACGTGTGTGAAAAACGGTTCTTGAACAATTTTGAGATGAATCGACACATTAGATCCCATACGGGAGCGAAACCAACTTTGTGCAATGAGTGTGGAAAAGGTTTTAGAACACTTTATTAATTATGCATAAACGTACTCACACTGGAGAAAAGCCACATAGTTGTGATATTTGTGGTTAAACATTTTCACGAAATGCCGGTTTGATTATTCACCAGTTCCATTTTCTGGCCGTACAACAGATTTTTATGTTGGATATTTCATATCCAAATATGTAAAAAAGTCCAAGAAGTTCGAATTTCGTAAGAAGTGGGCAATTTATGGAATAATTTTTAATGAAAATGGCCGTGACCGCACCTGAGCTAATATTTGTTTGTTAGGTCATTGTGTTTTCCATTTTCTGGCAGCACAACAGATTTTTATCTTGGATTTATCATGTCCAAATATGTATAAAAGTCTAATAAAGTACGAATTTCGTAAGAAGTGGGCAGTTTATGGAATAATTTTTAATGAAAATGGCCGTGACCGCACCTGAGCTGATATTTTTTTGTTAGACCATTGTGTTCTCCATTTTCTGGCCGCACAACAGATTTTTATCTTGGATGTTTCATATCCAAATATGTGAAAATGTCCAAAAAAGTACGAATTTCGAAAGGAGTTGGCAGTTTATGGAATAATTTTTAAGGAAAATGGCCATGACCACACCTGAGTTAATATTTTTTTGTTAGGTCATTTTGTTTTCGATTTTCTGGCCGTAGAACAGATTTTTATCTTGGATATTTCATATCCAAATATGTAAAAAAGTCCAAAAAAGTACGAATAATTTTTTGTTAGGCCATTGTGTTCTCCATTTGGATATTCCATATCCAAATATGTAAAAAAGTCCAAAAAGTACGAATTTCGTAAGAAGTGGGCAGTTTATGGAATAATTTTTATGAAAATGGCCGTGACCGCACTTGAGCTAATATTTTTTTGTTAGGCCATTGTGTTCTCCATTTTCTGGCCGCACAACAGATTTTTATCTTGGATATTTCATGTCCAAATATGTAAAAAATTCAGAAAAAGTACGAATTTCGTAAGAAGTGGGCAGCTTATGGAATAATTTTTAATGAAAATGGCCGTGACTGATATTTTTTTGTTAAGCCATTGTGATGTCAAAAAGTCCAAGAAGTGAGAATTTCGTAAGAAGTGGGCAGTTTATGGAATAATTTTGAATGAAAATGGCCGTGACCGCACCTGAGCTGATATTTTTTTGTTAGGCCATTGTGTTTTCCATTTTCTGGCCGAAAAACAGATTTTTATCACAATGGCCTAACAAAAAAATATCACCTCAGGTGCGGTTACGGCCGGTTTCATTAAAAATTATTCCATAAACTGCCCACTTCAAAAATTAATACAGTTTTAGGAAAAACTTCCTTCGCCTATATAGACGAGTGAGGAAGATCTAGATTTCTTCCTAGCCAATCAGGAGCTATCAAATGCTGGGCTGGTTGCATCGCTACCAGACAAACGTATGCCCAGAATAATCATCTATGATGTGGATAGGACTGAAAAGATTGAGACAATCAAAGAAGCCTTAATAAAACAATGTAGCTCTGAATCAGTAAAGATTGAGGACTTGAAACGTAGTTTCATGACTGGACCAAAAGAGGCCAAGTCAGTCCATTGGGTAATCGAGGTGTCGCCAGCTGCGAGGAATATCCTCATAAAAAACCGTCGTGTTTATCTAGGCTGGTCCTCATGCAGAGTAACAGACTTCATCAGGTTGACAAAGTGTTACAAATGCCAGACATTTGGACACATTGCCAAGTTCTGTAAGGAACTAAACCACATTTGTGGTCACTGCGGTGATAATGGGCATGACCAAAAATCATGCACAAAAAAGACTGAAGACGCTAAATGCGCTTCTTGTCGGAAGGCAAACAGGGCTTTCGACCATTCGTCGCGTAGCAAAGTTTGTACTTCATACAAAACGGCTTTGAACCTTATGATGAAGCGAACTGTCTATGATAGTTAAAAACAAAAACAATTATCGATTGAAGATCGCCCAACTGAATATGCAAAATGCTAAAGCAGTTGGGTACGAGATTAGACAATCTACTGAAAAAGAAGCAATCGATATACTCTGCATGCAGGAACCTTACGCGGTTAAAGGTGTCATAGGGGGAATGACCACGTCCACAAGGATAATCAGTGGATGCAACAATAACACAAAAGCAGCAATTGGCATACTCAATAACGATCTTGAGGTTCTTAAAATTTCACAGTACTGCGACTCACACTGTGTGTGTATCGAGGTGAGATCTAATATAGGAAAATTTTACTTGGTCAGTATCTATTTCCAATATTCAGACGATCCAGTGGAATATATTAACAAACTTGACAAAATCATGGCGACTTCAATGCAAAGTCTAAACTTTGGCACAATAAGGACGCAAACGAAAGAGGAGTCCTCGTCGAAGAATTCATTGCAAGAAGTAACCTATTCGTTATAAACGAAGAAGGGCAGCCAAGTACATATTCCCACAATGGAGAGTCAAATATTGATCTCACTCTCATGACGGGCGGTCTGTTAAGAAAAATTTTAAGTTGGTCCGTCCATAAAAATTGGACATCAAGTGACCACCGAGTAATTGTCACGATCTTGGGCTCGGAGGACACACATAATGATTCCGCACCATCTAAGATAGCTCCTCGGTATGCCTTAAGGCATGCCAATTGGGAGGGTTTCTACAGCCAGCTAAGTAGCATCTGGCTAAGCCTGGCAAAAGACCTGGAGGTGACGATCGAAAGCGATATCGATCGAGTTGAACAAACAATAACCAGTTCAATAATCAAAGTCTGTAGCGCTACTATTCCACGTAAATGTGCTCGCAAGTCAAAATTGTCTTGGTGGTCTCCTGACCTAAGTGAAAGTAGAAAATTGGTTCGTAAGTTGCGCAAGTTATATCAAAAAGATAAAAACCCCGACTCTCGGGAAAGCAAAAGGCTTAACTATGTGGCACACCGAAGCGCGTACTTCACAAATATTAAAGACAAAAGCCAAATGAGCCTTAGAGAGTTCATAACGGAGCATGGAAATTCGGAACCGTGGGGCTTTGTCTACAAATTTAACACAGGCAAATTGAAGACGAATGAGGTACTAAGTACCCTGGTGAGCGGTAGCGGACTAACAACAATCTGTTGGGAGGACACTGCCAAATGCTTGCTTAACACCTTACTGCCCGACGACTATGAGGAAAATGACTCCGAGAGGCAAAAAGAAATCCGCGCCGATCGTAGCACTGCACCAACCACACCAAACGTGAGCCACTTCAGTGATGAAGAGGCCACTTTGGCTATCATGTCTATGAAAACCGGTAAAGCGCCAGGCCTAGACAACATCGAGGTCGAAGTGATACAACGTGCATGGCCTATTGTAGGGCCCTGTATCACGAACTTTATGAATACTTGTCTTAGTAAAGGAATATTCCCCAAAGCATGGAAAAATGGCAAACTAGTAATCATTAGAAAAACTGGAGATAGGTGTCAAACCGATCCCAAATCTTATCGACCAATCATGCTGTTGCCTGTCCTTGGCAAACTATTTGAAAAGTTAATTGCCGGCAGGTTAATGGACATATTCCAAGGAAGTGGTACCTATAGTGACAAACAGTTTGGCTTCAGAGAAAATAAATCCACAGAGGACGCAATGATCGAGTTGATCAATATGGTCAAAGAGTCGGACCAAAAGTACAATCTTGGAGTGTTCCTAGATGTATCTGGTGCGTTCGACAACCTGTGGTGGCCCAGCATTATGTTGGAGCTAAAGAGATTCAATTGCCCATGCAATCTCTACAACATCCTAAACAATTATTTTTCTGAAAGAAAGGCAACTTGTATTTCAAGTCATGGAACACTTGAAAAAATGGTCAACAAAGGTTGTCCGCAAGGTTCCATCCTTGGTCCACATCTCTGGAATATAGTCTTCAACGGAAGCATGAACCAGGAAGTCCAAGAAGTAGCATTCGCGGATGATAAGGTAATGCTTTTTGCGGGAAATTCAAGACAAAGTATTCAAGAAAAAGCGCAACTTGCCATAGACAGGATGGTGGACTGGTGCAAAAGTTACAAAATGGAGCTTTCCTCAGAAAAGACAGTCATGATCCAACTTAAAGGTTCACTGGACATTAGGAGACCACCATTGGTTTCCGTAAATGGCCAAAGAATTAAGATGGTTAAAACTGTCAAATGGCTGGGAGTTGACTTTGATGAACGACTTGGAGTCACTTCACATGTCAAAAGAGTCGCGGAAAATAGTAAAAAGGTTTTCGCTGTGTTAAAAAGAGTTGCTAAAGAGAACTGGGGCCTCAAGCAACAAACACTATCCATAATATATGAAGGCCTTGTGGTATCTTCATTAACATATGCGTGCGCGGCATGGGCAGACCGAATGAACTGCCACCATCGGCGTACACTAGTTAGTGCCCAAAGAAGTATCTTGCTCGGAATAACCAAGGCTTACAGAACGGTGTCAACTGACGCCGTTCCTGTCTTGGCCGGCATGATACCTATTGATATACTGTTAAATGAAAGAATTGCCAACTACAAAATTAGGAAAAGACAAAATGTGAGTTATGGAAACATGATAATAGAAGGCGATCAAATTCGGCCGAACCTCGTGGGCTTGCTCAAGAGGAAAACGAGAAAAGCGTCAATAGCAATATGGCAGGACAGATGGTCGCACTTAGTGGATGGCAGAATAACATATAGTTATCTGCCTAACATTGCGGCGAGATTAGAGACAAAGATTCCTCTAAGCGCATGGTTCACCCAAATGT
This sequence comes from Tipula unca, assembly GCA_951394425.1. Taxonomy (NCBI): domain Eukaryota; kingdom Metazoa; phylum Arthropoda; class Insecta; order Diptera; family Tipulidae; genus Tipula; species Tipula unca. Next base: position 60,597,908 of record OX596380.1, read on the forward strand.
TAACAGGACATGGTAGAATGGCTTCCTATATGCACCGACTGAATCTAGCGGACTCAAGCACCTGTGAATGTGGACAGGGCGAGGATACAATAGAACACATCCTCTATGACTGTGATCTAGCTCAAGAAGCTAGAGAACAACTAATAATAGACACAAGAGTTGAGTGGCCAGCAAGTAAACTAACTCTAATGCTGCCAATCAACCTCAACTCTTTCAAGAAGTTCTGTGATACCGTTTTAAGCGGTAGATAGACAGAGAATAGTACACCAGATTTGTATCTCAAGTAAATTAATGTTAAATGCTAGTTATAAGTAGACGAGTATGCGCCTCCTCGATGGCAGGGACGGTAACATCGCAAACCTGGCTAAGCATACCGATTTAGTAGTTTTATAATAAAAATTGTAAGTCCGCGTTGGAGTTGTTAAAGGCACGACCTCCTGGGAACAGCTTCTTCGATCAAAGCGACATAATGAATGAAATGAAATGAAATGAAATATAGACGAGTGAATTTTGTACTAAAAGTGTTCTTACTTTAAATGACGTAATTTAGGACAAATTAAGGAAAAACGTTATCCGCACTCATACATCACGACTGACACACCGAAATAGTAGCAGTTACGGTAAAGCAATACAGCAAACAGTACCAGTCAAAATTACAACAACATGGATTGGTCAGGGAATTGCTAAGAAGGTCCCGGTTTCGGCACCTCAACAAAAAGATTCGTTCGAGTTAGCTATTTAATTAGAGGAATACAGAATAGGTTAAGTCTCGATTCAAGATTTAAAAACTTCTTATGAGTATCCTGAATAGGAAAAATTCAAGAATAAAGCCAATGGCATTGTACAAAAAAAAAACAATAAAAGTTATTTAATTCTTTATGAGGGCAACTGTTCTAAAATTGCCAATGTTAATTTAGGTGCCTTATCACAAATTTGCCCCCAATTCATATAAGTTAATTCCATTAATTTCATATTGCGCATCCAAATTATAAATCTATTTCTACAAGGAAAACAGTAATATGATATCGATGTACTCGTAAAAAGTATACATAAAAAATTATGTAATTTAATGTAAATCAACAATAAACTTACAACAAACACAAAAAGCGTTGCATTAATAAAATTTTGAACTTTACAAAAAAAAAAAAAATTTTGTTAAAATTTATTACCTCACGACTGCAAAAAATATTAATTGCAATAAATCAGTTTTAGGAGTGTTTTCAGTTTTTTGTTAAATTATTTTGGTGTATGTACATACATATACATAATTATAATTATAATTTTTAATTTTAAACTTACATGAGTTAAAAACAAAAAGGAAAACGAATTCAACAATTAACGTATTAAGATAATTTAAGATATACTTTCGAAGAAATAACAAGACAAAATACAAGAATATATTTTGATATGTATAATCCCGGCGTGGTGTAAAGTCACTTTCGAAATCATTGAAGGTGAATTAAATTGAATTTTTTGTGCTGATAAGTAGGTCCTTTATATATGTAAAAAAAAAACTCTCACAAAATCACCACATCTTAATACGATTAGATAATACTTTCTATTTATCTGTACGAGTACATAATATATACGTATATATATAACATATATAAAGTGAAATCATCAACAATCAACGATCAAAAGATCATATTACAAATATAATGTGCTGTGATTTAATCTTAAGTGATCTGTCTTCTCTATATAATACATAACAAAAAAAAATTCTTATCACGTTCCACAATTTTTTTTATTTATTGTTGAGTGCAATTTCTGCATTTTTGTTTTTTGTAAACAAAATAATGAATCTCTTAACTTGTCTCAATGTACAAGAATACAATAAAAAATATTACAGCATCTAATGTCTTAATATTTAAGATATGCAGTATATTGTCTCGCAACTGATTACAATACAGCGATGGTGATATGTAGTTTTGCGGTTGATGTGCTATGTTCTCACCAATAATATTTTGAAGCATCTAACGTCTAACATACTCGTATATATATGTATGTATATTTGTAACATCTAAATATTTTAGTTTTGTGGGATTCAATTACAAAACAGAAATTTCGTTTTCATTTATATACATAAAGGGTGTCCCAAAATTAACGCAAGATTTGAATTTGCCGCCATTTGTGCAATAAAGTGTTGGCAACCGCAAAAAAAAAAATTTGACAGCCGAGAGGTTACGGTTAGTAAACATGTGGCGTTACACGATAGAACAACTTATTTTCATTATTGAAGAATATCTTAAAAATATTGAAATTTTGGCAGCCGCAGTTCGAAAATTTCATACAAAATATGGTCGGAATAGTGTTTTAACTTCATCAACTGTTGAGAGATTAATTGAAAAATTGGGGTACGGAGAACCCACATGTGATTATTGAAAAACAAATGCACTTTGTTTTGTGTGGATTTTGGGCTGGAGGCATCATTGGACCATACTTTTTTGAAAATGAGGCTGATCAAGCAGTAACTGTTACTGGTGCTCGATATCGCGACCATTTGATTTCTTTTTATGGGGTTATTTGAAGTCAAAGGTCTATGTCAACAAGCCCACAACCACCAGTGCATTACAGGAAGAAATTAAACGCTGCATCAACGAAAATCAGCCACATGTATGCAAAAATTTCGATAAAAGAGTGCGTATGTGCCAGCAAAGCTGTGGAGGCCATTTGCCCGATGTGATGTTCCATAAATAACCCTATATCTTATGTATTTTATGATTCAATAAAACATCACAATCTGTCATCTGAAGACTAAAAACTGTGTTTTCTATTTAATTCAAATCTTGCGTTAATTTTGGGACACCCTTTATGTACAGATTTTGTCTAATGTATATGCGTGACTGATGAAGTGATGATTATTCGAGACGATTTATGTTTGTCTGCGCGCGGATTTATGGGTTGAATTACATGTTTATAATAGTATTATGCAGCTTCTTTAACCTCAAGACAAAAACGTGTAGGTTTTATAATTATAAACAGTTTAAATTTTATATTGTGGGCACGGTCGACTTTTTATTTTCACAATATTCTTGACAGTGCAAAATAGTTAGGCTATAAGGTAGACAATTTTAATTGAATGGGTACAATGTTTGTTTTTGTTCCTCTTTTGTTATACAAATGAGAAATCTGTCTATATGGTTATAGTTAAAAGGCCGTTAATCTTTTGAAATGCATCCTATAACGATCGTTAAGGACGGGAAAGCGCGCTAAATTCTTTGCGACAAAACAATTTGTGTATTTCAGCTGCATCAATTTGTACCACAATCTATGCGGTAATTGTATACCTCTTCAGAACCTTTTAAAACTCATTAAACTAGGTTTATTAAGGTATACAGTAAGCATTCTATACAAGAAATTCCCACCTAACAAACATTATTTACTTTTGAAACTTTTACTCCTCCAAAATTCATTTAGTTTTTTTTAACACTGCTGCTGGAGCCAAGGTCATGAAGGAAAGAGTCCCCATTATATAACGATAATGTCCCCTGCAATGGCACAGTAAACACTTCAAGGTTATCTTTTTTCCCGCCTTAAGACCAAAATAAAAACTTTTGTAAAACTTTTACAACGTAAAATTTCTTAAACAGTATTGACATCATCTTCTAGCAAACCTCTTGGCCCTAAGTGGCAATGGAATTAACGATACGCTTTCTGCACTTAAAAACATCATTATAAAAGACGCGTTGTCAAAAGTTCATTTGAGTTCAAGTGAATAATTCCTCCTGGTGAGAATCGATAATTTAACAGTAATCGAAAATAAGAAGAGGAGAACAAAATAATGGGCTGGGAAATTGGTGGCATCGAGAGAAATGTGACTTTTGAAATAGAAGAAAATAATTATATATCTAAAGTGGAAAGGATCGATAACGAGGAAGCTCCAATGGAAGATGAAAGCACAAACTGTAACATCAATATAATGACATTGATTCTTTCAATCACGTGGTAGAATCACACAGAATGTAATTTTCATTTTCTGGAGAAATACGCCTTAGGAACCAAGGAAGTTTATTTTTTTTTTTGTTTAGTTGAATTTTTAAGTAAATCTCTTACAACTTTGAATGGACTTTTAAATTTGGAAGGCTTCAAAATACTCACCATCCGGGCCATGATGACTGCCCGCTTCTAAATTTAAGTCCATTAGCAAATTGTCCTTCCCTGTCCTTTTTTATAGATACAAAAATTACACGAAACGTTTTTTTAATCGCATGAATATCCAGCAACCTTATCGTCACTTACACTTACATCTTATAAACATGCATTGTTTTAAATTGCTTTAATCGGAATTAACATATTAAGGTGACAATTTACACTTATGGTGACAATTTATTCGGTTAAACCGTCTGGATATCGTGTAAGCCATATGGAGGCTACCACTAGGTCTTCGTATATTGTAGTGAGTGTATCTTATTTTAGGTCCCAAGTGTCCTTTGCTGTACCCTTTTTAGTACTGAGACAATTTCTTGCTATTTTCTGCTATTCTTTTGACAAGTGAATGTGACACTGAGCCATTCCTCAAAATCAACCTCTTCACGGTCTTTAGCATCACTGTATTAGGTCAATATTTATTTAAATTGGATTAAGGTAATTTTAACGGAGCATGGTTAACTATCTATTGCGCGCTGAACTTTCTTCTGAATACTTTGTGTTGAATTTTCAGGAAAGAGCAAGATGATTTTAAAGTGTGCTTTGCTGGTTAGTTATCTATTAAAGAAATAGTGGTTCGATACTTTGACAATTTTATTATGCTGGGCTACCACAGATTATTGAGAGCTCCAAACACGTCCAGGAAGACTCCAAAACTGTACTTTGCTTCAACTAACTATGCTGATACTTAAAGCTTTTCCGGTTTTCATTGCTGACGTATAGCTTCTTTGAAATCGAATGATTCAGTATTATCGTGGCCAGTAAATAAATGTTCCAAGCTATACGCTGGTTTGTTCCAATTGTTTTTTAATGCTTTTAAAGTATATTACGAGTCTATTTCTTTGGTATAATTTCATCGACAGGTAGTGACAAGTGAGCGTATTATTTTCTGGTTAACGTTCCAAGTTTTCAGACTCTTAAGCAAGAAATAATTTTGGGCCTTTTTTTAATATAACCTAATTTGGCATTAGGAGCTTTAAGATTAGTAACAGGATTAATTTGACTAGCGTGTTTATGCTCAATAGCCTATTATATTGTAAGGGTATAGCCTATACTTTTTAGATTTATAAAATCGATTAGAACTTATTTTCTGTTAATGATGCTGTTTTGTCTTTCGACAATTAAGAATAGAACGCCACTTCAGCAATAATTGAAACAGTGATGTACTTATTACGTTCCTTACCACAATTGAACCAGAAGAGCAGCTAGTTTGAATCAACCCAATTTTGTACGTGAAAGCTTCAGCTAAGGAATTAGCAACCTCATTTCTCTTAACGTCATATCATTGTGAGGCGGATATCTGCCTCATATCTGACATCAATCCAACTCGGACATAATTCGCATTCTTATCGGATTATTTAGTGTATTAAGGATATAGTCTTACGCAAGAATAATATTTGTATAAATTAAATCAATGGAAATTTTGAAGCCCCAATCGTATTCTAAGTGAGTGCAGAATTAACTCTGCTTGTTAAACAAGATAGTGTTTACCAATACTTTTAGGAAACTTAGAGAATGCCACAAGCTTCACGAATTAATTTCTGAATTTTTTGAATTTGTTATGTCAACAAGCTGTACCAGTTAGTACCAGGACTGAAGGACTGCAATTCGGGCAATCACAAATCTACTACTTTAATCAATAGCATCTCTTTCATAATCTATAAACACGTGACATCTCGTATAACAAGATTTGCTTCAGTTAGTGTCAAGTTTCATATACATAAATCAAAACTTGATGGATATATTGTCCTCGATTTTGATCTCACCATTATTTTGATCGAGTTCTAAATGTCTAACAGATATTTGATATCTGTCTAATTTAGCCATCATTTGGCCCTATATAGGTACCTATTCTAGTGCCTTTTTCCTTTGAAGCCGTCGTACAGGGTTTAGATTTTCCAACATATGATGTATCTCAGCATTTTGGTGCTATACTATGAAGGCTGCCTTTCCTTATGTATACCATGGAGCATTTTGTATACCACATAGGTTTTTATTTTACATTTGCCTTGCTGAATACCGTAGTTGATAGATCTTTGTTAGAAGATATAGAATTGGTCCCTAAACGTATATTTTCTGGTACACATACTCTTCTTCATATTTAACCCGAAAGCGTCGAGCAGCATTATAAGATTTTAAGATCTGATAAAACTGCTTCGGTTGACCTTGGTGTAGTTTACATTCCAGTCCTTGATGATATACCTTGCTAAATACTTGAGGTACATCCAAGAAGGTACTAAGAGCATATCTCTTTATTTTGAAGTGAATCTTCAATTCTGATTATAATTCTGTGCGCTTGCTCTATATAGTGGAGAGATTTTCTCTAAGGCCAAATTGGTGCGAGGAGAAATAATATTTCTTTATACGATTTGTTCTTAAACCTTTCTTATTTAATTATGAGATTTCCTGGAGTTTTTTTTCGTACTTTAGTTATCATTTATTTGAAATTTTAACCTTTGCATTATTACAGGTTGTGTATTATGTTCATCCGCTTTAATTACTGGTGTTTGGCGTTTCTAACCCAGGTACCATCATTTTTGATAGGAGGTACTTGAATTTTAGGTCGTTGTAATCTTTCTAGGCCGTGTGAAAATTAGTTAAAAAATTTGTTAAAAAGTTCAAACAAATCAATTAACTAATTATCTAAGTAGCTTTACAGGCAAAAAAGACACAGATTGTTCTTTTTGGAATGTAACGAGTAGCAATTTTCTGTCATGATCCAAATTTTGTTTTGTTCTGTCAAAATGTTAATTTTTAACAATTCACCACAACCTTGTAGCTTTTCAAAAAGAATAAATGTCTTTTTGGCCAGTAAGGCTATTTAGGTAATTGTTAATTGATTTGCTCTAAAGTTTTGACCGATTCTCTACCAGATTTTTGATGCGTTCTATTCGTTAATTTTTGCAGTTCCTTCGCTAATTTACATCCTCTGTTATTTGCTTATTTGTTAACCTTTACAGTTTATACATTTTGGAGGGATATTTTCACTTATAGATTATTCTTTCGCAGTATGTTTCCCCGCACATTACACCACTATGTCCTCTTTTGAGTAGGTTGGGTGAATGACTCTAGTCATAACATTAATTTTCATGTGTATACCATTTGATATCTTTTGTATTTAGTTTCGAAGAAAAATCTGTATAGATTTCAATAACATTTATTGGCGGAGGTGCTATCTCTTTAGGTTTGCCTGTTTTGATGTAAAACGCCTTATATGCGTGATTCAGTATGAAGGTCACTTCATAGTTTGCGATGTCAGAGTTTTGCGTTACCTGTGTTTGTTCGTAACGCTCCACCCCTACGTTGGCTAGAAAGAACAGTGAACAATACATTGTTTGAAAGTTGAAGAGATTTTACACTCTCACCAACTAAAACAATTAATATCTTGTGAACTACTCAACATACGATAAAATACAAATACTTCTTAAAAGCTAATAGAATGCCGAACAAGATGCCTGGTTAAAATGTTGCGCTCATGTTCTCAATACTACTCACGTATTTCTACAAAATAATTAAACGATACATTATTTGAAAAGTAAGGAATATGCTTACAAGTTGGAAAACTCTCATCTAAAGCTAATGTTAGCTTATTCTTAAATTTGCTGTTCAGTAGCTTGACCACTCTGTCTTTTTTTCTGTTGTTGTCTCTTTTGTTGATTGCATGTGCAATTAACTGTGTAGTTAATTTTGATTGCGAGGATTTTAATTTTATACCACCATCTCCATCTCCCAGTTAGCCGGCTTTTAAAGCAGACCGATTCTTTACACAATAAGTGACCGTAATGTCTTGTACTAGACTGAGATGGTTCTGGAACTTGCCGTCATGTTAATCTTAGAAATCGATTTGATCTCTTGTTTAAATGCTTTAGTCAAGTTTCGCACTATGACGCCATTATCACTCTCTGAAAAACTATCCGAGGATAGTATATAGTCCAGCATCGTTGTATCGTGTGTATTATAAAAAAAAATCAGTAACAGGAACAATAACGTGACAAACTTAGGGAGAAGCTTTTAAATATCTCGGAAAATAGTCCTCTACGATAAAAATGACCATTATCAAAATTAAAACATTCCGGGAGGGAAATACATTAGTGTTCAAATTACGAGGTGGGCAACATGGAAACTAAAATAAGAACCCCTATTTTTTGTTGCTCAGATTCTACGGCTCTCTTCTACGTAGGATTTCCTTGAACTTTTTTTTCAATTCATGATAGATGGCGCTGTAATAGACGATATTAAATGTTTTTTGTTTTAAAAATATCGATTCAGTTCAAAGATTATTTCGAAAACAATAAGGCCTGTTTGCGGAAGGCATCACAATTCAAAATGGAGTATTTAACTGTACAAGGAGAAATTGAAATGGTCCTGGTTTATGGAGAATCTGGCCGTAGTCTTGATAATGCGGTCAATCTCTACGCTTCGCGTTTTCCAGATAGGATTCGGTCACGTGCTTCATTTTACCGGACTATAAAACAAATCACTGCTGATGGAAGTGTTCGACCGAAGAAAAGGATGAAACTGCTATATTGGCTGCAGTAGGCTATAATCCTCATATACTACTCTGCCAAAAAATACCGGGAATTTGTTTATAAATCAAAAAATCTTTATTTATTCTTCTAAATTCATTACATCCCCTCAAAGTAGTCCGCCCCCCCCCCCCCCCCCCCAAAGGCCGCATAACACCCAAATAGTATTCCTTGTTGACAGTTTGGCCGGTTGGCAGGAATTTATAATGCACCACACCACGATAATCGAAGAAAACTGTCAGCATAACCTTGATTTTTGAGCGACTTTGGCGTGATCTTTTCGGTCTTGGCTCACCTTTGACACGGTATTCACGCGATTGTGTGGCTGTTTCCGGGTCGTAAGCGTAGATCCAAGTCTCATCTCCAGTTATGATGCGTTTCATTTTGGCTTGATAGTCGGAAAGCATTGTTTCACAAACTTCAACGGGGCGATGTTTTTCCATGAAATTGAGCGTTTTTGGAAAAGTGAAATGGTCACTCAAAATCGTTTTCAGTGATCAGGTCAGTAAGGTCTCGGACTGTCAATCGACGATTTTGGAGCATCAATTCTTTGATTTTGTTGACGTGCAGCTCATCAGTTGATGTTGATGGTCGTCATGGCCGTGCCTCGTCTTCAACGCTTTATCGACCCTCTTTGAACATTTTGTACCACTCATAAACTCTTGTTTTCGATTGAGCTTGCTCACCAAATGCCTTCGGCAACATTTTCAAATTGTCGGTACAAGAAATTTCATTCCGCACACAAAATTTAATGGAACTGCGTTGTTGAATAGTTTCAGACATTATAGAAAACGAAAAATTCACTTTTAGTTGTTTACAAAAGGTCGCGTATCTCAAACACTAATGAATATTTTGTCATATAATTTGACACAGATGACAGTGACAGTACTACCAACTTAAAAATAAAAACATTTGTCCCTATCGGAATCCCAAAAAAAATTAAATTCAAATTTCCCGGTATTTTTAGCCCAGAGTAGTAAGTACACGAGAAATAGCTAGCGAATTCGGATTATCCCATACCAGTGTTTGGAAAACTTTGAACCGACATAAGTATCATCCGTATCATGTGGCTTACACCAAGATGGTGTTTATTTCCAAAATCGGGTAAGGTTTTGTCAGTGGGCACGTGAACAAATACAGCAAAATTTGAAAGTTTCGAGATATTTGAAAGTTTCAGCTTAAAAAAAAACACCCGGTATATGCAGCTTCGATAGTGAAATCCGCCACGAATAAAATTACATATTTTCACTTAACACCAATGAATGGAAAATTAATTAATATTTTTAGAAAACTAAAGCGGTATTCAAAGATTAAAAACTCACTAAAAATTCTAATGATTGCATTCCAAAAAAAACAAAACAGCATCTGTTAAATGTAATCCATTCAAAATGTATTTAAGAGATAATGTTAACATATTTTTTTGAAAAATAACTCCTTAGGGGAATTACACATAACCCAGGACAATTTTAAAATTAACTACCGAAAACCATAAACTGGGCGCATACCAGTAAACCATTTATCATTCAATAATCCCCTTACTAATTACGTATAATATATATTATGCTAACCTCGATTACATTGACATTTTAATGTTTATCACTTATCGTAATACTTCCTCGTAAATGTATAGTATCGATAGATATTCTTATCAAAAACCGATAACAATAATTTATTTAAACAAACCGGAAATATGTTTACTATTTACTTTAAAACTAAAAATCTTAATATTTTCATTCCCACCTTCTAAATTGTCTAATAAAAAATATGATTAAATTGAGATTTTTATATTTTTAAACAGATAGGCATTTTTTTTTGTCATTATAAATGTTTATATTGAAATTGTAAGCGAATGGAATTTGGTTTACTCAGCTAGACGAGTGCATATATACCGGGTGTTTCTTTTAAACTGAGACGATCAAATATCTCGAAAAATAGCCACTCTACGGAACAAATGTCCATAATCAAAATTTAATCATACCGCGGGGGAAATACATTAGTGCAAAAAAAATAGTCCCCCATCCCCGCTTTGTAGGTGGGGCGGGGGTAACTTTTAAACTAAGATATAGATAACTAAGCCATATTTTTTATTGCAGATACGGATTTTACGACTAAAAGTACGTATGATTTGAATGAAATATTTTATTCGATTCATGATAGATGGCGTTGTAATCCACGAAATTCAATGTTTTCAATTTTTCCTTCTTAGAACACACGCATTCGATTCTGCAATACGTTTGAAATAAAAATTGGAAATACTCGAAATTCGTCATCACAACAATTTAGTCAGTTTTGTAAATCATATTTAACGTTTGTGTTATTTCTTATCTTCATGTTTTTCGTAATTGCAAAATAAAATAAACGACAAAATACTTTAGAATGGAGCGTTTAACTGTGCCAGAGAAAATTGAAATGGTTCTGGTTTATGGAGAAGCTGGCAATCTTGAAAATGCTGTTGCTATTTACGCTCAACGTTTTCGGGATAGGATTCGTTCACGTGCTTTATTTGGCCGTACTATCAAACAATTTATTACTGATGGAAATGTTCAACCGAAAAAGAGGACCCGTAGAGCAACAGTCACTGGAGAAAATAATGAAATTGCTGTATTGGCAGCAGTGGCTCATAATCATCATATTAGTACACGAGAAATAGTTCGCGATTCCAGATTGCCCCTCATCACCAGTGTTTGGAGAATTTTAAAACGGCACAAGTATCATCCATATCATGTGTCTTTACACCAAGATCTTCATGGGGTTGATTTCCAAAGTCGGATAACATTTTGTCAATGGGCACGTGAACAAATACAACAAAACTTCAATTTTTTTCGTTGCGTAATGTTCTCCGACGAATCGTCTTTTACAAACCATGGAACGGTTAATCGGCACAACATGCATTATTGGAGTGTTACAAATCCGCACTGGCTTCGTCAAGTTGAACATCAGCGTCCTTGGACTGTCAACGTGTGGTGTGGAATAATTGGCAACAAACTCATAGGCCCCCACATTATTGAAGGCAACTTGAATGGTCAAATGTACAGAAATATTTTGAAAATTTGAGCTTAGAAGTGAGACGGAACATGTGGTTTCAACATGATGGTTGTCCTGCACATTATTCGTTGATGGCACGTGAAATACTTGATCGTGATTTCAATAGTCGCTGGATCGGTAGAGCTGGTTCCAGATCACCAGATCTTACTGCGCCAGATTTTTTTTTGTGGGGCTACCTCAAAAACAAAGTTTACACACAAAAACCAACAACACGTGAGAACATGATTGAGCGAATCAGAAATGGGTGTGCTGAAATTCAACCAGACACTTCTCAGTTGTGTACAATCATTTGAAATGCGGATTAATAAGTGCATTGAAGTTGCAGGCCATCATTTTGAACACTTATTTTAGATTTACAAAACTGAATAAATTGTTTTGATGACGAATTTCGAGTATTTCCAATGAAAACGTGATGTTTTTTATTTCAAACGTATTGCAGAATCGAATGCGTGTGTTCTAAGAAGGAGAAATTGAAAAAATTGAATTTCGTCGATTACAACGCCATCTAACAAAATATTTCATTCAAATCATACGTACTTTTAGTCGTAGAATCCGTATCTGCAATAAAAAATATGGCTTCCTATCTTAGTTTAAAAGTTACCCCCGCCCCACCTACAAAGCGGGGGTGGGGGACTATTTATTTTGCACTAATGTATTTCCCCCGCGGTATGATTAAATTTTGATTATGGACATTTTTTCCGTAGAGTGGCTATTTTTCGAGATATTTGATCGTCTCAGTTTAAAAGAAACACCCGGTATATAGCATAGCAAGTGTATTAAAAAGTCTTAACGTCGTCTAAAATGCTACAGCTTCAACCTTCGTCTACGATATTAAAATACTAAATTGTTTGCGTTATTAATTGAAAACCACAATAATAATCGATTTTCGATTGCCCAAACAACATAATTTTTATAATTTGTATGTAGTAAAAAAAAAAAAAAATTAAATGTCAAATGCGGTGGTTGGTCGGCTTAACAGTTGGTATAATTATGTTATTTATAATCTTGCTCCATATTTCCAATGGTTTCATATTCATTTCCAATGGATTTAAATCATATAATTACAGTCAAACCTGTCTAATCGGACCACCAAAGGATTTGCTTTTTCTATTTGTATATACATACATACATATGTAAATGTATAAGAGTAAATAAGAAATAAATGCTTTTTAGTTAGAAAACATATTAGGTACATACATATTATGTACACGTAATTTACGTTATATATGTATTTCAGATAAAAACTTCAATCCATTATAAATAAATTGTAACAAAAATAGTAAATAGAAGCTTAATTTGTAAAGCTATAATTTCTTCTTAATTATTCAGTTAGTTGCTTTTGAAAAATATGCGGTAATTTAAGTTTGTTCTGTTTTCAAAGAAATTTCTCTTTCGATTAGCTTCTGCTCGAAGTTTTCGAGATAAAAGAACATATCGTCAAGCACTTGCTCACTGGCATAATTTTTCAATTCTTTTAAATTTGATTGAGCTTTAGTGAATGTAATGGTTAAGGCGAATTCTGATGTAACTCCTCTTCATCAGACGATGAACTATTACTAATTTTATTATTCTGTTTATCTCGATGGTGTATTGAGGCGACAAACCGTTCTTCCCATTCTTCCGATAATTCCTCAGATGTTTGAATATTTTCTTCAACACCAGCGAACCCGTTATCTGATTCAAATTGCATTGGCCCCGGAATAATTTCCACATCAGACTGTTCTTTAAACCCTGCACGTCTGAAACAGTTTGCAATTGTTTCTGGTGTTATATTTTTCCACACCGTTGACAACCATGCGCATGCATCTAATATTGTTATTTGTTTCGATAATTCCTCTACGCCATTAGAATCATCTATTGCTTAGTAGGCGGTTCATTAAAGTTTTCGATAATTTGCTTTTAAGCTTCGAATTATCCCCTGATCTAAAGGCTGTAAGGCCGATGTGGTGTTTCGTGGGAAAAACTGTAGTTTCGCATTGCTGTAAATTTTGTCTGGATGGCATGCTGCGTTGCCCAGAAAGAGAATTACTTTGCGGTTCTGTTGCACCATTCTCTTGTTAAATTTACCGATCCATTCTTCAAACAGCACCGATGTCATCCACGCCTTTTTGTTGAATCTCCAATAGATCTTGGTTTTCTCGCTTTACCTATGATTAAGGGATTTTCCTTTTCTCCTAACATATTGCACAGTAAGGCTATTGTTAGTCGCACCTTACACATTTTTCCACGTTTACATTTTTAATTTTTTAATTGTTAGGTACGAAAAAATTAACTGGTTTCGTTCAAATTAAAATTTTTTTTTTGCTCGTATGCATCCACGGAGGCTCCTTCTCCTCTAAGGGAAATGAAATGCAGGTAATGGCCCTCTTTAAAGCTTTGAAGCCATCCATTTGATGCGGTGAAATGAACCAAATTTAATTGTTCGCCTAACTTTAGAGCCTTCCCTTGCAACAAAGATCCAGACAAAGGCAAATTTTTACTACGTGCCAAAAGTAATCCAAAATTATCAGCGTTTCTAGAATTTTGGATTTGTTGGTTAAAATTCTTTGTACTTGCGTTTTACTTTTTGTTATTTTTTGTTATTAGCAAGAAAAGGAAAAAACATGGTACAATATGTAATAAACAAGTCTAAAAACTCAAATTTTATTTTCCTTAACGGTCCAATTCGAAGGTATAAAAAATAAAAATTAACGTAAATAAGCGGTTTATACGTCTGATAGGTGGTCCGATTACACAGAACGATTTATATGGGAATAGTTTTGTAAAACATAATTGGAATTGGTCCGATTAGAAAGAGATCCTATTAACAGGTTTAACTGTATATTAGTCGACCAACAACAACAACAAACATAATAAATTTCAAATCCAAAAGTAAACACACAAATGTATAAATGTCGTACAACTTATAGTACAACTGTACAACAACAAAATGTAACAAACGTTTCAAATTACTTACATACATTTAAGTAACGTATATTGAGGTTTTGTTTTAATTTTGTTCCAATATTTTGATGAAATTTAATTCTTTTCAAATAAGACAAAATAAAACGTGCGTCAAAACCAATTAGTACACAGTCAATATGAAATTCTATCTAGCTTGATGATGTTTATATCTGGTGACTAGTGAGGAAAAATGTTTTTTTGCGGTCATTTGGGAATTTCGATCACTTCATATATATGTATGTACATATGCGTGACGCGACTATTATTATATTTAACAGTTGATTTAAAAATAAAAATAAAATGCTTGCATTTTCAAGTTAATTTGAACTTATATAATTATTTTGAATATAATCGTTAGACCCTTATTTCAGCAGGTAGATGAGTAATAGCTAAAATATTTTCTCATGCCGGCGATCTAGATTATATTATTATACCTATAGCTATATCGTATAGAATTTGTGGTTGATTTGATTTATTTACAATTTGAAATATTT
The DNA here is from genome assembly GCA_951394425.1 of Tipula unca. Lineage (NCBI taxonomy): Eukaryota > Metazoa > Arthropoda > Insecta > Diptera > Tipulidae > Tipula > Tipula unca. The sequence continues at coordinate 60,613,062 of OX596380.1, forward strand.
CCGGAGCTATAATTGAGGTTTTATTTGTATATGTAGATGAATTAGGTCGTTGTATTTACTTTAGGGTCTTCGATTTAATGTTTGTTTTTGTTAATCTGTACGATACGATGATTCATGGTACATTGGTGTGGTGTTTATATAAGATAATTTAAAAATTAGTCGGTTTGAAGACTAAACCAATGCACGCGGCATTATGATTTGTGTGTCTACCGCAAAATAAGTATCACAAAGTTACTTCGTAAATCTTCACTAACATTTACTTAAAAAAACTGATAATAGATGTCACTAATCACAATTATTTGCAATGTGACATGCTTATAGTTCAAACATTGCCGCTGTTTTCGTGGCACCACTGTCGTGATTGGGTATTGTCTGAAATCGATTTGTTGCAAAGTGATGTAAATCCTCTGTGTCATATTTGTAAAGATTTTTGATCACATCGGGAACACAGCGAAACGCATGGTACGTTTCGACTGTGAAGGTATGATAAATGAAGATCAAGCGGCAACGTTGAAGAAGCTAATTACCAGTCTGACTGCGTGAACTCTGTCTGGGAGGTACTGAAAACTTCGGTTGTCAGTGCTGCTCAACAGACTTTAGGGATAGTAAAAGTCAGACCCAAGAATGATTGGTTTGATGACGAGTGTCGTCTTGCAGTTGGGCAGCAAAATATACCCCATAGTGAAGTGCAACAACATATCAAAATCGCGAGGAAAAACAAGGCTGCTTTTGCAAGAAGGGCAGTTAAGCGGATTTGTAGACGGAAGAAGCGAAAATGGTGCGGAGATTTGCACTGAGGAGCCATCCTATGACGAATTCACTAAAGCCATACAGAGATTGAAACGAAACCGATTACCTGCAGTGGGCTGCATTAATTCGGAGCTCTTGATATTCGGAGGGGATACTTTATACCTGACGAATGGAAAGTGGCCGCGATATGCCCCATCTTCAAGAAGGAAGACCGCTTGAAGTGTGAGAATTATCGCGGTATAGCTCTCCTTTGCACAAGCATACAAGTTACTGTCCTACATTGTATTGGATAGAATTACTCCTCTAGCGGAAGGCTTGGTTGGTGACTATCAAGGAGGATTTCGTCCGAATCGATCAGTCACTGATCAGGTCTTTTCGCTGTGAGTGATTCTATCTAAATATTGTGAGACATCCATTTCCGTTAATCATGTGTTCCTGGATTTCCAACAGGCCTATGACTCGATCAATCGAGAGAGTTTGTGGTCTGGCTTGGAATACCTAGGAATGCCAACAAAATTGATACGACTTTGTAGGATGGCAGTGACACAGTCTCAATGCTGTGTTAAAGTTGAGAACGTTGGAGTACATCTTTCGTAAAACTGAAACACCTCAGTGCGCTGACATCTTATATCGCCAGTCCAATCAGGTGCTTGCATATGCAGATGACATATGCGTCATTGGACTGAATAGCAACGGAGTGAAAGAAATACTTGATCCGCTTGTAGAGTTTTCAGCTCCAGTTGGACTTCAGATCAATGAGTCCAAAACGAAATACCTGATCTCTGGTTTTAGGGACAATGGCACACCATATTTTAGTAGTGGCCACTACATGTTTGAGCGAGTGAGTAGGTTCAAATATTTGGGTTCTCTTATCACTCACGATAACAGTGTGGGTGAGGATATTAATGTGCGGCTGGCAGCTGGCAGCCGTGCTTTGTATCCTCTAAGGCCACTGCGCTAAAATTTAAACACTTATCAGGTGCCGTGAAGCTGAAGCTTTACAAAGCGTTGATCAGGCCCGTGGTTATGTTTGGATGTGAAACTTGGGCACTGACGGATGAGTACGACTGATGGCTCCTTACATTTGAGAGAAGAGTCATGAGTGTGATTTACGGCCCAAAACGCGAAATAGATAGCACATACCGAGCTCTGTACAATATCGAGATCAGAGATCTGATGAAGATCCTCGATATTGTACATGAAGTAAGATCTCAGCGAGTACGCTGGCTCGGTCACGTTCTGCGTGCTGATCCGGAACGAATTGTGCAGCGATCTCAGAAAGGAAAGCCACCATATGGTAGGCGCAGAGGTCGTTGCAGTCGACGAAGGCTCCACGGTGTAGAGAATGACTTGGCTTCTTCAGGTTGTGTAGGACAGTATGAAGACCGTTGGAGCCAGATTGTTGACGCAGTAAGGGGCCAGTAATGGCCTTTAAATACTGCTTATTATTATTTTTTGATCACATCTCTGTTAATTTAATTTATTAAACGTGTCGTCCTGTTGTTTGTATTAATAGGGGTTTGTGGAAACAATAATTGTTCCATCGTTATTTATATTTTTAATTTCTACGGTGATATGTTCCGGTTCTGAAACATTACAATTTCTATATTCCGATTACAATATCGTTCGTGCCATCTGCGCTTACATTGTAACTTTTCGTTATGCCAAAGTTACGTAGTAGAATATTTTGGGATGGTATTGATCCAGCCGTGATAATTTTAAATGCACCTATTGAAATTGGTATCTCGGTGTTATTTTACTCTTGACAAACTAAACTCAGCCGACTTACCTAAACTGTATCTTTGGTAACCAACTTCTTTAAAATGAGCGCCACAAATTTAAGATCATTTTGATGGTGTCTTTCCAGTTCTTAAACTTATGATCCATTTTTTTGTGTGTTAAATTTTATGGCACGGTCATATTTAAAGTTCGGCGGATTATTTTTAATGTAGTTGTTTTATTTGATTTTTTGTGAGCCGTTTTTTCCGATTTTTCTGCGGGCTGTTTTATACCGTTCCACCGTTATAAAGAGGACCCCATTCTATATTACGCTATGCACATATCGTTGTTTTGGATCAATTTAATTTCTTTTGATTTATGCAATGCTGCTCAGACATTTCAAAGGCTCATGAACGTGGTAGTTAGAGGACTGGATTTCGTGTTTTCAAACACCGATGATATTCTTGTCGCTTCGAAATCAGAAGAAGAGCACAAATGGCATTTGCAACTACTGTTCAAACGGATTGCCAATTTTAATATAAATGTCAAAACTTCAAAATGAGTTTTTGGTGTTAAAGCGCTTAACTTTCTAAGTCACAAAACTACTACTAATATTCAGCTTTTGATAGGGAAATTCACGTCATCTACTTAGAGGTATAGATTCAAAACAAATATACATTTATTAAACAAATATCAGTCAGTTTAACGTGACTCTGGTACCACGCTCCGTCTCGGAAGGACGGAGCCGGTCCCGGATTCTCCCTCATGATGTTTAGGAAGGTGGCGGCTAAAGCCTTCTCCACCTTCCTTCAGTTAAGGGCCGTATCATGTTCCCATCTTCTTGAGCCCTGTCAACGGCTGCCATGATGAGGTGCACTTTAGCACTTCGTTGAAGTACCTGGTGTAAATACTGTGCCAGGATGCATTTGGATGACTAAATTATTTCTACACATTTTATACAAAAACGTAATTTATACAAAATCGCCTAAACTAATCATCAATAATAATTTTGACGCAAAATTTCAGAATCGTGTTGGTTTAGTGGTTAGAGCGATGGACGTTCGTTTCGTAGATCCAAGTTCACGTCTCGGTTCGATCCAAATCTTTTAAATTTAATTACTCTCTTTATTTGACCATAATAGGTTAGGTTAAGTTAGGTAAGGGTGGCCGTTCTAAAGGACTAGCAAAGATACAAAATTGGTATGTAGCTATACCACATTCGAGCTGCCTCCTCTTCACTCGTTAAACCATCCTGAGCTTAGCAAGAAGCATTTAAAGTCCCGGACCTCGATCTTAATAAGATCCGTGAGGTCGTTCATAGAGGAAGTTCCCATAAATTTTGTTTTGCTGTACGCTAGACTAGGACAGGTGCAGAGCAGATGGAGCACACTTTATTCCTCCTCCTCATCACCGCAGCTGCGGCAGAAATCATGGGCAGGGACACCTAGTCTGCTCGCATGTATCCCATTGGGACAATGTCCCGTTATAGCTCCCACGACCATACCAATATGGTGCACACGGACTGGCGTTAGACCATCTGATGTTCGTTTCTTTTATGGCTCCTTCCTGAAGCGGCAGTTTACATGAAGCCATCGGTTTCTTTATTCAGCTCATCTGCCCTTACATTCCTTGCGATATTGAAGTGCCCTGGCACCTACGTCTATTGGATGCTGAACTGATCAGCCATCTCATTTAAAGATGCCACACAGTTCTGGAATACCTTCGACGTCAATGAGTATGATTGTAGCGTTTTAATATAGCAGCCGGGCTGTCCGTAAAAATGCGAATATCCCTCATAGATATGTATTACATTATACTTCAACCAGTCCATGACATCCATTATCGTGATAAGTTCAGCTTGAAAAACACTGCAAAAGATAGGTTAGCCCCTAGTGCCTCACAGAATACCCCGCAACCAGCTCCTCTATCCCTTTTTGAGCCATCCGTGAAGAAGCTTAGCGCCTCATTGTCCATAACCGTTTCGGTCACCCAGTCCTCTCTGGTGGGAAACTCAGTTTGGAATTCCATCTCAACAGATGGCAAAGGAATAGCGTAGTCGGTCGCTCCCGCACTTAGCTTGCGGTTCAAAAGTAGTCCGAGGTATTTCGCTCTATCCGTAAAGATCATGCAAGTACCATTTAATATTGGAGGGTCACACTGAGGAAGTTTCTGCTTCCTGGTAGAGAGGACCAGCTCTGTTTTTTGTGGGTTAGAAACGCAAGGAGCCCAAGTGATTGCCTACGGTCTGTCGTAGCTAAAGGCCCCCTCTATATCCAAGAAAGTTACCATTGAATATTCCTTGTATTCAAATGATTTCTCAATCGGGCCTATAAGGGAGTGGAGGCTGTTTCCACTGATCGTTCCTTACAGTATGCGTGTTGAGATCCCGACAGCTCGCCCGGATTGATTCAGCTTCTAATGTATAAGTCTCTATTTATCTTTCCAGTGATTTTAAAACAAAAGAGGATAAGCTTATAGGCCTAGTCTTTGAGAAAGCAGTGAGAGATTTTTCCCGCGTTAGGTATAAATATTACTTTTAATTCAGTTCATTTGAAGATAACTTCCAGCCAGGGTAGGGTTAAATCAAAAGTTCGCTGGACATCCGCAGGAATAATGCCATCAGGTCCGGCCGACTTGTATAGCTTAAAACTGTTTATTGCCCATAAGAAATTATATTATTATATATATTCCGCCCATAAGATATTTATCATGGGTCTCTCCGGAGCTAGTACCGAGCACTCTGGGAAATGCATTTCTAGTATAATAGTTCCAGGGATTCCGGTAGTTTTAGATAACTCGGGATGGAAGGACTAGAACATAGTACTTTGTGTAGCCTGACCGCCTCCAAGGACTCCTGTATATTGCCACAGTAGAGCTTCCAGGCCCTCGTTTTGGCTGTTCTTAGCTCTTACTTATAAGTTTTTAGGACTTCCTTATAACAGTCCCAAACTGCAGCAGCATTTGTGTTCCTCGCTTTCTTGAACAGTCTCCTGCATTTCATACGAGTATACCTTGGAGTTGACCAGGGTGGCCGAGACTTACCCAAGGGCCTACTGATAGGACACGGATTGGAAATTTTAGATTACACTTTTAATGCAAACATTTAAATTGAAAGAATTTGATTTCGAGAATTAGTTAGTGCTATATAGTAGATAACAATCTAAATGTTAAATTCATTGCGTATATCACTTATTAAATGTACGTTAAACTCACCCATCCATCAAAAAGTTCATTTTAATCATAATTCTTAATTGGTTTTAATAGGTCATTTCCCATTAATCGTCTTCTTTGATAAGATGTTCCAGTATTATGATTTTTTACTCTAGTACATTGAAATTACATAAGATATCCATCAAAAGAGCATAAAAATTAAAAATATGCCTGAAACTGAGTTGAATACTAAAAAAATTAAAATTAAATATAAAACTATGTAGTTTGAACAATAATACATAAAACATAAATAAAATAAAACTTGAGATGTACACACACACACATACACAGATATCCATTTCAAGATTCTATATAGGTATATGAGTGTTACTCGTATACATAATATTTATACGAAAACTCATGATTTCTTGTATTTTGGTTTGGTCGATACTTCTTCATGCTCTTCATATACAGCATAAAACCAAACCACAAGAAACTAAATTAAGAAAAGTAAAAAAAAAAAAAAAAAACAAGAATTGTATTTTTATACTTTACAATAATTATTTCATGAGTCATCATCAATTTACAATCACTTCGAGATACATTTATATTTTATAAGATATAAGATTATCGGTGTCGTTTATATTTTATTTTAAATATGAAGATGGTAGTGAAAAGAAATTATTTCCGTCCTATTGATTCTCACTGACTTTAACATTCAAAATTTTCGTTTCCACCCTCAATCCTTTTGTACACACATCAAGTTCCATTAAGTCCGAGGTTCTTAAAGAAAAAAATATTTGGGATATAAGTTAAGTTGGTATTAAACTTTATATAATATTCGTCGATGATTTTAATCGGTTATTGTTGTGAAAAATGCATTACCGGTTATAATCTTTTAGTTACTACAACAAAGAGATGTGAAATGGCGTATTTAATTGTCTAATATATATAAAAAAAAACCGTTCAAACCAATCTTTTTTGTGTGTAAAACTGTAATAATCCGCAGATTAATACGTACACCACGAACTTGCTGTATATATATATTGAATATATACAGATATAAGCCCTTTTAGATATTGTCCACTCTAAATATAAACGAACCCCAATATAATAATACAGTGGCGTGTTATTAAAGGTTGATTAATTGACTTTATATCATTGTTATGTAAATATTAATTATTTGTTTAGTTTTGATACCGGTGTGAAGCTTCCGACAAAATATGTCAAAAAATATAATTGACGCAAGTATACACCTTTTTTTTACAGTGTAATTCAACAAATAATAATTGAAACGAAATATTTTAGAAGATTAAAGACCAATTTGGCCCCTGTGGGCGGGCGGCACTCACATGTCTCGTAAATCTAAATTGCACGAACATGTTTCCCAAGAATACTACCACAGTTAAAAATCAAGTGTTTATAAAGTCAACAAAAAGAAAAATGGATACCGCCAAAACAATAGCGGACCCCCGCTCAAGTATGGGATCTATACCCGAACACGATGTTAGAATGGTAATTGGGGACTTTAATGCTAGAGCTGGCAGAAATCAGACCGACTTATGTGAAAACATAGGTCCGTACTCCCGTCACCAAACTGCGGCCGATAATTGTGAGAGAATAATGTATACTTTGCAATTGCTCATGATCTTAGAGTAGCAAGCACATTCTTCCCTCACAAAAACATACATCTAGAGACATGGACAGCTCGAGTTGTGCAGGATGTGAGAACTTATCGGTCAGCAACCAAATACGTAGGCAGCGATCATCATTTGGTCGCTGCAAAGCTACGATGGAAGCTTTCGTACAAGTCTGGGAACACAGCGAAACGCATGGTACGTTTCGACTGTGAAGGTCTGATAAATGAAGATCAAAAGAAACTATATCAGGATCTTGTCAGCGACAACATTGTTGAAGCTGGCAAGATGGTAATTGTCTGGATGCGTGAACTCTGTTTGGGAGGTACTGAAAACTTCGGTTGTCAGTGCTGCTCAACAGACTTTAGGTATAGTGAAAGTCAGACCCAAGAATGATTGGTTTGATGACGAGTGTCGTCTTGCAGTTGAGCAACAAAATATAGCCCATAGTGAAGTGCAACAACGTCTCACAATCACGAGGAAAAATAAGGCTGCTCTTGCAAGAAGGGCAGCTAAGCGGATCTGTAGACGAAAGAATCGAAAATGGTGGAAGGCCGAGGTTCTGAAAGTCATTGTCATTGTCATTTGGTGTGCCTGGCCACTGCATACTGCCATAAATGAAATCGTGATTCTTCTCAGTTTGTGTTTGGAATCACACCGGCCATTACAGCCACGGCATCCGCCGAAACCGTATGGTATGCCTTCATTATCCCATGAAGAATTGACCTTTGAGCGCTTAATAGAGTTCTGCGATGGTGACAGATCATCCTGTCGGCCCATCCCGCACAAGCGTATGTCATGGTCGCAACCACTAGCCTTCGTATATCGTTGCGAGTGTGCCTTGTTTTGAGGCCCCACGTCTCTTTAGCAACTCTTCTTAGTGCGTAGACAACTTTTTTGCTATTTTCTGCCACTCTTCTCACGTGAGTAGTGACGCCAAGTCTTTCGTCGAAGCCGATTCCCAACCATTTTACAGAGTTCACCATTTTTATCCTTTCGGTTCCGACATACACCAAGGGTGGTCTCCTTATGTCGAGTGAACCTTTCAATTGGATCATCACTGTTTTGGTGGAAGATAACTCCATCTTATTTATATCACACCATTTAACCATTAGAATTTCCAGTAAAGATCATAACTTTATTATCCACGAATGCTACTTCTTGGATCTCGTTACTGTTGAACACCAAATTCCAGAGTGGCGGACCCAAAATGGAGCCTTGTGGGCAACCTTTGTTTAAACTCTTAGAGAGTGTGTCATGGTTAGATATTACAGTTGCGGTTCTATCAGAGAAGTAACTGTACAACAAGAAGTAAAGAGTCGCTGGGCAACTCATCTGCTTCAACTCCCTCATTAAACTTGGCCACCACAGATTATCAAAAGCACCAGATACGTCTAGGAATACACCAAGGGCGTACTTGTTGCTCGATCCTTTAACTATGTTGACCATCTCAACCATAGCGTCCTCTGAAAAATGTCCATCAGCCTGCCAATAACCAATTTCTCAAGTAATTTACCTAAGACTGGCAGCAACATGATCGATCGATAAGTTTTAGGGTCGGTCGGATCTCGATGGCCGCCCTTCCTTATAATTATGACTTTACCATTTTTCCAAGCTTTAGGAAAAACTCCTTTATTCAGACAAGCATTCATGTGATCGGTAATGCTAGGTCCTATAATAGACCAAGCTCTTTGGACCACCTCGACCTCAACATTGTCAAGGCCGGGTGATTTACCTCTTTTCATTGATATTATGGCGGATGTGGTTTCATCATTGCTGAAAGAACCTCCTCGCCATTGGTTGGGGTGATAAGACTTGCAGCTCGAATCACCCGTTTGTTCAATTTTGGAATTTTAATGCATGTCAAGTCATAGTGTTCTCCACTAACCGTTAATTTGACATCATAATATCGAAAGCTGATGGTATGAGCCATTTAATGCATATGATCGAATCTCTTGGAAATTTCGAAGATCGGCCCAATAAAATAAATTGAACAAAATTTCCACCTGATATCTTATGAATTTGTACAAATTTTGTCGGAAACTTCACACCGGTAGTTTTGATACGAAAATTTTAATCCATATTAATGTAAGTATGGTAAATTGAAAACAATTATAGAATGTAATTGGATATAGGTGGTCGACATACTGTTTTAACTAATATTCTATTCGTTTTATAATAAAATATGAGTTATTCGAAAAATAAAAATACATAAAAATATCTAACTGAAAACAGGAACGCGTTTTACGATGGCTAATCTTTAAACCTATATACAATCTTATCCACAAATCTTAATGATGTCATTTTTCTCCACTATAATATGTTTATAGTTTCTATTTCGATATGATAAATTGATGTAACAACAAATCCAAAACTTGATCATATTTTGTTGCTACTGGTATTTCAAAATATGACTTTATAAAAAATAACAAAACGATGAAAACAGCAGAAAACGTTAAAATAAAAAGAAAATAAAAAATTACGTACAAAGCAGAACAGCAACAACAAAAAAAAACTTTTAAGATAAATTTCTTGTTCTGTATCATATAAATACACTGTGCAATAAATTCTTACCGTCCACTAAGGCTAAACAAAAACAAAAAACATTGACTACTGAAATATACTTTCGACATAATTAATTGAAAGATTATCCAAGGACTCAAGGAACCTAGATAAAAATAAAATAGATGGCACTCAAGAGTTTGATACTCATTTTTCCCGCGTCGTGTCATAATTATACACCGCACGATTACCTTGAATATATGTACATCATTTTGTCGCAATTCTTATTCCATTATACAAATATATTTAACAAGTTCCACTTTAGAATTGAAATAAAGAATGAACCTGCACTAATGTTATTGTTTAGTTAATCACAATCGATTTTTATTTTGCTTGAATTTATAGTTTTGCGATTTGAAACGTTTTGTTTATATTTATATAAAGTAAATAAAATCTTTTATTTTATTGTTACTTAATTCAATGAACTTGATATTCTCTATATTTACATTTTTTTTTTTTTAATCTCTGACGTAACCACATTTTATAATATAAAGACAACACAAACTGTATTCATCATACGTATTAGATTGTGTAGTTTTGGATTATCTTGATTTGTTGCGTTCGAAACTCATTAAATGAAACGTTAAGTGAACTGAATATGATTTGAATATAAATTAAATCTGTAGTAAATATTGTGATAACATTAGTATAAAAGACAGCGACATAATGTTAATATTTGAAACACACTTCACCAAAAATAACTATTTCAAAATGAATGGGTACTCTGTTTATGACACAAAGCACCCAGATGGGAAAGCGCATGGAGGCACAGCTGTACTGATAAAAACCAGATTAAAACACTATGCATTTATGAAATATGAGAAGAAACATATTCAATCAACGAGCATCTGTCTGCAGGAGTGGTCTGGAAACTGTGTCATATCAGCAGTGTACTGTCCTCCAAAACAAGTTATAAAAAAAACTGCAGTTCATGGATTATTTCAACTTTATGAAGCTATAGAACACTCCCTGCATTACTTATCTGCCGGTCACCCAACGTACTGGCCCACAGATAAAAAGAAAGTTCCAGATTTAGTTGACTTTTGTGTAACTAAAGGCATTCCACGCACATATGCTAAGGTCTCCGATTGCTATGATCTGTCTTCTGAACACTCTCACCTGTAATTATAACAGTGAGCAGCGGCATCCTAAGAATAAAAACGCCAAAACGGCTTACAAACAATCAAATTAATTGAGATTAATATAAGAGGTTAGTCGACCAAATTGTGTACTGAATATCCCTCTTATTACACCAGCAGATATTGATTCGGCGGCAGAAAATCTAAAAGATGTCCTGGCATTATTGGCTCAAAAGGTTACACCTGTCTTAAATAGTACAGAAAAAGTTAATAAACTGTCACATAATATACAGGAACTAATCCAGGAAAAGCGGAAAGTTCGCCGCCGATGGCAGGTTACAAAATCACCGTTGTTGAAATGGAAATACAATCGAGCTATTAAGACTCTAAGATTTGCAATGCGGGAAGAAGAAAACCAGAGCGTTCAGAATTATTTAAACAAACTCTCGGCAACCGAGAGGACATATTATTCTAAAAAACTAATAACTTCGTGCTACCCGGCCAAATGGATGATGGCTTGTCCTTCAAACCCATAAAATATAATTGGAGGAAAGTTAAGAATACAATTAAAAATTGAATAAGTCCAAAAAAGGCACCAGGGCATGATCTTATTACTGGAAAAATGATAAAGTAAAATGAAACACAGATTTCATCATATCGTCCAATAAGCATGCGGCCTACAATCTCAACGTTATTTGCAAAAATGCTACTAACGAAATTGAAACCAGTATTAGAAGAACGGCATATTATTCCAGACCATCAATTTGTGTGTCGAAACCAACATGGTACCACAGAACAAGAACACAGAATTGTAAATGCAATCAAAAACACTTTTGAGGAGAAGAAATATTATTCTGCTGCCTTCTTGGACATTGTACAAGCCTTTGATACAGTTTGGCATGATGGGCTAATATACAAAATTAAAGGACTTCTACCGAAGAAATTTCACTCATTTCTGGGAAACTATCACCTTCAAAGGCAGTACATGGTTAAACAAAATAGTGCAAATACTTGTTTAAATGATATCAACGCAGGTGATCCACAAGGCAGCGTTCTAGGTCCAATATTGTACCTGCTGTACACATCTGACACACCTGTAACCAACAAGGTAATCATATCAATTTTTGCCGATGATACGGCCGTCCTGCAGGTGTCACACAGTAATACCGAAACTGCCTCAAAAGAATTACAGAATCTTCTAAACAAAATCGAGAACTGAACGAAAACAAATCAACTCAAATCACATTCACGATAAACAAACGCACTTGCTCACTAGTGGAATTAAACGATATAAATATTCCTCAACAAACCAAGGTCAAATACTTAGGCATGCATCTCAGCTGTCATTAGTCAATAAAGTTTTATTGTACAAAGTGATAATCAAATCCATATGGACATATGGTATTCAGTTATGGGGATCTCATCATATGAAAACAATTGTCCAGTGAAACAGAATGACATCGTCTGTTTGATCAACCTATCAGAATACAGGAACTACCTGCCTGCAAATCCCCGGTCCCGAGATTATATCAAATTCTAAAAACCATTGAAGAGGGTCATGAAGCAAGTTGCTCCGTGTGCCTTAATTAAAATAGAAGGCACCTTTGACAACGGCGCCGTGTAACGTAGAGGAGCTGACAGTAAAATCATCAAGTGAATAAAACACATGTTGGTGAGCAGAGAAATATAAGCCAGCTTAGTTAACAAAACCAATTAAATGGAGGATACCAAAGCCTACTTGCAAGGAGGAGTACTATCACTTCTGTTATAGTTGCTAGTAGTGGTTGAGCTACTAACAGATCTGGGTCAGCTTCATTACAAAGCGATTGGATGAACCTACGAAATATCCATAATAGTTAGCGGCAAGTACGATCTCATTGCGGAAGAAGTGATGCACAATTGGTTCAGGAATAAACTATGCTGCGGCTCCATATAGTGGAAGAAAAGCCGAAAAATAAAGCCATATAGCTTGGGGAAGATGCATAAAAAAGGTTAATGAATGGATAAAATACGGAAATGGGAGTAGGATCGGGCATAGTTGCTCCACGGTGTATAAAACATATTCCACTATCAAAGGACATCACTATCTTCCAGACCGAGGTTTACACTATTTTAACAGCAACAATAATCATTGAAAGGCAGAAATCAAAATATGCATATGTCTGAATCTGATACAGTCAAGCAGCACTCAACGCACATAACAAGTACTGCTTTAGATTCAAAATGCTTTACGAGTGCCACGAAGCCCTAAATAAAATGGCGGAGAAGAACAAGGTCGTTCTTGCCTAGGATTTCTGAATATGAAGGAATCGGTTGCGTTGGTGCGATCAAACCCTTTACTGTACCATCACCCTTTTGTGGCTTTAACAAGGTGGTGAAGGGGTTAAGGAAGCAGTCCCACTTTGATACAAAAAGTGAAGAGGGGGCTCTATAGAATAATGCAATAGAATAATAGGTAAGGTACTAGATGACAAATGCTGGTTCTACTGTGAGGAGAGGAACACCTTCGGCCACTTACTATTGAGGACAACGGGTGCAGGGCCATATCAACCAAAGGGATCCTAAAACTTTTTAAAGAACTGTAAGTTCTTGAGTGCAAGAAACAGGCAGCACAAAACGACTTTTAACTCGCAGTGCTATAGAGCTCTGGTATACGCCGTACTCTACATTATTCTGAAATGGAATTCTGAAATAAATTTTGGTTATGTTGCGGATTATGGCTAAATTTATTGGAACTATAGATCACTTCTTTATCGATTTTGATAAAATTCGTTGTTTGAAGTTGAACGTTGGCTAAAGTTCTGTTATAACGTTCTGTACCTTATCGAAGCGTAATCATACCACAACTGATGTTACGCCGGAAATGGCGGCAAAAAAAACGCGGTCGTACGCAAATGTAGTCGCCGATTCATCGACTAAGAAATTTTGCGTGCGGGAAAATAACACGGAAATTTCTCTGAAGGTGAGGAAGGAATTTTCCGTCTCGAATTGAGTCGTCGAGTGCTTGACTCGGGAAAATCATCGGGTTTTGTGCCGCAGATGCTTGGGTGCTACCTCTCCGACGGTGTCTTCATCTGTAGGTGCAGTAACGATGAGACCTACAAGTGGTTTGGAGATCAAGTCTCTAAAATTAAAGATATTTGGAGTGGTTGCCAGCTATCAGTTGGTGACCCCGTAAAGCCGTTTCTTCTACTGTGCAAGCGTGGAGCGAATCGCCAATCGATTGTCTTTCGGGTTGACCAGAATTTCTTTGAGAAAATTACGGGTTCCGATTTATCGTTGCAATACGTGCTAGACAGGATCTCTTTTAGGGTCATCTCTGGTCCATAAATGTTTCAATTTTTTCATTTTTATTTTTTATATGCTGGACTTCAAATGATGGCCATGCTCAGAATAAAACAGATTAATTTGCAACATAGTAAGTCAATTTCGTTGGAGCTTAGGAAGTTGCTTTCTGTAATGCATACAGATATTTGTCTAATTCAGGAACCATACCTTCTTGATGGTGCGGTTTTTGGATTGAATTGTAATAATGGTAAACTTTTCTATAAGAATTCTGTCGATAAAACTGGGCGTGCATTTTTATTGGCAACAACATTAATTCTTTAACAATTCCTGCACTAAGCCTGGTGCTTGCATCAGTTTATCTATACGGTATGAGTCTAACTTACGTCCTCCCTCAGAAGAGCTGGTTAACCTTGTGGCATGGAGCAAGCATAAGCACATCCCTCTTGTATTCGGTTGTGATGCTAATGCTCATCACTCGATTTGGGGTAGTACGAATATCAATCAGAGGGGATCTTCTTTATTCAACTATTTAACTTCTTCTGAACTTGAAATTCTAAATATTGGCAGTGAGCCGGCGTTTGTTAACTCCATTCGACGTGAGGTGATTGACATCAGTGTATGCTCTATGTCTATTGTTGATTGGAGGGTGACAGATGATGTTCTCACCTCTGATCATAGCTGTATCTCGTTTAACATTATCCTTAATCAACCATCGATAAAACCTTATCGTAACAGGAAATTAACCAATTGGGGACTTTTCTCTCTCGAGCTGGCTTGTGCCGTATCCTCTAAGGTTCCTTCTGTGGCTCCTGATTGGGACATGGTTTACAGCACGGCTTTCCTATCATTCAGGACCATCTGATAAAATTTTTCCAGGCGTGTATTGCTTTCTGCGTTGTTCCTAAATCCTGGAGCAGGAGTAGAGTCGTTTTTATTCCGAAGGCCGGCAAATCTAATTATACGGATCCCAAGTCTTTTCGGCCTATTAGTCTGTTTTCAACTTTTCTTAAAGCGTTAGATAGGATCGTCGACAGATATATTCAGTAACGACGCTCAGTATAACATGCAACATGCTTACACAGTTGGTAAGTCCTGTGAAACGGCCCTACATGTTCTTGTAACTAGGTTTGAAAGATCCCTCTATAATAACAAGTTTCTTATAGGTATACTTTCCTCGATATAGCGGGAGCTTTTGATAGCATCTCGTTTATCTCGATTACTAATGCCTGTAATAATTTTGGAATTAATCACACCATTGTCAAATGGATTGAATCCATGCTCAAGTCTCGCACTGGATGGCGTCGCAGTCTCTGTCAAGGTTGCCAAGGGCTGTCCCCAGGGGCGTGTGCTCTCGCCTCTGCTGTGGCTTTTGGTTATTTACGGTTTACTGGTTAAGCTGCAGCAATCTGGCTTCATCGCACAGAGCTATGCTGATGATCTTGTCTTAACAGTTTATCCGACTTAATGTATCAGGCCTTAGATATTATTAAGGCATAGTGCATTGACAAGGGTCTGCACGTCAACCCGTCTAAGACAGATTTAATTATCTTTACTAGGCGCAGGTGTGATCTGGATCTATCCATTCCTTCTCTTTTTGGGAGACCGATTACCAGATGTAACCAAGTCAAACAACTTTGGTGTTATCTTAGATAGCAAACTTTCCTGGAAACCTCATCTTGACTCCAACGTACAAAAAGCTACTGCAATATTTTGGCAATGTGGCTTTTGGGAACTCCTGGGGTCTAACACCCAGGATGTGTTTTTTTATTTATGAATCGCTGGTCTTACCGGTATTATCTTACACGTCTGTTGTGTGGTGGCCAGTTATTAATGTTACTGGAGCTAAGTCCTCGAATCCACTTCTTGCTATAGAGTCCATTCTTTCCCAGTTACACACCTTTATTCGTGGCACTGCCCCTTCTGCAGCGTTTCGCTTGAGGTGCATTGGGGCCTGGAATGTTCTTGATTCTATCGTGGGACATAGACTAATCTTTAATAACAACACTTCATTTTTACCAGAAATCGATATGATTAATGATAGATCACTACCAGAATACAACTTCTCCAACTTATTCAAGGTGGTTTATCATTCAAGGGATTTGTGGTTTTTGGAGGATTTTCTCCAAAAATTAGACGAGTCCCCAATTCGCTGACGTATAGTGTTATGGAAGCTTTGAACTTTGCTGTTAAAAACAAAAACATTATTCTGTGTACTGACAGCAAAGCTGTGCTCAATTCATTGAAAAATCCATCGACTGTCTCCAAACTTGTCAAGGATTGCAAACACTTCATTAATCTTCTTTGCTCCAAATATGAGGGAATGAGTTTTAACTACACATAAAAAAGTTATAAAGAACTACGCTTTGAAAGATCTAAGACTACAGTGGTTTGCTACTTTCAGTTGTCGTGTGGCGAAGTACTTCATTAGCAAGCCCATTTTGAAATCAACTAAATATGCTCTATCTTTGAAAAAGGACCAGCTAAGAATTTTGGTTGCTATTTTTATGGGTCATGGTCGATTTAAGGGGCATCTCCATCGAATGGGTTTATCTCAGGATGTTATTTGTGATGACTGTCTTGAGGAAGATGATGACAGCTTGCACGCAGTTGTGGGCAGTTGTCCAGCTTTCAATATTATTCGGCTTCAGGTTTTCAGCTGTAGTTCTATTAATGTAGATCAATTGTCCTTCATACCTTGGTTCAAACTTGGACAGTTTGATAGGGCTGCAGTGCGCTTCTGCGAATTAGGATAGAACCCTAGGTTTGCACCATGGGGCGTCACGGCATTGAGTGCGGAATCCTTATTGGGTTCCAACCAATTAAAAAAAAAAAATCCCTTATAATTGCATGTGCTCAGTAAATTCATTAATGTTCCTAAACGTATTATATTTTCTGACATATATTGCAATGTATGTACATATATAAAAGCTACATTTCAGCTATCGCCTACAACAGCTAATGAATTATATAGTGTTACCAAT
This sequence comes from Tipula unca, assembly GCA_951394425.1. Lineage (NCBI taxonomy): Eukaryota > Metazoa > Arthropoda > Insecta > Diptera > Tipulidae > Tipula > Tipula unca. The sequence continues at coordinate 60,630,228 of OX596380.1, forward strand.
TTCATGCAGAGAGCGCTAATTGAAAATCTGTCGGTACACAAAATTACTAAAACATAATCTGTATAAATATCCAGACATGTAAACCATTTAAAGTAAATCATTAGCTTCCCTACCGTCGGATGCAATCAATCACACACATCTCAATTAAAAAACCTGAATAATCTAAATATAGCTCATAATTTTGGAAGGAAGACGAAAGTTGAAGTTAACAAAAAATTTTTTTGCACGTTTTAGAGATCCTTCCAAGAAACAATAAATAATATTATTACTTGTTTGCATTCTAACATATACACTTTTTTTTGTCATGTTCTGTTATGTAAAATTAGTTTCGCTACTTTGTTGTTGTCGATTCTTTCTCTCCATCTTGTCTCAAAGCAAAAATGAACGATGAAATGAGGTAAAGATTTCTTTATGGCACACAACTTGTATATGTACACACAAGCAAATACAACTTTTTTTTTTTTTTTTTTTTTTTTGAGACATGATTTGCTGAGCGAGCGGCTTCTTTATAATGGTTTCAAGTTAATTTTCTGTTGACTAAATTTTATATGTGTGTAGTATATTTGTATGTCATTAAATATGTATGGCTCTTAATATAGGAAGTATGTATATAGAAGAGGTAAAGTATTATGCACGCAACTTGACGGGAAACTCTGATTTTCAACACACAGCAATATTTGACCGACTCAATTAAATTTAAACCTGTTCGCCAACAAAAAAATTACAAAACATGATTAACAATATTGCATTTTATATGTTATATGGTTATTGTGCGGATATTGAAACAAGTTAGCAACACAAGGGGCCATCACACCACCAACTTCTAATTCATAATATTTATATCGGTCAAAATGACAAACATTATTAGGAACATCAGGAACTCAATAAAAATCCAGACACAATTTACGGGTTATCTATCTTATATCCAGAAACGCAGCAACAACATACATACGAACCATACATCCAACATATACAACATTTTTATCGGCTGTTACTTTTTATTTCTTTTCTTCTGCTTGCATTGTGTTGAAAAAAGTAAAATAAAAAAAAAATTTAATAAGAAATGATCGTGGGAATTTTTAAACAATAAGAATTTTTGAAGAGGCTTGTTTGTTATAAATAACACTCTATAGTCTATATACTAAACGAATAGAAAAGTCACAAAGTTTATAATGAGTCTATTTTGTAGGTTTAGTTGAAAACTTGAAATAGTTTGAATTGAATTTTGGTTTTTGTACAATTATGTGTCAATTTAATCGTAGGTTTGATACGCCGTCTGATCAATTAATTATTATCTAATAAAATATATAGAAAATTTGTTAATAATTAACTGATACCAAAATACGATTGGATGCCGTTCGAATTTTATGTTTTTCTTAATTGTTGATTCATTTTTTTTTTTTTTCATTGTTGCATCTTTCATGATGAGGTGGTAGAATTGTTTCATGTATATGTGGAAAATTTATATTGGCGCCTCAATTCTTGAATGAAATAAGAATTAGTTAGAAAAGTTGTAAAAATTAAATGTAAAATTGATGATGGCAGTTAATCAAGTCGATTGTAGGTTTGACGTTCCTATTGTTTGTACTTTAATTATGGTTCTATATATAGAGTTAATATATAGATGAGGGATGATGATCGTATACGTCTATGAACCGTTAGTATGTAATAATAAACTTGTTAAAAAAACTAAATAAATAATTTGCGATTTAATCGTTAAGTCCGGTTGGTGTGAAATCATTCACGTGAATTTTGTCCTAAATCTGTCCTAAAAACTAAAAAAAACTAAAATTAAAATTTTTTTAGGACAAAATTCACAATTCTATAAGACAGATGAAGTTTATGTCTTATATCCTAAAAATGTTTACACGTGTAATTGAGAATATCATGTTTTATTCGGATAAACCGACAAATCTTATAATTTACCCGATTAAGTGAATTTTTTATAACTCATGTATGGCGAATAAATAAATTTTGAAATTTTCCTGAAAAATCCCTAGAAAGCTAACATATTGACGTATTGCTCACGATGTAATTGGATCTAAGCAATCCGAAAAATATTTCAATTTTGTTTAAAGTAGAGGATTAGGGTGTTTAGGACAACCATATCTGATATGACCTCATGTATGTCGATTTAATAATTCCGAATTTTCTTGGGAAAATCCTAGGAAGCTAAACGTCAGTGAAGTTAGCCCAGGATTTCATCCCAGAAAAATTTAAAAATGTCATCATGCAATACTAAAACTGCATTACCATCCCAGCCCAGGATTTTCTAATAATTTGTCTTAAATATGGTAAAATATTTTATCCCAAAAAATTGTATAAAGTAAATACATATCCCAGAAAAATTGCAAATTAAAGAAAATTATAGATAACAAAATAAATGAATACACTAGTTTTTAAGTTATTAAGTGAGTATGTACTAATTAAGTCAACTTAAAAAATATGATAAATATTACAATTTTATTGATCTTATATCTAAACTCTCAACATACGGATCGACTTGAAATTTTTATGGTAATTAGTGTTCACTATAACAAGTCGATCCCGCATGGTTCGGTTTCCGGAACTCGTGGTTCCTGGGAACCATAAATATAAATCTGAAATACTTGGGCCAAACATATAAACGCGAATAGCTCCAATCACAACATGCAAATCAATCTGAAATTTTTAGTGTAGACAACTATCGTTAGGACCAGTCAACATGAATAGGTTCCGTTTCCGGAACTGATGGTTCCTGGGAACCATTAATAAAAAACCTCTTTCAATACACTGGGCCAAACATAAAAATGCATGTAGCGCCAATCTCAACATACGGATCGACTTGAAATTTTTATGGTAATTAGTGTTTACTATAACAAGTCGATCCCGCATGGTTCGGTTTCCGGAACTCGTGGTTCCTGAGAACCATAAATTTAAATCTGAAATACTTGGGCCAAACATATAAACGCGAATAGCTCCAATCACAACATTTAAATCAATCTGAAATTTTTCGTGTAGACAACTATCGTTAGGACCAGTCAACATGAATAGGTTCCGTTTCCGGAACTGATGGTTCCTGGGAACCATTAATAAAAAACCGCTTTCAATACACTGGGCCAAATATAAAAATGCATGTAGCGTCAATCTCAACATACGGATCGACTTGAAATTTTTATGGTAATTAGTGTTTACTATAACAAGTCGATCCCGCATGGTTCGGTTTCCGGAACTCGTGGTTCCTGGGAACCATAAATATAAATCTGAAATACTTGGGCCAAACATATAAACGCGAATAGCTCCAATCACAACATGCAAATCAATCTGAAATTTTTAGTGTAGACAACTATCGTTAGGACCAGTCAACATGAATAGGTTCCGTTTCCGGAACTGATGGTTCCTGGGAACCATTAATAAAAAACTTCTTTCAATACACTGGGCCAAACATAAAAATGCATGTAGCGCAATCTCAACGTACGGATCGACTTGAAATTTTTATGGTAATTAGTGTTGACTATAGCAAGTCGATCCCGCATGGTTCGGTTTCCGGAACTCGTGGTTCCTGGGAACCATAAATTTAAATCTGAAATACTTGGGCCAAACATATAAACGCGAATAGCTCCAATCACAACATGCAAATCACTCTGAAATTTTTAGTGTAGACAACTATCGTTAGGACCAGTCAATATGAATAGGTTCCGTTTCCGGAACTGATAATTCCTGGGAACCATTAATAAAAAACCCCTTTCAATACACTGGGCCAAATATAAAAATGCATGTAGCGTCAATCTCAACATACGGATCGACTTTAAATTTTTATGGTAATTAGTGTTTACTATAACAAGTCGATCCCGCATGGTTCGGTTTCCGGAACTCGTGGTTCCTGTGAACCATAAATTTAAATCTGAAATACTTGGGCCAAACATATAAACGCGAATAGCTCCAATCTCAACATGCAAATCAATCTGAAATTTTTAGTGTAGACAACTATCGTTAGGACCAGTCAACATGAATAGGTTCCGTTTCCGGAACTGATGGTTCCTGGGAACCATTAATAAAAAACCTCTTTCAATACACTGGGCCAAACATAAAAATGCATGTAGCGCCAATCTCAACATACGGATCGACTTGAAATTTGTATGGTAATTGGTGTTGACTATAGCAAGTCGATCCCGCATGGTTCGGTTTCCGGAACTCGTGGTTCCTGGGAATCATAAATTTAAATCTGAAATACTTGGGCCAAACATATAAACGCGAATAGCTCCAATCTCAACATGCAAATCACTCTGAAATTTTTAGTGTAGACAACTATCGTTAGGACCAGTCAATATGAATAGGTTCCGTTTCCGGAACTGATGGTTCCTGGGAACCATTAATAAAAAACCCATTTCAATACACTGGGCCAAACATAAAAATGCATGTAGCGCCAATCTCAACTCAACATACGGATCGACTTGAAATTTTTATGGTAATTAGTGTTTACTATAACAAGTCGATCCCGCATGGTTCGGTTTCCGGAACTCGTGGTTCCTGAGAACCATAAATTTAAATCTGAAATACTTGGGCCAAATATATAAACGCGAATAGCTCCAATCACAACATTTAAATCAATCTGAAATTTTTAGTGTAGACAACTATCGTTAGGACCAGTCAACATGAATAGGTTCCGTTTCCGGAACTGATGGTTCCTGGGAACCATTAATAAAAAACCGCTTTCAATACACTGGGCCAAATATAAAAATGCATGTAGCGTCAATCTCAACATACGGATCGACTTGAAATTTTTATGGTAATTAGTGTTTACTATAACAAGTCGATCCCGCATGGTTCGGTTTCCGGAACTCGTGGTTCCTGGGAACCATAAATATAAATCTGAAATACTTGGGCCAAACATATAAACGCGAATAGCTCCAATCACAACATGCAAATCAATCTGAAATTTTTAGTGTAGACAACTATCGTTAGGACCAGTCAACATGAATAGGTTCCGTTTCCGGAACTGATGGTTCCTGGGAACCATTAATAAAAAACTTCTTTCAATACACTGGGCCAAACATAAAAATGCATGTAGCGCCAATCTCAACATACGGATCGACTTGAAATTTTTATGGTAATTAGTGTTGACTATAGCAAGTCGATCCCGCATGGTTCGGTTTTCATAACTCGTGGTTCCTGGGAACCATAAATTTAAATCTGAAATACTTGGGCCAAACATATAAACGCGAATAGCTCCAATCACAACATGCAAATCACTCTGAAATTTTTAGAGTAGACAACTATCGTTAGGACCAGTCAATATGAATAGGTTCCGTTTCCGGAACTGATAATTCCTGGGAACCATTAATAAAAAACCCCTTTCAATACACTGGGCCAAATATAAAAATGCATGTAGCGTCAATCTCAACATACGGATCGACTTTAAATTTTTATGGTAATTAGTGTTTACTATAACAAGTCGATCCCGCATGGTTCGGTTTCCGGAACTCGTGGTTCCTGGGAACCATAAATTTAAATCTGAAATACTTGGGCCAAACATATAAACGCGAATAGCTCCAATCTCAACATGCAAATCACTCTGAAATTTTTAGTGTAGACAACTATCGTTAGGACCAGTCAATATGAATAGGTTTCGTTTCCGGAACTGATGGTTCCTGGGAACCATTAATAAAAAACCCCTTTCAATACACTGGGCCAAACATAAAAATGCATGTAGCGCCAATCTCAACATACGGATCGACTTGAAATTTTTATGGTAATTGGTGTTGACTATAGCAAGTCGATCCCGCATGGTTCGGTTTCCGGAACTCGTGGTTCCTGGGAACCATAAATTTAAATCTGAAATACTTGGGCCAAACATATAAACGCGAATAGCTCCAATCTCAACATGCAAATCACTCTGAAATTTTTAGTGTAGACAACTATCGTTAGGACCAGTCAATATGAATAGGTTCCGTTTCCGGAACTGATGGTTCCTGGGAACCATTAATAAAAAACCCATTTCAATACACTGGGCCAAACATAAAAATGCATGTAGCGCCAATCTCAACTCAACATACGGATCGACTTGAAATTTTTATGGTAATTAGTGTTTACTATAACAAGTCGATCCCGCATGGTTCGGTTTCCGGAACTCGTGGTTCCTGGGAACCATAAATATAAATCTGAAATACTTGGGCCAAACATATAAACGCGAATAGCTCCAATCACAACATGCAAATCAATCTGAAATTTTTAGTGTAGACAACTATCGTTAGGACCAGTCAACATGAATAGGTTCCGTTTCCGGAACTGATGGTTCCTGGGAACCATTAATAAAAAACTTCTTTCAATACACTGGGCCAAACATAAAAATGCATGTAGCGCCAATCTCAACATACGGATCGACTTTAAATTTTTATGGTAATTAGTGTTTACTATAACAAGTCGATCCCGCATGGTTCGGTTTCCGGAACTCGTGGTTCCTAAGAACCATAAATTTAAATCTGTAATACTTGGGCCAAACATATAAACGCGAATAGCTCCAATCACAACATGCAAATCAATCTGAAATTTTTAGTGTAGACAACTATCATTAGGACCAGTCAATATGAATAGGTTCCGTTTCCGGAACTGATGGTTCCTGGGAACCATTAATAAAAAACCCCTTTCAATACACTGGGCCAAATATAAAAATGCATGTAGCGTCAATCTCAACATACGGATCGACTTTAAATTTTTATGGTAATTAGTGTTTACTATAACAAGTTGATCCCGCATGGTTCGGTTTCCGGAACTCGTGGTTCCTGGGAGCCATAAATTTAAATCTGAAATACTTGGGCCAAACATATAAACGCGAATAGCTCCAATCACAACATGCAAATCAATCTGAAATTTTTAGTGTAGACAACTATCATTAGGACCAGTCAATATGAATAGGTTCCGTTTCCGGAACTGATGGTTCCTGGGAACCATTAATAAAAAACCCCTTTCAATACACTGGGCCAAATATAAAAATGCATGTAGCGTCAATCTCAACATACGGATCGACTTGAAATTTTTATGGTAATTAGTGTTTACTATAACAAGTCGATCCCGCATGGTTCGGTTTCCGGAACTCGTGGTTCCTGGGAACCATAAATATAAATCTGAAATACTTGGGCCAAACATATAAACGCGAATAGCTCCAATCACAACATGCAAATCAATCTGAAATTTTTAGTGTAGACAACTATCGTTAGGACCAGTCAACATGAATAGGTTCCGTTTCCGGAACTGATGGTTCCTGGGAACCATTAATAAAAAACTTCTTTCAATACACTGGGCCAAACATAAAAATGCATGTAGCGCCAATCTCAACATACGGATCGACTTGAAATTTTTATGGTAATTAGTGTTGACTATAGCAAGTCGATCCCGCATGGTTCGGTTTCCGGAACTCGTGGTTCCTGGGAACCATAAATTTAAATCTGAAATACTTGGGCCAAACATATAAACGCGAATAGCTCCAATCACAACATGCAAATCAATCTGAAATTTTTAGTGTAGACAACTATCGTTAGGACCAGTCAATATGAATAGGTTCCGTTTCCGGAACTGATAATTCCTGGGAACCATTAATAAAAAACCCCTTTCAATACACTGGGCCAAATATAAAAATGCATGTAGCGTCAATCTCAACATACGGATCGACTTGAAATTTTTATGGTAATTAGTGTTTACTATAACAAGTCGATCCCGCATGGTTCGGTTTCCGGAACTCGTGGTTCCTGGGAACCATAAATTTAAATCTGAAATACTTGGGCCAAACATATAAACGCGAATAGCTCCAATCTCAACATGCAAATCACTCTGAAATTTTTAGTGTAGACAACTATCGTTAGGACCAGTCAACATGAATAGGTTCCGTTTCCGGAACTGATGGTTCCTGGGAACCATTAATAAAAAACTTCTTTCAATACACTGGGCCAAACATAAAAATGCATGTAGCGCCAATCTCAACATACGGATCGACTTGAAATTTTTATGGTAATTAGTGTTGACTATAGCAAGTCGATCCCGCATGGTTCGGTTTCCGGAACTCGTGGTTCCTGGGAACCATAAATTTAATTCTGAAATACTTGGGCCAAAGATATAAACGCGAATAGCTCCAATCTCAACATGCAAATCAATCTGAAATTTTTAGTGTAGACAACTATCGTTAGGACCAGTCAATATTAATAGGTTTGGTTTCCGGAACTGATGGTTCCTTCGAACCATTAATAAAAAACCCCTTTCAATACACTGGGCCAAATATAAAAATGCATGTAGCGCCAATCTCAACTCAACATACGGATCGACTTGAAATTTTTATGGTAATTAGTGTTGACTATAGCAAGTCGATCCCGCATGGTTCGGTTTCCGGAACTCGTGGTTCCTGGGAACCATAAATTTAAATCTGAAATACTTGGGCCAAACATATAAACGCGAATAGCTCCAATCTCAACATGCAAATCACTCTGAAATTTTTAGTGTAGACAACTATCATTAAGACCAGTCAATATGAATAGGTTCCGTTTCCGGAACTGATGGTTCCTGGGAACCATTAATAAAAAACCCCTTTCAATACACTGGGCCAAATATAAAAATGCATGTAGCGTCAATCTCAACATACGGATCGACTTGAAATTTTTATGGTAATTAGTGTTTACTATAACAAGTCGATCCCGCATGGTTCGGTTTCCGGAACTCGTGGTTCCTGGGAACCATACATTTAAATCTGTAATACTTGGGCCAAACATATAAACGCGAATAGCTCCAATCACAACATGCAAATCAATCTGAAATGTTTAGTGTAGACAACTATCGTTAGGACCAGTCAACAAGAATAGGTTCTGTTTCCGGAACTGATGGTTCCTGGGAACCATTAATAAAAAACCCCTTTCAATACACTGGGCCAAATATAAAAATGCATGTAGCGCCAATCTCAACATACGGATCGACTTGAAATTGTTATGGTAATTAGTGTTTACTATAACAAGTCGATCCCGCATGGTTCGGTTTCCGGAACTCGTGGCTCCTGAAAACCATAAATTTAAATCTGAAATACTTGGGCCAAACATATAAACGCGAATAGCTCCAATCACAACATTTAAATCAATCTGAAGTTTTTAGTGTAGACAACTATCGTTAGGACCAGTCAACATGAATAGGTTCCGTTTCCGGAACTAATGGTTCCTGGGAACCATTAATAAAAAACCCCTTTCAATACACTGGGCCAAACATAAAAATGCATGTAGCGCCAATCTCAACATACGGATCGACTTGAAATTTTTATGGTAATTAGTATTGACTATAGCAAGTCGATTCCGCATGGTTCGGTTTCCGGAACTCGTGGTTCCTAAGAACCATAAATTTAAATCTGTAATACTTGGGCCAAACATATAAACGCGAATAGCTCCAATCACAACATGCAAATCAATCTGAAATTTTTAGTGTAGACAACTATCATTAGGACCAGTCAATATGAATAGGTTCCGTTTCCGGAACTGATGGTTCCTGGGAACCATTAATAAAAAACCCCTTTCAATACACTGGGCCAAACATAAAAATGCATGTAGCGCCAATCTCAACATACGGATCGACTTGAAATTTTTATGGTAATTAGTATTGACTATAACAAGTCGATCCCGCATGGTTCGGTTTCCGGAACTCGTGGCTCCTGAGAACCATAAATTTAAATCTGAAATACTTGGGCCAAACATATAAACGCGAATAGCTCCAATCACAACATTTAAATCAATCTGAAATTTTTAGTGTAGACAACTATCGTTAGGACCAGTCAACATGAATAGGTTCCGTTTCCGGAACTGATGGTTCCTGGGAACCATTAATAAAAAACCCCTTTCAATACACTGGGCCAAATATAAAAATGCATGTAGCGTCAATCTCAACATACGGATCGACTTTAAATTTTTATGGTAATTAGTGTTTACTATAACAAGTCGATCCCGCATGGTTCGGTTTCCGGAACTCGTGGTTCCTGGGAACCATACATTTAAATCTGTAATACTTGGGCCAAACATATAAACGCGAATAGCTCCAATCACAACATGCAAATCAATCTGAAATGTTTAGTGTAGACAACTATCGTTAGGACCAGTCAACAAGAATAGGTTCTGTTTCCGGAACTGATGGTTCCTGGGAACCATTAATAAAAAACCCCTTTCAATACACTGGGCCAAATATAAAAATGCATGTAGCGCCAATCTCAACATACGGATCGACTTGAAATTTTTATGGTAATTAGTGTTTACTATAACAAGTCGATCCCGCATGGTTCGGTTTCCGGAACTCGTGGCTCCTGAGAACCATAAATTTAAATCTGTAATACTTGGGCCAAACATATAAACGCGAATAGCTCCAATCACAACATTTAAATCAATCTGAAATTTTTAGTGTAGACAACTATCGTTAGGACCAGTCAACATGAATAGGTTCCGTTTCCGGAACTGATGGTTCCTGGGAACCATTAATAAAAAACCCCTTTCAATACACTGGGCCAAACATAAAAATGCATGTAGCGCCAATCTCAACATACGGATCGACTTGAAATTTTTATGGTAATTAGTATTGACTATAACAAGTCGATCCCGCATGGTTCGGTTTCCGGAACTCGTGGCTCCTGAGAACCATAAATTTAAATCTGAAATACTTGGGCCAAACATATAAACGCGAATAGCTCCAATCACAACATTTAAATCAATCTGAAGTTTTTAGTGTAGACAACTATCGTTAGGACCAGTCAACATGAATAGGTTCCGTTTCCGGAACTAATGGTTCCTGGGAACCATTAATAAAAAACCCCTTTCAATACACTGGGCCAAACATAAAAATGCATGTAGCGCCAATCTCAACATACGGATCGACTTTAAATTTTTATGGTAATTAGTGTTTACTATAACAAGTCGATCCCGCATGGTTCGGTTTCCGGAACTCGTGGTTCCTGGGAACCATACATTTAAATCTGTAATACTTGGGCCAAACATATAAACGCGAATAGCTCCAATCACAACATGCAAATCAATCTGAAATGTTTAGTGTAGACAACTATCGTTAGGACCAGTCAACAAGAATAGGTTCTGTTTCCGGAACTGATGGTTCCTGGGAACCATTAATAAAAAACCCCTTTCAATACACTGGGCCAAATATAAAAATGCATGTAGCGCCAATCTCAACATACGGATCGACTTGAAATTGTTATGGTAATTAGTGTCTACTATAACAAGTCGATCCCGCATGGTTCGGTTTCCGGAACTCGTGGCTCCTGAAAACCATAAATTTAAATCTGAAATACTTGGGCCAAACATATAAACGCGAATAGCTCCAATCACAACATTTAAATCAATCTGAAGTTTTTAGTGTAGACAACTATCGTTAGGACCAGTCAACATGAATAGGTTCCGTTTCCGGAACTAATGGTTCCTGGGAACCATTAATAAAAAACCCCTTTCAATACACTGGGCCAAACATAAAAATGCATGTAGCGCCAATCTCAACATACGGATCGACTTGAAATTTTTATGGTAATTAGTATTGACTATAGCAAGTCGATTCCGCATGGTTCGGTTTCCGGAACTCGTGGTTCCTAAGAACCATAAATTTAAATCTGTAATACTTGGGCCAAACATATAAACGCGAATAGCTCCAATCACAACATGCAAATCAATCTGAAATTTTTAGTGTAGACAACTATCATTAGAACCAGTCAATATGAATAGGTTCCGTTTCCGGAACTGATGGTTCCTGGGAACCATTAATAAAAAACCCCTTTCAATACACTGGGCCAAATATAAAAATGCATGTAGCGCCAATCTCAACATACGGATCGACTTGAAATTGTTATGGTAATTAGTGTTTACTATAACAAGTCGATCCCGCATGGTTCGGTTTCCGGAACTCGTGGCTCCTGAGAACCATAAATTTAAATCTGTAATACTTGGGCCAAACATATAAACGCGAATAGCTCCAATCACAACATTTAAATCAATCTGAAGTTTTTAGTGTAGACAACTATCGTTAGGACCAGTCAACATGAATAGGTTCCGTTTCCGGAACTAATGGTTCCTGGGAACCATTAATAAAAAACCCCTTTCAATACACTGGGCCAAACATAAAAATGCATGTAGCGCCAATCTCAACATACGGATCGACTTGAAATTTTTATGGTAATTAGTATTGACTATAGCAAGTCGATTCCGCATGGTTCGGTTTCCGGAACTCGTGGTTCCTGCGAACCATAAATTTAAATCTGTAATACTTGGGCCAAACATATAAACGCGAATAGCTCCAATCACAACATGCAAATCAATCTGAAATTTTTAGTGTAGACAACTATCGCTAGGACCAGTCAATATTAATAGGTTTGGTTTCCGGAACTGATGGTTCCTTCGAACCATAAATTTAAATGAACCACTTGTATGATACTTGTACTTGTATGATTCTTATAATAGTTGTTGTGTTTGAAAGATTTTCAGTCAGAGATTTTGATGAGTGTGTTGATATACTTATATTTGTATTATTATTCGCTAGGCCAGTTTCGATCTGATGAAAATTATCAATTTTTTTCATCAGGCATTTTTTTGACTGGACTTGGTATGTTGCACTGTGCGAGTCGTTAGCAGATGTGCGCAGTAGTACTATGTGGTGTAATTTGTCAGTACTATGTGGTTGCATTTGTGCATTGTTGGTTCTATGTGATCTTATCTTAGAAAGCAGTGTTTTATTGAAATTTCGGGTGATTGTGAATCGCTATTTGAATTTATGGTAACAAGTAAATTTAATGAGATGTTATGTGTATTGGATATATTTAACTGACGTTTATTTTCTATTTGACTATCTGCAAAGAATATGTGAAGAGACTTAGATGGTAGCCTTTATAAAATGTCCAGAAGTTGTGGATTTTCACTGCTGGAATTAAAACATTGCTATACATTATTTGGTAGAATCAGATTATATGATGTATTAAAAATATATCTACTTATCCACCATAAATAAAGGTATTGAAATCGATGACCATATTAGAAATAATTTGGTTTATGATAATGATTATTATTAATTGTGTTTAACGTAAACAAGAAAGTGGGGTATTACATAATGATTTTGAGGGAATTTAACTTTAATTGCGTTTTCCAATAGGTTGTCGTACTTCTCCCAATTCCCTTTTCTATAGCAATAGTTTATGTAATGCTGGGCGCTTGGTACATAGTTAACAAAACTGTTTAATTTAAAATTTTGTAATTCAATGATAATTTGCACGGGTAAGTTAGAGAGCGTTTCTTGCTGATTAGGATTTACGGATGGCTCTACATAAAGAAACACAACATTTTTTGTTAGAAGATTCTTAATAAACTTCTGATTATGGCAGTTTGGGCAATAAAAGGTTGTCGATTCTATACAATCTTGTAAATTTTGTAGTCCCAAAATGTCTAATTGGTTTAAATTCAGAGGTATGTACTTTAAAAAATCAATTTTTGAAGGCAAATTACATGCAGTACATTTTGTCTCAGCCTCAATACTAAAAATATTTGTTTTCTTAAATATAAACTCTGTAACGTGTGTTACGTTTGATGTACAATTTATTTTTACACCGTATAATTTGGTTAGTATAGAGAATCGTTTTTCATACGCAATTTTCATATTTCCCTGTTTAAGAGCATTAATTAAATCAGAATATTCATCATTGGAGAATAATAATATATCCAAATTTAAAAGACATTGTATTACAGAATCAAATGCGCATGTATGAGTGTAATTCTCACCTGTAATTAATCCATTCCGTAAAAAGGATAAATGATCACTGTCGGACGTTTTTAACATCTTTTTCTTTCTCGAACACTTAGGAGTTTCTGTATATGGCTTCCGTTTGTTAGCTGTTAAACATTTAATTATGCAACTTTCTTTATCTTCTTGAGAGTATTTACTTAGGGTTTTTAAAGTTGATAATTTAAAATTGGAACGAGCTACCTTAGCGGACTGTCCTCTCCAATTTTCTACCTCATCCAAAACGTTTACTAAACTTTCTTCTTCTAAATGAACATAATGTTTATGTGGGTCTTTTCCTAACTCTAATTTGGTAAAACGTTTAGGTATATTTAAAAGTTTTCGATTTAAAACAAACTTATTCCTTTCGTGTATTTCTTTTAAAAATCTTAACGGTTTTGCTGGAATTTTGCCCAACGATAACGTTCGTCTAACTCGTCTTTTTACCGTGGCAAAATAGTTTTCTACGTGGCTGTTGCTGTATGTTCTTTCGTTAAATATATTAGACCATAGCGGTAAGTATGTAATATATTTTTTTAAAAACATTTCCAAAAATGGTGGGTTGAAATATAAATTTATTGCGTTTTGCGTTTTAGAAGGTGTTTCCAAAATTGCCGATTCAGATATTATGTTAAAATCATTGTAAAATCTTGTTTGACTATAAATGCTTTCATTTAATTGTCTCGGTACGCAAATATCGTCTTGTTCTATAGTTTCCTCTTCCACGAAAGTTTCAATTTTTTCAGTGGTAATGTGCTTTATAATTGCATTTAAACTGGTCAAGACATTGGGTGTTAGATATTTATTTTTTAAAATAATTGATAAATTATACCAAATATCTTTTATTAAATTATAGTCCGACAATAGATAAATAGATGCCATAATTTCTTTTATAATTTTATTACTTTTTGAAGTTTTATTAAAATATTTGTTGATGTCGCTCGTCATGTTGTGCATTAGATGAGAAACACAAAGATGAACCTTGACTAAATCAGGTTTGTTCGATTTTGCCATAATGGCGTCATGGCTTATATTCAAATATTGCACAATATCCATTTTGTTAAACGAATCTAATATAGCATTAATATTCGCAAAACTGAAATCGGTCACAACTGTTTTAAATATTGGCCAACATTTAAATTTTTTTTCTATTTCTATACGATAAGACCGTAACCACCCTCCAATTGCATCCATATTATGGCTGGAGCTGATCATATCGGAGATAGGAAAGGGATCGGACGGCTCATTTGGTGTCACTAAAACCGGAACAACCAAGGCATAATACAGAATTGATTTTTCTATTTTGAATGGGTTCCTAACGAGACCACCAGTTGCATCTAGATATACTACTAAGTTTTGGTTTTTATTGCTATTAACTAATAATTCTAGCATTTTCATTTGGGTGTCATTGTAAGTAATAACGCAAAACGGTTTAACGTAAAATTTTTGAATTATTTCATTTGAGGTTACCTCTTTCATAATATCGATTAAATCATCAGGATCATTGTCTTGCTCCTGGAGTTTTTCCGAACGAACCTTTTTCAAGACTTCTAACGACTTTACTTTGGTAGTCTTAGAAGTATCAACAAAAATTGGATCTTCCTTTTTCACCATATCTTCGAACATTTCTGTTGGAATTTTATTGATTAAGAGACCTTTACATTCTTTTCTCTCCAATCCTCTTAATTGACGTGTTTTAATATATTTATGCGCTATTAGTCCAGGAGTACTTTTTATCACAAATTTACCTAACTTCACATTTTTATTTATAAGTTTATATTTTTTGCAATTTTCATGGCCACAATATGCTCGAATGCTAATAGCCTTTTTCCCCAGATCTAAAGATTTAATATTTATCAAGCAGTTTGTTTTTTTAGACAATAAGCTTGAAACAATGCTCGGATAAGCTTCAGAATTGAGTATGTTGTCATTTCTATTATAAATGGTATTCCATGTAGTAGGAGAAATTTCAATTTCGCCATTTTCCTCAGTATATACATTCAAATAGGGCACATTGGTTTTTTGTTTGCGAGGAAGACTTGCCTTTTTAGGTTCAAAACAGTCGCTTACGTCGCTCTCGTCGTCTTGATGTTCTGGTGTAACTAAATTCGCTTCGGAATGCTTTTCAAAATTAAATAAGTTCTGATTTATAACTGTCTCTTCTGGAAACTGAGTAGAACCCAATCGGCTTGCAGATTTTAGAACCTCGGTGTTGTTTTCAAAATTAAATATATCCGGATGTATAACGGCTTCTTGTGCGCATTTATCAGAACTCACTGCAGATTCTAGCAGTTTTTTGCAACGAATTTTTTCATGCAACCCATTTTGAAATTCACTATTATTATACATAATTTGAAACAATCGTCGATTAGAATCTGTGTTTTTTAATCCTGGAATTAATTTACAAATATTTGCAAAACTTGATACATTAAAAAAATTTTCGGTTGTAACATCATCTACATTTAAAACATGTTGAATAATTAGGTCTTGAATTTTAGAATAATTAGACTTATCCAATTTAAATTTATAAAACGGCATTTTAAAGTTGGTTTATAAATTAATTGGTCGAATTGGTTTGTGGAATATAACGGGATTTTCCGAACGGAAAATTCCGAACGAATCCAAAGAAATCTCTGTTTATTTGTATGAGCAAGTAAGTAATGAAATTGCCAGAAATAAATTTGATAAATTTTTGCCGGAATGCACTTTATTCAGTTAAAAAATTGTTACTTTTCTAATAATACTGGAAGAATCAATAAAAGAAATTGCAATAAATTCACAAACTTAATTAAACAACAGAGTAACACAAAATTTATTTATTTATTATTCACTGAACTATTTATATCCAAAGAAATATTATTTTCAAATATGTAATAGGCATTAAAAAAATATTATTATATTTTCTCTTTAAACAGTTTTAAATAGAACTGTGAAAAAGGAAACTAAATGTTATTCTCTTTAATGTTAAAAAATTTTTTTTTTGTTTTAGTTAATTCGCAGTTTTTATTTGTCCAAAAGTGTTTAATAATAAATTATACCCAATAACAAACTTTACAGAATAAGTAAATAGTTTTATTTTATGTGTTTTCTATTTTTAAATAATAAACTGAAAGAAGAGTAAATTATAGGAGTTTACCGATTAAAAACATAGGCTTATTATTAACAAAGATAAAATTCTTATTTTTACAGAAATATTAAACAAACCTTTAACATGGTTTAAATGGATATCCTTTATTTATATAGTCAAAAATACAAGCTAATAAAAATTGATTAACGCTAAATTAACAATAATAAAAGTCTCCCAATTTGATCAGTATGTTAATAATAAAACTATAGTCTCCTATGTGCATTAATGACCGACTAATGACAATTTAAAATAAATAGTTATGTTGAAATTGGCGCTATATGTATTTGAATAATATAAAAACTTGTATTATATGTGGCACAGTGTATTGAAAAGGGATTTTTTTTAATGGTTCCCAGGAACCATCAGTTCCGGAAACGGAACCTATTCATATTGACTGGTCCTAACGATAGTTGTCTACACTAAAAATTTCAGAGTGATTTGCATGTTGTGATTGGAGCTATTCGCGTTTATATGTTTGGCCCAAGTATTTCAGATTTAAATTTATGGTTCCCAGGAACCACGAGTTCCGGAAACCGAACCATGCGGGATCGACTTGCTATAGTCAACACTAATTACCATAAAAATTTCAAGTCGATCCGTATGTTGAGATTGGCGCTACATGCATTTTTATGTTTGGCCCAGTGTATTGAAAGAAGTTTTTTATTAATGGTTCCCAGGAACCATCAGTTCCGGAAACGGAACCTATTCATGTTGACTGGTCCTAACGATAGTTGTCTACACTAAAAATTTCAGAGTGATTTGCATGTTGAGATTGGAGCTATTCGCGTTTATATGTTTGGCCCAAGTATTTCAGATTTAAATTTATGGTTCCCAGGAACCACGAGTTCCGGAAACCGAACCATGCGGGATCGACTTGTTATAGTAAACACTAATTACCATAAAAATTTCAAGTCGATCCGTATGTTGAGATTGACGCTACATGCATTTTTATATTTGGCCCAGTGTATTGAAAGGGGTTTTTTATTAATGGTTCCCAGGAATTATCAGTTCCGGAAACGGAACCTATTCATATTGACTGGTCCTAACGATAGTTGTCTACACTAAAAATTTCAGATTGATTTGCATGTTGTGATTGGAGCTATTCGCGTTTATATGTTTGGCCCAAGTATTTCAGATTTAAATTTATGGTTCCCAGGAACCACGAGTTCCGGAAACCGAACCATGCGGGATCGACTTGCTATAGTCAACACTAATTACCATAAAAATTTCAAGTCGATCCGTATGTTGAGATTGGCGCTACATGCATTTTTATGTTTGGCCCAGTGTATTGAAAGAAGTTTTTTATTAATGGTTCCCAGGAACCATCAGTTCCGGAAACGGAACCTATTCATGTTGACTGGTCCTAACGATAGTTGTCTACACTAAAAATTTCAGATTGATTTGCATGTTGTGATTGGAGCTATTCGCGTTTATATGTTTGGCCCAAGTATTTCAGATTTATATTTATGGTTCCCAGGAACCACGAGTTCCGGAAACCGAACCATGCGGGATCGACTTGTTATAGTAAACACTAATTACCATAAAAATTTCAAGTCGATCCGTATGTTGAGATTGACGCTACATGCATTTTTATATTTGGCCCAGTGTATTGAAAGGGGTTTTTTATTAATGGTTCCCAGGAACCATCAGTTCCGGAAACGGAACCTATTCATATTGACTGGTCCTAATGATAGTTGTCTACACTAAAAATTTCAGATTGATTTGCATGTTGTGATTGGAGCTATTCGCGTTTATATGTTTGGCCCAAGTATTTCAGATTTAAATTTATGGTTCCCAGGAACCACGAGTTCCGGAAACCGAACCATGCGGGATCGACTTGTTATAGTAAACACTAATTACCATAAAAATTTCAAGTCGATCCGTATGTTGAGATTGGCGCTACATGCATTTTTATATTTGGCCCAGTGTATTGAAAGGGGTTTTTTATTAATGGTTCCCAGGAATTATCAGTTCCGGAAACGGAACCTATTCATATTGACTGGTCCTAACGATAGTTGTCTACTCTAAAAATTTCAGAGTGATTTGCATGTTGTGATTGGAGCTATTCGCGTTTATATGTTTGGCCCAAGTATTTCAGATTTAAATTTATGGTTCCCAGGAACCACGAGTTATGAAAACCGAACCATGCGGGATCGACTTGCTATAGTCAACACTAATTACCATAAAAATTTCAAGTCGATCCGTATGTTGAGATTGGCGCTACATGCATTTTTATGTTGGGCCCAGTGTATTGAAAGAAGTTTTTTATTAATGGTTCCCAGGAACCATCAGTTCCGGAAACGGAACCTATTCATGTTGACTGGTCCTAACGATAGTTGTCTACACTAAAAATTTCAGATTGATTTGCATGTTGTGATTGGAGCTATTCGCGTTTATATGTTTGGCCCAAGTATTTCAGATTTATATTTATGGTTCCCAGGAACCACGAGTTCCGGAAACCGAACCATGCGGGATCGACTTGTTATAGTAAACACTAATTACCATAAAAATTTCAAGTCGATCCGTATGTTGAGATTGACGCTACATGCATTTTTATATTTGGCCCAGTGTATTGAAAGCGGTTTTTTATTAATGGTTCCCAGGAACCATCAGTTCCGGAAACGGAACCTATTCATGTTGACTGGTCCTAACGATAGTTGTCTACACTAAAAATTTCAGATTGATTTAAATGTTGTGATTGGAGCTATTCGCGTTTATATATTTGGCCCAAGTATTTCAGATTTAAATTTATGGTTCTCAGGAACCACGAGTTCCGGAAACCGAACCATGCGGGATCGACTTGTTATAGTAAACACTAATTACCATAAAAATTTCAAGTCGATCCGTATGTTGAGTTGAGATTGGCGCTACATGCATTTTTATGTTTGGCCCAGTGTATTGAAATGGGTTTTTTATTAATGGTTCCCAGGAACCATCAGTTCCGGAAACGGAACCTATTCATATTGACTGGTCCTAACGATAGTTGTCTACACTAAAAATTTCAGAGTGATTTGCATGTTGAGATTGGAGCTATTCGCGTTTATATGTTTGGCCCAAGTATTTCAGATTTAAATTTATGATTCCCAGGAACCACGAGTTCCGGAAACCGAACCATGCGGGATCGACTTGCTATAGTCAACACCAATTACCATACAAATTTCAAGTCGATCCGTATGTTGAGATTGGCGCTACATGCATTTTTATGTTTGGCCCAGTGTATTGAAAGAGGTTTTTTATTAATGGTTCCCAGGAACCATCAGTTCCGGAAACGGAACCTATTCATGTTGACTGGTCCTAACGATAGTTGTCTACACTAAAAATTTCAGATTGATTTGCATGTTGAGATTGGAGCTATTCGCGTTTATATGTTTGGCCCAAGTATTTCAGATTTAAATTTATGGTTCACAGGAACCACGAGTTCCGGAAACCGAACCATGCGGGATCGACTTGTTATAGTAAACACTAATTACCATAAAAATTTAAAGTCGATCCGTATGTTGAGATTGACGCTACATGCATTTTTATATTTGGCCCAGTGTATTGAAAGGGGTTTTTTATTAATGGTTCCCAGGAATTATCAGTTCCGGAAACGGAACCTATTCATATTGACTGGTCCTAACGATAGTTGTCTACACTAAAAATTTCAGAGTGATTTGCATGTTGTGATTGGAGCTATTCGCGTTTATATGTTTGGCCCAAGTATTTCAGATTTAAATTTATGGTTCCCAGGAACCACGAGTTCCGGAAACCGAACCATGCGGGATCGACTTGCTATAGTCAACACCAATTACCATACAAATTTCAAGTCGATCCGTACGTTGAGATTGGCGCTACATGCATTTTTATGTTTGGCCCAGTGTATTGAAAGAAGTTTTTTATTAATGGTTCCCAGGAACCATCAGTTCCGGAAACGGAACCTATTCATGTTGACTGGTCCTAACGATAGTTGTCTACACTAAAAATTTCAGATTGATTTGCATGTTGTGATTGGAGCTATTCGCGTTTATATGTTTGGCCCAAGTATTTCAGATTTATATTTATGGTTCCCAGGAACCACGAGTTCCGGAAACCGAACCATGCGGGATCGACTTGTTATAGTAAACACTAATTACCATAAAAATTTCAAGTCGATCCGTATGTTGAGATTGACGCTACATGCATTTTTATATTTGGCCCAGTGTATTGAAAGCGGTTTTTTATTAATGGTTCCCAGGAACCATCAGTTCCGGAAACGGAACCTATTCATGTTGACTGGTCCTAACGATAGTTGTCTACACGAAAAATTTCAGATTGATTTAAATGTTGTGATTGGAGCTATTCGCGTTTATATGTTTGGCCCAAGTATTTCAGATTTAAATTTATGGTTCTCAGGAACCACGAGTTCCGGAAACCGAACCATGCGGGATCGACTTGTTATAGTAAACACTAATTACCATAAAAATTTCAAGTCGATCCGTATGTTGAGATTGGCGCTACATGCATTTTTATGTTTGGCCCAGTGTATTGAAAGAGGTTTTTTATTAATGGTTCCCAGGAACCATCAGTTCCGGAAACGGAACCTATTCATGTTGACTGGTCCTAACGATAGTTGTCTACACTAAAAATTTCAGATTGATTTGCATGTTGTGATTGGAGCTATTCGCGTTTATATGTTTGGCCCAAGTATTTCAGATTTATATTTATGGTTCCCAGGAACCACGAGTTCCGGAAACCGAACCATGCGGGATCGACTTGTTATAGTGAACACTAATTACCATAAAAATTTCAAGTCGATCCGTATGTTGAGTTGAGATTGGCGCTACATGCATTTTTATGTTTGGCCCAGTGTATTGAAATGGGTTTTTTATTAATGGTTCCCAGGAACCATCAGTTCCGGAAACGGAACCTATTCATATTGACTGGTCCTAACGATAGTTGTCTACACTAAAAATTTCAGAGTGATTTGCATGTTGAGATTGGAGCTATTCGCGTTTATATGTTTGGCCCAAGTATTTCAGATTTAAATTTATGATTCCCAGGAACCACGAGTTCCGGAAACCGAACCATGCGGGATCGACTTGCTATAGTCAACACCAATTACCATACAAATTTCAAGTCGATCCGTATGTTGAGATTGGCGCTACATGCATTTTTATGTTTGGCCCAGTGTATTGAAAGAGGTTTTTTATTAATGGTTCCCAGGAACCATCAGTTCCGGAAACGGAACCTATTCATGTTGACTGGTCCTAACGATAGTTGTCTACACTAAAAATTTCAGATTGATTTGCATGTTGAGATTGGAGCTATTCGCGTTTATATGTTTGGCCCAAGTATTTCAGATTTAAATTTATGGTTCACAGGAACCACGAGTTCCGGAAACCGAACCATGCGGGATCGACTTGTTATAGTAAACACTAATTACCATAAAAATTTAAAGTCGATCCGTATGTTGAGATTGACGCTACATGCATTTTTATATTTGGCCCAGTGTATTGAAAGGGGTTTTTTATTAATGGTTCCCAGGAATTATCAGTTCCGGAAACGGAACCTATTCATATTGACTGGTCCTAACGATAGTTGTCTACACTAAAAATTTCAGAGTGATTTGCATGTTGTGATTGGAGCTATTCGCGTTTATATGTTTGGCCCAAGTATTTCAGATTTAAATTTATGGTTCCCAGGAACCACGAGTTCCGGAAACCGAACCATGCGGGATCGACTTGTTATAGTCAACACTAATTACCATAAAAATTTCAAGTCGATCCGTACGTTGAGATTGGCGCTACATGCATTTTTATGTTTGGCCCAGTGTATTGAAAGAAGTTTTTTATTAATGGTTCCCAGGAACCATCAGTTCCGGAAACGGAACCTATTCATGTTGACTGGTCCTAACGATAGTTGTCTACACTAAAAATTTCAGATTGATTTGCATGTTGTGATTGGAGCTATTCGCGTTTATATGTTTGGCCCAAGTATTTCAGATTTATATTTATGGTTCCCAGGAACCACGAGTTCCGGAAACCGAACCATGCGGGATCGACTTGTTATAGTAAACACTAATTACCATAAAAATTTCAAGTCGATCCGTATGTTGAGATTGACGCTACATGCATTTTTATATTTGGCCCAGTGTATTGAAAGCGGTTTTTTATTAATGGTTCCCAGGAACCATCAGTTCCGGAAACGGAACCTATTCATGTTGACTGGTCCTAACGATAGTTGTCTACACGAAAAATTTCAGATTGATTTAAATGTTGTGATTGGAGCTATTCGCGTTTATATGTTTGGCCCAAGTATTTCAGATTTAAATTTATGGTTCTCAGGAACCACGAGTTCCGGAAACCGAACCATGCGGGATCGACTTGTTATAGTAAACACTAATTACCATAAAAATTTCAAGTCGATCCGTATGTTGAGATTGGCGCTACATGCATTTTTATGTTTGGCCCAGTGTATTGAAAGAGGTTTTTTATTAATGGTTCCCAGGAACCATCAGTTCCGGAAACGGAACCTATTCATGTTGACTGGTCCTAACGATAGTTGTCTACACTAAAAATTTCAGATTGATTTGCATGTTGTGATTGGAGCTATTCGCGTTTATATGTTTGGCCCAAGTATTTCAGATTTATATTTATGGTTCCCAGGAACCACGAGTTCCGGAAACCGAACCATGCGGGATCGACTTGTTATAGTGAACACTAATTACCATAAAAATTTCAAGTCGATCCGTATGTTGAGAGTTTAGATATAAGATCAATAAAATTGTAATATTTATCATATTTTTTAAGTTGACTTAATTAGTACATACTCACTTAATAACTTAAAAACTAGTGTATTCATTTATTTTGTTATCTATAATTTTCTTTAATTTGCAATTTTTCTGGGATATGTATTTACTTTATACAATTTTTTGGGATAAAATATTTTACCATATTTAAGACAAATTATTAGAAAATCCTGGGCTGGGATGGTAATGCAGTTTTAGTATTGCATGATGACATTTTTAAATTTTTCTGGGATGAAATCCTGGGCTAACTTCACTGACGTGGAAGCTAACACCATAATGACATATATTCCAAGATGTCGTTGGGTCAAAGCAACCCGAAAAATATTTCAATTTTGGAAAAAGTAGGGGATTATATGGGGTATAGGACAGCATAATGATATATGACATTATGGTGTTAGCTACCTAGGATTTTCCCAAGAAAATTCGGAAAAATCATTAAATCGACACATATGAAGTCATACCAAACATGGTTGTACTAAATACCCTAATCCCCTACTTTTTTCAAAATTGAAATATTTTTCGGATGGCTCAGACCCAAATTCATCTTTGTGGTTTCTTTGTTATGTTGGTATCTTCCTTGGGTTTCCCAAAGAATTTTCGGAAAATAATTTAATCATCGCACTAAATTTTATATTCTTGGTGATAAAATACGTTATATCGAGACATTCTGCTTTGTACACTAACAGATATAAACTCAAATGGTTTTTGTTGTTGTTTAGGACAGATTTAGGACAAATTTCACCTACGTGTGAAATCTAATTTTCCGTATATAAATTTGCTTAGTTTCATTTATATAGAAGTATGTGTAAAGTTATACCAGAATTCCAAAATTAAAAATGTTCAACAGGCAATACTAATCTCATGACTTCCCCAGGATTTTAAAAATCGTAACAAAGTTTAACCTAAATAGATAGCACCACCGCCAATCAATATTATTGGGATAACCGAATATGCCAAGGTGCAATCCATAATGGAATCGATTACAAATAAGGATTGTAGAGTCTGTTCATTAAACAACAATGTATGGTAAATCAATACACCATACTTTGATAGCTATAGAGCTTTGGCCACGAAACTAAATACAAAAGAAATCGAATAATAAACAGTGTTTAAAGGTCATTACTGGCCCCTTACTGGGTCAACAATCTGGCTCCAACGGTTTCGATCCTGGGCTTGACACAGAGGTTTCCATCGCGGTCCCGATTGGCAGTTGACGCAGGCTTGAAAGCTTGGTACAATCCAGTAATTCATTTAAAGAAATTACGTGAACATTGCTGTGTTTTTGTACTTTCAGAACCTCGGCCTTCCATCATTCTCGCTTTTTCCGTGTACAAATACGCTTAACTGCCCTCCTAGTATATGAACAGCCTTGTTTTTCCTCGCGATTGTGATATGTTGTTGCACTTCACTATGGGCTATATTTTGTTGTTCAACTGCAAGACGACACTCGTCATCAAACCAATCATTCTTGGGTCTGACTTTCACTATACTTTCACTATACTTTATCTTGGGGCTGGCTGACTTCTGTGCTCTAAGATTTCCGAGGTCATCTCCACTGTATAGCAACGTATAGCCCTGGGACACATGGTCCCCACTTTTAGGCCAGCGAAATTCTTGAAGACCAACGAGTTCCAGCCGATACTCTTTCATGCATTTGGTTAGGCCCTCTAACGCTCCTCGTTTCTTAAGTGGCTAAATCTCGTGTCCGGGTACTTGAGCGGGGGTCCGGTGTTGTTTTGGTGGTATCCACTTTTTGACTTGTTGACTTTATAAACAGCTTATTTTTTACGGATGCGCCTCCTTCAAGCAAAGGATACTGTGGTGGTATTCTTGTAAAACATGTTCTTGCAATTTAGGTTTAAAATTAATGGTAAGAGGCATTCACCCAACCAGCTCAAAGGAGGATATATTAGAGGGCCTAACACGCAAACGACTGCAAATAGAAGCTGCAGTAAATATTTTCAAAAGATAGATAAAAAGTGGCCTGCCTATCCCTTAACATGTGAGTTAAAATAAAGCCATTGAAAAAACAGGCCTGATACTTCAATGCAAAAATTCCAATGCTTCGATCGTACGCAGAAATATTGCGGACGGGAACCTATAGATGCGTAAAATGTTCTGGGAAATATACTGCAAAAGCATGTCCTATAAGTAAAAATATCTCTCCAAAATGTAAAAATATTTTTCCAAAACGAGTCAAATACCACAAGCAGTGATTATAAAGGGTAGCAATGAAAATAAAATTCTTGAGAATATACTTTAGAACAATAGAAACCATGCCATCATTTTCAAATAGAATTTGTACTTGTTGAACGTTTAAACATTATCATTGAAGTATAGTTCACCAAATTCAATCCTTTAACACCTGTGTATACACAATATTTTTTGTTGACTTATTTTCATCTGCCAGCACATATAAGTTTTTAGGTGTCTCCGCTCGTGACATTCCTACGAAGAATTGTTACTGAAGCATTCATTCGTTAAATCAATTCCTACCACATTGAGTGACTGCCCTTAGGATTTATTGATCGTTATAGCGAACGCAAGACGATTCGAGAACTGAAGGAGTTTGAATTGAAAAGGTAGATCATTGGGAATAATTGGAATTCTGGGAATGAACACATTTGGCCTTTTAAATTGTCCAACCAAAATTGTTGCCTCAATTATATAAGTATTCAACATTGCATCGCCTTCACAACCAAACGCGTTACATTGCATAGTTTTGGAGGATCCAAATTCCTTAAACAACATAATAGGGCTTCCAATCTTGAATGTGATTTTATGTTGTGGTATGCCACTTGGATTGAGCATATTTAAGAACTCAACTGGATAACTGGTGGCCTCTTCTTCGTTTACCATCTTGTGAATTGAGTAAAATGACTTCGATTCGTTGCGAAAATCTTTATTCAATTTGATTTTCCCAGTTTCCACATCCAATTCTTCTTTTCCGTTGCCAACACTCAGCAGATACCTGGAAAATTGGACTGGAAGTGTTCGAGAAAAATCTCCAGCAAGACTGTTTCACTTGACTGTTTACTGCTGCACTAAAATGGGAATTGCATTTGAAAATTCATCTCAAACAAAAACAGACCTTTCCGTTCACCGTATCACAGTAACCTTTTCTTTTTTTAAAAAAGGCAAGGTATACCTACTACGAAGAATACTCTTAGAAAAATCAAATGCCTGTAACTCCTTATGACTCAACTTAAAATCAAGAGACCTTTCCAAAATGTTCAAAATCACCTTCCTAGCACATTCCGTCTAGGAGTAGTTTAAGGGACGGAAATCTAAATTTTAAGAATTATAGTATAGATACTGCACAAAACACTAAGAATTGCCACCTGGAATTCAAATGGGCTAATGCAACATATTCCAGGACTAGAATTCTTTCTAAATACAGAGAAAATTGATATATGTATGCCTAGTATCAGAAAGCCTTTTTACAAAAACAACATATGCCGATACTTTTGTTACCACTCCATACAAAAATAAGGGAGGCCACGAGGACGATCAACAATAATTGGAAAACAAAATATCAAACACTATGACAATATGCAAGTAATCACTATAAAAGTATAAACACATATTTAAATAATTCAATTTACACGTTATAATATAAATAGAAATGACCGTACCACGTTATTCAAGTCACTAGGACCCAACTTTATCATAAGTGGTGATTTTAACGCTAAAAGTACCTACTGGGGATCAAGATTTAACTCCCAAAGGGAAAGAGTTGTTTTAAGCAGGACGAATATCCAGTTGTGAATTTCATTCCGGGAGCAAACCAACATACTGGCCTGTAAACACAAATAAAGTACCAGATCTTATTGACTTCAACATTTCTAAAGGCGATCGACTATTATCGTCAGATCACTTACCTTAAAACTAACTGGGAGCAATTCCGGAAGCCAATTGAAGATAACACCAAGTTCCAATTAAAAAGTCGATACAGCTCGAAGACGAACTAGACCCCCTTATCAATAATATTCAACAGTTCTCCAATTAGCCAAACAGAAATGTACAAAAATAGAAGGTATACATTGCATGTCAGAGAATTAAAAACGTAGTATCTCTTGGATGTAGCCCAAGCATTTGACAAGGTATGGCATCAAGGACTAAAATATAAACTACACCGGAAACTACCGAGGCAGTTTAGAAGATCTTAAAATTTTACATTGCTAATCAAAACTTTCGAGTAATTAGCATGACTCTAGGCGCTAAGCTCAAGTGGAAAGAGCATGTGAAAAAGAAAAAAAAAATCAATTAAATATTAATTATAGAAAAATGTACTGGCTCATAGGAATTCCTAACTATACATTACAAATTGCTCTTATATCGCCAAATACTAAAACCTATATGTACTGATGGCATTCAGCTTTGGGTTGTGCTAAGAAAACAAATGAAAAAATAATACAAGAATTTCAAACTAAAGTCCTACGTGGCATTGTAAATGCTCCATGGTACATAAGAAATGACAACCTTCATAGGAACTAAAAGATGGAATACGTTAGTGAACAAATAAACAAACAGAACAAATTCAGCACTAAAATCCTGACATACATCATATGTTTGTCAACCCGAACCCAGTAAGACGGCTTCAAAGATAGAAGCTAATAGAACTGGGTACCTACGACCCAATTACAACATGCGACTGTTCTTCAACGAATTTTCATAGTAATTGGACACCATACCAAGTCGAAAACATAAGAAACTTTTTTATTTATATGACTTTCTGAATATAAACTTTAACAAAATTACGCTTTATATCGAGTGAAGCAAAACTAGATATTGACCACAATTTTCTTAAAGACGATTTATTTTTTTGTCTCATTTCAATTATGTGTTTCTCAAGATTATGTGTTTCGAATTTTTATTATCAAAGTGTGAAAATGTTTTTTTTTTGAGTTTTCTTCAAATTTGAACATATTGTTACGACCGTGGCGACATCTCTATTTGAGTAGCGACACTATCGTAAACGTAAAACTGTTATAAAGTAGATAGATGTGTCTAGACTAATATAGACAATCTCGAATATTGTGGAGATTTCTAGAAGGTTAGAATATTTGGTATAAATACGCGACAAACATTTGGGAGTAAACCAGTTGTGTTTTAACCGTGAGTTGGCTTATAGTAGAAAAAAGGGAAAAATGATCAAAGTGTAATAAAGTGTTATTAAAGTGTAATATAGTGTTGTTAAAGTGTAATAAAATAATTATTGTGAAGATAAATAATTAAGTTAAATAAGTGAAATAATTAAATTAGTGTTTTTGTGTAATTATTCGGAAATAATGATATTTATTAGTGTGATTTAGAATTTACATGTTGTTACCATCTTGTTTTATTCACAATCCAGTGATCAAACCTTGTTTGACAGGATAAAAACGTAACAATTGGTGACAGCGGTGGGATTGAGAATTAAAAAAAAAAGAGATGATTCTACACGAGTTAACGATTTCCGAATTAAAGGAAGAATTGCAATGATTACTTCAAGCATTGGAGATAGACGGTGTTGATCCGGCTAGTTACAATTTTGGCGAATCAACATTTTCCTATCATGCAGAAGACGAGAGGACAAAGACAAAGAAGACGAGGGTGCAGTGATTGAAACAGTACCGGTGCAAACTGGAAATTTTGGTACGGCGCAGTTAATGGCTGTGATGATAAAAATCGAACAATCTATTGAAAATTCAGTTAAAAAATGTAATCAATTAAATCAGAAAATGGATCAATCAAATCAAGAAATGAAGAAAATTAAGCAGTCAGTGGGCGAACTAAATAACAAAATGGAGGAGAAGCTTCAAGAGATTTATAACACTCTACATGAAGAAATAGAGCAAATTTAGTCCACGGTTCTAAAGGTGGAACAGAAATTGCAGACAGAATTTTTAGAGCTGGAGGAAAAAGTTCTGAACTTCTGGAAAAAGAACTTCTTTACCTCAAAGTTAACGGAACATCTTCTTAAGTAGGTCAGCCAGGACCCTCGTTGAAATTTAAGCCACCAATATTTGATGGTACCACATCGTTTGCGGATTTCAAGTTTCAATTTGAAACAAAGGTCAATCAAAATGGTTGGAATGAGGCAAATCGTGGAACAGCGTTAATAGTGGCTCTAAAAGGAGAAGCGGCTGAAACGTTGCAGACTATTCCGGAACATGACCGTAATAATTACAACGAAATAATGAAGGCGCCGGATCGAGATTACGGAAGCGACTATAAACGAGAAATGTATCGTATGGAGCTGAAGAGCCGATATAAAAAGCTCGGAGAAACTCTACAGGATTTGACACATACAAATACGCCTCCCGATTATATGGAAAGAATTAAGATGGACGCATTCATGGAGAATTAAGATGGACGCAAAGCAGTGATTTTGTCACCCAAAGCGACTTTCGCCGAGACCATGACTTGTGCGTTAATAAACGATACTGCACAGGCCATCATAAAACTGTCACGGTGGTGACAGTAGAATAAGGTGTTGGGCATGTGGTAGGATGGGTCACATTTCACGAGATTGTCGTGAAGTAAGTTGGAGAAGACCAAGATCGCGATCACCTATGCAGCATACATCAAGTTTTGGCCAAGGAGGAGGAACAGGAAACCAAAGTATTAGGAAAATACGATGTACATGTGACAAAGCAGGTTACATATCACGAGACTGTCGAGAAATAAGATGGATACGGGCGGAATCGTGATCTCTGGTGCATCGAGAATCGGATAAGGAGAATGAATCAGCGGGAAGATCGTCCATCGAACTCAGAAGAACTTGCACGGGAGAAAACACGAGTGTCAGGTAACCGAATAAAGACAGTGGTTCCAAAGTAGGAGATTTAGTATCGCGTAACAATTTGCAATGGAAGAGAGATTTATCAAGTTACAACCTTCATGTGAAGCGGCGTACACTATCGCATCACCAAAATAAACGACGTGGTCTACCAGATTAAGAAAATGCAGCGAGGAAAGCTGAAGGTGGTGCATATAGAACGATTAGCGCTCTACAGGGGAGGTGAGTTCGATCCTGTTCGGAACGCATCAGGATTAGGTAGGGAGTAATGTTACGATTGTGGTGACATCTCTAATTAAGTAGCGACACTACCGTAAATGGAAAATTATCTTTGTACCCTTCTCTTTGTGTTTATCGATGATATGGGTTATATAATCTAAATTTGAAATTTAATTTGGACAATGAGACTGCAATCCTGATCGTTCCAGTGATAAAACAAAAATGTAAAGATGAAGATGTTGAGAAAAAATGCGTATTGGAGGTGCCAAGTAAAAAGGATTGCTTTATATGATGATACAAAATGATAAGTTGAAGTGAATTTTGGATTTGTCAAATCCGGACTCTCGTGTTTTGGATAATAAGTAAGTAAACAAATTTAAGTTTGCCCGTATATCGTATCCTGCATCTACAAAATTAAATTAGTACAAGAGCTTAATGGCAACGCTTTCCGCCGTCGCCAGATATTTTGGGAAAAAATGCATCAAACAAATTGGAGCATTGACTTTTCCAAGAAAATAGTTTGTTTTCGATATGCGTTAACCGACATAATTGTCGGTATGTATTCTTCTTTAATTAATATCTAAAAGAGAATATAATTTATACCTTAAAGAGAATATAATGCTGCCGATATCCAAAGAGTCCAAAACTAAATGTCCAGGCCGCAATCCTCGGAGATATAATTCCTGCTATTCTAACCGCGGCGGCCGAACAAAACTTCCAACGGGTGATAAATTCTTCCAGCAAGATGTGGAGTTATTCGCGAATTGTGCGGCATTATTTAAATGAAAATCTCTCAGCGATGTATTGTACCCCGATCACCAGAACTTACCTCTATCGATGGATTTTTTATTTGTGGTCAGTATGAAACCCAAATCCAGCACCAAAATTAATGCATTAAGAATTGCCACTTATTTTTTACTATTCTCGCTGTTGCAACAAGATTACCTTATTTTAGTAGGTACATGGTACATTGAAAAATGTTTTAGAATCTTTTGAATGATGACTATGTATCTGTTTAGAACAGCTCTGTGATCATTTATCTCCTTGTGGCTTCTAGCCCAAATCGCTCCAGATGCATTTTATTGGTAAAACTTTTAAGCGG
Source organism: Tipula unca (assembly GCA_951394425.1). Taxonomy (NCBI): domain Eukaryota; kingdom Metazoa; phylum Arthropoda; class Insecta; order Diptera; family Tipulidae; genus Tipula; species Tipula unca. The sequence continues at coordinate 60,661,981 of OX596380.1, forward strand.
CCCCTAGCACAAAGCTTGATAGATATAATAGATTTTTTTTTCTCTACAATACTATTCTATTTATAAGTGAATGTTCTGATTAACCGCGGTGGATTTACAATTAATATAAATTTCTAGCTAGGTCAAATTCTTAATACAAAAATCCAATAAAAGTAATTAATTTGTCTTGGTATGGCCGTGCACAAACCAAAAACGAATTAATCTTATCACACACCTTCTATACGTAAATACACTTTATTTTGGTGACATACCGCTAATAAATTCTAAAATTCTACAAAGAATCAGTACTTTAGGTTTTATAAAAAAAGCGTCTTGTAAAAGACCTTCGCCTGAAGATTAAAATAATAAATTATTCTGAGCAAAATGGACAGCACAGCAACAACAGTACACATATAGCAAAAAAAAAAGTTACTTTCAACATTTTTATGTTGATTTCTTGTCAAATCTAGAGGTTTGGTTTAATTAATTATATAAAACTCAAATTGAATAATGCAAGTTGATATCAGTTATTTGAGAATTAAGTCTTACAATAATGTTGTTGTAATTTTTGTTGTTGTTGTATTTTCCTCGATAAAGCAGGTTTATACGTATGTACTTATATTTTTATACAAATTACATTGTATAATTGATTTGTTTTCGAAATGGACATGTTGTATTGTATATACATATATACTCGTATATGTAAGTATATAGTTGAGAATAAGAGTTAATAAATTAGACATAATCTAAGTCCCAGATTTTATTTCTTGCATCATATACATACGTTTATACGTATAAATATAAATAAATACATAAAATGCAATTAAAGTGATTAAATTAGCAATTTAAAATGATTGCTATAAATATTGAATTAATTACGCGCTATCTCGTTAATTTTGTAGGTGATCTCATTGATTTATAAGAATGTGTGGTAACTGGCAAAGAAAATTTAGGTTAAAATCGTATCTAAAACTGTGCTAAACTTTAAGACAGCCTTATTATTATGCAACGAAAGACCACCACACCACAGTTTATTTATAGAATTTATGTTTTATGTTTTATTTTGAGTTTAAAAGTTCAAAACAATTTTTCTAATATGGATTGAAGTTTTTTCTTGTATTTTGAAGTTAATTTTTCAATTCTTTATTATTAATCTCCGTGCAGTCTCTTGATTCAACTACCGCGCGTATAATATATATTTTCTTAGTATTGTTTTATTCTTACAAAGTAAGCGGCCGTGTAGGTAGTTGAGAATGCGCAACGTCACTTTTATCATCATCATACGATTATAAATTGATAAGATTTGTATATGTTCAAAGTCAACATGCGTTATCAAAAAAACTCGAGATACATTATATTTCTTGTTTTTTTATATCCATGTTTTATAATTCTAGTGTCGCGTTTTAAAAATTATTTATGAAGCAATGAAGATTGCGTGTTGGCAGCTACACTTATATACTACTTTTTTATTTTGTTTTTTTTATATTTGATCATTTTTGATGTGAGAATAGAGGAACTATACGAACGTATGTGAAGGAGGTTGATAAACTGTAAACTGTAAAAATAATCATAGGCAAGTAATAAACAACTTAATGCCAGTTTGGTTAAATTATTCGCAATGAGTAAGCGTAAGGAAGGCAGATACCTTTCAAGCGTGCTACATGAAAGGGCCGTCCGTATGCATGGCAAATCGTTTACTCAACAAATCTGAGCAGGATGCACTTGCCATGGCCGTCATTTTAAAGGTCTGCAGAATACCGGGCGTAAACATTTTGCAGTCATTTAAGTGTTGTTGTAAACATGCCAATTTATTCACCCAATTCGTGGAAATAAAAATCAATTATAAAAACAAAACAATATTCTAGCTGAATAACACTCCCTCGATCAGGTAATAGAATCTGACGAAGTACCAATTCCGAATGACCAACTGCCTAAACTGTAACTGCCTAAACAGATAACAATGGTAATAGTTAATTCCATCCGATAAGACGAAAAGCAACAACAAGCCAAAATTCCGCGTGGAGAAAATTCTGTCAGATGATTAAAGCAAGATATCATCGAGCTTCGATGAGGAATCCTGTAATTGGCTCCTTACAAGACTCCCAAAATTACAATCAACTGAAGAAGTATTTCAAATGGTACATGGTGATAATGTTGGACGAACAAAACGAAAAATTACATAATGCTAACATCAGAAACAGAAGACATTAACCATCCACAATGCAAACCACTTGTCATAGTACGCTTTGAGCTAATGAACTATTATTAAACGGATATATTCAAGCAATTCAAAGACCTAAAGTTAAATACCTGCAGTCGTGTACAACTGAAAGATGGACAAATGCTCGCGAAGTGAAGGCAGTCGTCATCCTCCTCAAGTCAGTGTTCGCAAATAGCATCATGAGCTAAGCACATATGATGTAGATGATCTTTAAAACGGCCATGTCTCGTAAGAATCGCTACCAAGATTCTTAACTGGTTCTTTTTTTTAAAGATAAACCATACTTCGTTGACCCCAAATTGGGCTCCCAAATGAAGTACTTTACCATACGACAGCGAAAAGTCTTAAGCAACTGAAACCTTAGGTCTTTTAAAGCGTAGTCCCTTATAGCTTTCTTCCCATATAGTTGAAAGATAAACGAACCACTGGTTTAGAACCAATTAAAGCTAATTGGGAGCCAGCTTTGGCTAAGCAATCCGCGATTGCCTACGATGTCACGATGAGCCAGTACTCACATGACCGTCACTTTAATGTTAGAACAAAGAAGATTTTTTCAAGGGGCCTCAATAACACTACGTGTCAGCGCTATTAGTTCCGCATGAAAAACATCACAATGCGAACCGGGACTACCGAAAAGTATGAGATCAGTCCAACGACAGTAGATTCCAAAACCTGCACTGAGGTTAGTACGTGAACTGTCAGAAAACAAAAGACTATGGGCTCATCTAATTTGTTAAGACAATCCTGCGAACTCCACAAATCTCTTGAAGGGGAAGCCTCCGAGTAAAAATTTGAGAAGTGGAACTTGAGCAGTAGTCTGTCATTAACCAAAACAATTTCTGCAGGTAAACATGAACAATAATTTGTAAAAATTTATTTATATCCCACGATAGAATACACCTCAGGCGTTTTGCTGCAGAACAAACTGTGCCTAAAATAAGTGTGCGTATTAACTGAGGCAAGGAAAGAATGGATTTCATAGCAAGAAGTGGAGTCGAGGACATAGCCTCAGTTATGGCTGTGCAAGCAAGATTTTGTAGACCATTAAGCTTGGCTACAGAAGCTTTTAGGTGAGTTAGAAGCTCAGGATTTCCCATAAAATCTTCAACATTGAAAAAATATGGCACTTGATTTTTGTAGTCCAGGTGATTTTTCCAGGAAAGTTTACTATCCAAGACAACACCCAGGTGCTTGATGTGGTCACATTTAGAGATCGTTCTCCCAAAAAGAGAGGGAACAGATAGTTCAAGAGTGTTCTTCTTCGTTGTAAAGACATTTATATCAGTTTTAGAAGGATTGACGTGCAGATCCTTCTCAACACACCATGCCTCCTCAATGATTAAGACATGCTGAATTAGGTCGGATAAGACACTGAGATGTTTGCCTGAGACTGTCAACACAAGCTCATCAGCGTAACTCTGTGCCATGAAGCCAGATTGCTACAGCTTCACAAGTAACTCGTCAATGACCAAAAACCACAGCAGAGGTGGGAGCACACCTCCTTGAGGCTAGCTTTTGATCCAGCTCCGCCTCCACAATGCGAGACTTGAGCATGAATTCAATGCAGAAGTGATCGTAGCAAACAAAGTGCTATAGAAAGCTTCAGCAATATCCAGGTAAGTACCTACATAAAACTCCTTATGAGCCATTCCATTTTTCAATCCATGTTACTGAGTGGGAGAGATGAATAGAAAATGGTCTCTAATGAATCCATCGACGATTCTTTCCAGAGCTTTAAGCAAAGTTGAGGACATGCTAACAGGCCGAATTGACTTAGGGTCCGCATAATCGGACTTAACAGCTTTCGGGAAAAAACAACTCTACTCCTGCTGCATGATTTTAGACCAGTCCTAAAAGCAATGCACGCTTGAAAAAGGTGGAACAAATGATCCTGAATTAGAGGAAAGCACTGCTGTATTTCAGCAGGAAAAATACCATAAAGCTCGCCAGCCTTATAAGACACAAAGAAAAATAGGCTATAACGCAAGACGTGACGATCAGCTTGTGAGCCAAATTCCAATCGGGACTTGCAACAGATGTCCTATTGAAAGCCTGCAAGATATGGCACCACACTTGATGATGGTAAATCTCTAAATGAGGAAGAAAAATTTAAAAACGAAATCTTTTTTCCTCTGTTAGACTGTGTTATTAAAAATATAAATACCAGATTTCAGGCTGTTAACGAAATTAATAGTAAATTTGATGTTTTGTGGAGATTCATGGATTTAGATGAAATAGAGCTATTACAAAAAATTAAAAATTTACAGAAGATTTATAACGACGACATCGCAGCGACAACATCTGTGAAGAAATTACGCTCTTGAAGGATGTTTATGTAGCCAATTTTGGTGATGGTTGTACTACGTTACCACCAATTAAGCTTCTCAATGCAATACGGAAACTAAAATTGGAAATCCTGTTTCCAAATTTAATAATAATACTGTTACGATCGTGGCGACATCTCTGTTTGAGTAGCGACACTATCGTTAATGTAAAACTGTTATAAAGTAGAGAAAATAGATAGATGTGTCTAGGCTTATCTAGACTAATCGAATATTGTACAGATTTCTAAAATGGTTAGAATATTTGGTATAAATACGCGACAAACAATTGGGGTGTAAATTAGTTCTGTTTTAACCATGAGAGTGCTAATAGTAATTAAAAGGAAAAAGTGAAGTGTTTATAAAGTAAAATAAAGTGTTATTAAAGTGTAATATAGTGTTGTTAAAGTGTAGTAAAATAATTATTGTGAAGTTAAATAATTAAGTTAAATAAGTGAAATAATTAAATTAGTGTTTAGTGTAAATAATCGAAATAAATAAATTTAGTGTGATCTAGAATTTACATCGTTTATTTTATTTACAATCCAGTGATCGTACCTTGAATTTGACAAGGCGAAAACGTAACAATACTAAGAATGTTTTGTTATATAACAGTAACAGTCGCAGCGGCGGAACGTTCCTTCAGTACTAGTTAAAAACGTTTTAAGATCGACGATGTGTCAGAGTTAAAAACGTTTTAAGATGTGACTTCAGCGAAATAATAAAAGTATTTGATAATAGAAAAGCAAGGAAAGCATGCATTTTTTAAAAATTGGAGTTTAAGCTAAAAAGAAAATGTAATAAAGTATAATGTAAAAATGAATTAGATTGAAATATAAGTAGAAAATAGAATGCGGTACTTCATTTTATTTAAAATTATCCTCAAAAAAAAAAAATAGGGGCCCAAAATATGTTTTGTACCGGGGCCCGAGCTGGCTCTCGGCGGCCCTGGGAATACTACTTGGTACTTAAGAAATAACGTCTGAAGAGATAACAATTCATGCAAAGAAACACGCATAGAACGGCTTGGTCAACATCAAAATGTTGAGTTACGTGGTATGCTGAGTAACACGAGGGCTCCAAAGAAAGAAACCGCTGGAATTGGGAAGACCACAATAGGGTGGCCAAATTTTTAGAGACTAACTAACGTGTTATATCTCTGCAAATTGAACATAAGAACGATAGACAAATTACTAGATGATATATGTAATCAGTTGTAATATTTAAAATTAAAATAATAAATATATTTAGCAGTGTAACATTTTCGAATTCAGGTTTATGTTGCATCTTACATCGCACACAAATGGTTAAAACAATCTCCAACATACATATACATAAATAAGATGATAAAACAACTGAAAATAATTGATGTAAACTTAAACAAAATGATATTCAAGATGTATGTACACAAATATGTACATAAAATGTAACACAACACAGCAACTGATTTACTTTTCTCGACCTATTGACATTTTCATGAACAACGATCTACATTTTACGTTTGCTTCATTTTATTCGCAAATAATTTGAATTGGAAATGCGCGAATTCAATTAATTTTTGTTGTAAGCAAGATGTCATTTTCATTTCAACTATAAGAGGTAAATAGATTTTCTTCACATATAGCTAATATTGAATAATGGATTAATCAATTTTAATTTTTCAATGCATACGAATACATACATATAAATATTATAATGTCATGTTTGAAAATTGATTGTCTAATTTATTTATGAACAAAAGTAACAAGATATACCTTTATACGAGTGTGCATGTATACAAATTAAAAGTAAAAGAGAAAATTTAGATGTTACACTTAGGTGTTATTTCGTCTGGGAAAAGTGGTTTTTTGATGGGGATATATATGTATGTCATTCGGGTCAATATTTAATTTCTATATGCGACACTGTACATAGAGAGAGAGATAGACTGGCTGATTCTGTGAAAGGATTTATTTTATTTTTTTCAAAAATATCATTAAATTCAATCACAAATATATAATAAATAATTATTTCAAATGTTATTGTAGTTGTTATATAGGAAAATATGATAGAAAATTTGTAGAACTTATTAAAAAAAAAATAACAAAATTCATTCAGTGACTTTCACATTCCAAGTGAAACACACAGAAATCCAACACAATAAATATGGGGAGATGGAGAAAATGCATTTTTTTTGTGTGCACAAAATCATTAGATTTCATCGTAAATGAAGCAGCAGCAAAAAAAAATAATAACTATTTTAATGATTTAATGAATACACAATTAATTAATCGAATTTAATTAGAATTATTTACTTTATTTAGTTATAAAATATTTTATTAAAGTTACAATTGTACATATTATAGCAAGATATGTGTAATTGGATGCGCGGACAATCGCGGCAATTTATAAAGAGATTATCCATTTATTTTACCATTTTATGGTAATGTTAGCTATATATACACTTATACTTAGATACAACCACTTGGGAGGTAATTTCTCCGCGTGCATGTGTCTATATACGTTTTGGTAATTCGAGTAATTTCGCTTTACGGCACTTGTAATCTAATTAATTAGATTAATTACTTATATATAGTTTAATACATAAATATTATTGACCTCAGTCGACTTAATTATATAAGAGACAACCTCTGGTACTTATATACGAGAACATTAATGTATCATCTTACAATCTAGCCAAAACAACAAAAAAGGTACTATGGAATGAATTTTAAATATTTCCGATTTTATAAATGCATAAACCGGGGATATGTTAATTGATTTTATGTTTTTATGAGTGTTACAGCTTACATGATAATTTATGATTCTTATAATCTGTATGAATCATTTCGGCTCGAACATTGATGAGGTGAACAAACAACATTTTGGTTTTTTATTTTTGTGAGTAATTTTATTAACGCTAGCGATTTTTGTTGAGATGATAAGATGTCGTCTTGATCCAAGAACATTATAGGTTACCGGTAATCGAATAGTTGAACACAAGATTTCCAACTACAGGTTATTGTACGCGATGGAAGGTAGGATTCGGTCGAGCATTCTCGAAAAAAACACACTCTAATTAACTTTATGTTACTAAATTACAGGAATTCAGATCTAGCAATAGTGTAGCACTCGATGAGGTGAGCATTTCAGCTGTCAGTCTAGGTAGCTTATTTAAGGATGCTCAGCACAGGTATTTGATGCCTTATTAGTCAAACTATCTTATGCTTTTAACGAAACGATGTTAGCCTTTAGTCCTCTTAGCAGGATAAATATCGACTTGGTGGTCCAGGAAAATTCAACAAACTCACTAAAAGTCCCAAATACTCCTCAAAACATGCAAGTAAGAACAACTAAGAACAGAAAGTGGTTTCTTCTGGCTCTTCGATCCCAATATATCTTCAGCGACCGAATGGTCCACAGTAACCCGGGTATATACAGTTATATGAATGGATGGATCAGTTAAAGACTGGATAGTTCAAATAAAAGGCAAGTCTAGGGGAATGCACCGCAAGAAGATTTCTAAATAGAGGTACATGACAGGAATTTGGCCATCAATAACTCGTTGCAAAAACTTCTATTGATTGGCGTGTCTGGTAAATATTCTAACACTCTTAGTGAACTCATGAAAAATACCCTGTGCATTCTTCACAGATGGGCCAACAGTTATGGGTTAAATCCAAACCAACGAAAAACTGAAGTGGTCTTCTTTTCCAGGAAATACAAACATTCTTGGTAAATAATAACTCACTTACTATACACGGTATCTTTTATCTTTATCTTCACAGATAAAGAGAAGTACTTGGGTCTCGTTCTGGCCAATAAACTAAATTAAATATTAGGTTTCCAATTACTTAGGTTACTGGAAAGAGTGAGGAAAACTACGGTAGGGCATTTACTTGTGCAAAACTGCCATCGGAATGGGGTGGGGGCTGGAGACCTGGGTCATGCACTGGCTCCTTACCGCAGTGGTCAGACTAACTCTATTGAATGAGGTTACAATCTGGTGGCCTGCTCTGGAGAGAAGATTCTGATGAAAGTTCAGAAAACAGCCTTTCTGTGAATCAACGATGCACTAAGGAACATATCCACTTAGTTATCGAAACTCTACTACATCTAACTCCTTTAGATATATTGGGCACACATTTGGCAGCAAATGCTTATATATATATCAGACTGATCACCTAGAAGTGGATTTGTTATATTGCAGGATGTAATTCACAAGAGACGACTAGCTGAGGAATGCAAATCTGAATTCATGAATTATAAACTTTCTCCCGGATGGGTCGAAAAGAGAGGGGAAAGTCGATGACCGTCCCACCGACTACCGCAGCATTTCTCACACTGAAGTAACTGCGATAAGAATAGTAAATCAACCATGACGTGAATTAACCAATGATCTCTTGGTTCTGCTTCCTAGAGCCTTTAATCCGCTTAGGATTTCATCCGACGTATCGAGCAGTTGCCTAACATTTGTACTATTTGCGGTAGTCAATATTAGGGTTGCAACAGCAAACTTTTGACAAATGCATTTCTTCCGGTCCTAAAATGATTCAAAAGATTAGCAGCTTATCTGTTTAGGGTTCCCTTTAAATATTGTAGCTTCTGTGACATGAGTGCAGCGAAACCAGATTGGTAAGTGTTGACCGACCGGTTTAAAAACCATACTGGACAGAAGAAATAAATTGTTTAGTATGGAACTGCAGGACTCTATGAATCATGGATTCAAAGAGCTTGGGTATGACGGAGAGAATGATGATCCCCAACATTCATCGTGACCAGAAATTCCTGCTCTGGAAATTTAAAGTGATTCAAGCCAACGGAGCTGCGAGAGCTTCGAGATTTGGCATCGCTGCTGGTTCGTATACTGGTGCAAAAAAACTAGCAAACATTTTACATATTCCAGAGAGGTGACTATCGGTGGAGATCTGGTAGACGATGGACGATGGAAAATCAACCAATTTTCTCTTACTGTTCATAAAATACTAGAACTCTTTAAGACTCAATGTCAGTTCCTTTCCAAACTCTCTACTTTGAGGGGGATGTAATGAATTTGGAATAAATAAAGATTTTTTGGTTTATTAACCAATTCCCGGTATTTTTTGCCCAGAGTATTAATAATGAAACTTTGATAAGTTTGAGAGTTGGAACATACTAAAGGCATCCGAGCTGTAAAACTTGGTAACGAGAAATTTTATATATTTTGTATTGAATGTATTCTACTCAGGCGATACTAAACAGTCATTAAAAGGGCCCTCTTCTGTGAAATTAATTCTTACACCAATTTTGTACATAAAATATATATATACGTATACGGGTTAGCTACCTCATCTGGAAAAAAATACTGAAAATAAAAATTCAGAACAAAATAATGTAGAAAAAAAAATCAAGAAATTTAAAATCCCGAAACTCAACATCTTGAAATTTCCGGCTTTTTCTGGTAGTTCAATGAATATAATTTAAAGATAATATGTGAAACATACGTATGCTGTGTAGGTGTGTGTGTTTGTGTTGTATTAATTATGAGCTAATGCATACAAAAAATCAATCAAGGTGCGTACATGATACAAAAAATAAAAATTCTGATGCACAAAAATTCACCACGAAGTTAGCTGCGTATGAGTTGAAATATTCACCACTCGAAATATAATTTCATCAGTATAGCCTTTGCTAATAACGAAAATATTTAGACTTTTGAGTGAAAACTTTTGTTTAACTATACTCAAAATAACAATCCTTTGTTTATTTACAAATAAGTGAACAACAAAACAAGTTGCTATTTTTGGATTTCTGATAAAGGAACATTTAGTTAGGCAAAATATGTTCCATTAACGAAAAAATAGCAAAACAAGTATAATTTTCAGTTTTGTTATATGCCTATTGACGATTGTAAAAGTAGGCTAAGCTCCTCTCGCGGAAAAAATGATTATTAAAAAGAACGATCCATTTGAAATTTGTGTTGTTTTTGTATTCGAAATTAGGTGGCTGTGTGTTTTTAAACGGCAATGGATAGATATTGTAGTTTTATTTTAAACGTGAAGTTTTGTTTTTATTTTAAATGTCAATGGATAGATAGTTTTATTTTAGAAAAATTCCGCTATTTGGAATCAGTGTAATCGTCAATCCTGGTGAAATTTTATTCGAGTTGAGAATATTTGACCTCAGATAGCTAACTTCGTGGTGAATTTTTGTGCACCAAAATATTATTATTGTATCATGTACGCACCTTCATGAAACCAGATTTAAATTGAATCTTATTTCCGTAATTTATCCCGTTGATATCAATGTTTGTATGTGTTAATTTGTGCAAATCGTTTTGTAAAATTCAGTAACTGCGATAAAATTGCGAATAGTATCAAATATCATTCTGTTAAGAGAACAACATTTTTCTAAATAATTTGTGAAATATTTCGTTTACCTACGCCGTACATAAGGACCTTTATCAAAAATTTAAATGGATATTACCACCGTTGCGGCAAATAAAGGAGCTATTAAAATAATAATTGATGGTTTTGCTTATCATTTAGACAAGAAAATCAAAATCACATATTACTGGGCATGTGAAAATAAATCATTAATTTGTAAGACAAGTGAAACCACTTTTCGAGAGAATGGAAAGCACGTGATAAAAAAGTTTTCAAGCGACCAATCACACACACACCAACCGTTGCAAACATGGATATTTAGGTTACCAATTATGAATTAAAAAAGTTAGCTTGCGAAACTTATCAGGACCCCGCCCAAATTATATCAACAATAACAACAAGGTGCAAAGAAAATTACTGCGTGTATTTGCCTCGAAAAGAGGCATAAAAACCAAAAATTAGACGAATAAGAAACTTGAGCAACGTGGCAGAGCTAATTTCAGTATTCGATATTAAAATTCCAGAAAATTTAAAACATGTGGATGGTGACTTATTTCTTTTATCCGAAAAAGAGTTTAATTGCCAAAAAATTATTGTTTTGGGTACAGTACGTAGATAACCTAAAAGAATTAGCGAAATGCGATGTGGCTGATGGACGGCACGTTCAAAGTACTTCCCAAAATTATGTACCAGCTATTTACAATTCATGGCCAAATTGGTGACACAATTTTACCAATGCTTTATGCTATTATGAGGTCGAAGAGTTTGTCGAGTTACAACGAAGCATTTTACGAAATTTTCGCTTGTGAAAATGAAATATTTTTAAATCCAAAATTCATATTATCTGACTTTGAAAAGGCTGCGATTTCTACTTCAAAGATATTCTTTTCATCTTGCACGTCGAAAGCTTACATTTTCCACTTCGGGCAAATCTTATGGAGGCGAATTCAGACTAAAAGACTATCCTCGAAGTATGGAAATAACGAAGGTGTGTATATTTAAATGAATTTAAGGTTAATATAAGATATAAATTATAAAATCCTTTTTTATAGATTTCAATTTAAGTATGAGAATGCTTAAAAGTTTAGCTTTTTTACCACCGGCGGAAATTTTACACTACAAGCTGGTGGGAATAAAATGTCCAACGGGTTTGAGAAAAACTATGTTACAGGTACGTAAATGTGTGTGTCGTAACGTAACCACAATGTTAAACCTAATTTTCCTAATATAGGTAATACTAAAAATAGGGCAATCGAACTCTAAAAAAAGGGACACCAAAATATGCTCCAGAATTTTGGTCGGTGCATGACTTAATGACAGACACTCTGCCTAGAACACAAAATTCTGTTGAGGCGTGGCACCGGCGATTAAAAGTTGTGGTTGGTAAAGCTCACACGGGTCTTTATCAACTTATCAAAGTTTTGAGCAGTTGAGCAAGTCGTTGCCAAATCTAGAATGGAATGCATCTATATGGGAGAGGAGCCTAAAATTCGCAAGAACTATATTCTGAAAGAAAACGAATTAAAAAAATTCTTTCAAAAAAACATAAGTGGTCCAAAATGGCACTTTTTAAAAGGCTTAGCAAGAAATACTATGCCATAAAAACGAATACAAACGTATTCATATGTACATAATACATATATATATTCTAGATTTTAAAATGTCTGAATTTTTTTTTTCAGGTAAATGTAGTGATCCCATACGTAAACATATATGTATGAATATTCTTTTTCAAGTTCTTTAATTCCGTCTTACATGGATAAATTGGTTGGTCGTAAAATTTGTTGCAACCTCACAAAATCTGTACACAGTATATGTATAAAGCTTTTGTTTTACCAAAAAACCATAATAATACCGCGCATTTCCTTATTGAGTACATTAAAATTACATATATTAAATTCCTTCACGCGCGTGCTTTAATCATGTAACGAATAACCGCGTGTTACGATCTTGAGATAAAAAACAAAAATTTCATTCACTATAATCTTATTTCCATTTTCTGTAGGTACAATATACAGATTTTATTATCATTTTATTTTTTTGGTTGGTTCGTGATCAATGTCCATTATAAAATACGGTAAATATAATAATAGTAATAAATTTCTTATTGTATTTCTTAGTATTGTAAGACAGCTTATAAGACAATAATAATAAATAGAGAAGTTATATATTTTTTCTATTTTTAATCTCTTTCTAAGTTTTATATGGTACAGTGTTTTTTTTTGTGTGGTGTGGTGGTGATTTAAAACATACTCGTACAAGTGGAATTTTCTTATATTTATTATGTATACAACACCACTCTCGCGTATAATATGATATATCGTATTATGTTTTATGCTTTTTAATTAAAACCGACATGGAAAATAATATTATAATGTTGTGATGAACTTAATTTCATCTATATACATTTTTCCATTTCATATTTTTATTTGATGGATTAGATTTGGTAATATTAAATAATAATTTGAATTAATTAGCTTATTAATTATTATGTATATGGGTACACCAGTTTTAAGGTCAAATAATAATTAAGCCGATTCATTAGAATAGTATGTTGCCGCATACATACAATTATACAGTTATAGTTTGAAAGTAGCTGCTGGAAATGGATTATTTATAGCACTCCTGGTATTAACCATAGTCATGTGAATATGTGTTTGAAAATATTACGATTCAATCGATTTTTTTTATAAATTACCAAAATATTTTCTCAGCAGTGTTGAATTCACGGAATTATCCGGATACTTTCCAGTCACAACAATCTTAATTCTAAAATCACTTCTTGCAACAATAAAACAAAATTTATTTTGCTTGTTTTTGCATATAGTTTCCTTAAGCTGTGACGATGAAGTTATAAATTATTACAAAAGAAATGAATTTTCGCGAACAAGAAATTAATTGGGAAAAGAAAGAAAACTATAAAAGATTGAATCATAAAATATATAAAATAAAAAAAATATATAATTTCTTGCACTTTTCAAATTGCACAATGACCCGTAAAATATAAATACATATATATGTATATGTACATATATATATTTTGTTTAATGCTGCAAATGCAATGTAGCAATTGTTTTAACGAAAGTATTACTCTTGCAAATTGATCAAACCACAACAATCCAAAACAATATGAAGAAAATTCGAAGAATTATAAAGAAACCAGCGAATGAAATGATAAAAAATTGCATTGCATACAATGTTATGTGTGAAATTGTGTGATATTTATACAGTGGATAATACTATCAAGATTTCTGGTGTCATCAATGTAAATTCCAAATCACAATGGGGCATGCTATACGACTTTTTTTTAATTTAGTTAGCAGAAGTGACGAACGAAATTGCAATCGGACTGAAATTGGATTGCTGGTGTTGTGATGGTTTCAGAACCAGAACATATCGAGTCCTGCCGAGCCATCACCGTAGAAATTAAAAATAGTAATAACGATGAAGATCAAACAACACAAATCCATAATAATACAAACAACAGGACGACACAAACGCTTTCTAGTTTCATTTCTTTGCCGGATTGGACAATATTTTACCGGATTTGACTCAGATCGATTTAATTTATTATTAGTTTGATGGTAAAAGATTAATTCATCCTGAAATCGATATTAAAGAGCAACTTTTAAAAACGCTTTTTAAGTAGTTTTAAGTACTGCGACTGCAATGATTGTCTCAAAATATTTTTTTAAATAATTGAAACGTGATTTGAAAAATATTTAAAGTTATGACATAGAGGATTTACATCACTTTGCAACAAATCGATATCTGGAAAATTTCGAAATCTAGAGGCACGTATCGAGCAATAATTGATTGTAGCTAAATAACTGTACACAAATCAGAGGACCTATTCATCATCAACTAACTTTCTCATCGTACAAAGAACAACTTTCAGATCATTAGTTGCTGTCGATGAAAACGGAATGGTTATTTTTGTTTTCGAGACGTTTGGAGGTGCAATTTCTGATAAAGAAATTTATTTCACAACTTACGAGTATATATAAAATAAGAAATTTTTTAATGTGTTACTTATTTAATAAAATTAATTATATTATGTGTTTACTATTTGGCAAATTTGTTTTTAATAATATCATCAAATAATACTTAAAATCCGGTTAATTGTTCGTCTCTAAATACATCATACATTGTTGAAAACCAAATATGTAATAATAATATGGTTTGACAATACCCAATCGCGACGGTGCTGTCACGAAAACAGCGGCAAGGATTGAACTATAAACATGCCCCATTTCTAACAAATATTCCATTCCGAAAATGAAAAAAATACTGAACATCCTGTTTTTTATCGTTTGTGGAAAATGTATTGGAAACAAAACACTGTTGACCATCTACATTGGATAATAATAGTGCTAAGCTGCATTAACCCTAAAATACATATGGCGTTTCTTTACTTGATTTAGTCCGATGTTTAAACTAACTGAGATTACGAAATTATATCTGTTCGGACATCTGAATATAATTATTATATATTTTTTTAAATTTATCAAAGAGTACAGTCCACTGTTCTTATTTTATCCAAAAAATAAATTAAATATTAATTAATAACTCCTTCACGTGTTTTATTTTTTTGTTCCTATTTACAAATAATTTTGTAGTGAATTTAATTAAAGTGAAGTGTGAGAAGTCGCCATCCAACTATTGTATTTTTACAAGACGAACATTGGTCCTTCGAGCCGGATATTTGATATAGTATAATTTTTTTTTTTTTTTTTGACAATCTTATTTATTCACGAGTACCTAGTCTATAGACTAACAACATTTCTTTTTTGATCTAAAATTGGTAAATTGTGTTTAATAAAGGTATCCCCATTGGTTTTCCTTATGTTCTATTTACTGGTGTTACTGCCTTACGCTGACTATAAACTCAAAAGGTTTTACACTTTTCAGTCTTCTCACTGCTTCCCTGTGGTCGGGTAGTTGGTTAGCCTCAACGTTCGGGTGATTCTGGAGCCTCACTTAATGCTTCCGTGTAGCATTGTTTGCTTCTCTGGTAACAGTTTCCAGGGGGCATTTACAATATCCCTTAGCACTCTGTTTTGGAATCTTTGAACGATATCCATGTTGCTTGGTTTAGTACAACCCCACAGCTGAATTCCATACATCCAAATGGGCTTTAATATCTGCTTATATACAAAGCATCAATCGATTTCATCACAGAAGTTAAGCAACATTGTGCAGGGTTAGTACTTGGATGGGTGACCGCTTGGGAACATCACAGAAGAAATAGGAAAAATACACAAAAAAAAATCAAAAAAAAAACCTCTCCCTAGTAGGCCAGTATGCTATATCCAGCAGCTCTGGAAACTGGCTAGGATTTAATGGACCAATCATTCATTAATCTGAATTAAAAATGATTACAGAAACGAACACTAGAAGAAACCACCACAAACCGCAAAACACCAATATCAACCGTTGGCTATCGTACACGGACACGAATTGGAAATTGGAACATCAGAAATCTAACGGAAACATCAAGGCTGGCACAAGTATAGAGAAGGAAATGAAACGTTACAACATCGAAATTCTAGGACTTAGTGAAGTTAGATGGAAAAACAGTGGCGAAATTAACACAAGCAAAGGCACCTGATGTTCTCTGGACGAGATGATACACATGAACAAGGCGTGGGCATATTAACAACAGCGAAATCAAAGAAAGCATTAATGGAATGGATACCAGTCAATAGTAGAATAATTGTGGCAAGATTCCGCTCAAAAATAAGAAACACAACCATCATTTAGTGATATGCCCAAACAGAAGATCCAGATGAAACAAGAAAAGATGAGTTCTACGAACAACTATACAATCCACGCACAGATATGACGTGAAAATTATTCAAGGAGATTTTAACGCCAAAATTGGCACTAACAATACAGACCTGAAAACCATCAAGAGGCACTGAACTCTGTACGAAACAATAATGGAGAACGACTCATCGACTTCTGTGTCACAAACCAGCTATTCATAGGAGGCAGTAAATTTCCACACAAGAATATACACAAGTATACATGGACATCACCTGATGGCAGAACAAGAAACCAAATAGACCATGTAATGATCAACAAGAAATTTCTCACATCATTACTAGACGTCCGATCAAAGATACGTGCAGACATTCACAGCAAATGAATGATAACTTAGTAATTTCACAGTTCAAGATCAAGCCTGTAGCTATGAGATGCACTAAGACGAACAGACGAAAATTCAACATCGAAAGGCTAAACGATCCCGATACAAGGAAGATTTTCAGTGAAGCGCTCGAATGCAATCTCGCAACCAACAGTGCCACCAGTATAGAAGACCGATGGAAGCAAATCGAAGAAGCCTATATCGAAACTGCTGCGAACACACTCGGGTACAAAGAATACAGTCGCAAACCATGGGCGACAACACATGAGAGAAAATTGAAGAACGTCGACAGCTTAAGCTGCAAATGAACCGCAGCAAAATACACCGGAGGTGAGAAGGAAATATGAAGACACGGCCAAGACAAGTAAAAAAGATGGCAAGAAATAAAGAAAATACACTGAAAATATTCTCAAGGATGCCGAAGAGGCAGCAGCAACCAGAAATATATATACCAATATACCACCTATAAGAGATAAGAATGGTCAAATCCTAACAACAGATGAGGGACAGTTAAAGAGGTGGAAAGAATATTTCGGAGAGGAAATCGCAAACAGCACAGAAAACTTCGAATTAACCAATAATGCTCTTAACGAAACAATCAACACCCATCCACCAACGGAACGGGAAGTTAGCAGTATCATTGGGAAAATGAAGAATAACAAAGCCGCTGGAATAGATAACATGCTATCCGAAATATTCAAAGGTGACGCATCTACAATGGAAAGAGAGAGTAACCATAATGATTCCAAAGAAAGGAAACCTAAGAGAATGTAAAAATTGGCGAGGCATATCACTACTCAATACATCATTAAAGATGAATGATAATCCTAGACAGAATATCACCTACGATCAATTCGAAATTGAGGAAAGAACAAGCTGGCTTCAGACTGGGACGTAGTTGCACTGACCATATAAAAACGATCCGCATCATCATTGAACAGTCCAATGAATGGAACTCCCCACTATACCTCCTCTTCGTGGAATTTGAGCGTGCATTCGATACAATACATAGAAACGAAATATGGAAGACACTTTGTGAAATGGGCATCCCAAATAAGATTATCGAACTCGTACAAGAGATGTACCATGATGCAGGTAACTGAGTTCAATACAAGAGCAAGCAAAGTGATGCATATTACAATAGCAATGGAGTAAGACAGGAATGCGTACTCTCCCCACTACTGTTCCTAGTAGTATTAGATAGTCTCATGCGGAAAATGGACCACAAATCGCCCAATGGCATCCAATGGGGGCTAACAGGAAAACTTAACGATTTGGATTACGCTGATGATATATGCCTGCTAACACATAACTACACGGACATGCAGCAGAAAATAGAACAGCTACCGGACTTAGCGAAAAAAGTTGGTCTAAAAATAAACATTACGAAAACCAAGACGATGAGGATAAATACTACGATAACCACACCAATAAGCGACAACCAACAAAATATAGAACATGTAAAGGAATTCGTATACTTAGGTTGTACACTAGCAGAAACAGGCGGAACCGAGGAGGACATTAACAAGCGCATAAACAAAGCCAGAACGACATACAACATGTTACACAAAATCTGGAATGTATCAGTCCTCTCCCATAACACCAAGATACGAATGTTCAACTCGTCTGTAAAAACAGTACTCCTATATGGCTGCGAAACGTGGAACCAAAATCGGCAGATTACGAACAAACTACAAGTATTTGTTAACAAATGTCTAAGAAGAATACTAAAGTGCTTCTGGCCCAATACCATATCAAATGCGGAACTCCATAGAGTAACTAATCAGGTAAATATGGAAAATGAAATAAGGAAACGTAAGTGGAGATGGATCGGACAAACACTAAGAAAACCAGCAAGTGACGTAACACGCATGGCCTTAGAATGGAACCCTCAAGTTAAAAGGAAGGTTGGAGGTCCACCTGTAACGTGGAAACGAACGGTGCTAGCGGAAGCGAAACATCTCGGCAAATCATGGAAGGAAATTAAAACAGTAGCAGCCAATAGAGTTAGATGGTCCCACCTATTAGACGCCCTATGCCCCTAAATTGGAGATAAAGGTTAAAAAAAAAATTTTTTTAAATGGTAATGCAAAATAGTGTTTAGAATTTTTCAATAGTTTTTTACTTAAATACAAATATTATAGCATTCATATAGCAGTGTGAGAGAGTGAAGCTACCTCGTCGAGGTTGTCTTCACAGGTTCCTCCAAATGTCCTCCAATATCTTACAAAATGCTACCATGCCATCAAATTCAATTCGCATATTTAATATTAAAAAATAATTTTACTTCCTCCACTGTATCACTTAAACACTTTACAGTTTATACACTCGAATTAAAATAAAATAAAAACCTTTGTAGGTTTTTAATGATGGATTGGCAGTTTTATATAAAAGACAATAATAATATATTAATTTACGTTTTTTTTTTATTTTCTTCTATACATTCTGGTATCGCTTTAAGATTTCGATTATTATATTGTTTATTAGATCTAAGATAAAACCAAATAATATAAAATCATATTTTTTGTATTTCTATTAAACACTTTCTAATTTAGAAGACATAAAAATACACTTCGAATTCACATTATTAACTATAATGATGATTTATTGAGATATTTTAATAATGGGCATTGTTTTATAGAGACAAAAATACTTATTATAATATGTATGTATTATGGTCTTAATAAAGACATCTAACAGAATATTATTATTTAAAAAAAAAATAAGATGAATAATAGAAAATGTTGTTTTAATTTATATTTTATTAATTAAGTGTATATAGACTTACCATTTTCCGCAATAACTTCTAAATTGCAATTTTTCTCGTCTCCATCTAGTAAACTATTTCGTGATATGCTGCGCGATGGTATGTCCAATATTTCACCACTTGTTCCACTCACTAAATCGATCGACGATGCTGCCGATGATTTTGGTTCGTACATCGAACTGCTCATCGAATTAAATCCATCGTTATTATTATAAATTGAATTGTTTAATGAATTTGAGCCACGTCTACTTGTCATATTACTTTTGATGTGTGGTTTCGTTGTGCTATCGATTAGATTATCGGTACTCTTATTTATTAAACTTATTTCATCGTCACTTTTTATTAAAAACGGATTATTTAATTCACCATAACATGAGCTGGTCATAATTTTTGGATACTTTTCAATCGGTGCACCGGCGCTCAACATAATTTGTGACGAATTAAGCGATGTTGGACGACTTTTCGATGCTTTTGTATGTGCACGTTGATTGTACTGTTGATTTGTGTGCACATCAGCCGAAATTGTTATTAAACTGGGCGTTTGACTGTCACTCAGTCCGTATTCGTTTAGTGTGGTTATAAATTCGTCTGCATCTTCGGCCTCCCACGATTGTGGTTTTTGTTTCAACAGGATATCATCAAAAAATCGAATATTATCGCCAATTTTTGGAGTGGTTGGCGTCAATAGATCGATCGGCAGTGATGAGTATCCCCCGGTTGGACAATTTTCATCAATTGAGTACAAGCCTTCGGATCGGTATGGTCCCAATATGAATTGGGGTACCAGCTGATCCATTGCTCTTGATATTGGTTGTGACTCATCGTAATAGTAAAATGGATGGGTGTCAAAATTCACTATTGGCGGTGGTGATAGCGAATTGATAGTTTGTTGCGATATTGATGGTGATTGAAGTAGTTGTTCGGTAGATTGATCCATTTTAAAAGACTATATTGATTTATTAAAATCAAATCCCTGGAAGATAGACAAAAATTATATATTTACTAAAGTATACTTCTTGCATAATTTCAAAGTTCATCTTCCAAATTTTATGATTCAGACCAACTTTTAATTTAAAACTAAGAAATTTTCTTGGCTGAAAATACCATTTAGCTGGAAGGTGGTCCTGATGATATTATTTAATCGATATCGTATCTCTTGTCAGTATATGTATATTCGACTTTTTAAATGACTCCAAATTTTATATTACCTCCTCAAAAATGGTAACATAAATGAATCAAAACTGTAATCTTCCGAAATTGGTGGTTTCAGAACGAACTAATCAAGCCAAACAACGATACTACACTTATCAACTTAAAAGTTAAACTGACTATAGTTATAAAAAGAATAGATAGCAGAGTAAGGCTTTCATACCAAATCAATTGCTAACTTCTTAAATCGGGAGAAGGTACCTATTGGGGAAAACCTATTGCGAAACCTAAACAGAGAACCGGACCAGTACAGACCAAGAAATAACCTACTGAACTGCAGTGAAGTTTGCGTTATTTGTGGTGAATAATGCATTATTGCATAATCGGGAATTTCAAAACATCATAAATGATTATCTTTTGAACATTCCATTTACTGGCCATCAAATATAAAAAAAATACATGATTTAATAAATTTGTATGTGTAACCGAAGTAATTACATGCACAAATGATCAGGTAGAAGATTGCTATGACTTCTATCTCGACATCAGATATCCGACTCAGCAAAGAGCATTATACTAGTTCAGCAGACAATACGACAATTCTTGCAGAATATACGAAGAGGACGATTTAAACCCAAATCTTGAACATTAAAAGTACCTACCATTAAAAGCCCCAAAAACCGCCAGGGTTTTACAAGGCAGCGCATATTGGGACCGTAGTACATTCGAGTCAAGGAAATGGTATACAAGCACAAGCACACTATTTAAAGTACCATTCGAAACTAAATTCTCAATCTCCCAATTCTTAAATTCCTTAATTAGTGAATGAGTTAAAAATTATAAATTTACAAATTCTAAAATTTCTAAATGTCATAAATTTCTTTGCTTCTTCTATAATTTAATCGATTTTAAATTAAAATCACAAAAATTAAGGATTCTCGTAAATGTTGATTACAATTAAGAATTTTGAATATGTATCTAAAAATGTATTTAATTAAAAGTGGATGAAAATAAAAATTAGGGCGTTTTATTTAATTTTACAACAGCTAATAACATATAAAAATAACAAATAACTATGGTGATTTAAATTTAAAATGATCTAACTATACCAACAACTCGAGCAACTATATGAAATCAAAAAAAAAATAGTACGTCATTGCGTATCATGATATAAAAACAACGCCCTAATTTTTAATAATTTAAAATTACGATCCGACTATGCGTATATTTAAAATCGAATTTCTTGGTATAGTTCGTTAATTTTGGATCTTCCGTTTACAATCCAGTATTTAAATTTTTAATAAATTAAATTTTTAAGATTTTCCTAAATGTTGTCAATAATTAAGAATTACGAATATGAGAATGTATTTTATTAAAGTGGACGCAAATAAAAATTAGGGAATTTTTTTTAATTTTAAACACCCAATAAACGTATAAAATTAGCAAAAGCTATGGTGACTTAGATTTAAAATGGTCCAACAACAATAAAATCAAACAAAAAAATTTAAAAATTATTTTGTTTAATAGAATACGTACCAACGTCATTTGTTACACTAAAAATAACGCCCTAATTTTTAATAATTTAAAATTACGGTTCGACTAAAGAAATATTCAAAATCGAGTATAATTCGTTAAATTTTGAAACTGAATTTTTCGTCAAAATCCAATATTTAGATTTTAAAAATTTTTTTTTTTTTTTTAGTAACTTTTCTATCATAATTATATTAACAATTGTTGGGATATAGCCCATCGGCTAGTCCCAGAAATTAAAATTATTTATTTATATAAATATTTCCTATAATAGTAATTTTATGTTCCATTTACATAGATCAATTGGTTCGGTCCTTTGGAGACCTCTTACTGCCAACGGTTTGTCCCGCATATTGTATATATCTCGATGTTTTCGTACTGTCGGAGACGTGACTCAGCTTGAGAGCATGATACGTAATAACTTCATCGATGTATTCCATCTTTAAATCTCGGTGGAGGTCTTCATTTCTAATATACCATGGAGCATTTACAATATTCCGAAGTACTTTGTTTTGGAACGCCGGTATAAAAGTGATTTATTGTGTGTAGATAGTTCAGAATGTCTACCTAAGAGCCAATACATCTTTCTATACTTCATGTTCAGCTCTTCCTTTTTTTTTTGACATGTTCTTTCCACCTCAAATTGGCATCCACCGGCATACCTTAATATTTCGCCGTATCTGCATATAGGCAATTTGTTCAGAGATTGGGAATATATTAGAAATATTTGTATTAGTAAAGTTCACGTGTACAGATTTAGTTTCGTTCAGTTTTATCCTCCATTTTTTCATCCAATTGTTGACTGAATTTGTCGATTTTTGCTATTTGTTAGTAAGCTCAATATTGTTCCCAACTGCCAAAATCGTAGTATCATCAGCATAAGTTTCATAGTTGCTTCTTTCATTGGTGGTATATCCCGAGTATACAGGAGGTAAAGGACCGGGCCCAATACGCTACCTTGTGATATACGCTACTTTGTGGTATTCCAGCTGAAATTTTCTTTAGGTCCGAGTATTCGTCTTCACATTATACACGGAAATGTCTATCGGTTAGGTATGATTTCAGAGTTTCATAGTATTGTTTGGGAAGGTCTCGCTTGAGCTTGAAGTCCAATCAGAGATGGGCGTTTCCGCGTCGTCTATTATTTTCTACGTCGACGTGTCGACAACCTGTAGACAACGTCAACAACGTAGACAAAGTAGACAATTCCTGGAATAATTTTGTGAATTAGTTGTAAACTAAGGTGACCAAATTTTTTTAGGATCAATTCGATAAATTTTCTTCAATGCAAAAACGATAAAAAGGAAATATCAGCGTAGAAAAGCAGCTCACAAAAATCGGAGTGATAAACATCCTTACAATAAGATTATAACTTCAATTAAAAATAATCTGCAGATCTCTGACTACGACTGTGGCATAAAATCAAGTACGCTCCATTCCATGATAAGACGAATTCTAGTTCAGGAAGGCTAAAAGAGTTACCGGGTTATTAAAAACCCAAATCGTTCAGATAACCAGAACTTGTCCGCTAAACATTCTAGACTGCTCTATGATGTACGCTTTGACAAAATTGGTGTTTTGATGGATGACGAAACATATACGTGAAATTAAATTTGAAACAGATCAAAAATTGTATCTTGCCAAAAATAGTGACAATGGTTCCGCTAAGTATAAGTACATTAATTGAGATAAATTTATAAAAGGAATTATGATGACATAAAAAGGATCAAGCCCACCAGCACCACTTTTAGTTTAACCTATTTTCCACCTTTAAGAGGTTTAAACTCATATACGTAATAGATATGCCTTAAAGTATAGTATACATATACTGCATTTTATCACAATCTCTAAAAAGTGATTAAATGCTGTAGAGACATTAAACCTGTGGGGGTTAAAGCAGAGTAAGCAACATTCAGTATAGGAAAATTTTAATCGACCTCTTCAACCCCTCACATATATAGTAAAACGTATACGAAAAATTATCTTGCATTAGTACCATACAATTTTTCGTGTATTTTATCTTGGAAAGCTGGGTAAGGTTGACTAAAATTTGGTATTGAAATTTTGCTTTTTATAAAAAAAAAAAAATTCCTGACACCAATCTGACACATACTCCACAGTGATGTCCGCAATGTGAATATAAAAGAATGACTACAGAAAGGTATTTTGCCTCCAAATCGTTGACACGATTCAGCACGAAAGCTGTAAGTAGCCTGATTAAACTATTACACACTACTCTAAAGAAGCAATAAATAGGTACGACTAATCAAAACCAATGTTATATCAAAGTATATAAGCCAACCGGTTTTCGACCTCTCTAAAAATATTTGGCAATAGCGAAAAGAAAAATGGCGGATACGAACAAATTGCTGAAAATATATGTTCTGAATGGAATAATATTATTGTCAAAGTCACATCGGAAGATGTGTAGAATCTCACGAGGAATATCGAACCACATATGCTTGACCTTATCCATAGTAAGATAATTTAAAATTTGCGAGGTGGCGCATTTTATTTCATATTATTGATATATCGTAGGTTGTTGACATTGTCTTAATTATCGACGCCAACAAAAAACATTGCCAAGTAATCTACGTAATATTTTACGTGTCGATAACCGCGTAGATTACACGGCGTAATCTACTTCGCCCATCCCTGACTCCAATCATCTGTGCCAAACTCAGCCACATGCTTGCGCATCCAAGAAAACGCTTGAACATATTTTTTTAGGTTCTAGTGTTCGCACTATTATATCTGTGGTTCTATGGACTTGTTCTATGGTCGAGTGGTTTTCTCTGAATCCATACTGGTGGTCAGGAGTGAGACTTCTGTCAACCATTATGGGTTTCATTATCTTCAGGAGCAATTTTTCAAAAATCTTGGCTATGGTTGGGAGTATGGATATCGATCTGAAGGACGTTTTATGGTTACATTGTTTGTTAGGTTTTAAGATCATGATTACCTCTGCCACCTTCCATAGCCTTGGAACATATCTTAGTCTAAACACAGCGTTCTTCTTTAATGATTTGTCCGGTTATGAGGTCGTACCCTGGAGATTATTTTTTCATGTTTAATTTTTGAATTTCCTCTTTTAGCTCCTGTAAAGATACACTTTGTATTTCAAGCTCATCAGATCGTTTCAGTAGGTTAACATTTTCATCCGCAGTTTGCCTGGGTAATGGTTGAAACGTTTCTTCTTAGTGTCTCGCAAACAAGTCAGCTTTTTGTTTAGTGCTACGAGCCCAGCTTCAATCCTCACTTCTAATCTGTCGAATATGTTGGTCACTTAAGTACTTTCATTGCTTTCCATAAGGAATATTCGGTATCTTTTTGGCTAGTAAGTGACGACAAATATGTACTTTTTGATTCGTTCTTAATTGTTCTGATCAGAGATTTCAACTTGTTACATAGGTTATTAAGGACGGTTTTATTTTCCTTGGTTCGATTAATTTGCCAAGACTTTCGAGCTTTACGTTTCTTTGCCACAAGCTCTCTTACTTCAAGTGGATAATTTTTACAGTTGTTGTTATTTGCGTATTTGAAAGATGTACTTTGCCACGCAGATTGTTGTATGTTTTCTATTAGCCTTTCTACTTCCTCTTCGACTTGTATAATATTCCTTATTGGTGCTTGAAAATTGATGTTTTGTTCTAATAGTTCACGAAAATTTTTCCAATTGGTATTCTTATTGGACAGTCTCGCTGTGATTTTTTTTTTAATTATTGTTTCACTGACCGTCATAATAACAGGAGAGTGGTCCGATGTAAGCTCTTCATTATTTTCCAAACGAATATAGTTAGCTGATATACCTTTTGTCACATAAAAGTCTATAACATCCGATATTTTGTTTAAATCTGTTGGCCAGTAAGTTGGTGAGCCACCAAATTGAAAGTCACATTTTAATTTTTTTCCTGCTTTAAAAACTCTCTCCCTTTTGGTGTCGTAACTCTGGAGCCCCTGTATGTGTTTTTTGCATAGAAGTCGCCACCAATGATAAAATAACCTCCTAAGGTGCTAAAAAGCTCTTCATAATTGTCTCTTTTCAAATTATGTTGTGGTGGACAGTATATTGCTGATATATTTATTTCTTTGTACTTTGTGGGAGTTTTGATGGTTGTAACTTGCATGGATTCACTTTCTATGTTTAATTCTTCGTTGTGTTTTATATTCTCTTTAATAAGAATGGCAGATGCGGCTCTTGCTCTCAGTGATGGATGAATAGCATGGTAAAACCCATGTATTCAAGCATATGAGGAGTTAGTAAAATGGGTTTCAGAGATTAAACAAATATCAATTTTTTGTTTAAATAGAAATATTTCCATTTCGAGGATGTGTTGAATCAGCCCATTCGGATTCCAAATTACTATTCTGAGCGTTTGTAAATTTATTTTTATTTTCTAGTCGTGTTGGATGATAACAAGTTTTTCAACTGTTCAAATATGAGTTTATTGGTCTCAGTCTGCTCATCAAGTTTTTTATTTAGAGCATCCATGCATTTCACGACATCTATCAAAATTTGGCCGTCGTTGCTATCTTTTACTTTGCCTCTTGACCTTGGGTCACCTGTGCATATGATTTCCTTGTAATTTATATAATTCCCGATTTGTCTGTCGATTGGTCGGGGCTTCACTAGCAGGGTTTCTACGGTTTAGATCAGACTTTCTAGCGCGATTTCTTATATTTTGATCATCAATTTTTTGAATATTTTCCTCCTTGTCAAACGTTAGCATGAATAGCGGTAGCCAGCATTTTGTGACGACACTGTTACCTTTCTCATCTACCTTTTTCTCAACATCATTAAATGTTTGCAGCATCCTTTACTCTGCAGCTCGGCAATTATATCTTCACTCTCGCATGTTTGATGTTGTCCTCTAGCCATAACCTTAATTGGTCTTTCCTGCTTGTCCTCATATGTATTCCACTGAACTTTCCAAACATTAAGCTTCTATAAGTATCTGAATCTGGAACATTTACCTTCCAAACATCGTTATTTAGTGCTACTAACTTGAAATCCTTGTCCGTAATTGAGGTCATCAGAGCCGTGACAGCCGGGTAGTCCTTAATACTAACTATATGTTTATTGGTGGAGGCTGTTTTTTTTCACTGTGTTAGGAATTTCATCGTTGCACTGAACTCGTTTCATCTTGCCACTTCCTCTTCATCGGAAACTGCCATGTTGAATGTGGCGGTTTTTTTATGGGAATTGATTCCTATTTCTCTTCCGAGTTCTTCTTTTTCTGTGTAATATTCATTACTACCTGTTTTTTTTTTCTTGGCCTGATTCGATTTTATGTCTTCATTTTTTCTCTTTAATAGGGTAATTTCATTACTCACCTGTGACACCACCTCTTCTAGGCTTTTTAATTAGTTATGAAGTGTGCTTTTTTCTCTTTCAACATTAGTTGTTGGTGAAGACAAAATCATAATAATATCTCCTAGATCTAACGAGTTGCTACTTTTTTCTGGTGATCTACTTATATATTTGGTTTTATTTGGAACGGGTTTCCCTCCTCAGAAGCCTTAGAGGCCAGTCTCCATAGAGCATGGATTTACCAATGTTGATATTGGAGTACCAACTTAATTAAAAAAAAAATACTCATCGACTCAATAAGTTTTGGCTGGGAGTGTATATAAAATAATTTAAAATAAACTACTATCACGGCACTTTTTGACTATTTCATTTTTATTCTATCGCTTACTTTATCGATTTCACGTCCAAACCACCGGTGTGAAGTTTTCCACAAATAACAAAAGTGTTGCCACACAATATAACAAATAACGTATGTGTATAGTTACACAATTTAACAAAAAGTAATGTAACATAGTAAATTATATTTATTACGATTATAATAAATAAATTAAATATAATTATTTTTAAATAAAAATATGCGTTTGTGCAAATCTAATATGACGTAATTTTTAATTATAATTAAATGCTAGCTAGAAATAATCACAAACATTAAAATACGTTAAGCTATTACTATCAACCTTTAAAGAATTTCCAAAATAAAGTTTTACATGTTCAATTCGCCAACAAAGAGGATTTTCTGGTTTGTATATGAATTAACAATAATAATCCAAGATATGTCTAGATGAATCTGAGTATGCCACCCTCGGGGGGTAAGTTATCGATATTATAAGAAACACCCTTTACAATGAAAGTGTAGGAGGATCTTGGATGGCCATTAACAGATAATCCTAGAAATGTCTAGATGAATCTGAGTATGCCATCTCATTATGTGTACTTTGAAGATTATTTATGGTTGGGATCATATTACCGCGACCCTCGGGGGGTAAGTTATCGATTTTATACCACCATTTACTATGACAGTGTAAGAAGATCTTTGATGGCCATTAACAGGTAATCCTAGAGATATTAAAATTTATTTGATCAGTTTGGGGCCTATCTCATCATGGGTCTAATTAAATATTGTATTCGTTTTATTACAAAAACTACTTGTGCCTAGCTGAATTTTATTTTTCCTCCATAATTTAAATAATTTTGTGAAATGTATACTCTTTTGCATTGGACAAAATCTGGTTAGACTACAATAGCATACTGCCTGATATCAAAAAATGTACTCAACATATCTTCATACAAGTTCGAAATCACAAAAAAATTTGTATTGAAAAGTTTTGAAAGTATATATAGCTGTCGACCAAAGAACTAGGTTGACAGTTCAAAACAAAACCAACCAATCGCTTGCACATTGCTAATAGGATAATATATCATTGTTGAATAGAAAATTATTTCCACCTCGTTATGGTATATCAAAATTTAATTTCTCACCAAATTAAAATCTAATATGCTACGGACTATAAAAAAAAACTAAATCCGTCATAAATTAAAAAAAAAAGTTTTATCACCTCTCTATATATACGAGTACGAACATAGCTGTAAGTATATATGGAGAAGGTGGAAAAAATGTTTGAACAAAACTAAAAAAAATTTTCCCAATCCTCATTAAATTGTAATAAAAGTCAAATCTAATTATTGTCGATCGCTATATGCATACATAGCCTATATATCAATATATTCGTATATATCATATATAGGGATAGATCAGTTTACATTTTTTTATTAATGTGTATGCGTATACCATACCACCACAAATAAGCTACATCATTTAATAGTGCGTACGTGGGTGTTTTGTTGAACATTCGGCTTAAATCATAAATGCTATAAATTATTTCTAAAAATACTCTTATTTTTTATTTTTTGGTGTTACAACCAAATCATATGTTGTGATCAATTTAAATTTTCATTTTTTTGTCAATAATTTATGACGTGTTTATGGCAGTACGATTATTACCCTTTAATAAATTATTTTTTGTTTACCAAATCTTGTAGTATGTACGTATACGGTACAAGAAGAGACAAAGTTGTTTTTTTTAAAAATAATTTCGTAAAAAGTTTGTGTCTTATTACGGTGATAGATAATCTTATATACGATGATTAAGTGGAATAAGTTATATTTAGCATTCACAAAAATTATTAAAAGAATCGAAAACGGATGGAAGGATGAAAAATAGAAACATAATTTTTTTTATTTAGAAATTGAAGTGGTGTTCGAAGCTAAATGGTGGTTGCTGACATATTTATCAAAATTAGGTAAATCCAAGTTGACTTTGAGGTAAACATCGGTTAAACTTAAAACCCTAAAAAATCTGGAATAGTATTTCATCAAAATTCAAAATTAAACCAAGTCAATTGATCCACTCTACTTTCGCAAGATCAGAGAACGAATTATTCTTTGAAAGGTGATTAGGTGACCGACTGATCATATCAAAAACCATTTTTAAGATTGTAAAAACATAAATATTTTTAAATAGGATGCTCGATTCCTATCCTATTCCTAACACTACACCAAAGATTTGCACCAAGTTCAACTTTGGAGGCAGTTTTGGTTTTCGATATGTGGTTGGATATCACCATTCAATATGTATACTCTATCTATACCATATTCAATATTTTGAGATTTCAATTTTTGTTTAATTTAACATGTCCTGTTTTGGTATATGACTTTCTTGGAAACCCTATAAAACAAATTTTATTTCAACATTTCGACACGACTATAAACTGTTATACGCAAAATTGTAGTACGTTAAACTGTCATACGATAAATTGTCCCTACGACAAATTGTGTCTACGATACATTGTTTATACGGTTAATTGTTTTACCAACAGAATAAAAATTCTAAAGGTTATTAACCTACCCAAGGTTAATCAGGATTTCTTTAAGCGGCCAGACTGTTGCCAAAGGTTTCTTAATTTGTATTGAACTACAGAAAATTGTCAAATATTTACCATCAAAATATTTAAATCAGTCGTATTTTTTCTAATCATCCTAAATCTTGATTTCTTTTATCAATCTCCAGACAACAGTCGTTTTTAGTATTTCCGAATTTTTATAAATTCAATGAACGATTTGCAATAAACAATTTTCGTTTTTCTCCTTGTTCGCTTGGACAGCGCTACTGTAGCTCACGAGAACAAATAAATCATATTTATGATGATTTCAAAATAAAAATATTCATGTCTTGTTGGAAAACTTCAACTGAAAAATGTCATTCCATTGGAGTTTAATTTGCTATTCTGTATTTCGTTGGACTGGAAATTTCTGTTGGATTTTTTTTTTGTAGTATTGTCAGATTTTTTTTTTTTTCAAAGTAATACGAGAATACCACAGATTAGTGTCAAATAAAGAATAACAATGACGTTTGATAGTTTTTATTTAAAAAAAAAAATTATTTTTGGTTTGTCATATTGTTGTTCAATAAAAAATTTTTTTTTTTTTTTTTCAATTTTATTTAAATATTTTAAATAAACAATTATTACAATCTAGTCACCTTTATTCAAACTTAATTTACTATGTTGTATTAATCTATGGCTTCGTCCCACTGGTGTTCCATAGTGTCTGATAAATTGAATTAACCCACATCGTTATTGTGGATTTTAGATCAGCATTACGCTGTTTACACTAGCAATAACACCAGCTCAAAAGGTTTAGTTCGTTTGAGCCTGCGTACAATATCTGTGTTGCTTAGCAACAGCTTAGTTGCCTTAGTGTTAACATGTTGTTCGAGCCTTTGCCTATGTCTCACTGTATTTTTTTGGATTTCCTTTGAAACTGTGTCCACTTTAAGGTGCCTATGGAGGTCTCTGTTTCTAACATACCATGGTGCATCAACGATGTCAATTAATACTTTGTTTTGAAATCTTTGGATAATTTCCACGTTGCTCTGTTTGTTACAACCGCAAAGATAGATAGGTACCATAAGTCCAAACCGGTTTTAATATTTGTTTATATAATAGAAGTTTATTGTATGTTGATACAGCGGAGCTCCTTCCTATCAGCCAATACATCTTTCTATATTTAAGCCCCAGTTCTTCACTTTTCTTTTTGACGTGTGCTTTCCATCGTAGTTTTGCATTCGTTAAGTTTAATTCGCCATCTTTTGGTCCAGTTATGTATTTGAGTAATAGCTAACTGTAAATTCTGAGTTAATTCTTCGTTGCTATCTCCAACAGCTAAGATTGCCGTGTCATCAGCAAATGTCGCCACAGTGTTGTTTTCTAATACAGGGAGATCATTAGTGTACAATAGGTATAGGACAGGACCTAATACACTGCCCTGCGGTACTTCTGCCTTGATTTCTTTCAGTTCAGAATAGGAATCGTCTAATTTTACTCTAAAGAATCTATCTTTCAAGTATGATTCTAATATTGTAGTGAATTGCATTGGTAGTACAGTTCTTAACTTATAGTTAAGTCCTTCGTGCCAAACTTTATCAAAGGCCTGTGCAACGTCTAAGAATATCGTTGAGCAGACTTTTTTCTCCTCTAATGCTCTTTCAATAATATTAGTTATTCTGTGTACTTGATCTAATGTTGAGTGTTGGTTGCGAAAACCGAACTGATGATTTGGAATCAGGGTTTTCCTCTCAATTATCGGATTTAGCCTTTTTACTAATAACTTCTCACAGATAATAGTGTTTGTGTGGTGGTTTCCCAGGTTTAGGAATCATAATTACTTCTGCAATTTTCCAGAGGCTGGGTACATATTTCAATCGGAAGGCGGCATTTATAATATTGGTGAGCTTTAATAATGCTTTCCTTGGTAGTTCTTTTAAAATTTCTGCTGTGATAAGGTCATAACCCGGCGCTTTTCTCGGATTCATATTTGTTTTTATCTCATACATGACTTCTTTTGTTGTTGCTCGTAGGATTTTTTCACTTTCCTGTACAACCTCTCCAGTTATTATTTCGATTTCCAATGATTGGTCATCATGTGGTTCAAATATTTTTTCCAGGTATTCAGCAAAATTTCGTACTTTATCTTCGTTATTTCTGGCCCATTTGTTATCTTCTGTTCTGATTGGAGGAATCTGCATTATTGGCCTTTTAATTCTTCTGGTTGCTCTCCAGAGCGAATAATCAGTACTAGTATCATTAGATAATTTTCTGAGGTAGTTACTGATAGATTCGTCTTTCAAATCTTTGATTTCCCTTTTAAGTGGCTGAATCAGATTGTTTAGCTTAGTTTTATGTTGAGGGGCTCTAGTTTGTTACCATATTCTCCTTGCCCTTCTTTTTTCTGCCAAAAGCTCTCTAATTTCTCTAGGGTAGTTGTTTCCCTTAATTTTCTTTTTAACTTCAGGAGTGTTTTCCCAAGCGGACTGCTGTTGGCCCCTTATGAACTTGTGAACTTCTTTTTCTAATTGCGCCTCACTCCTTAGCGGAACCATTAAGTTAATTTTTCTTTCTAAAGACAGTCTAAAATATTCCCAATTTGTGTGCTTATTTACTAAACTAGGATAGCTTTCTTTTTGAATGATCCTTTCACTTAATGTCAAAAGTATTGGGGAGTAATCAGAGCTTAAGTCGAGACTTTCATCAACACTTTTCACTATAAAGAAATCAATCAGATCTGGTATTTTATTTGGATCAGTTGGCCAGTAGGTCGGTTTACCATTTGATAAGGCTTCACAACCGTATTTTTTGATAGCATTGAAGAGTTCTTTCCCTTTGGTTGTTTTATAAAAATAAAATAAATATTGTTCTACTGTTTTGGTTTGTGGTTTTATTTTGTGTGTCCAATCCAAATACACACTATATAAAGTAATGTACATCTTTTAATAAAGTGTTCGTTTCTTCATTCACGATATTTAATTTTTATTAATTTTAGTTCTGGGGCAATTTGCCTTTTCACCTTTTTCATCCTTTGCCAACTATAGTAAAACAATAGCCGGCGAAAACAGTCGGCGAATTTGATAGTAGGGCCCCTGTGTTTCATTTGTCTGAATACACATTGATAGAATTGCTTTAGTCATTACGGGTTTAAAAGAGGAAGAACTTGTGAAGCGGAAATAAATAGGTACCTTATAGAAATGAGCGAATATTTCTCAGAAATTCCTATAATCCTGTAACCAAAGTTTAAATTATGTACGTTGCTCCGGTTTTTAGCAGAAAGATGCTATCAACATGGTGTTGGTAAGAACTACGAAGTTGCAATGTTGCAGACTTCAAATTCCAGAGTGCTAGTGGATAAGAAATTATGTGAAATATGGAAATTCTTTGATGCTAGGTTCGTATGTAGTAACTAGATTTGATGTTTACACGAAAGATTCTAATCCGTAATTTATTTGTATTGTAATACTAGGTGATTTCAACGCATAGCCTGGAAGCCATGGTTTTTCACACCATTTCGATATAGTAGAGCCGGCAACCATTTGTTATTTGATTTGTGACCTCATGGTGCTATTAATCCAAAATACAGACGGAGAAACATAGGCTCTCGCAGCAACATGTTTATTTGTGCATTAAGTTTCTCATAAAATAAAGTCGTTGTTTATACATACTTGCGTCTATTTCTTTCTGTAAATAATTATAAACAATTAAGAAAAGATTAAAACATGTCACACATTTTTGAGGTTGGAAGGATACTTGAAATTCAACAAAGTCTATTGTTTAATGGGGAATACATCGATAAAAATTTACTAGTTATGAACACCATTTTTGAACTGTTGTCATCTATTTTTACCCTTTTAGACGGGTATATTGGGAAGTGGTAATGTCGTTTGGTGCTATAAAATTAACGCTAGACCATTTCTAACTGAACGTGAGCGCTGACGATCGGTTTTCATTGTCCCTGCAATCTTTCAAAATATTCCGTATAGCACAAAACTCAATTTACCGCTAAACGTTAATACCAGTCGCCAAAGCAAATAATGTGATATATTGTTAAAGCAAACCATATATCATTTTATTTACAAAAAAAAAATTCTACCACAATTATCTGACGGAGATTTTTCTACAAAAATAATCAAAAATTTCAATGGAACCGAATTACAGAATAGCAAAATTCTAACAAA
This sequence comes from Tipula unca, assembly GCA_951394425.1. Taxonomy (NCBI): domain Eukaryota; kingdom Metazoa; phylum Arthropoda; class Insecta; order Diptera; family Tipulidae; genus Tipula; species Tipula unca. The sequence continues at coordinate 60,696,818 of OX596380.1, forward strand.
ATTAAATTCGGAGTTAAAATTCGTTCACGATCGAACTTTTCCAACGGAACGAGATACACAATATCAAATTGTCCAATGGAATTTTTTTGAAAGGAGTTACGTTTGATCAGTATTTTGTTGGATAAGTTGTACTCACTGCCTCAGGTATAATAAACTAAACAAAAATTATGTTTGGAAATATGGATTCGTTTGTTTTAGTTAAAATTTGCTTAAGCGTTTTTAACCTTAGTAGTGTAATAATACAACTATTTAGTTACCAACGGTTTAATATGTCGAAAACAATAACAGAAATTGTTGGATGTGCTGTCGGAGAATCATGGCCTTGACCAACGATACCCGAAAAGATTATTAATAGTTATAGTAGATTATTTTTTAACATACATAATAATAAATATTTTATTTTTATAAAACAACATTTAGATGAATCAAATATAATTGTATTACCTTTCTGTTTTTTAAATAAAAATTACCATGTGTCATTTCTTTCTCTATTTGACAGTAGTCAGTGGTATTCTCGTATTGTTTAACTCCGAAAAAACATTAATCTGACAATACTACAAAAAAAAATTTGCAACAGAAATTTCTACTCCAGCGAAATACAAAATTACAAATTGAATTCCAATGGATTTTTTTCGGTGCATATTTTCCAACCGAGTTACAGAATAGACATCAGAAAATAGACAATTAGATAGTCAGGCAACTTGAATAATTAAAAATATGTAGTTACGTTATCTCCTAGTTGACATTACTTGTCATTTTCAGTATGCTTTACAAGTTAACGTATAAAAAATATTTCAGATTTGTTTTGAAATATATAATGGATAATTTAACTGTTAAAGACGTACTTGGAGCTGAACTATGAAATCCGGATCCCAATTATTTAAACGAAGTAAAGTACTATATAAAAAGATGGCATCTAGTGGCACCTCTAGTTGTGTAATAAAATGTCCAACCGTTTTAGAGGGAAATTCTTGTCTACAATTTGAGGAGATATTCTACCATTTGGTTTGAAGCTCTACTATTTTTGACATTTGTCATTACGTGTTAAATACATAAATAGGTCACTAATAAATCGAAACCAATCAACTTACTTATTAATTTAAATTTGCCGCAAAAATGTTCGTGCTTCTATTTTATTTATATATTTTAATATCACCGGAAATAATAAGCAGAATTGGATAATCGCCAGAATAATTCGTTTATTTATTAACCATCCTGCTATTAAGACCACCGATGAGTTTTATGTTAGTTGTTTAGTGGCAAAATGGCCTAGATTAAGCAAAAAAATGAAAATATAAATTTTAAGAGGTCGAATATTTGGTTGTTGCAAACGCCCGCAAAAATTTCGGTTCAAACAAATAATCGATATTTGCCAACACCAATTATCTTTATGCATCTATTGAAAAATTAATCCCGCATATTAGTTAAGCTCAATTACGATTTGATCACTACTAAATTAAGTCTGCACATTAAGACTTTAAGAGTCCACATTTATCATTCAAGCGAAAGGTATAAATGTTTTAAAAAATCAGCTACCGAAAATTCACTAATTATGACGTACATATATACCCAAACGGCTTCAATCTTAAAACTAATTACCCTTTTATTGAGTAGAAAGTATACTCGAATTCGTATAGTTTAATGTATATTGGACGACTGTGATACCAATTAATAAAATAATGTAGATATACATTCACAAAATGATAAATTATAAATCCAACTTTAATCGATGAAACCAATCTATATTTATGTACATAAATAAATTTGAAAACTCAACCGTAATTAATTCATATTTCATTTCACTGTCAAAAGCATAACGTCGACTACTTGAACTTTGCCAATTAACGTAATCAAATTAACTTTAAAGTCGTACACCGATTACAATCGTTCATAATACAAATATTTTAAAGGCACAAATTTCCACATAAGCATATCACTTTCTATATAGAATCGGATCTCTCTGAACAAAAATTATAATTAAAAAGTTTATATTAAATTAATTAACAATTTTCATTTTTTTAATTGTTTTACAGACGGTAAATTATTTTTAATTTCAAAATCTGTACAAATATATATATAGTTTTTAACTGATATCATCTGCTCGAACGATGGTACGATGGGGGAAATTCAGCGTCCTCGTCGTGTGATATATTTTACATGAAAATTTATGAGCTACGCGGCATGGGTGAGCTAAATATTGTTGATTGGGTATGATAGCCTATATACTATATGAATGATAAATTTTAAGTGGCAGATAATTGGACATCAATATCGCAGCGATTTGATTTAACTTAGAAAGCCTGAATTGGAACTGGAAAGTAATAAAAATTTCTTCCGGCCCTCGCGCACACCGGAAACCTATAACGCATATTGTTCTCGTTAAATTCAACCCTTTATATATTATATATATTGATAACACCTTGAACACCGACGAATTTTTAAACGATTTTTTTTTGTACTATAAATTTTATATCATGTTTAATACATATTTCATTTTACGTTTTTAGAAAGGGAAAACCCTTTCCTTAATGTGCTGGAAAAAATACGTTACATATTTTTTACATGTAAAAATAAATAAAAAATTAAAAAAAAAAAAACTAATAAATTAAATTAGAATGATTATAATGTGATCGTGAACTATAAAGAAATGTGTGTATAATATATAGAAGAAAAGTAGAAAAGCTAAAAATAGATGAACACAGATTTATTTTATTGTTTCTTCTCGCTTTGCTTTTGGTACAAAGACGCGATATGTCTCAATATTTTTCTTAGAGTCATTTTTCTATGTTTCCTAAAGATATCATCAACACATTTCACGTTATTACTTTGGTTGTTGTTGTTAGAATTAAAAAAATAACAAATGCTTAAGGGGAATTCATTTGGCTCACGGGCTAAGTATTACACATATATACGATTTCCTTTCCTCTACAACTTTTTTTTTTTGTACGTACATACTATATCGAGTGTAGTCTATACGTACTCATTACGCCATACACAAAATTGTAGTAAAAATAATGCATATTTTCATGTCATATTGTTTGTAGACATATTTGGAAAAATTTTCCTTTTGCGCCATACAACAATATTTGAAAATCATGACAAAACAGACGTCTTCGCGATCTATTTAGTGAAAACACATTTTATTTATCTAAAATTAGAAATTAATTTACAGTCTAAAATAAAAACGCTATTAATTTAATTTAATTTTGGAAAACGTGGTTTTTGTCTTTGTTTTATTGCATTTGCATTGCACTGCCTTGCGAAACATGTTGCGACGACGTGGCAATTTTTATAATTTATAACTCGACAAATGGTATATAGTTCTGCATAATATTATTATTGAAATATAGAAGGAAACTGAAATATCATAATCATATCTGTGGTTTGTTTTTCAGAAACTAGACTTTAATTCAAATAATTTAGAAATATTCGTTAATTTTATTCATATTCTCAATTTAAGAAGAAGACAGAAATCGACTTACATTAACATTAAAATCGTTTTATTATGGTCTACGTTGAAAATAAGTCAGAAATCTTGTTTTGATGTAACAGAATTTAATTCACATATAGTTGTTATGTGCAGATAATCAATTTTATTAACAAACATGAGGCACTTCATTGATTTTTAAGTAAAGATAACTAGTTTTATCAAATCGAAAACTGATGCATTTTACAATAAAACATTTTTTAACAAATTCAATTAAAAAAAGTCCGATCAAGCATGATTTGTCATGGACAAACCGGAATGGACAGATACATAACTGTTCAGACCAAAAGAAAAAGAAGCCCGATATCAGCGCAATTAGCGGATTCAAAATTTTATATTGGCCCACTTAAAAGAGGCAATATGAAAGAAACGAAAATCCAACCGTTGGAAATTGATGGTTTCAGAGCGCTTGTAAACCATTTCGATCAAACCAGAAAGCGATATTACACTTACCAGCTGAAAATTCAAAAAGGGTTGACTGTTGTTTTAAAGGGAATGAAGAGCAGCTTAGAGGTGACCGACATTCATGCGAAGTTTCCATGCCAAATCTATTGCAAACATTTTAAATCGGAAGAAGGTTCCTCAACCGATGTTTCGCATAGAATTAGAGCCAGATGAGAAAAACAAAGGAAACCACAGTATATATAACTTGAGATATTTACTGCATCGCAAAATCACTGTAGAGGAACCCAAAAAGCGAACCAGACCAGTACAATGCATCAAGTGCCAAGAATACGGCCACACAAAAGCTTATTGCACGTTGAGTGAAGTTTGCGTTATCTTAAGACGAGAAATGATCCTTCGGTAGAAAGATGTAGTAATTGCGGTGAAAATCACACAGCAAACTATAGAGGTTGCCCAGTATATCTGGATTTAAAGCGCAAGTCCGATCCAAAGTTGCGATCCGAGCAACGAATGCTTAAATCACATCACAATCAAATAGATATGACTCCAAGAAGTACAATTGCCCAACAAGCGAATGCACACTCAACAACACAAAATCAACCAGGAGTTTCCTATGCCAACATCCTAAAAGGTACCGCCCCAAAAACAAAAGTTCATTTCAACGAAGAAGAATTAAATATTCACGCAACCGTAAACAAACTGACCGAAACGATCCAAAGTTTCATGATGATGATGCAAAGACAAATGAGCATGATGATGCAAAATATGAATACACTAATGCAAATTATCGTCAAAAGCCAAAAATGACGCTCCTAAAGATAGCTGGATGGAATGCGAACGGTCTTTCACAGCACAAAGCTGAGGTTCAGACCTTTCTTGTCTATCAAAATACAGACATCATGCTAATATCAGAAACACACTGTACAAAAAACACACTTTACAAAAAACACATTTTTTAAAATCAACGAATATTCAGTTTATGAGACCAAACATCCAAATGGAAGAGCACACGGCGTCACGGCGGTCTTTATCAAACGAAGAATAAAGCATTATGAACTCAACAAATATGATAAAGATCACATCCAAGCAACTAATATCTGCCTAGAAGTATGGTCTGGAAACTGTGTAATATCGGCAAATGGACCACGTGTTAGTTTCACAAGGGCGAGCTCGGGTTGTGCAGGATGTGGGAACTTATCGGTTAGCAACCAAATACGTAGGCAGCGATCATTATTTATCAAACGCGAAATAGATGGCATATATACCGACTCTGTACAATATCAAGATCAAAGATCTGATGAAGATCCCCGATTTTGTTCATAAAATAAGGTCTTAGCGAGTATGCTGGCTCGGTCACATTCTGCCTTTAAAAACTGTTTTATTCTTATTATTATTGTTTCAAATCATAGAAAATAATTCGGGTGAACTATATTCGCAATATCAACCATAACTGCTTGTGATGACTAAAGACCATTTCCAATATACCTGCTTGAGTATTCGCTCTAATGGAAAATACACCATTTATACTGGTTATGTTCCGCATTGTGCATCCCCATGAAATCAAAATATCAGTATGTAAAGATTTGGTTAGTAGCATGCTAAACGATATTTACGTTGAAGTTTTCCATCACAATAACTGCTGATAGAGATGTCGATCTTATTGGAGTTCTTACCCGAAAAAAGAGGGCATTTTAGAAAATGAAAAAGGCGGTTATTTTGCTAAATAAACCAAAACTAAAAGTTATTTCACGCACAAAATTTCCAATTTAAAATCAAAATCGATACAATATTCAATACTGTACAAAATAACACAATTTGAGAGAGCCCTATAATTTAAGTTAGGTTCATCAGAAGATTCCGAAGAATCATATTTATCTGAGCTTTGAATGGCCATTTAAATTTCTTTGTCAGCCTTTTTCGCGCATATTTGCTCGTTTTTAACATGATTTTCATCATGTGTAAAACTGGCCTTTTTGATCATTTTTAACAAGATTTTCTTCATTTTTGGACTGTTTTTGCAGAAAAAACACAGAAATATGTGTAGAACTGGCCTTTTTCGTGCATATTTGCTCGTTTTTAACAAGATTTTCATCATTTTTGGACTGCTTTTGCAGAAAAAACACAAAAATATGTGTAAAACTGGCCTTTTTCGAGTATATTTGCTCGTTTATAACAAGATTTTCATCATTCTTGGATAGTTTTTGCAGAAAAAACACAAAAATATGTGTAAAACCGACCTTCTTCGAGCATATTTGCTTGTTTTTATCATGATTTTCATTATTTTTGAACTGTTTTTGCAGAAAAACCACAAAAATATGTGTAAAACAGTCCTTCTTCGAGCATATTTGCTCGTTTTAACAAGATTTTCATCGTTTTTGGACTGTTGTTGCAGAAAAAACACAGAAATATGTGTAAAACTGACCTTTTTCGAGTATATTTGCACGTTTTTAACAAAATTTTCATCATTTTTGGACTGTTTTAGCAGAAAAAACACAAAAATATATGTAAAACTGGCCTTTTTCGTGCATATTTGCTCGTTTTTAACAAGATTTTCATCATTTTTGGACTGTTTCTGCAGAAAAAACCACAAAAATATGTGTAAAACTGGCCTTTTTCCATCATTTTTGGACTGTTTTTGCAGAAAAAACACAAAAATATGTGTAAAACTGGCCTTTTTCGTGCATATTTGCTCGTTTTTAACAAGATTTTCATCATTTTTGGACTGTTTTTGCAGAAAAAAACACAGAAATATGTGTAAAACTGGCCTTTTTCGAGCATATTTGCTCGTTTTTAACAAGATTTTCTTCATTTTTGGACTGTTTTTGCAGAAAAAACACAAAATATGTGTAAAACTGGCCTTTTTCTTGCATATTAGCTCGTTGATTTTTATTTAAAATCGTTTTATATAAGATTTTCAATATTTTTATTGTTTTTGGCATTATGAAATCCACACATGACACCGTTTTAAAATCGTATGTAATGCACAGTTTAGCTCGAATCATTGGAAACAACCTTTTCACATTGGTATCTTGGTAAAGCTACTAAATATTCACGCGAATAAAAAAGGACGTTTCTGATATTTGTTATATCCAAAAAAGGACAACAAAATTACTTAAAATTTGAATAAAATTGAGAAAAACTGGATTTTCTGGGTTTCCAATAATCGTATTATAACAAAAATATAATTCCGAGGCCCAAGTCCGTTTGAATTCAGAAAATTCCAATTTTCATCAACTCGTATTTCTCTTAGGACTGCCAATGCTCTTTTGCACAAGAAAATTGAAATATCAGATGGGTTTAATTAAAAACTCAAATGACTAGGAAACGCAAATTGCTTCAAATAACAAAATTTCTCTGAATTTTCATTGGCTGGGTTTCTAATATGAAAATGGCTCAAAAAATTAATTTCTTGTGTTTGTTTATGCTTTCATTCGGGTATAATAATCTTAAATAATGCGACTTATTTCCATAGAAAATTCAAAAGTTGTTTGTTGTTTATGGTTTTTGGGAACATATTTTTCAAAAGTAATACGTATTAAAAATTTTTATTTTACTTGGTTAAGTTTTCAAATGATTTAAAAAAGAACAGAAAAAGATAATATTTATGAAGAACAAATTGTCCCAAAGAAAATGTAACTTCTCCTTAATTTTGGAAAGGAATTGAAAAAAAAAATCTGAATTTTCCGAAGCTCGCTGAAAACTTCCTAATTTTTCGCTAGCACCAAATATTTCACCGATTTATCACTCGATAATAGTCTCAGATATTCTAAAGTCCTACTCTACTAAGTATTTTTGACGGCTATCGTTTTGCAATAGTAAACAAAGAAAGAAAAAGGTAAATAAAAAATAACAGTATGTTGGTAATATTATTATTCTTTTTCTTATCCTTTATTCTTATATGTGGTAGACATGAATTGCAGAGTTTCTGAAGTTAAAAAATAGATAATTTAAAAAGAGAACGAAAAAAACATCATAAAAAGAAAGAGAGAGTAAAAATGATTGGGGTGTTTAAAATAAAAGAGAGAGTAAAAATGATTGGGGTCTCTTTTAAAGAGACCTTCTAGTGTCAACTGAACACCTAAAGGGTGTTTTTTTACAGGTTCACAACTTTGAGTTGGCAACACTGCTTTATTTGACAACCCATTTAACAGCTCATTGTTGCTTTCTGTTTAGTTTGGTTTGACATTTCATTATGGATAGACTTACATCAGAGCACCGCTTGCAAATTGTTGAATTTTTTTATCAATATAATGGTTCTGTTTGTCAAACTTATCGTGCCCTTCGTTCATTTTATGGCGTACATAATCGTTCTTCAGAGCGGCATTCGAATAACAATAGATCGTTTTCAGACAACGTTTACTCTTAATGATAATGTGTATCCCGTGTGTGGCAGAACAGTGCGCACTGAAGAAGCTGCACCCGCTTTGAAGAAGATCCAAATCAACCAATTCGTCGCCGTTCTCAGCAACTGGGGTTGTGTCCTTCCAATTTATGGAAGATTTTACGACAGTATTTTGCCTTAAAATTTTTCAATATTCAACTTGTTCAGGAATTAAAGCCAAACGACCATCGTATGCGCCGCCAATTCGGCGAATGGGCTGAATCATAAATTGTTATTGATGTTGAATTTCCATTCAAAATTTTCTTCTCCGATGAAGAACATTTTTGGTTGAATGGGTCGTAAATAAACAGAATTGTCGCATTTGGAATGAGGATAATAAACAAGCTTTTGTCTAGAAACCATTTCATCCACAGAATATTACTGTTTGGTGCGCTTTATGGGCTGGCGGAGTCATTGGTGCATATGTCTTCAAAAACGATGATAGTCAGAATGTTACTGTCAATGGTGAGCAGTATAGGGACATGATTAGAAATTTTTTCGTACCTCGATTATTTGGCATTAATCTTGCTGACTTCTGGTTCCAACAGGACGGAGCCACATACCACAAAGCGCGCGCTACAATTGATTTACTCAAAGAAACTTTTGATGAAAGAATAATTAAACGTATTGGTCCAATTAATTGGCCACCAAGATCGTGTGATTTAACCTAATTGGATTATTTTCTTTGGGGTTATGTAAAGTCACTTGTATACGTCGATAAATCAGAGACAATTAAACACCAGCGAAAAGTTTGTGAAAATTGGTGTTCCAAATTGCGCCTTGTACGAAATCATATTTAAACATTATTGTCATAAAATTTTCTATCTAATAAAGCCCGTTTCATTGATATTAAAAATATATTTCTTTGTTTATGATTTAAACTTGTAACTCTATAAAAAAAACACCCTTTAGCTGCCCTGTACAATGATAGTAAACATAGTCTAGATATCACTATCTCGGTACACTCGGCAATTGCTACCATTTGAACTTGTTCTGCTATAATTACGGACACTCTCTTGGGCACTAGACGGACTATATCTGGCCTAATTACCCACGATAAGCTTCAGTAGTTGAAGGGCTGTTACCTTTAGTTATTTCCAAAAACTATATGAAAAAAAGATTATTCTATTGGCAGCTCCATGTTTCTGAGAGCAATATGCCATGTCTTTATGGTTGGATCAAAGTCAATCTCGGGCTATATCTACGATTACAGTTGGATATATAATGTAACACTATATACACAGATTTCAGATTTTCCTCAAAATTTTGGATCTTCAAAATTCGCTGCCACCGCCCTTTAAAATGACATATCACATGTCATACAAATAAAATGTAAAACTTTTTGGTACCTACATTTAATTATTAATTAATTAATTTAATTAATTTTTTTCTGAAACAATAGTTGAATTATCTTTGGACTACGTGACTTAATGTACATGTAAAATTTCCACTTGTTACGAATGATAGTTCTAAAGTTATGAGCCTGTGACAAACTAGACAGACGGACAACGGAGTGAGACCTTAAGGGTCCCATTTTATGTAGAATACCCTAAAAATGTATGTAAATTTGAAAATATACCTAATTTTAGGATTATTTTCAATCATAACTCTCAAAAAAATACAAATATAGAATTACAGATAGTAGTGTGCCACCTTCCTATATAAACTCGTGACAAAACCCTCCATACCATTTAAACTTTAATATTTTCCAAATCTCCTGTGGTAAAATTCCCCGCCGATAACTTCCCCCAAACGAAAAATATAAAATACAAAACTATAAAATATTTTATTAAACTATAATAATGTTTTTAGTACAAAGAAATCCCTAGATAATAATCGGCAGCCATCAAAGGCAAATTATTAATTTACGTGTTATATACTAATCAGTGATGAATTAATAAAACACAAGAAAACAGAAGTTAAACCGTGCGGAGTCATAAAACTGCACTGATATTTCGGTTTAATGTTTTGTGAACGTTATGATATGTAAAATAATAATTAAGCATAGTAGAAACTAGTTTTTACGTATATATAAGTTAAAAAATGAATATAAAATTACTTAAAGCTAATGTCGATTTTCTTTGGTTTTACAAAAATATCAATTATTTTACCAACAGTAGTATTTTACGTGATATACTCGTATTATCATCATACTTGCTTTGTAAATAACATCAATTTATATACATTATGTCAAAATTATGTCAAACTGAGCTAAAAGCCATGTACCAACATACTAGAATAAAAAGCGGCTAACTTCACCCCGCTTTACAGACAATTTTGCAGCAAGATAGAAATGCATAAACTCGCCATTAAATTACTGGTATTGAGCATGCGAGAATTAAATTTTATGAATAAAATGGCTTTAAGAAATTTTCAAATTCGTTACCATTAACCCGTTATAGCAGTTAACAGTTACCATTAACCCGTTAAAATTGAAAGTTACACACGTTCAATACTATTCAATATTGTGGTTTGTTGCACTTTTTGACATTTTTTATTTTGTTTTTGTAATTAAAATATATGTTTCGGTAGTTTTTTTTAATTTTTAAGCACATATTTAATTTTTTATTACTTAGATCTTGTTTTTAAATCCGATGTAGTAAATATCTCTGTGAACGTTATGCTGTGATCGGAGATCGGTATACAAAAGTCAGACAAAATAATTCTAATTCCTGTGACGGATTTTTTCTCAAATATAACTTCATATTGAACTGCCCATTTACAAAATCACAATTCTGAAAATCATTCAACAATATGTAATAATTATAATATATAAAACTTTAATTTTATTATAATATTACAAAGTTTTATAATGAAAATTGGTAGCCATTCGAAATATAATTAAAATAATACACAAAAATTATCGGTGACACGTAATCGGAAAATAAAATAAAATGAAACGTCAAAATTCAAAAAAGAGTTTGTTCTTTTTGTTGCTAGCCAATAAATAGCTCATAATTTTAAAAAAAATATGTTTCAGTTGGTAACCCTGCGATACGTTTTGCTGAAAGTAACAAAATGTTTAACTCGAGTATGGCATTTGTATGAGGGGCTTATATCAGTCAAAATTATTATTGTAGAACTAGACATGTCAGTAGTATAACGGGACTATATTATCACTTTGGTATTATATCATGGCGGTTTAATTTTGTTTACATGTTGCGTTTCATGTAGATCTAAGTTAACAGGTGCAGTGAGCTCGACGCACTCAAAAACCTGGAGTAACATCTATCCAATTTTTTTTATATTATTATTATGGGGGAAATATTCAGAGAACATACAACTTTCAATTTTCTGTTTTTTTTATTTAGTTTATATCCAGGAAATTTCAGTACATGTGCATGCGGTGTACTCTTCAAATATATTGTTTTGTCAATATCTAAATCAAAGTTAAGTATGGTAATTAATTTACAACTACAATTCGAGAGATGGACAATTAGGGGTCGTGATCGGATATAAATATGTATGTATATGTTTGTACAATCACAAATTCATTTCAACGCAACATTTTAGGTTTTAAAAAACACCACCAGTTTCACCCACTCCAGATTTGTCTGTTCAGAGATTGACTCCTGCGTCGGCTTTTTCGTTACAACCTTATTTCGCTGTTTCACCTGTCCCAATATTTAATATTTTTTAGAATTCAAAAGGTATTTTGTGTGGATGAGAGCGAAAATATCGGGGCAAACCCAATCAGGGATTCTACTATTGCTTTCCTACGGCTTCATTAATTATCGTTTCTATTACAACGACTGTCGAAAATGCTGGGTTTACTGTTTTCGACCAGTAGAAACATAAATTTAGTACATACTACAAATTTGCAATGACGCCATAATTTTTGGTTATGTACTAAACTTTTTGGTTATGATCATAAATTGATTTTTCTCTCTTGACAAAGAAATTATATATTAAGGTGCCATTAAAGAGTTGGAAAGTAGAGAGCTATAATATTGTATAGGTATACTCTCTACTTTCCATTGTAGGCTGTCAATATGGTCCGATAACCCCGTTCCATAACATCATTCATCCATTCATTTAACTCAAGAATTACAAGAATGAATGCCTAATAACGAAACCAGCACTATGGATGAAAAATGGGAACAAATAAAAGAGGCCTACGTGTAAACTGCTACAATTGTGCTCAACCGTGGATTTGAGAAGATACATGGAATAGTATTGGGGAACGCCGCCAACTGAAAATACAAGTATGCAATCAAAATACGACGAAAATTAGAAGGAAATATATAGCTCGACAAGTATATAGAAAATGGTCAGGAGTGATCGTAGGAAATACACAGAAAACATTCTCATGACTGCCGAAACAGCAGCAGTTAATAGTAATATGCGCACATTTCATCAATGCATATAAGAAAGATCTCTGGAAGGTTTACAAATTGCCACCAATAAAGGATGCGTATGGACTAGCCGTGATGGCGAATCAAACCAGTAGCAACTATAATGATACCATTAACAAATATCCACCAAAGGAGCGGAAAGTTACAAGTAGGCTTGCCACCCGTCCTCCTTTCGTAAGAAATTTTCTCCATCCTTCACGGGGACAAAAATGTCCTCCATCAGGAAAATAAATCACGGAACTGTATCAATCAATCAGTTTTGTGATAATTTGGAGAGCTGGAATTATTTGATAGAATATCAATTATGGATTAAAGAATTAATTCTTGGAAACGATCTTTTTTTCCTGCAATCCTCCCTCACTGGCAGCTGTGCATTTAGCAAAATGTAGCACTTTATTAGCTTATTCAGACTTCAGAGGCCATTGGTCTTATGAGATTTATATTTCTGTTCACTCCTATATTGGCTTAAGTTTGACGTTGTTTATGATACGTATGCAAAATTTGTCATAAATCTGTCCTAAAAAGCAACAAAATAAATGTCTGCTTATATGCGTTGGTGTGCAACGCATATCATTGGAACAACAAAATTTGTTACGACATGATTTTCTGAATATTGTAGGGAAAATCCTAGGAAGCTAACATGTCTTTCGGTTTAAGCTAACAGAGAAAAACATCTATTCGGTATATTTCTATATGAGGTCATAACAAACATGTTTTTCCGAAACGTCAAAGTCCCCTACTTTTTCCCATATTGAAATATTTTTCGGATAGCTTAAACCCAATGGCATCTTCAAATATACGTCATTATGGTGTTAGCTCCCTAGGGGTTTCCCAAGAAAATTTGGAATTTATTTATACGACATATATGAGTTATAAAAAAGCCACATAATCGGGATTTAGAACAATCTTCACCCGTCTATATGGAACTGTGAATTTTGTTTTAAAAAAATCCCAAATTTTTTTTGTAGAACAGATTTAGGTTAAAATTTGTTCAATTTTCTTTAGTTAAAGAAAGCATCGTCATGACTCATGAGGAACTAACACAGCATTTTTTCACTATTTTATTTAAATTTTATCACGTGCCTCGATTTCAAGTCTAAACCGCACTGTAGCGGTTAATAATCTCGAATAATAATCTCGAATTCGCTTTATTTGGATAAGATAATTTACAAACATCACACGTCGATTCAATAAATTGGAGACTAGAATAGAAAATTTAAATAACTGAGCCTATGAAAATTTAAGAATTTAAATTAAGTTTGATGAAAAGTGTCTTGAGTTCGGTTTTCAACCGAATTTGATTTTATAAAATTATAATAAACCGAAAAGCAACCTCCACGAAGAGGTTAAATTTATGGTACGTTTTAGAAAAATTATTCGAAACAACAATAATAATCTTAAAAAAGCTGAATGATTAAATTAAATGCATTTTAGTGCTCAAAAGCGCTTTAATTTTTACGGCGGTCGCATTAATTCAGTGATTTAGATTTTCTAAATATCAAATGAAAATCATTAATTGTACTGCTATTTCAAAAGGTGGCAAGCCTAGTTACAAGTGTCATAATAACGATGAAGAGCATTGCAAAAGCGCTAATACCATACTATTAGTAGAAGTATGGAATAGTGCTAGCATTCCATAAAAATGGTAAAAGAGCTTAACCATAACAATTCCAAAGAAAGTCGACATAAAAGAATGTAAAAACTAACGAGGCATCTTCCTCCTCAATATTACAGTGAAAGTATTAGCAATGATCGTCCTGGCACGAATCTCACCAACTGTGAACCAATATATAAGAAACAAACAGGGTGGCTTCAGACCAGGAAGAAACGGCACGGATCAAGAGAAGAACAGGCGGCACGGAAGAAGATATAAATCAACGTACTAACAAATCAAGAAACACCTTCAACATGCTCCATAAGAACTGGAATGCATCTGTCTTGACGAGGAACACCAAGATACGAGTGTTCAACACCTGTGTAAAATGAATACTGCTATATGGCTCTGAAACCTGAAAGGAAACGGAAATGGAGATGAATAAGACACATACACTAAGCAAGGCACCAAATGACATTATAAGAGGAAAGTTGGAAGACCAGCAGTGACCTGGAAAGGAACGGTGCAGGTAACTGAAGCGGAATATCTCGGAAAAACATGGAGGGAATTAAAGGCAATAGCCTCAAATAGAGCTAGATGGTCCAGTCTAGTAGACGCCCAACGCTCCTAAATGCAGATAGTTGAAAAAAATTTATGAAAAAATTTTACCTAGTTTATTGATGATATACTGATAGAAATAAAATTCCATTAGTAACACTGTTAAAAACTCTCAGTTATGCGTGATTTACTCGTTCCAACAAATTGTTTCCAACATTTTTTGTAGACATTCAGAGCTACACGGAATAGAAAAAATGTATATGCGATGATAAGAGATAACGCATAATACAAAAATGGCGTCGTGCTATAGTTTTTTGGCTGTGACAAATTAGAATATAATTTTTGACGGATAGTTATGGTGCCCAACGCCCTTTCTTGTAGCTATATTTCTTTTACTGAAACGAAAACAAATGAAACTAAAACTAAATGGGTATTTCGGTTTGTTTATTTGTTTTGCGCTATAAAAATTTGACATTAAAAAAAATCACCATTTTTATTGTGTTTGTTGCTATAAAATATACTCGACCCGAGTATACAAATTTTATTTTTATGGGAACAAATTTATAAACAAATAAAAAAAATCCAACAAAATTTTGTTTTTTTACATGTTTATTCTAGTCTTTCAAATGAATTTCGCGATACTCTTCATTTTTTGTTGGCCTACATTGTTGGAACGTGTAAATCACGCATAATATATTATTTTTTCTTAACGCGGATTCAGTGTTGCGTTGAATGAAGTTTTTTTCTACTGATCTTTTTTTATCTAGTTGGTTGATTTCTAACATTGTAGCCGAACGAAGATGGCGAAAAAAGGACAACATGATACTTAAATGGAACAGACGAAATAAAACATGCTCGAATGTCATATTTATTGATTTTGTTTTACAATTATGTGAATTTTGTAACAACGCTTGCTTTAATCGTTGGCCCCACTATGACTTTCACCTACTATTTTCGACAGCTATAGTTTTCCTATATAGTAGTAAAAGGAAGAAAACAAAAAACAATATTATAAACTAAACCATATCCGTCAAAAAAAGTAGGCGAATGTCATAGTAACCTGTGTAGGTTTATTATAGAAAAATGTCAAATAATTACATTTTTCAATGAAAACAAGTAAAAAATAAATAACACAACGATCGAACAAACGCAGCACTGAATCCACCTTTACTCTACTTTTACTGGTCGGTAAAATATGTCCATAGAATTCGAGCTGCCGTTTTTATTTTATATTTTAATGTCTCTCTCTCTCTCTCTCTCTCTCTCTCTCTCTCTCTCTCTCTCTCTCTCTCTCTCTCTCTCTCTCTCTCTCTCTCTCTCTCTCTCTCTCTCTCTCTCTCTCTCTCTCTCTCTCTCTCTCTCTCTCTCTCTATCTATCTCTCTAATTTGTGATAGGAGCGCGGCCAAATTTTGGTAGAATTTTGGCTTGGCTCAATTGTAAGAATTCTCGTTTTATTACGATGTCCAGTTGATTTTGACATAACTAACTAAATTTTTGGTTTTATATATGAATATATTATAAATATTCTAGCCGTACAAATACAAACAATATTTTTATGAGGCTATACAAGTGTGAAAGGAAGGAAAAAGTCGATGTTAATCAACAAAATAAACAGATTGTACATACGTATTTAAATGTTTTGCAAATATTTTCCCATAGAAAAATAAAGTCATTATGTTCATAAAAGTTTATGTGTTTCAAAAATGATTTCATGCTTTATTCAAATTTATCTCGTTTCAGACTACAAAGATCTCGTTTCTACTAATCTACTGTACACATATTCTCACAACTTAACTTAAAAATTAGTGACCATAAAGTTTGCGTCAGATACGCGCAAAATCGTTTTCCCACGCTAATTATGACATATATTTGTTTATACTGCCTGACATGCTACTAGTTCTATTATTTATACGACGATAAACCAATATTCTAGTATATTTATGAATTATAGTTACATAATGTTATATTATTAGATAATTTGCCGATGGGTTTAGTGATCGCATATTAGGGGATTATCCAGACCACAAAGTTAAATCGATGAAATATTTATGACCGCTACTGTAATATAAATGGTATCATTACCGCAGAAGATTTGCATAATTTAATGTAGGTAACCAATTTATATATTTTGGTTAATACCGCGCATATAATAAATCTCATTGAAATTAAAAGTGAAGAAAAGGTAAAAACAAAATTTAATACGTTTGAAAATAAAATTTAATATTTCATTTCGTTCGAGATGAATAATCAAAATAAAAATATAAAATGTGCGTATGTATGTATGTATATACACAAAACATCGCGATGTTATTATTTTAGATAAATGTTGTTGATACACGAAATGTTTTTATAAGTTTTTTGTAAAAATCTCGAAGTTCTTAGTCAAAAACAAAAAAATAAAATAAAAATAAATAAGAAATTTAAAAATACGACAGAAGGTTATTGCTCTCATCAAAAACATATAGGTATGTATACGTAAAGTACAAAACTTGTGCAAAATAACACAAAAAAAAATCTATTTGGATGATCATTGAGATTAGATTATGTACATAAGTATTTATGTATAAATGTCTAATGTGTTAAGGAGTAATTATGATCTCGTCACACGTCAACTTTGATATGGCGCCCAAAGAATATCACGATACAAAAAAATTTGATTTCTCTTCATACACCGAACACTCTATGTCTCGTTTATCGATGATATGAAAACAACAACTGAGCAGATTTAATTCGGCCAATTTCTGAATATAATTGACCTCATTCTTATTCGTCTTTGTACATATACTCTACACTCTACTTAGAGCTGATTTAGAATTATGTATGTGTGTATGTATATCGAAATATCAAAAATGCGAACGATAATTTTAAAATAGTTTTATCTAATCTAACGAAATAATAAAATTAAATCAAATCAGATAATAAAAATTATAACTTTTGTTATAATGTTTAACATAAAATATATTCGTTTCGTATAGACAATCTCGACGAAATCATTCATAAAATTCTATGTGTCTATTGATTAATTATTAATATAGTTTTGTGAAATCACGAACGTGTCTGTCGGTTTTCTATAATAATATGTATGCTGCTGATTTAAACCTTGGCCCAATTCGATAATCAATACCGGAATAGATTTTATTATATTATGTTTTTTTTTCAGTATATACTTGAGCGGTTATTGATCGCGATTTAAGTTTAAGGAAGTTATAGTTTGCTATCTCATCGTTCGAATCTCATATAGTGTTTATAATTAATAATTTTTTATGTTTCGGAAAATGTGTTTATAGGCTGTACCAAATTCGTGTAAAATTTGTATTAAACTCCTATCTTGGCGTTAATCTAAATGTGTACTTATTATGTATATATGTATATAGATTTATGATTAATTAATATGCCAAAATTAAGTTGCCGCCTTATATACAATGTTGTGGTTCCTATATAGCGTTTCCTCAATCTAAAAGTTCATAATAATATACAGAATAAGATTGAAAATTTGATTTATTATCAACGTAAAATAAAATTGATTCGTTTTGATTTATTTTCACCCAATTTTCGTTATGTAATTTGATACGTCTTGTATGACTCAATCGGTGGCTGCCAGGGTCGACAAAAAATCATAATAATTTATTCTCGCACAAACGGCCCATTTGGTAACGGGCATTTGTAAATTCCAAAACTCTTCCTTAGTGGATGAAACAGTATACAAATTCTTCACTCGGCATTTAAATCGAAATTACATGGTACAAGCCGGATTACTATACAAACAAGATATTTAAGGTATGTAAATACACAGCAAGGTATACACCGACAAGATATATCGACAAAATACACTTGTCTGTAGGCGACGTCGCCGCAGGTATTAAACACAATAAAAGAGCGTCGCACTGAACGACGATGAAACAAAATAATAACAAACAACATAATACGTAACCTTAAAAATATTTTGTTAAGAAGTGGATAAAATAGATCTAATTTAGATAAAAAATTATAATTAAAATTATTTGCATTGTTAATAAAATTTGGCAAATCGTTGATTATGTTGCATGAAAAGTTAAAAACACGTATACATAAAGAAATGTATAGTTAAAGGAATGGATAATTTTGAAACCCCCATAAAATCACAGAGGACTTACTTAAAATTCAATAAAATCCAGAAAGTGGGTTTTCATTTAGACCTAAATAAAAACATAAAAAATAGTTTTTATTTAGTATAAACTTCACACGCCATATATGTTTTGTGAAATTCTATACTAAAACTAAATATTTGTGAATGTATTAGTCAGATAGCAGTGTATTATAAAAGACAGTCATGGATATTCAAAAAATTTCAATATTTATATCTCACTATGATTTTTCGATAGGCCTGAACTAATGCTACAATTATGCCGAGCCGTTTGAAAAGATAACGGCTTTCATATGGTCAAATTGAGGTTTCCATTAAAATCAAAAGCAATTAGAATACAGTCATGGCCTATTATCAAAAATTTAAAGATAAAGAAATTATTTATTAAATATTAAGCCATTAGCTTTTCAAACGGTTCTGCCTGATTGTAGTGTTAGCTCAGGCCTATCGAAAAATCGTAGTGAGATTTGTGATAAATATTGTAAATCTTAGGATACGCAATTTCTTATAAGTAAATCCTAAAATATAAATTTACTGAAAGCTCAATTTGACCATGTGAAAGCCATAAGCTTTTCACACGGTTCGGCCTGATTGTAGTGTTAGCTCAGGCCTATCGAAAAATCGTAGTGAGATTTGTGATAAATATTGTAAATCTTATGATACGCAATTTCTTAAGTAAATCCTAAAATTTAAATTTACTGAAACCTCAATCTGATCATGTGAAAGCTTTTCAAACGGTTCGGCATGAATGTAGCGTTAGTTCAGGCCAATCGAAAAATCATTGTGAGATTTGTGATAAATATTGAAAATTTTAAGATGCGCAATTTCTTAACTAAATCTTAAATTGTAAATTTACTGAAACCTCAATTTAACCATGTGAAAGCCATTAGCTTTTCAAACGGTTCGGAATGATTGGATTTATAGTTTTAAACCATTAGTTTTATATATGGTTGAGCATTTATACTATTTGGATATCCAATTTTTACATACTTTACTAAATACAATAAATAAATGTATACAAATAATTTAATGTTCGCCTAAATGTCATTTAGTGGTTTAATGTTTAGTTGTTGGATTAATTCTAGTTTAGGATAAACTTCACAAGAGTGTTCTCTCCGAGTTTTGAGGCACCCTGTTTAAAAGGATTTTCTTAAAAGTTTAATTGAGTCCACAAAAATGGAATTAGTTCTCAACTAGTATTTTTTTCTGGGTTGCAACTCTTTTCAGGACTATAAATTAGAAATTTTTATAAAAATTTAAATGACTTATCCGAAATTTATTTTTTATAAAATATAAAATTTGCTTATAGTTGTAGTTTTCACAGTTAAGCGATTTAGAATAACTTAATTCAACAAACTTAACGAATTTTCTAAAAATTTAAATTATTTGTCCGATTTTCAAGAATTAAATTAAATTTTTTTAAAGATTTAAATTTATTTAAAATTAATCATTTCTTCTCCAAAGTTTAAATGATTTCTAAATTTTCCATATTTATTTTAAACATCTTTAAAAGTTTTAAAAACTTGAACTTTAAAAAAAATTAAAACTTTACCACTCTAAAGAAATTTAATTTTTTTACCAACACAACTTAAATTTACGAACTTAAGATATTCTTTATGGTTCAGAAAATATAACGGGATTTACGAATTAATCAAATTTTACGAATTTCTTAGAAATTTAAATTAATTATAAATTTCCGAATTTTAATAATTAATTTTTATTAATTTATTTTCTAAATTTAAGCAATTGAAAAAGCATAACCAATTAAGAATGTTGAACATTGTAAAACCTGAATAGAATTTTAAAAAATTTCAGCTTAACAGTTTCCAAGAAATGTAACGAATTTTAAAATAAAATTAAATTCTATTTTTAAAAATTTGAATTATGAGATTTGTACGAATTTCTCGAAATTTAATAATTTATTTTAAAACTCTAAAGGATGTCCTAAAATCGTTCAAAATTTAATAAAATGTAGCTGTTCTTCTGAATTTAAATATGGCAAAATTTACAACTTAAAAAATGTTGCGCACGTTAATATATCTCAAATATTTTTCTAAGTTTTCTTTGGCTTTGAAAAATTTACGACAATCAGGATCTTAATAAACTTTAAAAAAATTTAGAAATTTAAATTTTTAAATCCTGACAAATTACAAAGAATTAATCGTCTTATATGTAGTATAAGGAATTCGGGAGTTAGGAATTTAAAAAAACTTAATAATTTCCTAGAAATTTAAATGATTTACGAGCTTTAGATATTCTTTATGGTTTAGAAAATATAACGGGATTTACGAATTAATAAGTTTTACGAATTTCTTAGAAATTTAAATTAATTATAAATGTTCCGAATTTTAACAATTAATTTTTATTAATTTAAATAATTTATTTTCCAAATTTAAACAATTTAAAAAGCTTAAACAATTAAGAATTTTAAACATTGCAAAACCTGTATAGAATTTTAAGTAATTTCAGCTTAACAATTTCCAACAGTTTTAAATTTAACAGTTTTAAATTTTAATGGGTTTTTTAAATCCTGACAAATTACAAAGAATTAATTGTCTTACGAAATTGAAATATTTTTCAAAATGTTTGTGTTCCTAAGAAATTTTAAAGTTGTAGTATAAGGAATTCGGGAGTTCGGAATTTAGCAAACTAATTAATTTTCTAGAAATTTAAATGATTTATCCAATGTTTATTTAAATTAATTTTTGTTTCAATTTTTTATTTTTAAAGTTTATGAATTTTTCGAATTTCAAGAATTTTGATGATTAATTAGAATATTGTAAGCAAACCTTTAAACATTAAAAATATTATCTTTGTGTTACGAAATTTAATTTTTTTTTTAAATATTATGAACTTATAATAATTTGTTTTAAAACGTTTAAATGATTTATAAGTTTTCCGAATTTCAGGAATTTAAATAATTAAATAGACATTTTTTAAAATCGTCTTTAGAAAAATTAAAATAAACCAATGAAAATTAATTTTTTACCAATTTTACGACTTAAAAATTTTACAAGCAAAAGAAATTTTAAAATTTAACGATTTATGAATTTTTCGCATTTCAAGAATTTTAATAATTGTTTTAGATTTATTAATTCAAATAATTTATGTACTTTCCGAACCATTTAAAAAACATAACGAATTACGAATTTTAAACATTGCAAAACAAAGAATTTTTTCGAATTTTAGATTTTTAAAATAAGTTAATTCTATTTTTAAAAATTTAAACAATGTAATAATTTTTTGTATGAAATGTCCGAATTTTAATAATTTAAATAATTTATATGTATTTTCAAAATTTCAACAATTTAAAAAGCATAACCAATTAAAATTTTAAACATTGCAATATATGTATGGAATTTTAAGAAATCTCAGCTTAACAGTTTAAAAATAATTTAACGAATTTTAATATAATATTAAATTTAAATATAATATTTTTAAAAATTCGGATTAGGAAATTTGTACGAACTTCTCGAATTCTAATAAATTATTTTAAATCTCTAAAGATTATCTTAAAATTAGTATTTCTGAATTAATTAAAATATGTTGACTATTTACAACTAAAAAAATGTTGAGCACTTTAAAATTTTAAGATTCAGTTTTTTTTAATTCAAATACTTTCCCAATTTCAAGCATTTAAAAAACATAACGAATTAAGAATTTTAAACTCTGCAAAACAAGGAATTTACCAAGTTTTATATTCTTAAATTAAGTTTAAATTTTATATTTAAAAAAAATGAATGAAGAGATTTATATGAATTTTCATATTTTAATAGCTTATTTAAAAAACCTAAAGATTAAAATTTTAAGAAATATAAGGTATATTTCTTAAAATTTTAATCTTTAGATTTTTTAAATAAGTTATTTAAATTAAGAAAAATTCATACAAATCTCTTCATTCATTTTTTTAAAATATAGAATTTAAACTTAATTTAAGAATTAAAAACTTGGTAAATTCCTTGTTTTGGAAAGTTAATTCGTTATGTTTTTTAAATGCTTGAAATTCGGAAAGTATTTGAATTAATATGAAATGTGGAAAATGTATATAAATTATTAAAATTTCATAAAAATCGGATAAATCATATGAAATATTTTATTTATTTAGATATTGTGACAATTTAAAAAATTGCACATTTCAAAAATGTTTGAAAAATTTACGAATTCTAAAAAATAGAAATGGTTTATAGTTATTGCGAATTAATGATAATAATTTCTTTTAAATATTTAAATTATTTATTAATTTTCCGGTCGTTATTAATTAGTCAGAATTATTTAAAAAAAATCTTTACAAACTAAACTGTCATACGAAATTTAAATTTTAAATAATTGTTGCAGTTTTAAGGGTTTGAAAAATTTATGAGATTTAAGAAGTCGTTAAATTTAACGAGATTTCTAGAAATTGAAATTCTTTGTGCGATTTAGAATATTTGAAAAATCTTTAAAAATTAAACTAGACCATATGAAATTTAAATTTTTTAACTATTTTGCAACTTACATTTTGGGATTATTATAAATATGTATTAAAATTTGAAATAATTTTTCAGGGGTTTAAAAAATATATAATATTTACGATTTACGAACAAACGAATTCTCAACATTGACAAATTTTTATAATTTTAATAATTTGGGCTTTAATAATTCCTAGGAATTTAATGAAGTATTAATATTTCATATGAAATAGTTTAATAATTTATTGTTGAACTTTTAAATGATATATGACGTTAATAAGAAATGGTTTAACAAAAACCTCTTTAAAAAGGGAATTTAAATGTTTTACCAAATTTACAAATTTGTAATACTAAATTCTTTGGGGGTTTTTAAGAGATTTAAATATTATAACACCTTTAAAAAATCATCTTAAGGATTTTGAAGAATTTAACGAACTTTGTATTTTTTAAATAATTTTTAAATCGATTTTTATAAATTTGAATGATGTGTGTAAATTTTTCGTATTTTAATAATTTATCTAAAAAATCTAAAGATTACTTAATTTGAAATTACAAATATTTTAACTATTTTCAGCTACCGAATTTCAAGAATTTTAATAGTTATAATCATTTTCAGGATGTTTCGAAATTTAAATTTTACAACTTTTGAGCAAAATGTAATAAAAAGTGAAATTATTGATATTATTCAGGAATTTAACCAACTCTCCGAATTAATCATTCTTTTAACATTGACTGAATTTAAAATTTTTTAATAATTTCAGTTTTACAAATGTCTAGGAATTTAATGAAGCCTTATAATTTTATAGCTATAAAATAATTTTATAATTTATTTTAAAATGTTTAAATGATGTATGAATTTTTCGAATTAAAAGTATTTAGTATTTAAATTAGCCAGACATTTTTTAAAAACTTCTTTAAAAACTTTTTAAAGATTTAACAGTGTATGGAAATTTAAAATTTTTAACAATTTTACATCTTAAAAAATTTACGAACTTTATAAATTTTATAATAGGTATTACAACCTTAGTTCCTTTAGAGTTAGAAAGAAAATCACGGTATTTAAGAATTTAACATATTTTACGAATTTCCAAGTAATTTAAATGATTTATCAATTATTTCCGAAATTATAGAATTTTAATTATTTATTTCTATAAATTTAAATAATTTATGAATTTTCCGAATTTCAACAACTAAAATACGAGTATCATAATGAATTAAGTAACTGAAAGAAATCATTAAATTAAAACTATTTATAAATTTGCCGGTTTATAAGAATTTTAATAATTTGTCAAAATATTTTTAAAAACTTTAACTGATTTATCCAATAATCAAGAATTAACTAATAATTAATTTTATGAACTTACAAGAATTATAATATTTAAAAAAAATCGTTAAAAATTAAAAAAACTTAGAATATTACAAGTTTTAATTTTTTAAACTATTTTACAACTATATTTTACGATTTCTAGATGAATATATTAAAATTTATAATAATTTTTGAAAAATTTAGAAAATTCATGAATTACAAAAAAACTTTAAAAATTATGAATTTTTAACATTGACCTTTCTCTTAAGGAAATCTTAATAATTTCAGATTTCTAGGAATTTAACGAAGATTTTACACCTTTAAAATAATTTAATAATTTGTTTTGAAAAATTTTAACGATTTACAAATTTTTTCGACTTTTTATATTAGTACAAATTTTTTAGAAACAACTTAACAATAATTTGTGCTTTTGTAAATTTAGAGATTGTAATATTTAAATAATAAAATAATAATATTTTAATGATTCTATTGGGTTCCAAATGCTGGCAGTCAGCTGACAGTCGTGCTTTGTATCCTCTAAGGCCACTGTTAAAATCTAAACACCTATCAAATGCCGTGAGACTGAAGTTTTACAAAGCGTTCAACAGGCCCGTTGTTATGTTTGTATGTGAAAGTTGGGCGCTGATGGATGAGTACGAGATCCCCGATATTGTACATGAAATAAGATCTCAGCGAGTATACGCTGGCTCGTTCACGTTTTGCGTGCTGATCCGGAACGAATTGTGCAGCGATCTCTGAAAGGAGAGCCACCATATGGTAGGCGTAGAGGTCATTGCAGGCGACGATGTCTCCACGGTGTAGAGAACGACGTTGACACAGTAAGGGGCCAGTAATGGCCTTTAAACTCTGTTTTATTATTGGGATCCAAAAAAAAAACAGATTTTGAGATTCTAAAATTTGAAAATACAAAATGAAACGAATTAAGATTTTCCAAACTATTAAGAAATTATAAGAAATTTCTCATTAAGGATTCAAGGAATTACGAGCTTTTAAGATTTTATAATTTTAAATTCTATTCTTAAAAATTTATAAATTTTTTGAATTTTCATAATTTATTTTAAAAATCTAAACAATATATTTAAATTAAATATTTTTACTGTCCTACGAAATTTAATATTTTAACTATGAATTTTCAATCTAAAAAATTTTGAAAATTTTAAATTTGTGAAAATGTTTAAAAATTTCATAAGTTTCGAAATTTAAATGATTTATGAATTTCCCGAATTTAATGAATTTATTTTTAATTACTTATTAATTTTCCAAAATTATTAGTCAACTTTTTTATTTAAAAACTCCAAAAATTTAAAAATGTATCGATCGGACGAAACTTAATTTTTTAAACGGCATATTTTAAATTATAATAAATAGTTAGGAATAAAATTAAATTTAAGGAATGTAAAAATGTCAGTCTTCCATTTTTTAAGATTGTATAGTTTTAAAATAATTAAAACAAATTTATTTCTAAAAGTTTGAATTATTTATCAATTCTCAGATTTTCAAAAATTGTAATAATCAGTTACAAGAGTTTTGAAACTCTTTAATTTACAATTTATCAAATTTACGGAATTTTAAAATTTCGAATAATTTTTTAAGGTTTTGGAAAATTTACGAGGCTGTAACAAATTAAACAAATTTTCAAGAAATGATTAAATGACTTATAAATTTTCAAAATTTGAAGAATTTTGTAAAACTGGTTTAGAACTTAAAATATTTTACGAACTTATGAAATTCTATTAAAATTTATAAAAATATTAACAATATTCCGGAGTTCAAAAAAGTTTACGAAAAAGTTTAAATTAAAAATTTGAGATATTGATATTATTTGATATAAGTTCTGTAGTAAATTTCAACTTTACGATTTATTAAATTTTTAAACAAATTAAGAACATTTTTTTAAATTTCAGGAATATAACAAATTACTTTTCTAGTTCCGAAATAATTTATAGTATGTCCAAATAATCGAAATAATACAGTTTTATGTAAATTTTAAGCTACCGTTGTAACCTCTTAGTATCGTGTGCAAGTAGATAAAACGCGCTTTTGTAGCAACAACGGAACATATCTCAATTTTTTAATTTCTATTATTCCTTTTTTCTTATCAAATCTCAGTAAAGTTAATTTAATTAATGTCCCAATTTTGTGTACACCATCAAACACTGCACCACTTAATACATTTAAATTTATAATTAAAAAAAAATTAAGTGAGTCGCTGCAGCGGCTTATTATTACAATTATAGTAATAGCTACATAATTAAAGATTTCATGACAATTTTTTGGTTTTTGTTTTTTTTTATTAATTAACAATTGACATGATTAAATTGAATTAAATTCAAGCCAATTAAATGAACAAAAATAAAATGTTCAGTTCAATTTATTTTATCATCGTCCTATAATAATACTGCCGCGAAATCAGTAATTCCATGACCACACCTTAAGTATTTATATAGAAGAGTTTATAGCTCACAGTGAAGAACATATTAGGAGTAATGCGGTCTCAAATTAAAGCGCTAAATAAACAACTAAAACAAACTTGTTTCTTCTGTAGAAATGGCTAAAATCCAGGATTGTCTAGAATTGAACATTGGACGCAATTTTATTCACCTAGGACCAACTACCAATTAAGCACAAGTGCCTGTTGAAAATCCCATCTTTATGGTGAACAGAACTCAATCCTGATGGATTAATAATTTTTCTAAATTGGATTTTTATTTGCGTACATATCTCATATACACATCTACATAGAAAAAATAAGGAAAAACCCAATTGGAAAAAAACTAACCAAAAATTCAATTGAGAAAAGTAATAAAAATGATTCAAGTAAACTAGGATTTAGGGATATTTTTTAAATTTTAAATTTTCTTTCGAAATAAAGATGATTTCTCGAACTTCGGCATACACACAAGTTTTACAAAATAAATTCCGAAATAATAACGACACTCTCAGGGGCCAAAACAACGATGAAACAAATTTCATTAGTTTCAAAATTCAAAAAACTACGAACTTCCTATTTAAATATTAGGGAACTTTTCAAATTCCCCAAAATACTTAAAAAATTTTCATAATTTTCAAAACTAAGCAGACTCAAAATTTTGTAAAATGTATTATAAATTATAGAATATTTTTTAAAATTTTGACGGATGCTTCAATTTGTATAACACAAAAAATACTTGAGATATACCAATTCACAGATGTTTTTAAATTTCTAAATTAAATTTTAAATCTAGAAGAATTTCGAAACCGAATTTCACGTGTACGATTCAGAAGATTAAAATTAAAATTCGAATTGTCAAATGTTCTCCAATTTATGGTGGATATTCTGAAATTGCATAGCATTCCTCTAATTTGGCCAATATTCAAAATTCACAAGTTAAGAGAAAGTTAACTGTTTAGGGCAAATATAACTAGGGGTTTTTTGGCATACCACTCGCATTATACAAATATCAGTAAATAGCAGTGGTTGAAGCTGTGATGTTTGGATAGGGGAATGACGCAAAAGGGATTCAAATTAAATCGGAGCTGTAATTGAAGCAAATTGCGAGGAATTTGAGATAGCCTCAGGGCTGAGACCACCAAGAAAACAAAACCAATTCGACATGTTGGATGAACATGATAGGGCATGATTTTTGATATAAAGTGAACGCCTTTATTTAATACTGGTCCCAGGACCCAGAGTACCCATAATCCAGGACCCAGAGTACCCATACCTTCTTAACGAGCTTAACGGCGCTCCATCTTGCTGGAAACAATATAATTTATCTCCGTAGAGAGTGTTGCTATGCAGTAACAGAGTTGTCAGCAAAACTTCCTCAAGGCAGTATTTTGCGTTGATTTTCATAATATTTTCTGTTTTGGAATTTTGCTATCTTATACTGATGGCGCCCCAAACCATAATAGATATAGCAACCTATTGACGTGGAATATATTTTCTGTCTTCAGGGATAGTTTCTATTCTTACTGATCTAATCCGATCGTTCTGGGAATTGTGCGCCTGTTGTAGTGTTGTAGCATAAATAATTTCTCACCATAAAAGATGAATTCATCACCAGCGCACACCATTCAAGTATTAAAGATACTCTTTTACACCGTTTTTCTTTGCAGTTTGGTGGATCTCCGTGAGCCTGCTATTAGGCAGCTGTCAATTTTGAACTTGTCATCTTTTGACATTTCACAAGTAAAAACTACGCCATTACTAAAAATGGTAACGCTACACGCTTCAATAACGCATTGAAATAGTTAAATTTCACTACAAAAATTATGAAAATTTTTCAGTCATATAGTTCGCAAAACTAAAGCACCTTCTTGGGCCTTGGCCGGTAATAGTGAAACTGGTGGAAAGATTTGAGCTGTTGGGACAAGTTAGTGATGTGAAGAATCGAAACCGTGTGCGTCGCTCAAAAACAACTCATAGTATTGCTGCTGCAGTTAACATAAGAACCCAAGCCTGTCGATCACCATAAACGTTG
This sequence comes from Tipula unca, assembly GCA_951394425.1. NCBI lineage: Eukaryota > Metazoa > Arthropoda > Insecta > Diptera > Tipulidae > Tipula > Tipula unca. The sequence goes on from OX596380.1 coordinate 60,725,960, forward strand.
TATCTTCGCTGATTGGGTTCTTCAAATGCATCAAAATGATCCGGATTTTCATCAAAAAATTATCTTGAGTGATGAGGCCCTTTTTCACCTCGGAGGCTACGTTAATAAGCAGAATTGTCGAATTTGGGGCTCAGAAAATCCAAGAATGATTGTTGGAAAGTCTCTCCATTCTCTACGTGTCACTGTTTGGTGCGGTTTTTGTGCTGGCGGCGTAATTGGACCTTACTTTTTCGAAAATGAGGCTGGTGCAACTGTTACGATGAATGGATTGCGCCACCGAGCCATGATTAATGATTTTTTATGGTCGGAATTGGAAGATATTGATGTGGACGACGTTTACTTTCAGCAAGACGGCGCTACGTGCCACACAAGCAACGAAACAATCGCAATTTTACAAGAAAAGTTTCCTGACCGTGTTATTTCTCGAAGAGGTGATCACAATTGGCCACCGAGATCTTGTGATTTGACACCTTTGAACTTTATTCTTTGAGGCCACGTGAAAAATAAGGTTTATACCAATGCTCCTCAATCGATTCAAGACCTTAAAGATGGAATTCGTGAAGTTATCGAATATTTCAAGAAAAGGATATGGTGCTGCAAGCGTAGCCGTACCTTCCTCTTTACAATGAAATAAACATTCATTAATTTCTCTTAACAAATACTGTTTTTTTTAATTTCATAATAGGTTTCAGCTTATTGGAAAACCCTTTAGATAAGATATTAACGATAAATATTTTATCAAAATATTCGCTGCATTTGACTGAGAAATATTCAAGTCATTAGCTATATTTGTTGTAAATCTCTGTGGACACGCCGAATCGGTCTTCTAGTTTCTGATTTTTTGGTCGGTATTTTCATAAAACAAGGGAGGTTCGATATGGATCAGGCCTGTTCATCATTATGCCTGTTTTCATTAATATGCTGAAAATCTAACAAAAAATGTACGAATAACTTCGATAAATTTAAATCGAATACTGGATGAATAATATTTTAATTCTCAGACTTTAATATACATATGCCCGGTTTCACGGAAAAATTGGTTAACTGGCTGTTAAACTAATCAATGGTTAACTTGTCCATATAAAGTTGTATTTTTGACCACCGGAGTGAAGTTTCTAACAAAAAATAAAACTTAACAAAAAACATATCTGTATTCGTAACACTCAAAATACAATTCTTATTGGAAAAAATGAGTGAATTTTAATATTGTATATTGGAAATATAAAAATTTGTGGACATGATGTTTTATAAAATTTAATCGATTATTAAAAGCAAGCAATAATAATCATTTAAAAAAAATCCAGGTAGAAGAAAACCAAATAATTTTTCTAATCGGAATCAAATACAAAAACAACATAATTTTTTTGTTAGAATCATTCTTGAATTAAACAAACCAAATACCAAGGCATCTCGGAGGTTTGGGCAAGATTCCGCTATATAGGTCTAATAGGCCTATCGTTATGGAACATTTCATAGAAGAAGCTTTTTCCAAACGGAGGATTTGAGATGAGTTTTCCAGCATCTTTTTACTCATAGTTTGAGTTATTTCTAAAAATTTGTTATCATTTACACTAATTAACAAGGTGCTCTCGGAGATTTGGGCAAGATTCCGCCATATAGGTCTAATCTTTAGAAATAATTCAAACAACTTTATGTATTTTTATTTATTTTCATAAGATTCTCATTTTATAACTACATTTGGTCACATGTCTCGTAAATCTGAATTGCACAAGCATGTTGTCCAAGAATACCACCACAGTATCTTTTGCATGTCGTAAGAGGCGACTAAACGGTTGGCTCGCTTTGCTGACGACCCGCATCAATAAACAAATAACCTGTTTATAAATTTAACAAAAAGATAATCAGATACCGCCAAGAAAACAACGGACTCCCGCCACAAGTACCCGGACACGAGATTCAGGATCGGCTCGTGAAACAGTATACAGTCAATTCGGAAACCAGGAGCGTTGGAAGGTCCAATCACGTGCATGAAAAAGAATCGGCAGGAATTCGTTGCTGTTCAAGATATCGCAAGTCTTACAGTGGAGACCATGTGCCTCATCCTTGGAAATCTTGGATCTGGATTAAAGAAAAAAGATCTTAAGAAATAAATCAAACTTTAAGTAAAAAATTCTGGAAAACTCATCTCAAATTCTCCGTTTGGAAAAATCTTCTTCTATGAAATGTTCGCTAATGATAGGCCTATTAGACCTATATAGCGGAATCTTGCTCAAATCTCCGAGATGCCATGCGAGTGAAGTATTTACTATTTTTTACTAAATCACGTAGTTTATAAATAGTAAAAATTTAGTAAAATCTTCACAAGCCTATATATGAGTGTGAAGTTTTACTAAAATCATACTAACCTTTTGAAAAACGTATATGTGTTTGTTTGTTATATTTTATAGTAGACATTTAGGAGGTTAAAATAAATTCTAGTACAAAATTCACCTATTATACCATAAACCATTACAAAAAAATTTGAACAAATAAATTGTGATACACTATTTTTTGGACAGTAGTCGGTTGTATCTTGGACTACAAATCTATTTTTGTAAATTTGGCTCATTTACCCCGAAGACTATGTGACAGTAATTGCCCATTTACCAACCAATAAATTTTGATAAGAGGAATGACCAACAAGAACTTCTGGGAGGTATGAGACTTCCACCTAGGATATAAAAAATTAAAAAGGGGGTAGTTTGGAACAATAATCTATTTTGCTTGAATTGAGACACTTAACCGAATACGAAGCTATGTTATACTCTTTGCCCGTTTACCAATTTTGTTTACCAATCAATTTTGATAAGAGGGATGACCAACAAGAACTTTTGGGAAGTATGGGACATCCACCATCTGGGAAGTATGGGACATCCAACTGCGACCGATAATGGTGAGAGAATGATGCACTTTGCAATTGCTCACGATCTTAGAGTAGCCAGCACATTTTTCACTCAAGTAATGCAGGATGTATTTGGTCGCCGCAAAGCTACCGTAGAAGTTTTCGTACAGGTCCGGGAACGCAGCGATACGCATGGAACGAGTTGACTGTAAAGGTATAACAACTGCAGATAAAAAAAACCATATCAAGATCTTGTCAGTGCCAACATTGAGGGAGCTAATTACCAGACTGGTAATTAGCTGTCACAGACAGACTGTCTGTGTGAACTCTGTTTGGGAGGTACTGAAATCTTCGGTTGTCAGTGCTGCTCAACAGACTTTAGGTATAGTGAAAGTCAGACCAAAGAATGATTTGTTTGATGACGAGTGTCGTCTTGCAGTTGACCAACAAAATATACCCCAAAGTAAAGTACAACAGCGTCTCACGATCGCGAGGATAAACAAAGCTACTCTTACTTTATTAGTAGTTAAGTGTCTCAATTCAAGCGAAATAGATTATTGTTCCAAACTACCCCCTTTTTAATTTTTATATACAAGGTGGATGTCCCATACTTCCCAGAAGTTCTTGTTGGTCATCACTCTTATCAAAATTGATTGGTTGGTAAACGGGCAAAGAGTATATAACATAGCTTGGTATTCGATTAAGTGTCACAATTTTATGATAATCTATTATAATAATGAATAAATTTTCTGTTTTATTTTTACATTCACGAGCTGCTGAAAAGCAAACAACATTCATATTTTGATTCCGATAGGTATGGCTTCACCTGGGGCTCATGATTGTTGTAGTTATTAAGAAACAACTGGTGGTACAAAAAGCGAATTTGATTTTATAGAGAAAAAAAGTAATTGGAATTTATTCATGGATTAAATTTTTCCATATGAATGAACTCACATGCTCAAAATTGGGCGTTTGTTTACCATATATATTTTTGTATATACATAAATAAATAAATTGAATTAAACAGATTATTGTCATTTTATTTAAATTCATATGGATCGACGTTAATTCGCCTAAATGTTTACCTTAATACTTATTAATATAAGACTACACACTAATACATATACTCCTTATAAAAAAATAGTAAAATTTTCCAACGCGTCTAGATGCCTTGGTATTTGGTTTGTTTAACTCAAGAATGATTTTAACAAAAAATTATGTCGTTTTTGTATTTGATTCCGATTAGAAAAATTGTTTGGTTTTCTCCTACTTTTATTTTTTTTTAAATTATTATTTTTGCTTGCTCTTAATAATTGATTAAATTTTATAAAACATCATGTCTACAAATTTTTATATTTCCATAATATACAATATTAAAATTCACTCACTAATACAGATATGTTTTTTGTTAAGTTTTATTTTTTGTTAGAAACTTCACTCCGGTGGTCAAAAATACAATTTTATATGGAAAAGTTAACCATTGATTAGTTTAACAGCCAGTTAACCAATTTTTCCGTGACACCGGGCAATACTCGTATAAAGAATTTTATCTTCAGTTAGCAACCACATTATTAGTTTGGTTCATTCGTCTTTAATCCGCGCATTTTATTCATTTGATTCGTTCGGCTCGATTGACTCAATTGATTCATTCGTTTTAGCTTACCCTATTTTTTTTAGTATATTATGTATTGTCAACTGAATAGCCAATGTGTTAACTGATATGAACTAAAATAGATCTATATACACGGCGATTATATAGATATACATATATACATATTCCCTTTTACATACGACGAATTTATGTCTTTTAAAAATTAATCTTACGTATATGAGAGCGCGCGTTAAGGTTGAATTGTTATTGTTGAAAAGGTCATTACCCAAGAAATATAGGTACCCAATTTTTGTTTCAGGCATTACCCAGTACAGTAGTTAAAATATACATAAATTCAAATCAATATAAATATATGTACTCGTATATGAGCATTTTAAATAACATAAAAAAGAATTTTCTTTAGAGATCGTTTTATTGAGGGGTCGCAACAACTATCGTAATTTTCTAATGTTCTATCATTTCAGCATCTTACATTATATATGTACGTACATTGGAACGGAAATAAAAATGTTGATGCATAAATATACATTTAAAGTTCAATGAAACGAATACATACATTCGATTGAATTAACCTAAGAGCGCGAAAAAAAAATTAAGTCATTTGATTCTTTTCTATATACACATAGTTTACGACAACGATGACGACGACAACGACGACGACGACGACTACCTATATAGATGCTAGAAGAAATGGGGGGTGAAGACACGTGAAGAATGTAAAATATATATATGATATACAAATGAAATTCTAGATTTAGATATTGCTGTGAACCCTAAGACATAAAATAATAATTCAGTAAGATGTTAATTGAATTAAGATACGCGAGATGAAGAAAATCAAGAAAATGTGTGCACGTTTTAAATATTGATGATAATGATGATGATTAATCGTTTGGAAATTATTAATGATATGAAAATTCTATTTTTAGAATAAACTCCTACATACACTATATAGATACATATTTTGCCGGATTTAAATCGCCCGGACGGAAATTGTTCTTAATTGTTCTGTATACTAATGAAGTTGTTGAAATATTTTTATTAATAATCTATGTAATATACGCTTGATTTAGGGGAACGGAAAATCTTGCGAAATTTATAATATTTGCTACGACGGTATGCATACATGACACATATACGTATGTACAAAACTATAACTAAACACATGAAATACATGGATGATGCGATTATACATAACGGTAAAACATCTTCAATTGAAAATATATATACATACATATATAAGTATACATAATAGATTAATGATGATCATGTGTTAGAATATATCAGTTTAATTGTACAACGTCGTAATGTGCATATATAGAATAGAAAATAGTAAATTGTATCCACATTACACACGTACGAGTATATACACCTAGTGTGTGACAAAACCATATGTATGTATGTATATATGTATATACTAGTCTAGAAAACCAACCAAATTTCACACTCTTGGAATCTTAAAATTAATCTTACATACTTGAAATTATTTGCGAAATAAACAAATATTGCAATCGATTGTTGAATAAAATACTCTTACGAGCTGCTAAAAACTAATTTTAAGAACAAAATTTAATTCGTATATAGATTTTTATGGTTTTTTGCTGTCTCGGAATTTTAAGAGAAGTATCGTCTTATATACACATACATACTTACAAACATACATTATATCTATGTATAGCATAAAGAATTTGATCTGTTCTTAATTTAAATTGTTTTCTTTTGATTTATTTTTATTTCAATCTTGATTTTTTAATTAGCTAATAATAATAAAAATACAAATAAATAAAAATAACATTAAATATCTACATACATTGTTTTGAGCAATGAGGTAAATTGTGCTTCGTGTTGATAGACCCGGGAAGATTGTACATAACTATATATCATGTATGTATATAAGTCGTCGAAATGTTATTTATTTTTTGTTATATTATGTAGTAGTTGTACGGTTAGAGGAGTGGTTCTTAATGATATGGTGTATCGTATTCAATCAATTTAAAATATTTCGAATTTTGCTCATTGCGTTGTTTTAATTGGAAGGCACTGGGTTCAAATGCCAACCGGGGCTGACTGCAAAAAGTGTTTTTTTATCTCACCATAATAACGATTGGTGCTTAAATTGAAAACATCCGTTGTCGTGCAGAATTCATGTGCCTACCCATCATCGGGGTTGATAATATAAACCATTCCAACATTAGTGACCAGATTTCCTAAGGATCAAAATGAAATTCGAGGGGTGGGTGACCGATATTTACTCTAAAAAAATCCATTTCCCCTCTTTCAAGTTAAATTTTTTTATCTTACAGGTCAGTAGTGGTCCATGGCTCATTGAATCTCATTGAAGCTCATTGAATCCTAACATTAACAGTAAATAATACTTTGGAAATGATTATGCTGTTTTTAGATGTGATCGTTCATCATCAACAAAAGAAAAAAAATCAGGAGGTGGTGTACTTATCGCAGTGCATTCAATGGTTTCCAGTATTGCTATAAATTTAACTCCATCATCTATCGAGCACGTGTGCGTAAAAATCAAAATAAATCAGACGAATCTGTTTATTTATACAGCCTACACTCCACCGAGTTCGTGTAGTGAAATATACGGCAGATGCAGTGATGCAGTGGACGAATTAATTAATCTCACAAAACCAAATGACTCAGTACTAGGTGACTTTAATCTTCCAAATGTAATGTGGAATTATGATCAAGATATGGATTCCTACCTACCATGCAATATCACATCAGAATCGGAATATGTCTTTTTTGATGCTATGTTTGGTTTTAACCTAAAGCAAATCAACAACATAGCCAATGCCCTTGAGAGAATATTAGATTTATTCTTCACAAATGATGCAGAAATATTTAAAGTGTCAGAATCACTCAATCCATTTGTTGTTAATGATGTTAACCACAAATCTATGGAAATAGTTTTTGATTCAAATGTAATTAAGTCAACAACATCCGGGCATCATATGCATACCACCTATAATTTAAAAAAAATAAACCACACTGGACTTCTGCAGTACTTAGAAGCTATTCAATGGGACGCTGCTTTAAACACTAATAATGTAAACCAAGATGCTAACAAATTCTACCAAATTTAGATTACAAGGTTTTGAAACCCACATTCCATTGTGCCGGAAAAAATTTAATATTCATCCTCCTTTGTTTGACGACCATCTGATTAATCTGAAGAACCGTAAATCTAAAGCCTATGCAAAGATGATTCAAAGTGGTTTAGAATCGGATAGGACTGCGTTTCTCCAATCTAATGAAGAATTTGATACATACTTCAAGGAAAAGCACCTCTCACATATTGCAGATGTACAACAAAGCATTACAACCAACCCCAAACAATTCTGGAAATACTTTAGATCCAAACGAGTAATTGATGGCTATCCAACTAATATATGTATTTGAACGATATTAAAACATCAGATCCCAAAAAAATTGCTGATATGTTTGCGGATTTTTTTCAACATGTATACAAACCTAAAAACAGTAATTGGTTTACCACTCAATCAAACGTAAATAATAATGTACTTATCAATTTACCGATTATTAGTGATGAGGATATTTTGTATGCACTTAATCAGTTTGGTGACGGATGTGGGCCGGATAATATTCCAACGTCTATATTTAAAAAATATGCTAATATTTTAGTTATAGAGGGATATCAACCACTTCAACCATACTGATTTAAGTAAAGCATTTGACTCCATTTGCCATCACAAGGCTCTAGAAAGTCTTTATACCTTTTACTTTACATCCAACTTCATTAAATGGTTCAACTCATATTTGTCTAGTCGCGTACAATATGTGTCAATTGGAAGCGAAAAATCTAAAATAATCAATGTAACGTCACGAGTACATCAGGGTTCCCATATTGGACCATGTATTTTTCTCGTTTTCATAAATGGTATAACTAAAGTCATAAAATACTCTAATCTTCTAATGTTCGCAGATGATATAAACATTTATCATACAATCAAAGATATACATGACACTAAAATATTACAAGAAGACATCGAGGGATTCAGTGAATGGTGCCACAAAAATTCTTTGCTATTGAATATTGACAAATGCAAAGTAATGTCTTTTCATCGCAATAGAAAACCGATTAACTTTGCTTATAGCGTTAATAATACGGAACTGCAAAGAGTTAAAGAAATAATCGATCTAGGTGTCACATTCGCTGGAAATATGAGTTTTAACAACCACATTGACAAATGCATTGCTAAAGCAAATTCTATGTTTGGTTTTGTTAAGCGTTGGACTGGTGAATTTACAAATTTGTCAACTTTATTTTCACTTTATTTTGCGTATATAAGATCCCAAGTTGAATTCGCATCAGTAATTTGAAGCCCGTATTATGCTAACCACATCAAAAGGATTGAATGACCATAGCTTACCGTTTCATGAGAATATAGCCCGCCTTACCACCACTTACTTTCCTTTATACCCGTTAAGATGTTTAGAGTATAAAATTTGTACTCTGGAAAATAGACGCTTATTTTTAGACTCAGCTTTCATCGGCAACATCCTGCTTGGCCATATTGATTCACCTTACATATTGGAAAATACGGCTATCCATGTTCCAATCAAATCGCTGCGAAACCATCGATTTTTGGAAATAGTACGCCACTCAACTAACTATGGTGACAATTGCCCAATTAATAGACTTGCAAAGTGACTTTCATCTCACAAAGGACTGCTTCAAAAGGAACTTGAAGAACTATTTTTTAAATTTTAAAACTTAGTTTCAGTTTATTTTTTGTAAAAAATATACTTTTGACTTCTATTTTTTTTGACAACTTCTAATCTAAAATTGTAAAATTTAAATTTTTTAATTTTGTATGTAATAATCAAAATTGAATTGATTATTTGTTTTGAATATGAAATCATACTTGTAATCACTAAATCGATTTCTTTAATATAAATAAATAAATGGGTCTTAAACCATAATGAGCAATATTTTGATATTGAGTGTTAAAATCGATTTATTTTTAAAATTTAACAAAAATATTGAAATTTCGATATATAATTTTAGTCAGCCTTTTCAAGCAATTTCATGGTAAAACACACATAAAACTGTCTTGCATTAGTACTAGACAATTTTTCGTGAGTTTCATTATTTGAGTGCTTGGTAAAGTCAACTAAAATTTGGTATCGGAATTTTTTTTTTTTTAATACTTCATATCACTCATATATTAAAATACTCCAAAAATTCACTTGCATCAGTGCGTGTTTGAATTTACAGTGCAATTTTTTCTTGGAAGGTCAAATTAACGGTGTGAGCACTTTATGATCGGTGTCGAACACTGCCCACCTTGCCCACTATAACGAACCGCGCCTGTTTATGGTAGGATATAAATAGCTAGGGTAAATATATCCGTCCTCGTGAATCTACCTTCAATGCATATTTTCTAACTTACCATCTCAGAAAAGTTAGGTTAGAAAAGTTTTAAATTATTATATTTTCATAATTTATCTCTAGAAATTTATAATTTCAATGTAAGTAGTTTGAATGTTCGCAAAATTTGTTTTTTGTTAATTTCCAATATGTTTCTATTTAAATTTTACGCTGTACTTGTTTATAAACTATTAAACTATACTTTTTATGGCAGTTTCTTGGTAAGGTTAAAATGAATTGCTTTTTTTCAAACTACAACTGTGAACTGCGGTTAATTCATTTTTAAAACGCTAAAATATCGTACATTGCTGACGTTGTCTTTACTGTCGACGTTCACACAAAACGTTGAATATTTAACGTGTTGACAACCGTGTAGATTACATGGCATAATTTACCTCAACCATCACTGCCCATCCATGTCTGTAAAGGCATCCAGCATGTATTAACTAAATTTAACTATGTTTGATTAATTAAGAACAATTGAAACCCATTATATTTGCATTTCCTTTATACAGCTTGTTCCATTGGGACGAGTCTCAACGAGTAGGCCGTGTAGCTGGTTCAACCGTTACCCACTTAAATTGCATTTCAAAATGTTTAGCATGCCAACAACTCTTCTAATAATTTAGAAAACTCAATGGTTTTTCTATAATTTTAAAGCAACAGAGTTCTTGTTTCTTCTCTGGAAGTAGGAATATCATGAATAGTATTTTCCGTAAAGAAAACATTGGTGAAATTAAAAAAAAATTCATTTGACTTATTTTTTCCGAGAAAATCACTTAATTATTTCTGTTTTTTATTTCAAATTTTGATTACTTGTTGGTCCGATTGAGAAATCACTTATATTATATAAGGAATATTCCATCGTAACTCTCTTGGATGTAGAAGGGGCCCTTAGCAACGTCAAACCGGGGGTAAATACTCGTGCCTTTCGGTGTCTGAGGATAGACGGGTCACTCAGAGGCTGGATAGATCAAATGCTTAGAGGCGGGAATGTGACAGCTCATCTGGGTGGGGCATCTGCCGGCAGATACGTCAGCAAAGGGACACCGCAAGGTGAAGTTGTATCCCCCTTATTTGGAATTTGGTCATTAATGAATTGTTACTAAACCTAGAAAAACAAGGCTTCAGGGTGGTTGCCTATGCAGATGATGTTAATATTGCGATCTTCGGTAAATATTCCTGCACGCTAAGTGAGCACATGCAGTATGCACTCGGCTATATCTCTGAATGGGCCAGCAGCTGCCGACTAAAAACCCACAGAAAACGGAGCTGGTTCCCTTTACCAGGAAGCACAAACTTCTTCAGTGTGACCCGCCAGTATTTAATGGTACTCGGTTGATCTTTACCGATAGAGCGAAACACCTCGGGCTACTTGTGGGCAGCATGCTAAGCTGGAAACCAAAGATCTAAGACAGAGTAAAAAAAGCTACTGTAGCGCTCTACCCATCAAAAATTCCATTGGAAAGAGATGGGGTACGGAGCCCTCCAAAGAACTGCATGCTTTTGTATAAGTGGGGCCCTCAGGACACACACCTACCCCAGCTCTGGAGATTCTCTTTCATCTCACTTATACTTGGATTTTTGCGGGAAAACATCTTGCATCTTGCACAGCCATTCGGCTCAAATCGATTTTTATCCCTTCGCCATCTGTTGGGGTGAGATTCCAAACTGAGAGGACTGGGTGAATGAGACAGTTATGGACAATCAGGCGCTAAGCTTCTTCACGGATGGTTCAAAAAGGGATAGAGTATTCTGTGAGGCTATAGAGTATTCTGTGAGGTACTAGAGGTCAACCTCTCTTTTCGTCTTCCCTACTTTTGCAATGTTTTTTAAGCTGAACTTATCGCGATAATGGAAGTCATGGACTTGTTAAAGTATAATATTCGCATTTCAATTCGGACAACCAGGCTGCTATTAAAACGAAACAATTACACTTTCTGTCGTCGAAGGTAGCCCAGAACTATCTGGCATCTTTCAATGAGATGGCTGATCAACAGATGGTCTAACGCTAGTTTGTGTGTAAGATGTAGGAAAAACTGGCCTAAACTTGATCGGTCCAGATCCAGCCGACTGATTGGTAGGGTCGTAGGAGCTATAACGGGGCATTGGTTCATTGGGGTACATTCGAGCAGACTAGATGTCCCCCCATGATTTCTGCCGTAGCTGTGGTGATGAGGACAAGGAAGAAACTGTGCTCCATCTGCTCTGCACCTGTCTATCGTACGGCATAGAATAAAATGTATGGGAACCTCCCATTTAGACAACCTGACGGATCTTGGTATGATCGATGTCAAGAGACAATTCGATGTAACAGACAATGGTTTCACCGTTTTTTATTTATGAACGCATTGTTTATCAGATGTTAACATTTCAATGTTGTATAAGTAAAAATGTATCGTACGATTTTCTCTAAGTTTTGAACTTCATAAATAATTTTTAAAATGATTTCTATTTTGTGACAAGCATAGTTGTAGTTGTCTTCTAATGGCAGCAACCATGTTGAAATTTCCTAAGTTTCCTTTTATTTTATTGCCAGCAATTGTTTAGTAATTTTACGACTTAAAAAATTTACGAAATTTACAAATTTTAAAATTTGATTTTCAATTAGTTTGAAGATCTGATTTTTTATTATGGGCTAAACCATGTCACAATTGGTTTAGTGGTCTGAAGTATATCACGATCAGACAGTAAACAGATACTTTCTGATTTATAATGTAAGCAAGCGATATAGGGATAGTCAAAACTTCTCCTGGTGAAAATTCGATAATAATTGGTAAACCGTGCCTGGGATAAGCCCGAACCTAGTAAACAGACAGTAGAGATGTTTTATTATACAAGTATTGAGTAAACCATGTTTGTAGGTATAATATAGAAGGTTTAGCATATACATAAAAAATATGGCGAAAAAATACTGTAACATAAGATAAAACTAAAAATTCGCTTATAATTTAATGACGTCACAAAATTATGTGCAAATTTATTTTAAGGTATTTTTCTGACATAATTTGCTCCCTGTGGTCGGGAGGCAAATACCGTCACATCATCCTTTGCTTGTCGGTTACTTCATTGGAGATGGTGCTATAAGTTTACGTAATTCAAATATTTGGTTTGAATTTTCACTAAGTTTTGTTGTGGTGGTGTTGAGTATCGTTTATTCGAGCCGCCCATAGTGAAACACAACAACGTCTTACAATCGCGAGAAAAAGCAAGGCTGTTTTTTCTATAGGTGAGCAGCTAAGCGGATTTGTAGTTCGCGTAATTTCTTTAAAGGAATCATCGGATTGCACCATACTTTCAGACCTGCGTCAACCGCCATTCGGGACCGGGATGGAAGAATCTGTGTCAACATCGATGCAGTACTCGACGCATGGAGTGGACATTTTACCGACCTGCTTGGTGTTCATTATGCACACAGACTGTTATTGAGTCACCTCAAATACAGACTGCGGAGATTTGCATTGAAGACCCATCTCATGAGGAATTCACTAAGGCCATGCAGAGATTGAAACGAAACCGCTCACCTGGAGTGGACTGCATTAATTCGGAGCTCTTCATATTTGGAGGGGATACTTTGTGGAATTGCCTTTTCGACCTTAATCGATTAGTATGGCAAACCGAAGTTATGACTGATGAATGGAAACTGGCCACGATATGCATCATCTTCAAGAAGGGAGACCACTTGAAGTGTGAGAATTATCGCGATATAGCTCTTCTTTACATTATATTGGATAGAATCGCCCCTCTAGCGGAAGGCCTTATTGGTGACTATCAAGGAGAATTTCGTTCGAATCGATCAGTCACTGATCTATAGTCTCAGTTTAATACGATTGTGTAGCAGTGATGCAAACTCAATGCTGTGTTAAAGTTGAGAACAAGTTATAAACAATTTTTGCAGTTAACTCGGGTTTTCGGCAGGGAGATGATTTGTCCCCGATGTTTTTAATCTCATGTTGGACTACACCTTTTATAAAACTGAAACACCTCAGCGCAACATCTTATATATCGCCAGTCCAATTAAGTGCTAGCTATACGGAGGGAAGGAAATACTTGATCCGCTTGTATAGAGTTGTTAGGTAACGAAATATATGATCTCTGGTTATAGGGACAGTGGCACATCAGATTTTAGTAGTAGGCCGATACACGTTTGAGAGAGTGAGGAGATTCAACTATTTGGGCTCTCTTATCACTCACGATAACAGTGTGGTGATCTTAAACTACAGCTAGCAGCTGGGTCGTGCATCCTCTAAGACCACTGCTAAACTAGAAACACCCATCGAGTGCCGTGAAGCTAAAGCTTTACATAGCGTTGATCAGGTTCGTTGTTATGTATGTATGTGAAAGTTAGTCGCTGACGGATGAGTACGAGAGATAGTTCCTTACATTTGAGAGCAGAACCATGCGTGTGGCCTACGGCACAAAACACAATGCAGATGATACATACCGAGCTCTGTATACAATATCGAGATCTCCGATATTTTACATGAAGTAAGATCTCAGTGGATATCGCTCGGTCACGTTCTACTTGCTGATCCACCATATAGTAGGCGCAGAGGTCGTTGCAGGCGACGATGTAGAGAACGATTTAACTTTTTCAGATTTTCTAAGATAGACCAAGCTGAGGGTCAACACCGCTGGGGCCATATTGTTGCTACAGTAAGTGGCCAGTAATGGCCTTAAACAACAGTTTGTTATTATTATGTTAATCAATATTTTTTAAACATGTTTAATAACGTCATAAGCATTGAGGTTGAAAAGAACATAGGACATCTTTTAGTGATTGTAGGACTGTCCTACCCACTGATTCGCCCGTTAGCCCTTTAAGCTTGAATAATTTTGCCGGTCAGTAAAATTAGAGTAAGAAACAAATATATTACTGAGTGTGGGATGAGACAATCCTCACAGTGTGATAACAGTTTTACTACCATAAACAATGGTAAATCTATAACAAGTAAAAAAAGGCATGTATAAAACTTTGTGTACGAATGTTTGCCGCACACACACCAATATAACTTTCGGTTGTAGATATTTTATAGCAGAATTTAGTATGTAGACGCGATTTTGAAAATTAAATATTTTATTACAATTTAGTTTCAAGTAAATTTAAAGAAAACCTCGTCTTGGTTCTGGTCTAACTGAAACATTTTATATGTATATATAACATAATACCAATATGGTATTATGTTATTATATACATAATTGTTGTTACACTGTTAAAATTTTAACTATAATACTTTGCTATAAAAAAATTTAAAAATGAATTCTTTATCACTCTCATGGAATTTTGTTTCTATCACGCCCTAAGTAAACTCGCACTTGACGGGTATTTTTTTAAAGACAACAACCACGAACATGAAAATGGGTTGATGCGCGGCCATTACCCAAATTAGATGGTGACCTCATCAGAGATCACTACCGTAACTATAGCTCGTGCCAATAATTTACCATGAACAATTTTCCCGCTCGCATCCCGCGTTGAGGTAGATAAATTGAATATTATTATTTAGCTGAGTTATGCATTTGCATGCGTTAATAAATCCAGACACAATGTACATGTCGATAACTCAAATTTGTAATCAAAAACTTTTGTTTGCAGTAATTTAGCACGAATTGCATTATTATTTATTAAAGATAATTTTAAATAAACGTGAAACAAATCTTATTGTTTGTGTGTTTACAACAATTGAATGATATGAATTTATTTAAACTTTTCATTATATATGCGAGTACATTATATATTGACTTGAAAAAAAGAGTTCATCGATCTAAATAACAAAACACATGCTCTTAAACGTATAAAGAAATGCCAAAACTATATATATATTTTAATAAAGAGATAAATATCTTTGAAATATGTACTATAACTATATAATAATACCACAGATAACTACTGTGTAGCAGCCTACATATAGAGGAAACGAAATGTATCACGTGTGCGATACATCAATTTCATGTCAAAATATTGTTTGGATGCTTCAATTGTTCTTGTAAACTATATAGTTTGCGCGCACACACATGGTCGACATACGCGAACATAATGTATAATATGTACTCGCATGTACATATATATATACATACATACATGATTAAACAATCAACAGGAAATATCTAATTTTCTTTACCATAATTCTTACATCTCCTATTGCAATCAAGTAATAAAAAAGTACACAAAAAAAAATCTTTCAATCAATAATAAAAATTAAAATTTTGTTAAATTTTATGAAAGATAAATCATTTTCTGTTGTTGTTGTTGTCATGAAGTAAAAAAATCTATCCTATATACATATTACATACATTCGAGCAATAAAAGTAAAATCATCCCTTTACAAATTTTAAAATAAGTAAAACACGGATTTTTAGGTATCGTACATATACCATACCAATAAAATCTGGAATGTACCTCTTCTTACCGCATCGTTCATTGACTTATAATACGTATAAGCGCGCATTTAAATTTCCTTTTAAATCCATCTAACGAAAGTTTTATGTTTATGTTCGTTGCCCTTATAAGGGATATTATAATGTAAATTAAACGGGAAACAAAATCACTTTTCGGGGTGACATAAGATAAAATTAGAGATTAGATATTTAAATACCGTACAAATGTCTTAGATATATAAAAATAGTTTTGTTTAGTTTATATATACGTATACAATGTATAGACATAATCTAGGCTATGCGATACGTCATGAAAATAAAAAAAAATAAAAAATTTAAATCAAATATTGTGATAAGAGGTACATAGTACATGTATACAGCTTGTGTTACTGGCCTGTTACATTAGTTGATAGTTGATATATAGTGAGCCGTACATACATTTAATTTAACGATCTAGAATTTACATATATAGAATAACATTTAATGATGTGATCAAATTGATGGGGTGTTAGTGAACTGAAATAAAATTTGAAAAGCTCGACTGCACAATTGTATCTATGTTTAATATGATTTGTGACAATTTTGGGGAATGCTCATTATTTTTTACGTTTTTATTTCTAATTTTGCTGGCTAAGTAACTATAGGGTTGTGAAGAAAAATGGAGTTATTTTATTGTTTGCGAAAAGTCGGAAAAGATTTAATTGACTAGAGAGGGTAACATTTTTTTTTGAACTTGTCAGTGTTGCTAGATCCTAAAACTAATAGACTTAAAGAGGTTCAAAAATCATTTGAACATTGCCATGATCTGAATTGAATGTTACAGAAGCAAATGTAGAACTGAAATACAAAGCTGCCTCCAGCACGTGGAATGTAAACCGTTATTTCGAATTAACTTACCTAATACCCTTCAGGGTTCAGTGTTCTTAAGGAACCAACAAATTTATCCGAAATCGACATTCCGCAGCATACTTTGAAGAGGAATTATTCATACTGTCAGATATGGATATCCAAAACGACAAAATTAGCATACTTGGAACTGATTCAAGTATAAAAATTTTATCTGAATCTTCTTGCTGGCTAATGAATGGTTCTTTTAATGTCGTATTTAGTACCCACGGAAGAATTGAAAACTAAATCATACCACTACTATTTTGCTTAATGAGCAAGAAAAATAAAAAATGCTATAACAATAATATACATAGCTTTCAAACGGTTATTAAACGGTTGAACCTCCTCACTCCCTCAACCGTGTAGTGGCCATTTTTAAAACCTGGTGTGCTATTGTCCCTATAACCAGAGATCATGTATTTTGTTTTGGACTCATTGATCTGCAGTTCAACAGAAGCTGAAAACTCTACAAGCGGATCAAGAATTTCCTTCACTCCGTTGCTATTCAGTCCAACCACGCATATGTCATTTGCATAAGCAAACATCTTGGATTGGACTGGGGTTTTTCATAGTTTTCACAGTTTTACGAAAGATGTACTCCAACATGAGATTAAAGAGTATGGAGGAAAGCGAATCACTCTGCCGAAAATCTGAGCTAACTGCAAAAATTATCGATCAACGTTAACACAGAATTGAAACTGCGTCACTCTTATTCTACACAATCGTACCAATTTTGTTGGCATACCTAGGTATTCCAGGGCAGACCACAAACTCTCTCGATTGATCGAGTCATAGGCCTGCCGGAAATCCAGGAACACGTGATGTACGAATTTAGATAGAATCATCCGAAAAGACCTGATTAGTGACTGATCGATTCGAACGAAATCCTCACCAATAAGGCCCGCTAGATGGGTGATAATGTAGGATAGTAGCTTGTGTGTTTTTTACCGAGAAAATAGCGCTGTGATAAGAGCTGCGACGTTTGGATCGGGAGGTACCGGGTCCGAATCCCAACAGGAATTATAACTGAATGCAAAAGGGATTTTACATCTCCCGATTACTATCGGGGATTAAATTGACAAATTCTTATAACCTTCTGTTGAATGTAGAACTCATGGGCCGACCCATCGTTCACGTTAGTACAGGCATAGCATGGAGCTATGCAGTGTGCAGAAGATGGTCAGTTAAAAGGACCTGTAGCCGAGTACAAAATAGGGAGCTTAAACAATAAATTCACTAGCCGAACAGTCTCTTCTCTTGGAGCTGGCAAACTTCTGTGGGCGCGTATACTACTTCATGCGCAAGCAAAGCTTACATAATCGGATATTGACTGCTTGGATATCCAAAACTGCATTCTCTACCTGCAGCCCCACAAGAAATCCAGCTCCAAGATTTCCGAGGTCATCTCCACTGTAGAGCAACGTTTATAGCCCTGGGACACATGGCCTCCACTTTTAGGCCAGCGAGTTTCTTGAAGAGCAACGAGTTTCAGCCGATACTCCTTCGTGCACGTAATTAGGCTTTCTGTTCCATGTGCCGATCCTAAATTTGGCGTCCGAGTAGCGGGGGTCCGGTATTGGTTTGGCGCGGTATCCATTTTTTCTTTTGTTGACATTACAAACAGTTGAGTTTTTTTACGGATGCAGTACGTCAGCCCAGCGATCCAATCGTTTAATCGCCTCCCACGAAAAGCAAAGGATGCTGTGGTGGTATTCTTGGAAAACATGTTCGTGCAATTCAGGTTTACGTATGTGCCCTCCGACCACAAAGGCCTGAAATGCTAAACAGAATTTTTTTCGAAATTCATTGTATAGCGGCGGAACAAAATATCCCATTAAAACCAAAACGGATTAATTCCTGCATCACGTGAGTTTTTTCCGTCAACAGATTTAAAGGGATATCTCTTTCACGTTGAACAAATCATATGGCGTTAGGTCCAAAAATTGAATGTAACAGCCAAATA
This sequence comes from Tipula unca, assembly GCA_951394425.1. Taxonomy (NCBI): domain Eukaryota; kingdom Metazoa; phylum Arthropoda; class Insecta; order Diptera; family Tipulidae; genus Tipula; species Tipula unca. The sequence goes on from OX596380.1 coordinate 60,745,053, forward strand.
TGCAAGGAGCGACGCTGTTAGTTTAGAAATTAGGATGATTAAAAGCCTAGATTTTGTCCCTCTTACCGAAATAAAAATATATTACAAGGAATTATATAAGCATTTAGAAGATACCGATTTCAAAAAATTCCCAAACTGGTTAAAAACTATTTATATTGCAGAACTTGGTCAATTGAAGATGCGTTGAAGGAAAACTTTCCAAGTACCCAGAATAGCGACGTATGTGAAGTTAGCCCGAATAACCATCTCGAAAAAGACCTTTTCAAATTTGGTATGTTTCTGTGCTTTTTACACCACCCCGAAAAAATATATGAAAAAATGTAAGAAAAACCCATAGCATCCTGAAATTTTAAAATGGTGTAAATTTTTAAGTAAAAGTTGAACAGATAAAGTACAATCAGCCGGAAAAATTATTGAAATTTTTACAACAATAGATGCATTTTTAGTAGTCCGCATTGTCCATACAACACAAGAATCAACTCCAAAATGTATTAATTTTTGGGGGCACCTCCTCACCCAGAGGGGTTATCTCTAGGAAATTCAAATAGTTCGGCCCTCTTATCACTCACGATAAAAGTGTGGATGAGGATATTAAAGGGCGGCTGGCAGTAGCTAGTCGTGCGTTGTATCCTTTAAGACCACAGCTAAAATCTAAGCTGACACTTTACAAAGCGTTGATCAGGCCCGTTGCTATGTATAGATGTAAAAGTTGGACGCTGTCAGAGGAAAACAATAGATAGCTTCTAACATTTAAGAGAAATATCACGCGTATGATTTACGGCTCAAAACGCAAAGTATTTTCCAGCAAGATAACGCTCCAATTGTGCCAAAAAAGTAAATGTTGTTTGTGGAACAATCTATACAAGTCCTAGATTGTCTGATCAAACCCTTATAGTTAGAATCGTTTATGAGGGTAACATAGACAATTCTAGACTATCAATAAATAACCTGAAATTACCAATTCAATATGCCTGGGACGAATTATCGCCCGAAATCATGAATTCGTTGAATGGAAGTATGCCTAACAGGATTTTACCGTTTATTTGTTTTTTAAATTGTCTTGGCCTATACTAGATTTCATTTCAAAAAGTTTAAGAAATTGAAATTCAAGTGTGGACGATAAATAATTGAATCGAGTAGTCTTAATTTTGACTTAGTCTTCATTTACATGGTCGTTGTTTTCGAGTATTGTTTTCAACTTATCGTGGGGCAACAACAAAAACTTAACTGATCGCTTTTCGGTTGTAACATCCATATTTGTTGTGATGTCAAAGTGTCAATATGCAATTGAAAAATATTTGTGACACTGACAGATTGCATTATATTTCATATATTTAAACAATCGATAAGTTGTTTTTCGAAAACAACCAAAAAGATGTATGGGGGACATATTTTTGTTGTTTTCGAGTATTGTTTTGGGTACACTGTCAATGTACATATTCAATATTTTTACGGTGTAAACAATCAATTTTTCTATGGGAAAAACAACAACAAAAACTAAAACCGAAAACAATACTCGAAAACAACGACGAAAACAACCATGTAAATGAAGACTAACGAATGGTTTACTTGATATCCTAAAACTATTCAAACCAAATAAAATATGAATATAAATCTTGAATTGTTGTGTAAATTTGATGGCAATAAATGGGAAAACAGCCTTACTCTTGCACATAATCGGACATCTCTGGAAAATTCTGTTATTCGAGAATCTTTTAAGTGATATACGAGTATACATGAGATTCTCCAGTTTTTGAAATTGGGTAACTCGGAAGCGATATTAGTTGTGATATGCATACGTATGAGTATTCATTAAATTTAAATACAAAACTATCTCGATCATCTCGATGTGACCCGTTTGAACCGAGTTACAGGATTTTAAAAATTTGAAATTTTTCCGACTAACTGAATTTTCCAAAGATGTTCTATTCTGAGCACCTAAATGTGAAGACAGGTCCTCGTATACTTACAAGTTTATATACGATGTAATTTATGTAAACTGCGAAAGCTCAATAAATCCGAGTATTCACAGCTCTGAATATTTTGGACACGATATACTCGTATATCGATGTGATCGTTCTGCTAAAACAAGCTTAAATAAATCAGGTAACGAGATACTTATATTCTAAACTTTCAGTGCATTCTAAACTTTCGAATGCTCCAGTCAAATAGTCATTATTATGCGAAATGCGTTGATTCGAGTTTTGACACAAAATTGAATTGCACCCATCTATATAATATTGCATCAGATGTGGAATCTTGATTCGTTGATGCAATGGTTGTCTTGTCTTCACCAATGAACTAGATACTTTTAGAGTAACTGTAGGTTCGCTCAATCCATTTGTCGTAAATGAAATTAACCACAAATCTATGGACATTATATGTAATTTAACCGACTGTTTGCCGAAAAAATCTATGACCAAGTTCAACAATACACATATAACTTCAACAAATCAAACATAAAAAATAAAGATAATAAATAATAAAAGAAAAAATAAAGATAAAATTCTAAATGTGAAGAATTTTTTCGCAAATATCGACAAATTTTATGAAACCATATGCTACAATTTTGAAAAGTGGGATGAATGCGGACAATAATACATACAATGCGGACAATAATACATACTTATATAACTGACATTCAAAAGTAAATCTAAAACAACTATGAAAATACATTAATGCAAAATCAAGTATAATCTGTATTCGTATAGACATCAAAGTTTACTTGCATTCCCTTTTTCATTCGAATGCATTAAATGGGAGAAATCGCCTTTAACAAACCGTTTGCAACATGTAATAATGCCGAGCCATCAAAGTACTGGTTTCGCTCATGCATCACACTTAAACATCTTAAGGAATGCAAAATCATGTGTTTTCATCGTTAAAAAAATACTTTATTTACTGGATACAAAATCATTAACATAGAATTGCAGAAAGTCCGTGAGATTACTTAATTAGCCATCACTTTCATCGAAAGCATTAGTTCAACCGGCATAGTGATCTTAGGGAACTGGGGGATTTTAAGAATGACCAAACTTTTAGTCCTTGCTACTCTGTACACATCAAAAGAATTAAAAGCATTCAAAAACAGTTTCTGATATTCCTGTTGAACAAACCTGATTAGGATGTGGATCGACTACCTCCATATAAGACTATATAGATGCCAGGATTACAGGGTTTCCACCCTCGAATAATGACGACTTCTTTTATTGGCTGCATTTACAGCTAATGTTTCGGAAAACACATCAATTCATGTTCCACGCAGGATATCCCACTCTTCGCCCTAATTTTAGAAGCGAAATTTTGATCTTAATTTATCGAAGGCTAACTTTAAAAAAAATCGCATTCTAAAATTAGGGCGAAAGCTGGAAAGTTACTTGAAACACTTAAACTGTGCGACGAGTCATAACTAGTCCATCTTGGACATCAAAAAACAAAGAATAAAATTGCATTAAATCTTTCCGGATACAAAAAAGTTTAATTTGAACGATCCTAATGGGTTAAATTATCGTAAAGAATTACGTGAATCCGAATATTATAATTTTTTTGTTAGATTAAAATTTAACTGCATAATTGATGTAGACAAATAAAATCCGAATTTATTCAAAATTCTGAACAAACTTAATTTTTTTGAAAATATATGTTTAATAAGGCGACAGTATTTTAAAAAGTGCAGACAGAAGGAAGTAAATAAATAGTAAATTACAAATTTAAAGAATTAAACTTGTATCGATTATTAGTTAATACGTTAATACAATAAACAAAATGTTGAATGTAGTCCTCCGCGTTTCACATCATCTTGAGCTTTCATTATATTATATTATTGTTACAAGTTACTTGTAGCAGCCACTGAACCGACTAAAAACGGTCATAGTCATAGAATGCTATGATTCATCAAAAATTCATCGTGGTATAGGATGCGTACGAAATTGAAAATGTGCATTTAGCGAAGACACATTACAAAAATTACATACGATGTAGTTTTACGAGATGCATTTCTAACACATCTTGTTTGACGTCAATTTATAATTTCGTCATTTTTATCGATTTATTATTAATTTGATGTTGCTCAATTCTAATTAATTTAAGAACTATAATGAAATAGAATTTAATAGACAAATGCGCATTTTTTTAAATATGTTTAGTTTAATTTGGAAAAGATTTAAAAGTGAATTTTATTCTTTAGAAACTATTATATTAAATTAAAACTAAATTTAAACCATGTAACTAACTATCAAACGTATCATTATAATTTGGAGAATTTGGCACACAACCAAAATACATATACACACGCGGTTTAATTACCATCGCTTTGATCTACTTTATAAATCTAATTAATGTAACCGAGATATTCATTACATCAAACACTCAATAAAAAATTTAATTCAATTTAAAAAAAACATGTTATCTAATCGTATACATATTCTAAAACGTGTTTAATGTATCATCTATACATACTATATATGTGTAGCATAAAATTCTTTTAAAACGACATAAAATTTAAAATATGTAGTTTTTTGAATTTTTTAAAAATAATAATAATAATTACCATTAAAATAAAAATGTCTATTTCTAAATATCCATATTGTTCAGTTCCATATTAACACTAATTTTATATTTTTCAAATAAATTGTAATCACTATAGGTATATCTGCCCAAATATTAGCACAAATTTCTTTTATAAAAAAAATTGTAAATATATTTTTTTTTAATTTAATTTATATAAATAATTTAAATACGCAATTAATTTTAAAATAAATAATTTAAAAATGTAATTTCACAAATACATAAATTTACTAAACGCAAATACATAATTTTCCACACATAAGCACACAAATAAATTAATCAATAAATAATTCAATTTTATATAGAAATACATAAAAACGCGGCACTAAAAAATTAAATTAAACCGAATATATTCAAATAAATAATAATATAAATCTTATTTTAACGGGATCTATCGCGACACTGATCTTTTCTCATCATTCCGTTCGGTACGAAACCAAAAAAAAATTAGTTTTTCAAATTTTCTTACGTTTTTTTATTTTTTCTCCTTTTTATTTTTTCGTGAATTTCCAACTTTAAAATTCTAAAAATAAATTATTTTTTTTATTTAAATTTCAAAAAAAAAAAATTAAGTAAAATAAAATTGAACATTTCTTTTATGTTTTAAATTAAAATAAAAGAACAACAAAAGTTATCTTGTGTATATTATGCTCCATACACATCGAATAAATATATACAAATGTTTATGTACATATATGTATAGGGAATCCTCAAAGAGACTTACTGCGTGTATACGAGTAAGTGACTTGCAAAAGAAAAGTAATCAGCAGCTGCATTTTATGACAAATTAATTTTATGCATTAAAATTTAATTTTATTGGTAATTTGGTGGTTTTCTGGAGTTGTAAAGAAAAGTATTAATTTAACTTCGAAAAAATGCTTTGGTACGAGTAATGACAATAAGCGGATCAATATTAATAACATTACTTGTTGTTTATCCGCGTTATGTATATGAATAATGGGTCGGTAATGTTAAAAAACTGAAATCTTTGATTTCGAGATATCATTACTGATGCATGATGAGGATAAGCAACAAGTAATGATACAAAGTAATGACATTAATATTTATCGTGTACTGACGGCTATAGGAAATTGCTAGTCAGCATCGGTCCCATAATTATGTAACTATAATAATAATAAACCGTTTTAAAGGCCATTAATGGCACCTTACTGAGTCAACAATTAAGTCAACTGAGTTCTATTATAGTTACATATAATAGAATTTGAATAATTTTGCATGGCACATTCATTAGTGATGGAGTATTTCTCAACCTTGATTTATACGAGTATGTACTCGTATAGTATTTTTTGTTTGTCGTTTATGCTGTTAACAGAGTTAAATTACTTGTTGTTTCTATTTGAGGAAAGTAATTGTGATTATGAAAATCAAGTAGCCTTAATTTCTTTTTTGTAGGCATACAGAAAATTTTTGTTTTTCTATTGTCATTTATACATACTCTATTCAGTATTAGCTGCCGAAAATAGTGGATATTTTTATTTACTTTCTTTTGATTCCGTGCAAAAATATGTGCATCACATCGATATTTCAATTCTTTTTAAATTATGTAGTAGGTTTTTTAAAACGCAAAAATACAGATTATCGCACAAATAAATTATCTGTTTTTACACAAGAAGAGATTACATAATTTCTTTTCAAAGCACCTAATGAAATGTACATATAGTGATTAAGGCCCTATTTTACTCAATTCACCAAAACCTGGGGCCCTACTATGACTTTCGACTACTATTTTCGACAGCTGTCGTTTTCCTATAGTAGGCAAAGGAATAAAAAGGTAAATAATAATTGTTCTCCTTTTTCTTCCTTTGCCTACTATAGGAAAACGACCGTCGTCGAAAATCGTAGTCGAAAGTCATAGTAGGGCCCCTGGGTATCGTACAAATCGTTTTTTTTGGCCACACAAACTTATAGGTAAAAATTTAATTTTTATTTTAACAGCATAGTTATATGTATTTGCAAACGAGTAATACCCGTTCATTCAACCTTTTTGGACTTTTCAGCTGGTAAGTGTAGTACCGCTTTCCTGTTCGGTAAATGGTTGAATCAACCAATTTCAAAAGGTCGTATTTTAGTTTGTTTCTCTTTAGTTTGTTTTTGTAAATATTTGGTTAACTAAAGATATTATTAAAATTGTGGATTAGAGAATTGCGCATACCGCAATTAATAGAAGTTTGGTCACTTAGGATATTTCTTCTTATCTTAGGGATGTCCCATTAAGACTGACATATTTGAGATTTCTAATCATTAGAGAGTGCGTGTGGTTTACGGCTCTAAACGCGAAATAGATGGTACATACCGAGCTCTGTACAATTTCGAGATCAGAGATCTGATGAAGATCCCCGATATTGTACATGAAGTAAGATCTCAGCGAGTACGCTGGCTCGGTCACGTTCTGCGTGCTGATCCGGAACGAATTGTGCAGCGATCTCTGAAAGGAGAGCCACCATATGGTAGGCGCAGAGGTCGTTGCAGGGGACGATGGCTCTACGGTGTAGAGAACGACTTGGCCTCTTCAGATTGTCTTAGACAGTATGAAGACCATGCTCAGGATCTAAACCGTTGGAGTCAGATTGTTGACTCAGTAAGGGGCCAGTACCCTCTTATTTACAACCAGAAGAAGCTTAACAAACCCTTCTGGTGTTCTGAACTTAAAAAGTTAAGGAAAAGTGTGCGAAAAATTAAAAATAAAGCCAAAAAAACGAATCTCATTTCTGATTGGACTCGATTCTTGGTAGCTCAAAGAGCATATAAAAAAAGCCTAAGATCCGCGCAGAGGGCTGCGTGGAAAAATTTCTGTGAGGAAATTGATAGCTTATCTGCTATCGCCAGACTTAACAAAACTCTGGCTAAGAATGGTAATTGCAAACTTGATAGCCTTCGCCTACCTTCCGGAAAAATCACCTCCTGCAGGCGAGAAGCTGGCGAGCTACTGTTGTCTGTCCATTTTCCTGAATGTGATACTGTTGATTCGAGTGTGGTTGCCTCCGCGCCTCCTGACATTTTTGTCGGTACGCCGGATTGGAACTTAGCTCGTAGACTGATCACTATTGATGTTCTACACTGGAGTATTTTCTCGTTTGCACCGTTCAAATCGAGTGGTCCAGACGGAATTTTCCCTGTTGAATTGCAGCACGGTTTTCTTTCCATCCTTACTCACCTGCTCAATCTGTTCCAGGCGTGCATTGCTTTTAGTACTGTACCACGATCCTGGAGCAGGAGTAGAGTCGTTTTCATACCTAAAGCTGGCAAGTCGGATTATACCGACCCTAAAGCTTTTAGGCCCATTAGTCTGACCTCTACTTTTCTTAAAGCATTAGAGAGGATCTTCGACAGATTTATTAGAGATAACTATTTAACTACCTCCCCACTCAGTAACATGCAACATGCTTACAGAGCTGGCAAGTCCTGCGAAACTGCTCTACATGAACTCGTTACTATAATCGAAAGATCACTTAATTATAAAGAGTTTCTTGTAGGTACCTTCCTGGACATTGCGGGAGCTTTTGATAGCACTTCGTTTTCTTCGATCACGAGTGCGTGTACCAATTTTAATATTAATCAAACCATTGTTAGATTCATCGATTCAATGCTCAAGTCCCGTATAATTGAGACTGAGTTAGATGGCTCATCAGTGTCTGTAAAAGTAGCCTAAGGCTGTCCGCAAGGAGGAGTACTCTCTCCCTTGCTGTGGCTCTTGGTTATCGATGAATTACTTGTTAAATTGCAGCGATCTGGGTTCATCGTGCAAAGCTACGCAGATGGTCTCGTTTTGACAGTTTCTGGTAAATACCTGAACGTCTTATCTGATCTGACGCAGAACGCTCTTAATATAGTGGAAGTTTGGTGTGTTGAAAAGGGGTTGAACGTCAATCCCTCGAAAACTGATCTGGTTGTGTTATCCAGACGTAGAGACAGTGCTAACTTATCTGTCCCCACTCTATTTGGTAGAACAATTACAAGGACAGAGCACGTAAAACACCTAGGCGTTATTCTAGATACTAAACTCTCCTGCAAATTCATACCTTGATTATAAGCTACAAAAGGCCATTGCTATATTTTGGCAATGCAGAAGGGCCTTTGGCTTTTCCTGGGGTCTGACCCCTAAAATGATGGTATTCATCTACAAATCACTGGTTTTACCCTTACTGTCGTATGCAGCAGTTGTGTGGTGGCCAGTTGTGAAACTGACGTCTTCTGTAGCAAGGCTGGACGGACTGCAGATGACAGCCTGTAGAGCTATAACCGGGGCTATGTCGTCTACTCCGCTTCTTGCTATGGAGTCTATTCTATGCTTGCCCGAATTGCAGTCTTACATTCTTGGTATGACGTGCTCTGCTGCATTTCGACTGAGGTCCATTGGGGCATGGAATGCCTTCGGGATTTGTACAGGGCATAGACAGATTCTTAATAAGTTTAAGTCACATATTCCGGAGGTAGAAATGGTGAATGACAGGCTATTGCCCGAATTTAACTTCACCAATTCTTTCTCCGTCGTTTTCACCTCGAGAGAACTGTGGATCTCTCAGGATTTCTATAGACAGTTGTCTGAGTCGATAATTTTTTTTGTGGATGGCTCTCGTTCAGAAGTCAGTGCAGGGTTTGGTTTCTTTTGTCCAAAGTATGGGCTCAGATTCTCGGGTAGTCTGGGCAAACACTGCACGGTTTTTCAAGCTGAATTAATTGCACTTACTCCTAGTGCAATTGAGGCGTATAAATTTAGTAAATTAGGCAAGGATATTATTATCTGCACGGATAGTAAAGCCGTGCTCAATACCCTTGATAACCCTTTGACTACATCCAAACTGGTTAAAGAGTGCAAACACTTCATTAATCTCCTTTGCTCTAATTCGAGAGTAAGGGTCATGTGGGTGCCTGCTCATTGTGGCATTGTGGGAAATGAGGTATGGTCCCGAGCCAGCAATTCCTCTTTCCTTCACCGGTGGTAAGGATGCTATTAAGAAGTTCGCTTTACTTGAACTGACGCAGAAGTGGCGTTCTACGTCTAGTTGTCGAAAGGCAAAACGGTTCATCATCGAACCCAACGTGAGGGTCACTAAATATGTGTTATCCTTAAAAAAGAACCAACTCAGAATTCTGGTTGCTCTTATTACGGGCCATGGACGTTTCAAGGCTCATCTCCAACGCATGGGACTAGCTCAGGTTGATCTTTTTGACGATTGTCTGGAGTAAGTGGACGACTGCCTACACTACCTTTGCAGCTGTCCGGCCTTTGTCAAAGCTAGATCCCAAGTGTTCTCGTACGGATCTTTGAACGTAGATCAGTTGTTATCCATCCCTTGGTTCAAACTTTTACAGTTTGCTAAGGCTGCAGTTCGCTTATGCGAGCTAGGATAGATCCTCAAGGTTTGCACCATGGGCCCATTGTGGCATTGAGTGCGTAACCTCTGTAGGTTCCAACCGTTTTAATAAAAAAAATAAAAAAATAAAAGGGGCCAGTAATTTTTATTATTTAATCATTAGAGAGAACTAATCTTGTTAGGCCAATTATTACTTATCAAATATGAATAAATTGTAAAATGATTTATGATATCGACAATTTGGACTTCAAAAAACCGATAAATATAAAGAGATTTTTGATATTAATGGACAATGTTAGTATGGGACATCGCTTTGGGGTTTTGATATTAATGGGCAATGTTAGCCGAACAACTGCTTACCAAATAAATATTACTTCGCCTTACGACAGCCTAAACTAGTACTTCGCCTTGCAATTTATACGCAAGCCGTAGTTTATAGTTTTCTTGCCGTAGTTGAATGATAAAGAAGCCGCTAACTCAGGATCAAGTAAAGTTCATTGGAAACCGACTTTAGCTAATCAATCCGCGATCTAATTGTCTACAATGTAACAATGAGCCAGTATCCATATATTACCATAACTTTATTGTTGGAACAAAGAAGGTTCATGTAATGTTTGCTGTCCTTGATGAGTTTGGAGACAGTCAAACTATTTTTTAAAGAATTAAGTACGGCTTTGATATCCGTACACAGCAAAATAACTTTATCTTCAACAGCAAAATTCAAAGCTCCAATAACATTACGTGTCAGCGCTATTAATTCCACCTGAAAAACAGTGCAATGCGAACCGAGACTACCGAAAAACCTCACAACAGATCAAGAATAGTATATTCCAAAACCAGCACTGAGGTTAGAGCGATCTAAAAAGAATTGATTGATTTTGGACTCAACTCAACTTTGTTAGGAAAATCATGCGAAATCCATAAATCTCTCAAAGGATAAGCCACCGAAATTGGAGAAGTTAAATTTGAGCAGTAATCTGTCATTATCATATCAATTTCTGGTAAACATAAAAAATTATTTTTAAGAATTTTTCTTTGTCCCACGATAGAACCGAGAACGTTCCAATCTGTTATTGTTTTCATAAATAACAGTTTTATTTTTGTTCAAACTATAATTTCCTTTCAATAAATCAACAAATTAGCTTATTTTATGTTAATTACGACGCCCGCCTGTCGCGCTTGATATGCTTTAACCTTTATTTCCTGCTAGAAATCATTGTACGTTGTTATAGTCATCCTTGTTTGTTAAAGAAGATTCTTTGCGGAATTTTAGTCCCTTATAAATTAAGAATAAAAAATCAAGGTGCTTGAGTGATCAGGAGTCGGGAGTTACATAGTCTGCTAAGCATTATATAATTATTTTATTTTATTGTTGTTTTATGTTTCATTTTATTTATTATGTGGCGCACTTCTTGCTGCATACTTGCTGCATTCGACCGCGATAACATTAAATCGAATTTAGTGAAATTCCAAAAGAGATCTACTTTTAGAATTTAACTGAATTCGAGTATATGTTATCGCGGCTGAAAATAGCCTTCTATATTTAATAAATAATTGTCACACTAAAAGCACATCAGTTTTCCTATGCTATCCTTCTCTGCAATTCGAAAGATTATTCTTTGTCTTATGATATCTCCAAAACATTGGATCCTCTTTTTTACATTCCATATAAACCAGTAATCATACCTTATGTTTTGTTATTTTCTTTTTCTCCCTTATTTTGTTAACCACTTTCCCATGACTGTTTTTCTTATTTCTTACAGACTGATCAGAGTCATAATTTTGGCGCCTCAATGGCAATTAATGATAACGATAGAAACGGTAATTCATTGAAAAAAATGCTTCATTATGCGGCATGGTCAGGTGCTTTATCGGAGTTACATCGAGTTGTTGCTGATAACACACTTCTTTTTGAAAGAAATTAGATTGGACGTTTTCCAAATGTATAGATAATATGTATTTCAATACATGTATATAGATTGGCAAGATTTGAAAACTCTTGGAGACAACAAGTAGCTTATGACGATAAGACGATAAAGAAATTTGGTAATCTTATCTTACTATATCCGTATTTATGGATGTACTTACCTGTAACTGTCGTCACCGTTGAGAGTTTGACATTAAAATGCTCATTGCAAAGAGGTATTATGGATTTTCGAGGTCGTCGTCCCTGCTTATTATAATTATCCCTAGAGATATTGAACTCAACATATTTATGTTTTTAGAAAAAAATTGTTTCGAATATTTTTCATTTACTATAAAATTTTAAATTGGGGTTAAATTCTCTAAATAGCCCATACACCTTATTGGTAAGAATCATACCATAATCGTTTGTGGATTATCACTTGAATTAGAGGAGCATGAATTAATATTATCAATAACGACGGCAGTTCTGAAGAAGGTTCGTTATTCGGCGTAACAAGCGTGAACTCTCGAACAATTTAAAATTCTAAGTTCTAAATTTAATCCACATGCTTAACTGTGCTACAACTGAGTGAATCACGTAAATCTTGCTATAGGTTTTATCTATGGCTTTATCATTTGTTGTATATCACACTTCTTGATAATACTAGTGGCTTTGGTAAAATGAAGCGTTATAATTGAGATTTCTCTCATTTTTGTTTATCGTTTTATCGTGTCCTAATTCAATCGAAAACTGATTTATCCGTTGCGGATAGCTATCTAAGCTTGTGGGCAAGAAAGCAAGCAACAATTTCTATTTAGTTTAATTAGATAGTTATTTTGAATTGTATATTCCCCAATAATGTTTATACATGTATAAATAAAACCAAGTAAATTATAGATTATCTGAATCTAAACTTATATTGCCTGTATCTGACTTTCGATGTTCTCATTGAAAACCGGAACTTATATGTTATTGTCATAATATACGCATGTTAACCTATAATACATACCTCAATATTTAAATTATCATCATAATCATCATTCATGTTATTAATTTCGATCGTGATGCAAATATATACATACATAATTGGTTTTGCTCACAGAATCGATTTTGCCCCTGATTTAAAAATATCGCTAATTAAACTTTATTTGTTCAGAAATTCAGAATAGACGACCCGAAATCAAAAATACCCAGGTTAACGTTAAACTATATTTTTTGTTCGTAACGAAGTGCATCGAAAAATTTAAAACGGCTAATTAATCTAGTACTTCTTTTTAACTCCTAAAAAATAAAATTCATTTGAACTCCGAAAATTCATCTAACCAATTATATTTCATTTTTGACAGATGACATATCTTACCAGAGTTTTGTTTTCCTTTCTGCTTGCTACCGACAGAATAAAAAGAAAAATTTGTTATAATGAAATTATAAATTAATCTAAAATATAATTACAGTGAAAAAATATTTGTTGTTTTTCGATTAAAAAATGGATAATTCATCGAATCAAGATCAAAAGTATCACAAATTAGCTTCAGAATATTCAAAGGTTAGAAAATATCGCTTAATATGCTCAACACACTAAAAGTAGAAAGTTGATGTAGTGTGTTGTGTCGCTAGAAACAAAAATTCAAACGAAAATCTCCAATGGGAGTAGCTTAGATATGCGATATCTACGTAAAAAAAATTATCAATTAAAATGATTACATATATGGTTTTTTGTTTTGCAGATTCGTGCCCAGGCGAGCGTACTAAAGAAAGCAGTTATCGAAGAACAAAATAAAAACTCAAGTCTACGCGAAACATTACGGGTCAAAGAAACTGCGTTACGACGTGTCGAACAGGAAGTCGATAGTCTTGGATTTCGAAATAAACAGCTCGAGCACCGAGTCGAATCGCTTCAGGATGATTTGAATACGGCGGAGGTTTTGAAAAAACATAAAAACCATTCAAAAGTGGGTGCTCCAAAGGTAAATCGTAATAATTATAGTGACAATAGTAGTAATTTTGTGGAGAATGGTGATCTAGTGTTTACGGAAGAATTTCAAAAGAAAATTTTAGAAAACGCACAGCTAACATCACTGGTAAGTTAGTAGTAGTAGTGGTAGTGTGTTATCGTATTGGTGCAGAAAAAATTGATTTGTTTAATTTTTCTAGATTGCTGATAAGGAATCGGAGCTAATTTTATATAAAAATCGAGTCGCCGAACTCGAAAAACAACTAGCCGTACGAATGTCGGAGCATTCGGAAACCGATAAGAAACTTAGAAAGGAAATTGAAATGCTTAGTGTGAAGAATTCTGAATTGGAGACTAAAGTTGCAGAAGCTGTTAGTTTGGTAAGTTTTCTAGTGCTATACAATAATCGCTTGAAAGTGAGTGCACATTGCACGATACTTATTTTGCAGCTCGGCAGTGAAGATGGTCTAAGTGTAACGGGAAGTGATAATACCCCTATTCACAATCAAAGTTCAACGGCCGGTATAACATCAAACCACCAGACATCAACAACCACCGAGGAACGAATCAATACATTAGAAAAGGAAGTAAATTATTGGCGTACCCAATATGAAATCCTTAAATTACATGACAATCATCATAATGATTTAATTATAAATAATAATAAATTACTAAATCACCAACATCATAATAATAGTAATAATAATAACAATAATAATAGTAATAATGATAATAATTTAGATTTAGATATTCCAAAAATGGATGAGACAAAAGAGAAAATTTTATACAAGTATTTTAATGAAAAACTAGAGAAAATCTTTTACGATAAATTTTTACTAGAATCTAAAATTACCAATTACTTATGTGAATGCGAATTACTCCAGAATAATTTGGTAATTACGCATTCGGACCTAGAAAAATGTGAAAATGAATTAAAAGAATCTCAAACTAAATTACAGAATTCGGAAGAAGATTTAGCCACGACCCGAATTAATTACGAGGAACAAATAAGTGTACTAACCGAACAAGTGATTAGTTTAAGTGATCAATTGGCAAGTTTAAAATAATAATGTATGTATAATTATTACAAAGACATTTATTATTATAGTTTTTTTTTCTAAGTTTTTATTTTATTCTCTACTTATTATAATTAGGGGCCGATACAAATGAGCCTCTCGTATATATATAAATAAATATTTATAAGCTGATAAAATCATATTATATTATATCCAAAAAATTATGAATGTTATAATAAATATAATCTCAGTAATATTTACAAAAAATATATATAAGTATCTATTTTAAATTTACTGTCTGCCATTCTTTAAATTCTAGACAAATTATCACAATTTTTCACACTCTAGAAAAAAATTATTAAATTTAGTCAATTTTTATTGAGAATGAGGCACCACACGAGCAACCCTGTTCTGCAACCGGATTGCCAACAATACGAAATCCGGCCCGTATTAATTCTGTATGATAATCGATTATCGAGCCTTTACAATAGTCCAATGATACTTCATCGACAACCACTTTGGCATTATCCACTTGATAAACTTTGTCGTCATCCTGTAAATTTTTATCGATATCAAATTTATATTGGAATCCAGAACAACCGCCTCCCTCAATTGTGATACGCAAAAATGAACCATCTGTGCATATTTCTTTAAGACGTTTCACGCAAGTTTCGCTTAAACGGATCTCAGAATCGGGATTCACTACGGGGATGTTTACTTCTCGTTTTGTTGCGAAATGACGTAGCGTATTGGCATTTTTACTGAAAATATACAAATTAAATAGTTTACATTTTGGTTTTGGATAAATTCATATCTGAATCTAACTACATCGAATCGGTTGGTTATTATGAAGTCATTCAGATTCGACTCACATCTAAAATTTTATTTTATTTATGTTTATGAGTTTGGTTAAGCCGAGAATTATTGTTCGTTTAGGGAAATATTGAATCGAAGTATGTATGTACATATATAGTTATCGTTTTGCTAACATTGAACGCTGGAGCTACCTTTCAGACAAAGAAAAAGTACAATTAAAAATAGCTTAATCTTCATAAACATAATTCTAGTCAATTTATCAGCAACATAATGCTTTTTAATAAGTCTTATAAATCTACGTTAAATTTAAATAATATCAGTTATAAGCAGAAATGCTTAATGAATTATCGTAGAATATATAAGGACTTAAGCTAGAATTGGACAACTTAAACTGAAGTGAATGAGACAATAGAATAAATAACACAACATTATACATCTACTAACCTTATCATGGGGAGTGTACCATAATATCAGTCAATGAAATTTGCAGTAAAAATTCTTATTAGGCTAACAATAAAGCCTACCTAAGATGAATAATCGATTCCCAGTTCGTTAACTTTGCGAATCTGCAAATTCCATTTTAGAATGAAATTTAATAAACCTAATTGAAGAGATAAGGCTTGTCAATTCAATGAAGATGTATTATGTTGAATAAACAGTTTAATGATAATCAACAAAACGTTTTGTTTATCAGCCTCTGGTGACCTTCAAGAAAATTAAGTTTATTGATATTGATAGAACAGTTAACAGAGGCGATGATACAAATGAGAATGAGAATTTTTTTATGCAGCCAGTAGTTAAAACTATAGGTGAGATCAGGAATTTATGGATCAATCTGAAACGAGCTAAATCAATATCTACCTAGCTTAACTATCGATTTGGAAATTAATAAAAATATGTATAATCAATTCGAGTTTTTTCTCGTTATGCAAATATTTATCACTTACCCTAAATTTCGAATTAATCTATAATTGTTTAACAAATATGCCATAACAATAATAATTTAAAAAATAAAAATAAAAAATTTGCACAATCGTATTTTTACTATTTTGAGTTTTTGACAATCAGCTGTTCCATTGCCATGCTCGGAATGAGTGCGTTTAAAGCCGAACACCGAAACTCGATAAGTTCTACGGTTCCGCAAAAAATTTATCGACATTTGACAAACAAAAAAAATATTAAAGAAAATTTTCTAACCTCAAAAACTCGAAATCTTCAAAATGTCATCAAAAATGAGTGACAAGCGTAAAATTTAAGCGATTATAAAATAAAAAAATTTAATTAATCAATTATAATATAAAATAATTAAGAAATTATAGATATATTTTATTTTATAGTTTATTATTTATAAGATTGTTATATTTATTTGTAATAATATAATCTATAGTTTTAAGTAAAAATCAAAGTTAAATTTGGATTTTTCTCTGTATTTGTGTGTGGTGGTCACAAAAGTGAAGAAAAAGTTTTTGGTGTTTGTTGTTGGTGTATTCAATGTTAAAGGTACAAAATAATGTAAATTGAAATTAAAATCAAATAAAAAATTATTTTTTTGAATCGGTAACAAAAATTAAGTCATTATACAGAACATATTAGAAAAAATTAAACGGGGTTCTGATATGACCCGGTATGGTAGCGTAGCTGTATGAAAATAAATCAGCGAACATGAAGGCGATGAATTGATAGTGCTATGAAAACTGTCATCACACTACATTGGAATATCGTTTTTTTTATGAAAATTAATATCGACCTGATTTCGTGTTAATGGCACAAAGTTCTATTTCTAGAAACAAGCCATGCGACTCAGGATTTCCAAAAAAGAGCCCAATCCTTCTATCGGCTTGCGACTCAAGTAATCTTTGGCATCCATTGTGCGCTCTGCTTATGCAGCCTTAACCAGTATCGTTAACAGATATTGATTTAGTAAATTAACGCGAATTAGTTAACTTCTCAGATAGATACAACACCTTTCGAATTACTCAGATACATAATATTGATTTCTATTATTATTATTTTTATTTCCTCATTCGCAGGGAAAAGGTCAACGGAGTTTCGAAGAAGTATGGCCCGAAACACGTCCAATCGTTTTAAATTTACTAAAACAAGAGCCTGTAACACAATCTGAATGGCAACATCTATTTTTTGGTGTTCATGTTGTATGCTTATGGGATGAGAAGGGTCCATCGAAAATCTACGATTGCCTCCAAGATGATATTGTAGCATTTATAAAACAAGCTCAAATGCGTGTCCTAGCGCAACGGGAGGAACAAGCCTTATTAAAAGCATATATAATTGAATGGCGGAAATTTTTTACGCAATCCAGTTACCTACCGCTTCCGTTTAAACAGCTCGAAACAGCTCTTCAAGGCAAATCAATCTCATCAAATCACAATTCGAATAATTCACAAAAGAAATCGAGTAACGATGAGAGTATCGTACGAAAATTAATGCTCGACTCATGGAATCAAAGTATTTTTATGGATATCAAGGATCGTTTACAGGATTCTGCTATGAAATTAGTACACGCGGAACGGAATGGTGATGCATTCGATTCACAATTAGTTATAGGTGTTAGGGAAAGTTATGTTAATTTATGTTCGAATACGGACGATAAGCTAAAAATTTATCGTGACAATTTCGAGAAGGCTTATTTGGAGGCAACCCAAGAATTTTATCGCATGAAAGCATCCGAGCAGCTGCAGCAAAATGGCGTTCAAACTTTTATGCGATACGCCGATGTTAAATTGCGCGAAGAAGAAGCGCGTGCCAAACGATATCTCGAAACAAGCAGTTTTAACGCTTTGGCTAAATGTTGTGTATCTGTCTTGATCGAAGATCATCTATCAACATTGCTCAGTGAATGTCCGTCATTAATTAAATGCGGCGAAACAGAGCGTTTACAACTCATGTTTCGTCTACTCGATCGGGTACCATCCGATCCTGATGGCAGTGCCAAAGGAATTGATCCAATGCTACGCGATTTGGAGAAACACATCATTGAGACTGGATTGGACGACATGAAATCAGCGTCCGATGTAATAACACAAGACTCAGAAAAATATGTCGAACGATTACTCGACTTGTTCCGGCGGTTTAGTAAGCTTGTGAAAGATGCGTTCAATGACGATCCTCGATTTTTAACAGCACGTGATAAAGCTTTTCAACAAGTGGTTAACGATACTACCGTTTTCAAATTGGAATTGCCAACAGCAGCAACCGCTCGTGGTACCAAAGTTACAACACCCGAGAGTAAGTGTCCCGAGCTGTTGGCCAACTATTGTGATATGCTTTTACGACGTACTCAGTTGAGTAAAAAGTTAACAAGTGATGAAATTGAATCTCGCCTAAAGGATGTACTGCTCGTGCTAAAATATGTCAACAATAAGGATGTCTTTATGAGATATCATAAAGCGCATTTAACTCGTCGGTTAATATTGGATTCGAGCGCTGATAGTGAAAAGGAGGAAGATATGGTTGAATGGTTGCGAGACATTGGTATGCCAGCTGATTATGTAAATAAATTAGCTCGTATGTTCCAGGATATTAAAGTTAGTGAGGATTTAAATGCTCAGTTCCGTGCGTCGACCACACGTCACGATGCAATTAACATAAAAATCTTAAATGCTGGTGCTTGGGCTCGAGGATCTGAACGCGTGTCCGTCAGTCTTCCATTAGAGCTAGAAGACTATATTCCAGACGTTGAAGATTTCTACAAGAAAAAACATTCCGGCCGTAAATTACAGTGGTATCATCACATGAGTAATGGCACGATCACATTCGCAAATAATGTGGGACGTTTTGATTTGGACGTGACCACATTTCAAATGGCCGTGCTATTTGCATGGAATCAGCGGCCCATGGAGAGAATTTCTTATGAAAATTTACGCTTGGCAACTGAGCTACCTGATTTAGAATTAAGGCGCACCTTATGGTCACTTGTTGCGAATCCAAAGTTAAAACGGCAATTGTTGCTCTATGATCCGATTACGCAGGCACCCAAAGATTTTATTGAGAATACGCAGTTTTGGATAAATCAAGAGTTCGCGCTGATTAAGAATGCAAAACCACAAAAACGGGGCAAAGTAATAAAATAATTTATAATTATAAAAACGGTTGAACATGGTTTTAAATATATTTCAATTTTTTATTTCAGATCAATTTGATCGGCCGACTACAATTGAGCACGGAACGATCACAACAAGAGGACAATCAATCAATAGTACAGTTACGTATATTCCGTACCCAAGAAGCAATCATAAAAATAATGAAAATGCGTAAACGCTTGAATAATGCATCACTGCAGGCGGAACTAATTGATATTTTAAAGAATATGTTTCTACCGTCTAAGAAAATGATCAAAGAACAATTGGAGTGGCTTATTGAAAATAAGTACATGCGACGGGATGATGATGATATTAATACATTTGTTTATATGGCTTAGATAATGTCCCAAACAAATTAAAAACAAAAATCTTTAATTTTTATTTTAAAAAATTTAAAACTAGTTTTTTAGTTAGATTTAATAATTTTTTTTTTTTTATTTTGTATGCATTTTTTCTTGTTTTCCAATTTAATTTTTCGATTTTTCTGTTAATTTAAAATATTTTCATTTAAGTAGAGAATTGTTCTATAATACAATTTTTCGATTTTTCTGTTAATTTAAATATTTTCATTTAAGTAGAAAATTGTTTAAATACAACAACAAACTTAATGAAATGGAAAAATAAAATATCTCAAGAAACTATCTAAAAATATTGTTGCAGCTTATTGAAACGCTTTAATGAAGTTCCGCGTACGATGTGTTCTAGATTCGAGTAGCACATCTTCTAACGTACTAATTACGTGACTTAAATTAATCAGATCAATTTCAAAAAGGACTTCTCGTTTTGTTAGTTCTGTCTTTGGCGTTCCGTCGTTCTGCTGCTGAAGACTCAGCAAAGCTTCTTTATGCTCGTTTATTCGTTCACTATCCAAATGCAATCGTATTACAATACCAGTATTTGCTTGTTTCAACAAAGTTCGTGATGCTACCTTCGCTTCAATACGCCATTCTAGGTCCCGATATTTTAGCGGCATAATCGTATGAAAAGTTTTCAAAAATATTTCATAACTACGTTTTTCATTTACAAACGCGCGAATTGCATCAATTTGTTCGAAATTGAAATTTAACATTTCTAGTTGATTGAAATCACTGTCGTTGGCATTATTTTTTATCGAATCAATCATAAAGCAAATAAGACTTTCAATTATTGATTGAATTTCATTTGTTGAAGTTGAAAGTTTTTCTGAAAATGGAAAATACACAAAATAATTTCAGGTAGTACTCTATTGGCCGATCTGAAAACAAAATTAGATTAACTAGGTTTTACAATTTGCTAATTTATAATTGTTAAGGACATCTACTGTGTGGAATTATAACTAGATAAAACAATTTATACATAGCATAATTTTATTTTATTTTATTTACATATTTAAGTACTATGTATTATGTAATCTATTTTTTTATTCTAATAATAATATTGACAAGTAATAATTATTTTTGAACGAAAAAATTAACGGCTTCGATATTTACATTATTTTGCTTTTGTTTTGTAGTTTGCAACCAAATTCAGATAGAATTCTATAGCTATCTCTTTTTATTCAAATATTTTGTGTACAAATTAGGTGTAACTCGTTATGAAAACTACTATATAAATGGATGATCTGAATTTAATAGATGTACGTATTTATAATTATATACACTTTACCAAAATTAAATGTCATTATTATCACTAAACAAGGTTTTTCATTACTTACTTGCTGCATTGCTATACTTCTTTTCATTCGGTCCACTAATTAGGTACTCATGACTTAATTTACAAAATTCGTTTATAACTAAAATAATAAAGCACGTAGTAAATATTTAATATTCGATTCAAATTAGTATAATAAATTACCTTCCGGCTGAAATTCATTTAGTAATTTCAAATTAGTTTTTATTTCATTTCGAATTATACTCATTTTGGCTTATTTCTTTTGACGTTTCTTGTAATCAAAACAAATTCAATTCACTGCAGGTTATGAATTTATGAACCCATTTAACAGTTTCACAACAGTAATTACCCAGTAACCATATGTTACGACTACGTGGAAAGTTGTACATTTATCTTATTAGATTTTTAAGAATAATCATACATAATTAAATTAAAACTTGTAATAATAATTTTATCAAATGACTACATAATTTATAAATATATAATATGTAAAATTTTATTTAAAAAACATACGTACATATAAAACATTTTGATAAACGTGTTGTAATTGTAAACCGAAAGTAATATACATAATTGTTTGCAATTGTGATCACTGCCCAACAAACATAGAAGTACTTCCCAGATATTTTTACTTCCAGCTGTTTGTTCGAATTTTCGGAACTCAATCTAAACTTAGTTTAGAATTAATTTCACCTAAGCTCCTTATTATTATAAAAAAAGCCAATGACACTTGGCACAAGGATCTAGAACTGGAGGAACTGAAAATATCCCAATATATACTTGTGTTTGAACATGAGAATTAAAAAAAATATTAATAAAATATATGTACAAATAACAAAATATTATTTATTATTAATTTCGATAAACAAAATGGCGAACACTCTAACACAACGTTACAAAGATAATGACCAAAAAACAAAAATTATTTTCCCTATAACCGAGTTCCAGCTTATTTAACAAAATATGAAATTTTGGCAGCACTCAACTCGCGGGGTTAAGATTTGTTATACTTGGGTACTGGGTAGTGCAAAAGTAGTGAAAAAAAGCAAGTCGGAATTCTTAAGAAAATAAATTAGTCTTTCTCTTTCACTCTCTTGTAATTTCCTAAATAAAAAGTATGTGAAACTTCTTGTATGGAAGTACATTAATACATACTTTTAAATGATGAAGAAAATATACTTTTGATGAAGAAAAATCAAATTATTTTATATTTGGTAATATGTATACTTAAAATCGCCTCACAAATGTCGTCGCGTCTAGGTTCACGCATGTAAAAGTGATCTAGGTGTGGGTTGGGTCACGCTAAATGACGGCAGATGGGCCGGTTTAAGGTATTACGTGACCCGTGCCAATAACTGGTGGTTTAATGGGCTGAGGGCCCATTTGACAAAGCTCAGTTGCAAACGGAGCCCTCGGACACGTTGCCCCTGCTACTCGGAAAGCTTTTAGAAATCCCATAAGGACATACTGGAACAAGTATAGGGAAACGCTAAAAAGCAATTAACGCCGGGATCCCTGAGCCGCCAGCGTTAGTGGAGGAACTGAATTGCATAGTGGATACTATCACTAGTGCCTGCTACCAGTCCTTTAATGCTCCTTGCCCAATAGTTAAGCCCAGGGGCAAGCAAAAACCAACATGGTCGTCCAAGGAACTGGGGACCTACCGAAAGGCATGAATAGGAAAGCCTTTAATAGAGCCAAAAGTACGAGAGAGGCTCCAGAGTGGGACTCCTATAAGAAGGACTTAAAAGTATATAAAAAAGAATTAAGGAAGGCACAAAGGTGGTCGTGAAGACTCTACTGTGATAAAATGGAAGAAGTCTCCGAGACTTCTCGTCTTATAAAGATACTGTCTACTAATCCAACCAGTCCCAGTTATTTAATTAAACCGAACGGATCTTGGACTGCTTGTAGTGAGGAATCTTTGATAATTCTCATCGAAACCCACTTTCCTGGAAGCTTTGAAGACTCGACAGAGACCATTACTCATCGAAAAACACATTCATTGTGCATAGAAGATATCGTAACTAAAAATCGGATCCTATGGACACTTGAAGGTTTGAAACCTTATAAATCGGCTGGTCCTGACCGAATTATACCAGCGAAAATTCAAAACAACTGATCGATTATTCTCCCCTGGCTGGAAGTAATCTTCAACGGGTCTTTAAAATTGGATGAGGGTGATCTTTATTCCGAAAGTAGGTAAAAGCTCGTATGGCTACCCAAAAAACTTAAGACCCATAACTCTATATCATCCTCTCTGTTGAAGAAAGGTTTATAGATGTTTATATACGATCAAAAATAAAGCCTAGTGACTGGGCACAGTCTCAACATGCTTACTTTAAAGGGAAATCTCTGGACACAGCTCTGCATGCCCTGGTAAGTACGATTGAGAAATCAAAATTCACGCAAGAATTTTTGTATGGTGGCGTTCCTTGATATTGAGGACGCTTTTAACAATCTAAAGACGGAGGCAATTCTGGAGGGATTGTCGCTCCTTGGGGTGGACTACCCTGTAAGTGGGCTAATCAATTATATGCTGAGGAGCAGGATGGTTAACTTGGAGCTGGGGGAATCCACCATTAGGAGGCGGGTATCTAAGGGAACCACCCCCAGGGAGGTGTCCTATCCCCTCTTCTCTGGAACATAGCAATCAATGGGTTGCTGTTAGAGCTGGAGACGTAGCGATAGCTGTCTCTGGTAAATATTTAAACACGGTGAAGGAACTAATCCAAAATGCCCTCCTAATCATTACGAGGTGGGCTCGTGAGCGTGTGGTGGCTAGCTCTTGAAAAAGTAACCTTTAGGAACGGGATCGAGAAGGCGTAAAGAACGGCCTGCATGCTTATAGCGGGGCGCTGAGAACAACAGCAACACGCGCATTGGAGGTTATGTTTCACCTTCCCCCTGCCGATATTTATGGTAAGCTGATGGCGGCGAATACGGCCACCCGACTATCAGCCATATTTCAATGGAAATGACTTCAGACAGGATACCAAACGATAATTAGATCGCTAAGGAAGGAACTGGCCAATCTAGACTACTACGTTTTTTACGGATGGCTCCAAGCTACACGATAAAGTAGCAGCTGGAGTTTTCTGTGATAAATTGAAAGTAGATCTGTCAGTTCGTCGCTCTGATTACTGCAGCGTGTACCAAGCAGAGGTGATAGCGATTGAGGAGGTCTTAGACTTGGTTGAGACATAATGTGGTATCCTCTATTGATATCGCAATTTATGTGGTCAGTAGGCGGCAATCAAGTCGCTGAAATCGGTGCTAGTTCCTATGCTCATGCCAGGCTTTGGCACACAGAAGACATAAACATATGGGTAGATTCTTAATGGACAACCTCTCTGATCTCGAAAACTGTAAAGTGCGAGATATATCACGCTACATAAGTAGCTCAAACTGGTTCAAATAAGGGTAATAGGGAAGTAAGATCCTGTGGTATCACAATGGGCCGTCGCTGGTCTAAGTGTGCCGTAGCAGCCACTCTAAGCTAACCTAACCTAACCATACTTAAAATCGATATTCCAGGAGTACATTATTTTTCGGATTTTAGAGAAATATTTAAAATAAGGATATATTCACATAATAGTTGTTATACATACATGGTCTCTTCTATATATGAATCGTCTCTATTTGTTAAAACAGCCATACAATTATGGTTACCTCGATCCAAAATATGTACTTGATTTGAAATCATTGTTAAGAGCTTAGAAATCAAATTTTTATTTGAAATATTCTGAAAGAACATAAAACTGTACATCCAAAACCCACCAAATTATTTTGCCGGTATTGGGTGTACATGACTCTTTGTGGCACGAAAGTACTCCACATTAAATAATCTTTCCCCACCGAAATAGTAGGCGAGAAGAGTAATTGTGTAAAGAAAGATGAGTGTGAGAAAGGACAGCTGTATCAATAAACAGAAGACAAAATTGACTGATTCAACCGCTGCCATTATTTTCGATGCTTTTCGTCATAAGAAACAAACAGATACACGCCAAAAACAAAACTCAACACAATAAGACTCAGTCTCACTTTTTCGCGAACACAATCGACGTTCAAATGTGATTTGAAGTTTAGCTACTAATTTGGGTCCAAAATAACCTAATGAAGCAAATCCGACTTCGTCCAACTTCGAAACAAGAAAAACCATTAAGAAGTTTACGTGAAATAAAGGCACGACGAATACTCTATATATAGAACATTGGTCACATTCTGCAAGCTGACTCCTTGCTAACTGGAAATCGAACCCGATGGCGTATGATTTTCCAACTATGCGAAGATTTAAAAAAAATATTTTTTCAAATGTGTAATTCAAAATATATATAAATAATAATCCACTTTAACAGCCCTATTCTCATAGAGGTGATAGAACTATCACATCATTTGAATCGACTAAGAGAATGCTAATTTATACTTGAAATACTTGAAGTGATGTGTTAGTTAACACATCACATGAAGTAATGCGACTATGGGAATAGGGCTGTAAATAGCGATTTTGCTACGCGCTTTCCACTCAGAAGCATATCACGTTTTGAGAATAACGAAAAGCAATCTGGATCAATCGTTAACAAAAAATTTAGACAGGGACTAATGCATTTTATACGACATTTCACTAACATACATTTTTTCCGAAAAGTTTTTAGAAATTATCAATCGTCTGCAAAAATGTTTTACCTATAATTTACCTCTACAGGGATCATGGGTAAAACAATTATTAAAAGGAAATACATACGTTAGTAAAAATAAAATATACATTTTTAAGTTGGCTGTTCCAAAGACATGACACAAAATTTGAAAATTTGATTAATCAGAAATCTAAGTGATTGAAAATTAACACATGCCAACCGAATTAGGTGAAAGTTAACTAGTAACCGTTGAATATAGTCTGGAGAAGAAATCAAATTTCAAAGAAGGAAGAACTATAAAGATGAGTCGGTCATAATCTTCTCCGAATTAAAAAGAAATCCGAAAATGAACTTCAACATACATACAATTTGTATATGTATGTATATGTATTATGTTCTACTGCGCGCTAGAAACTAGAATAGAACTTGGCTGTTGAAGTCAATGCACGTTTGGAGACACAAAATTATCTCATCTTAAATTGTGTTTTTTTTTGTTGCTGATAGTATAAGCTATTTGAACAAGATAAGAGGATTGCCAGATTTTTCGCGTAGTTAATCTAATAAATTAATTAATTGTATCTAAGCTGTATGGAGTGCAGATACACTTAAATTTTTTTACAATTAATTTAAAATTTGAATAAAAACCATTTTTATAATTTAAAGTAGTATAAAACTTCCCAAATTATATAATTTACAATGTTTTTATTTGAAAAAGATGTTTTACAATAATATACATAGGTACATATGTTAAGATAACCAAACGAAAGCAGGCAAAGTTTACAAGTTGCGCTCGACCTGAATAATGCCATTTGGTTTAGATTTAAAACGTATACTGGTTCTTCTTTATCAAATTTCTAAAAATGAAATCTGTAATAAAAAAAAATTAAATATGTAGTTATATAAAAATAATAAGAATTAATTATACTACTTAGAAGATAATTTTTTATTTGTTTGATTGCGGGAAGAAAAATCGAATTTCTCTTGGAAAAGCGGCATCCTTCGGCCAATGCGGCGCTAAGATAAGCGTTTTCTTAAAAATGATAGGATGCACTTTCTTTTTGGTCGTTAAACCAGATGACTCAGATAGTTTGTACGAAGCCATTGTTTCATCCATTGTTGGAGCCATCGCTAAACACTATTTTTAAACCAATAAAACTTAATACACTTATAATTTGTTGCTATAATATTCCACACCAAAATAATTACAAATGACTTGCAACCTATACGTTTAATATATTAAAACTAATTATGATTTATAATGAACAGTAGCAAAAGTACCAATAAGAACAAATACATTTTTTTTTTAAATTTAAAATTTTGATGCTTCACTCCGGAAAAGACAGGCCAAAAATGGGAATATAGAAATGAAAACTTGATTTGTCTATTTTCAGGTCCTACTGTATATTCTCGTAAATTTTTCTTCAACTTTATTTGTTTGTAAATTATAACGATGGCTCCACGATGTAGAGAACGACTTGGCCTCTTCAGATTGTCTAAGACAGTATGAAGACCAAGCTCAGGATCGAAACCGTTGGAGCCAGATTGTTGATTCAGTAAGGGGCAGGTAATGGCCTTCAACACTGTTATTATTATTATTGTAAATTATATAAAACTTATCATAGGATCATTTTTGACTTTAAGTGTTTGTCGCAATAGCGCAGCCTATGGCAGATACAAGTACAAACGTTAAACGTTTACATTGGAAATCCTATATAGATGTAGTATGTATAGACCAGTGATAAAAAAATTAAAAATTTATGGAAACACCATCTTCAAAATAGTTGCAGAAATAAGTGTTAAAATTATTTTGTTATTGGATTGAGCAGTGCGGGTATTAAAGTGCGGCTGGCAGCTGGCAGTCGTTCTTTGCCTCTAAGTCCACTGCTAAAATCTAAACACTTATCAAATGCCGTGAAACTGAAGCTTTACAAAGCGTTGATCAAGCCCGTTGTTATGTTTGGATGTGAAAGTTGGGCGCTGACGGATGAGTACGAGAGATGGCTCCTTACATTTGAGAGAAGAATCATGCGTGTGATTTACGGCCCAAAACGCGAAATAGATGTTACATACCGAGCTCTGTACAATTTCGAGATCAGAGATCTGATCCCCGATATTGTGCATGAAGTAAGATCTCAGCGAGTACGCTGGCTCGGTCGCGTTCGGCGTGCTGATCCAAAACGAATTGTACAGCGATATCTGAAAGGAGAGCCACCATGGTAGGCGCAGAGGTCGTTGCAGACGACGATGGCTCCACGATGTAGAGAACGACTTGGCCTCTTCAGATTGTCTTAGACAGTATGAAGACCTTGCTCAGGATCGAAACCGTTGGAGCCTAATAGTTGACTCAGTAAGGGGCCAGTAGTGGCCTTTAAAACTGTTCATTATTATTGGATTGAGCATACATTTGGTATAATGTGATATGGATATCGAATGTGTATTTAGAGCTTATATAGCAAATGAAATATTTGTTATTACCTATTAATTTTATTCCATTTTATGCGTACACCCCTGATGTAATTTTGTAATAGATTCGAAATTTACCACAAGGCGATGCATGTAAAAACATCTGCATGGGAAATTTTCAGTTTTATAAAAGCTGAAGTACAGAGATTACCAACGGAAACGGTCGAGCCTTAATCAATGTCTTTAACAAATTACTAATCTATGATAAAGTAGCTTTTAGACAAATATATTAACCTATAAATGCACTCAAATCTAGCCCCAACTAACAAAACAAAAGGAAATACATAGTTCAAAATTCTGAGTCTCGCTATGGAGATGTTAGCTAGGTATTTGGTTAAATTAAAGGTATTCTACTATGAGTTTTTGCCATTCGCAAATTGAACTACGCAACTCGAACACTGAAAGATTCAGAAAAAGGTTAACAGTTTAAAAGTTACAGCAAGTAATTTGTGTATCACCTTAATTATTATCAGACAAATCCATAGAGTTGAATGTGTAGTAAAACGAGCTAGCGTTTTATATAATAAATTTAATTTCACCTAAAAAATATTTATATTATTTATTTTGTATGCAACTTAGCATATGTAATGTTTATTTATATAAGTTTGTATTGAACATGTTAATATAAAAATAATCATTTATTCTTTCTTTTAAACTTGTTCATCCGCCCATTAGCGTTTTGCTGATACTTCTTGAATTTTTTGCGCACCACCTTTTTTAATTCACCTCGATATTCATCAAAATTACTATTTTCCGTTGATTCAATCATTCGGTAAAATTGCGCACCATCTTTCAAACGTTGATCGTTCTCAATATAAAAAAAAGTTTCCCGATACAATTCCGTTTTAGTTGTATCTAATTTATTAGATTTCTTAAAATCAACTTCATCCTCGGACTCCGATGAATCATACTTGAATGGATTTTTCTCTTTATGTTTCTTCTTTTTATTTGTATCGATATTTTGATAACTGGTAACGATCTCTCGATCATCGTTTTCATCATCATCAACCTTTCCAAACATGCCTAATAGACTGAACCCGTTTGTGGTTTCGTTAGATTTTAAAGCACTTTTAAGATTATCGCTAACTTTATAAAATGTCTCTTGTGATACAAATGGTTCTTCAATTTCCGCTTTATCGCCATGTAATTCGGTGGCGGATTTTCGGCCCGGTAGACGATTTTTCAAATTTTGCTGTTCGTTTTTGGTGGGATCAAATCGTGTCATCATTGTAGACTTTCTAATTTGATTTGGATTATTTACATTGGTATTGTTACGAGATAGAGGTTTGCCTACAACATTTTCAAGAATTTTTAATTGCTGTTCACGTTCATCATCGACATTTTCTTCGTCGATCGCGCCGTTCTGTTGCTCTTCTTCATATTCATCATAATCGGCTTTAAAACGTTCATCCAACTGAAACCGCTGGTCACTTTTATATCTGGTCTGTAGCTCCAATAATTTTTGCCCTTTGGCTCCTTGAAATTGATCTTTAATTTTGAAATCTTCACTATAATCATTTTCTTCGTCATCATTGAAAAGAGTTTGCTTCGATGATGTTTGTGACTTAGAGAAATACGTCTGTTGCTGGTAATCATCATCAAACACGATTTTATTATTTGAGTTATCGATGTTTGAAAGAGCTGATTTGATTAAATTTTTCTTCTGTTTATTTAAGTCTGCCAATTTTTTAACCGACTCGACACGTTTACGATCCGATTCCGATATTTTGTTATGCGGCTGCTGGTTATTTGTACTAGGTTCAGCTGGTTCTTCAATATTGGCGTAATTTTGATCATTGTATTTTTGTTGCTGTTGCCGTTTTGGATTTAAATTGGCCGTAAAGTCATGTTTAACAAGTACCTTAATTTCGTTTGGATCTGCAACATTTCCATGTCCTCCCTCTCGTTCTCGCTTCAAACGGTCCAAGAAACTTTCTTTTGCCAACGATACCGATACATAATTTCCATTAAATTTCTCTACCTTAAATTCTCGAATACACTGTTGAAGCATCCGGTCATCGATTCTCATCGAAATGAACGCAAAACATGTTTCTTCATCAAACGCATTTGTTTTGGTTTTGATTTCAACAGTTTCAATATCACCATACGAACTAAATTCATTTGTTAATGTTTCCTCATTTGTGTTTAGTGGTAAATTACCAATAAACAACCGTTTTGATTCCATTTTAATTTATTGTTTCGATTTATCATTTGTATGATTTTTACTAAAATACTTCACGTGTTGTGAAATGTCAAAACATTTATAATTTATCTTTCTGATGGCGTCTCGCGGCATTTGTGTCGGATATCGGAACTAATAAAGCCGCGAACCAAAATTAATTTATAATTATTTTATTTTCTATATATTAATCGAAGCTAGTTCAATAATGATCCTTTTAAATATAAAAAATCGGCTATGATTTGATATATGTCACCACGAACTAGTAGCGCCATTTTTTCAAAGGTGGAAATTTTTTAAAATAAATATCGTGCTACTTTAATCAAGGTGGGAAATTTTGAAATTAAAAATGTATAATATTTATAGAAATTTCCGCTTTTGGAATTAATGCAGTATATATTTTCGCTGTATTGCTTAATAATAAAAATAAATTTATTTATATTTTACAGTGTGCTTAATACGTTTTTTTAATTTTTTTTTAGAAAAAATCGACAGTGTACAATATACATAAGAGGAATTTCGGATGAAATGTACATATTGTTATATTGTAATAAAATATTATGTATATATATATATTTATCTTAATAATAAAGTTGTCTACATAAATTTTTTATTTTTGTATATGATAGACCACGGAAACCGTTTTTTCATTAGATTATAAACTGAAAAATTTGGTACATACGTGTAGATTTTGGGCAGAAGGGACCAATGCTAAGCGGCTTTGAGGAGTTCCCTATTTTAGTATGCGTTTAAATGGTAATAATATTTTGTTATGGACTATAAACAAATTTACAAGTAATTTAAGAAAATTTAATTGTAATATTTGAGTTATGAAACTACAACAAATTAGATTCATATATTTACAACGAATTAAATTCATATTAAAATTACATATGTATACAACGAATTAAATTATAAATAAAAATCAATAAATTAAATGTACCTGCGTTAATTAGAAGTATTTTATACTCGCGAAACGAGTATAAAATACTTCTAATTAACGCAAAACCGAAAAATTTGGTACATACGTGTAGATTTTGGGCAGAAGGGTCCAATGCTAAGCGGCTTTGAGGAGTTCCCAATTTTAGTATGTGTTTAAATGGTACTAAAATTTGAATTTCAATCGATAATTTGGTACATACGTGTAGATTTTGGGCAGAAGGGTCCAATGCTAAGCGGCTTTGAGGAGTTCCCAATTTTAGTATGTGTTTAAATGGTACTAAAATTTGAATTTCAACCGATAATTTGGTACTTACGTGTAGATTTTGGGCAGAAGGGTCCAAAGCTAAGCGGCTTTGAGGAGTTCCCAATTTTAGTATGTGTTTAAATGGTACTAAAATTTGAATTTTGAATTTCAACCGATAATTTGGTAGGGTCCAATGCTAAGCGGCTTTGAGGAGTTCTCAATTTTAGTATGAGTTTGAATGTTAATAATAATATTGAATATCAACGGAAAATTTTGATCTTTTCTGAAAGATTTAATATAAACCGAAAATATTGATATTCACATACCCGCATACATTGCTTGCAAAATGGGCCAAGCTATGGCCGAGGTTGAAATCTATATATAGTGCCTTAATTTTAAAGAAAATTGCAAGTAATAAAAAAACCCATAGATTAATCGTAAATAAAATTTAATATTTAATCACAAAATTTAATCTACAAACATCTATTGTTCAAAAACTATGATCCGTTTGCGTTTGGGTATAAGGAATCGAGATATTCTGCGCGTACTGCATTGAATTTGGGACTGATAATTAATAAATATGAATCACAAACAAAAAACGTTTTATTTATTATTACATATTGACAACAGGCAAAACTCGATATTTAAGGCAATGAGAATGTCATAACGTCGGTAAAAGAAAATCGAGATGATGCCTATTAAAAATATAATTTATATTATAAAAAAAACAAATACTTCAATCTACATTTCAGATTTGACAGATAAAACTATGTACATATTTTTACAATTTTTTATCCTAGATTCAAATCATTATTTTATCCGGGTAATAAACCAAGTGTTATATTAAGCGGTTATCTAAGACACTAACCGCTATAGTTAAAAAAAAATCCGCTGTATACAAAGTGGCGCCACCGTCGAAAAACGATGGTGACATATATCAAATCTGTTCCAAAATGAACACCGCTCTTAAATTTTGACAATTTCCATGTTTCAGTTCGCTGCTCTCTCTATAATCAGGTGATAACAAAACAACCGATATTTATAACTGTCATCGTAAATGTAAACTAGAATTGCTGCTTCTCGCTTTTATTATAGTTTGTACTTGTTTATGTAAATAATTTATTTAAAATAATGTCTGACGAATTTAATGAAAGCGATAATGAAATGGAAGTTGGTGAAAATAATAATGAAACCGATGTAGTGGAAGATATGAATGCTGAAAAAACCAATGGCGACTCCTCCGAGGATGATGATGCCGGTGACTCTGATTTGGATGAAGAGGGACCATTGATTGCGAAATACATTGAAATTTTACAAGCAATTACACAAAATCGTTATGAATACACTAGCTATACTCTCCTTATTGATCTTGCACAGTGAGTATCCAATATATTTTAGTACTACAGATTCAGTTTAGTATAACGCTTTCATCCATTCCAGTAAACTGAACGATTTGGATAAAATTCGTGAAAGCTATAATCTATTTTCATCTGTATTTCCTTTGGCACCCGAAATTTGGCTGAAATGGATAATAATTGAATTAAAAGTATCATCAAATCCGGAGGAATATGCAAATGTTCAGAAACTATTCAGACGAGCGCTCCACGACTACTACAGCACGGACATTGCTATTGAGTATGCAAAACTTGCCATTTTATGGGACAACGACGAAATATGGGATGAAATAGTACCAAAATACGCATTTAACTGCCTCAAAGGTTCTCAACTGGTTCAAGAAAGACGAAATCATTTCCAAATTAAATTAGACAAGTAAGAGCAACCTTTATTGCTAATCCTTTTTGCAACTAATATTATTCAAAATTTCAGCTCGCCGGAAACTATTAAAAAAATGATTAAAATATACCAAACTGAATGTAAACTACCCCTTTTGGAAATTGAAACTGTTTACAAAGAATTTAAAGAATTCGCTAAAAAACACGAAACGATCAGCGCAACTGAAATTGACTGGGAGACCGTAGAACGTCGGTACAATCGTGCCAATAACATACTCGGTAAAATTCTTCCATTTGAATTAAAGTTAAAAAATCTCGATACCAAAAAATACGGCGAAAAAGAGCGATTATACTTGGAGTACATAAAAGAGTGTGACAATCTTCTTGAAGATGATTTCTTACAAGCGATATACGAGCGTATGATAACTGACTGCTGTTTGAGCTCGAATGTCTGGTTTGAGTATATGGAATTTATAGATTCACTATCAAACGATAGTGGTGAAGAGGACGATGGTTTAAAACAATCAGTTTTCAACTATTCAAAATTGGATGTCATTGAACGAGCCTTACGGAATATCACATGGAATTCCGAGTTCTACATAGAAAAGATGAGAATTATTGAAAATTCAAAATCATTTGAGAAATCGAAATACAAAGATACATTTGAAGCTGCCATTGCGGTAGGTTTTGAAACACCCGAACCGCTGGTACAAATTTGGCTAGAATATTTAACACATTTACGGCGTCAGACCGATTTCAAAAATGAAAAAGACATCGAGATTTTACGTAAGAATTTTGATTTGGCATGGAATACACTCGGCCGACAATGGGGAGTACTAGCTGACCAACAATGTGAAATATTACAATTTTGGGGTCAGCTGGAATACACGGCAATGGGAAATATGCTAAAAGGTCGTGAATTATGGAATACGGTTATGGAAAGTGCGGACAATTCGTATAAGACTGCTCTATGGATAAAATTCATTGACTTTGAGACAACCCGAAATATAGAATCTGCTCGAAAATTGTATGGCAAAGCGATTCATGTCCCAAATTTAGATAACTATTTGAGCTTACAGACGGCGTGGTTGAGTTTCGAGCGGGTATATGGTAATACGAATACTTTGAAAAACTGCGAGACAATTTGCCGTAAAATATATGCGAATTTGTATTCGACCGTGAGAACTCAAAAAAAACAATTAATAAATCCAGAGGCCAATAATAAAAGACCACATACAGAAAGTAACACTACTAGTGTCAAGAAATCGGAAGAAGGAGAAAGTCAAGCCAAACGATTAAGAACAGGCGGTGAAAATGTAAATACAACTGAAATTGATGAAACTAAAGAACATCTAACTGTATTTTTAAGTAATTTGGACTACAAGTAAGTATGCTTATCGTCGGCGCCATTGTCGGAACTAATAATCTATTTGTTTTTCAGAATCACAGAAGCTGAAATTTCGACATTATTCCCAAACTTTAATATAAATAAAATTTTACTCCCTCAAGACGATAATTTAAATCGAGGACGTGGTTATGGTTATGTCGAATTTTTTAATGAGAATGAAGTTCGAAAGGCGTTCGATTTAGATCGAAGCTTATTAAACGGAAGGCCAACATACATATCACCGTGTAATCGTGATAAAACTGCTCGCGAGAAAGGATTTAAATTTTCCCAGGATATCGAAAAACAGAAGCTATTTGTAAAGGGCATTCCCCACGACGTGACCCAAGAGGATTTAGAAGTTCTGTTTAAAAAATTTGGCGAGTTGAAAAGTGTTCGAATTGTATATCATAAGAACGGAAAATCGAAAGGAATCGCCTATATTGAGTATAAGGATGAAAAGTCAGCTTCTAAAGCAGTATTCGAAATAGATCAAATGGAATATCGAAATCATATATTAGTAGTGGCCATATCAGCACCGCCACCACGACCATCTTCTAGTAGATTTGAAATTCCATTCAAACGTATAATAAAGTCAGCAGCAAAGGACGAAATGAAACCAAGACTGTCGTTTATTCCACAGGCCGTACAGAAACGGATACTCGAAGAGAAACGAGTAGTACCCATGGATTTAACAGCGACTTTGCCACCGGAGAAGAAAACAAACGATTATTTCCGAAATTTAGCCAACAAAAAATAACTTTATTTGCATTTTGTAAATTTGTGTGTCCTCTGGCCCAAGATACTCCTAGAACCCCGGTTTGAATTTATTTTTTATAATTCTTTTCCACAAAGCTGTTTTTATGAAGTGTTGATATAGTACAATAAATAAAAAAAAAGTTGTATTGAATGTGTAATTCGTGTTTTAGCACGGGGCGTTTTTTTAAAGTGGAATAGGTATAATTTTAAAGAATAATTTAAAAACATTTATTGGTTGAAAATTACTTCCAATTTTATTTGAGTTTAATCCCTTTAATAACATTTGCTTTGATACCAGATAATTCTCCAGCATATCTTGAAATTTCTTTTCGAACTGTACGAACAGCACCCTTCCGTCGAACAAGTGCTTTTTTGTACTTGTTGCGATGTTTAACTCGTGGATTACGATTCTCCTTCTTTCGATGTGGCATTAATCCCTTATTCTTTTGAATTTCATATGTGATTCCACGTTTTCGATCCTCTTCAGCAATTTCTTGATCTTCTATATTTTGGCCATCATCATCACTCATTTTTTCTTCATCGGACGAATCATTTTCATTTAACTTTGTTCTAATTTCATCCAAATCCTCCTTTGAAATACCAACTGGTTTGTCAACCTTCTTTGACTTAGTACTAGTAAATTCCTTCTCAATGTTCTTGAGAATATTCAGTTTCTGCGGCATGTCCTTCTCTTCTAGTAGCGCCAAGTTGATATCCTCACCATTTTCGATTTTCTCGAGAAGAATCTCCAATTGTGGTTTAACGACCGCATTATATTTCTCATCCAACTGCATAATTATTTTACGAAATTGCAATAACCGCTTGATAATCGGATGACTCTTGTTGAACATTTTCTTCGATTTAAGTACCAAATAGAAGGCTATGTTGGTGCAATAATTAAGAATGAGATTATTCCTTATTTTAACGAAGTTTAATAACGGATGTTCAACAGTATTGTTGTTAAAATGAAGTTGAATTGGTTCTAGATATTTTTTTGATTCTTCTAAATGGAAAATAAAATCTTGAACAAGTTCTTCGAATTCGGGAGAATCTTTCTTGAATAATTGAAGTTTTTCGCGTTTACTAATGTTAGATAAATCTGTTTTGAATACGTTATTTAAATCAATTTGTTTATATTCGATTGATTCGGCCGTTACAAACGAATCAAGTTTATAATCCATTTCATCGAGTTCCTGGGCTAGTCGTAATTGAATCGTTTTAGCCTCATTTTCTTCCTGTTCAGCAAGCTCTTCTTCTTTTTCATTGAACGTGCTATAATCTTGGTCTACAAATCCTGTATCATAATAACTTCTCTTGTTTTTACCCCAGGCTCGTACATCTGGAATATCATCATAATCATCGCCAGTCTCCAGTAAATCTTCATCATCGTCGACATCATTCGCTTCTTCACCAGAATCATCTTCAGAGTCCTCATCATCAAATCCCAACACGGCATTACTACGATCTATAGTTTTGTTATTTCTATTCCTCACTTTATTTAGTAATTTTTTTTCCTTTTCGGTATACTCATTTTCTGATTCATCGCTATACACATCAATATCCATTTGTAATTATAAAATGTTCACCACTACGTTCTATAAAACTTCGGAATCAACAATTCAACGTGTTTTGCTTTGACAGATTTGACGTTTAACAAGTACCAACTTAATGAAACTAAATTTTTAAAACGTTCTTAAGGTTTGTTCCTATCTGAACACATTGGCGTCACTAGTATTCACAAAACATATCAAAAACAAATTTCACCATATGCTTTTTATTTGAATAAAAATATAACCTCAAAAAATAACAATTTAATTTGCTGTGTGAACTGTGAACCACGTTTATTTGTATTTATAGTGAAATATAATATTAAAATTAATTTAAAAATAAAAAATAATCATGGGAAAATATAGATCAAAGTTGAAACGACGTGAGAAAGGAAAAAATTGGGCGCACGGACATTCATCGACCACAAACCCAGAAAATCAAAAATATCGAAGCAAAGCTCTTTCGAAATATTTCCAAGCAGATTTGAACGGAAGTTAGTATAAATTAAATAAATTCTTCAAACTGCATTCATTTTGTACGAATATTATGAATTTTAGGTAGCAATAATAATAATAGCAACAATCAATCGGGCCTTACTTTGGAACACATTCTCCGCCATGATGCCCAGCAAATGTACAAGTCGGATAATTCCGAGCCTACTGTTAACGATGTGGCAAACAGTTTAAAATCATTTAATTTAGAGAACGATAATGTCACCGAATCTCAAGGGTTCACGTTCAATACATTTAAAACATTCGCTTCGACTTACAGCCAATGTTCTAATATAAGTTTTTCCAAATTATTGAATCATTTTCGTGGTAATTCAGAACATCATAAAGAGATGTTGGCCACATTATCGGCGTGCACAGAAATTATAAATGAACGTGGTGGAAAACAGTCATCAACTGAATACTTCATTATTCTAACAGAGTTGTTAGATATAAATAAAACTAGTGATGAGTTAGTATCGATAATTTCGTTGCTGGGACTATGCGTTAAGACAGTACCACAAGCTGTACTTAGGAAGCAATTTTCGGAAACATCTAAAATTATGATAGAATTAATCGAAAAGTTTATAAATTCGGACAATCAAAATATTATCCGAAATATTATTGGAATATTATCAACTATATTGAGGGCTCAAGAATATGCCCTGTGGACACTTTCTTCCACACAACAAATATTTAACACAATTTTATCTTTTGCAACGCATACAAAACCTAAAATCCGGAAATCTGCTCATCATGCAATTGCATCAATAATATTGGGAAGTTGTTTTATGAATCAACCGGAAGATGCCAATCAATTGAATGAGGATATCGAGAATGAATTCAAAGTCATTACGACAGCGGTTCAACCTCATCCGGCTTCTCATATAGTGACTTCATTTTCGGTTAATGTATTTACACCCGAAAATATAGCAAAAAATCAGAATGTGGTTTTACATATACTTGTCCTACTGAGATCTGTGTTGGGCGGTTTGAATTCTAATGATTTGAAAATTATATTCGAAAATTTACTATCAATGATGACGGCTTCGAATTTGTTAATACGCACAAACTGTTTGCATACATTTCATTCATTTTTTTCAACAAAATCATACTCGATGCCAGGTATTTTAATTGGAAAATTAATTTCGGCCCTATACGATTATCAACCCGATCGGAATGATCCAAAACAAACGCTAGCCTGGTTAACTGTTTTGAAACAGGGTCATATATATTTAGGGATTTTAGATCGTAAGTATAATGTTTAATTTATATACCTACATAATATGTCTTGGAAATATCATTGAGCAAATAATTTAATATGTATTTCCAGATAAAAGCAACACTGACGGTATTACATCCACTACTGATATAAAAAGTAATCTCTGTATGTCAGCTTTACCAAAATTGTTTGAATTATGTACTTCAGAATTATGGGTTTATGATCGAATGGAAATTATAAACTCAACTACGTCAGCTCTCCAGGAATTGTTGGAAGAGTGTGTTAAACCAATTTGTGAAGAACAGAACTTACGAGTTAAAAATCAAAGTCATATAAAACGGATAATAAATTCTGTCACTAAATGTTTACTAACTCCATTCGGGCAGTCGAAAAAAGATGTTATCCTCATCGTTAGTAAAGTGTATCAAATTACGGGAAAATATTTTAAAAGCGAACTAATCGAATCTATTAAAATATTGGGAGCCGCTTATGACGAGGAAAAAAATTTGCGTGTGCAAATTGAGCACGCTTTAATATCGGCCATATCATCAACTGGACCAGATACTGTATTGAGTGTAATACCAATTAGTGAAAATAATAATTTCATACTTGATCGATCGTGGTTATTGCCATTACTTCGTGAAGGTATTGTTAATTCAAGTTTTAATTATTTTACTACTAAAATAATTCCACTCGCATCTGCGTGCAACCAGAAATGGGAGAAATTCAAGAAGGCAGGAAATGTACCTATGTCTCATACCCATGAACTTCTTTGTTGTCAGCTATGGGGGTTATTTCCGGGATTTTGTCGATCGCCCGTTGATCAGGATAATTTTAAATTTGTTGCCAAAACATTGGGAACAATATTGAATGAACATCCAGATCTTCGATCACCTGTGTACGATGGTTTGATCGAATTAATTACAAACGGAGATGAGCATATTAAATCCGAATTGAAACGATACTCTAAAAACTTCCTACCGAGATTGTTTAATGTCTACTCAACAAAAACCAATGGTACCTACGAATCTGATTTACGGATTAAATGTTTCGAAGTGATAAAAAATTATTTAACCATAACACCAGAAACTACGCTCGAAGAACTTTTTGAACACGGTATTGAACAATTAAAAGCCTCCAAGCCAGGTACGTTTTTGGGCGATTCGCTTTACGATATAGTTCAAATATTAGCGGTGTCGCAGAATAAAGCGAAGCTAAGTTATTTCTTTGAAAAATACATCACATCCATACTGAAACATAAACAGAATCCGGATATAGTAGCTCAGGATGAGATCCGAATTCGAAAACAACAAAAAAAGTGTTATGCGATTCTAATGGAAATTATGTCCAGCCAAAATATCGGGTGTCTAGAGTTTATCAAAACAAATAAAAATAATTTAGAAAAGTTGTTAACCCTAACGCACAATACAACCTCTGTGGGTGCTCGAACCTCTCGTATTCGGTGCATTTACAAATATTTACAAATATGTGAAAAAATTAATATTGAAAAGCAGCTTATTAAAAACACAATAACAGAATCAATTATCGTGCTAAACGAGTTTCCAAAATCTGATAACGTATCTCAAAAGACAATAGAATTTATCGGAAATTTGTTTCAAGAGGAGAATAAATTAAATGATTTTGTGGATATAATCATAGCTGGGTTAGTAGGTGATGAAATCCTTATTACAAACACAATATTAGCACTGAAAATTATTGTCCATAGTCTCAATAAAAATCTTTCAATTTCAACAATTGAGTTTATACTGGATCAAGTATCGGCATTTTTAGTATGTAAAAATCGGAAACAAGCCGAAGCTGGCTTAAGTTTTATGATTACATTTAGTAAAGTATTGCCCATACCATTGATTGCGAATCATTTAGAAAAGGTTGTGCGTAGTATGTCATCCATGGCGCCCGATACAAAACGATTTTGTCGAACTCAATACGGCTATGTATTGAAGAAGTTATGTAAAAAGTTTGGTGTCGGTGAGATAACAAAATTAGTTCCTGGTAATGATGAAGTTACCCATAAGCGATTAAAACGGCTACGAAAGATATTATCTCGAGAAAAGCGAAATGTTGATAAAAAATCTAGAGATGACGATGAAGAGGATGAGAATGAAATGGAGCCGAAGGAAAAGATGAGCCATACTATTGATGATATTTTAGCTGATTCAGATTCGGATGATGACAGTGGGGATGCTAGTGATAATTTAGAATTATATGATAGTGATAGTAATAAGAGAAGTAAAAATGGTCCCGCTACTAAAAAACGGAAACGGGATAATATGTTTATTCAAGAATCCCCCGAATCGATTGTCGATTTGGCTGATATTAATACAATTAAAAATATTTCAAGTGAGTAGAGTCTATGATAAGTGGTAAATTAAATAAATTTTACTAATAGTATTGTTTTTTATAGCCACGCTGCCAAAACCAAATCGCAAAACTGATAATAAAAAGGATACAAATCGTGGTTTCAAAACTACCGACGATGGTCGTCTTATTATAGCCGATAGTTCGAACGACGATGATTCAGATGATGATGGTGATAAGATCGATAGTAATTATAAAGATGATCTTG
Organism: Tipula unca; assembly: GCA_951394425.1. Classification (NCBI taxonomy): domain Eukaryota; kingdom Metazoa; phylum Arthropoda; class Insecta; order Diptera; family Tipulidae; genus Tipula; species Tipula unca. The sequence goes on from OX596380.1 coordinate 60,786,583, forward strand.
AATTGGAACCTAAACGTAAACTAGCTAGAAAAGGAATTCAAGATGAAATGGATTCTGATGATGATGAAAATGATGTAGAAATGAAGAAAATGGCCAATAAACAGAATCTTGATAGAAGAAGCGTAACGTCAAAAAAAAGTAGTGGAAGCAAATATACTACAGGTGGAATTGGTATTCATCGAAATACTCAGGGAGCTGCTTCTGCTAAAAGTGGCGTTTCGTCGAAATTTGAAAACGGTGCACAGTACAAGGCGAAAAAAGCGCAAGGCGATTCTAAAAAGCAAGGCGTTCTAGATCCATACGCTTATATTCCGTTAAGTCGGCAAGTCTTGAATAAGAGGTAAGTGTAAATTTGTTGGTTTGGGCGCACATAATCATTTAATAGTAATTATATACAATTATTTATTATTTATTAAACAACAAGGATTTCCTACTATTACAAAGGTAGAAAAAGCAATAATAAGGCCTCATGCCTCATACTTCTGATTAAATTCAATTGTTTTCTGAATTAACCACATAAGTACAATAATGAAAAATAATAATAATACATTATTGTACTTTCAGAAAAGACTGGTTAATTGTGAGCCTTTATTGTTCGTTCGGTTATTGGTGAATTAGATTATCCTGATAAAACAGGATATGCACGCAGCTTCGCAGACTTAATTCTTGAGTGGAAGTGCAATTCTTGTCATAGAACCCATTTGTCACGTTCTCTTCGAACACAATTTCATTGGATTAATTAGAGTATAATTAATCTAGTAGTTTCATTAATTGGAGCAAAGCAAGCATAATTGTGCGAGCTGCTTGGTTTATTAAACAAATTAAGGAACAAATATAATTATATGTAGGTAGATATTACTTAAAGAAACCGATTACATAGATAAACCCCTAGTAAGAAACCACGAATATTAATTTTTCATCAATATTAAGCGGGACGATTTCGAAGGTTGGAGTAATTTAAGCGTAGTTTTGAAGAGTATGTAGTTTTAATAAATGTGTTCGTCAATTACACTTTCAGTAACATGCAGAATGAAGAATTATTGAATTTTAATTTCGACAGATAGTTGAAACATTCTAAAATAAACCCAAGACGTTCAAATTATTGCTGAGAACATTATTCTGAAAGCTCATAATATAAAAATACAGATACCATTTATAAAAAACAAATAGGTATAAATTGTGAAAACCGAGACACTATTAATTCCAAACTATTTAATATCGAACTAATTTTGGTTGATAAATCTTCAAACTCAAAAATTGATAGGCTGTGATCGCCTTTTAGCGGTGCTGAACCATGTGCAGTTCATTATTTTAGGAGCAGCTCGTAGGTGTTCAACTTCAATTGGTTAATGGTTGTTTTTTTTTATATATTTTAATAGTGATCCTTAACGATTTCGGATTGATATCGAGTAATTATTTAGATTAATTTAATTTAATCAAAATATCACTAGTTCGTTAGTTTTATCATTCCCCTGCACAAATTTGTGATGTCACGTCCTGACCAAAATCTTCGTTTATTTGCGATTAACTGACAATTCAATCTCATATTTATTAAAATCAATTACAAATACACTCACTAACAACTATGTCTCGTTTATTTCTAGGAAGCGTGTCAAAAATGCAGGACAATTTAAAAGTATCGTAAAAGGAGCACGCAAAGGTGCATTAGTAGGATCAAAAAATAAAATTCGCAAAGCAAAAATGATGAAATAAGTATTAGTTGAGTTAAAAATTCAGTTTTTTGGTGTAACGCAATTTATTTTTTTTATAAAAATAATCAAAAAAATAAAATATGAAAATTTAAAATTTTATATTTATGAAAAAATTTTGGTTTTAGTTAAATGCAAAAATGTTTTATCCAAAAGACTGAAAAAAAATTAAAAGTGATTTGTGAACTTGACCAGTGAATTTAGTGATAGTGATTTTAAAGTGAATATTTTAGGCTTAAATGGATAGCGATATATAATTTAAAAATTTGGTAAGTTATTTCAAATAATTTTGCTACTAGTAAGTTAAATAAGTTTGTTTCCATGTCCCATTTGGATCCTGGGTCTCCATGGTTTCTTCGTAAAAATGAATTTTGTCATAACGATCGATTAGTATTATAGTTTTAGTACGGGTACCATATCCAATTTGTGGTATACGTACGTATATGCTGGACAAATCATCAACCCATTGTGATGTACGCCTTTTTAATTCATCGTCTGGTAAAAATTTTTCTTCACGTCCAAGTAATGCCATTAAATTGTTTTTTAGATCGATTTGAGAATCAGTTTGGCTATCTAAAATTTGTTTAAATATTTCTAAACCACCAGTTACTTTTTTTAATGGGATTGATAGGGTACTGTTGCCAAATCCGTAAGCCGTATTATCTGGTAGAATCATGTTTTGGGCCGGGGAATTGCTTGTATGGATTATAGTTGACTTCGTCGAGCTGAAATTTACAAAAAGTTGCATCAGTTTATTTAAAGTGAACATGAACATGAACTTGATGCAATTCTGTTACCTGATTTCGACGGATACCATATTAAAGGCATTATAAACAACATCGCTACTTACGAGATTGTTTGTATAGTCAAAACTACTTAGATCGCTTTTAACGTAATCAGATACTATTGTGCCTCGGCCTGTGACATTTGCTTTTTTAGATTCACCGGGTACATTTAACAGGGCACCTAATTTAACAACATTATTTATACGGCTTACAGCGAGCCAGGTACCACCTTCACGTCCCGGTTCCATATCTCGCCCACCCACAACATTATTATTCTCGTGCCAAGGGGCCGCTGAAATTGCCGGTCTCGCATAGTGCTCATCACGATTCGTTGCTAATATTAATTTATATCCATTTTCAGATGGATTTGAGTTGGTTATCAAGAATATTATACACATTTTTAGTTTCTATTCACTATTTAAAAAATTATTTACAGATAAATTTTATCTTTGTACCTAAGACTCATACAATTACTTAAGCCAATATTAAAAAAATCGTTATGAATTTATTTAAAGTATTTATCACACAAATATTCGTTCTACAATAAATCACTTCCAGACTAGATTTAGAACAGTAAAAAATGTGACTGGACAAGTACAATGAAATAAGAACTAAAAAAAAATATGAAACGTCATTGCGATTTTGACATGTGTAGATAATACTATTCGTTAGCAGGTGGCAGGAGTTCATTGATTTTATCGTTGTTACACGTTTGTGTGTGTGTACGGTTAACAGTGTAATACATATCTAAAATTATCTTGCATAACGAGTTGTTTTATTTGTAAATTTGTTTTTTTTAATGTGATGAAAAATTATACTTCTTTCAAAAATTGGATTTTGTTGTTTAAAAAAATTAACGCATTTGACCTTCAAATTTTTTATGCATTCGATTTCAATTAAATTACGCTACCTTTATTTTTTATACATATATTTTGTACGTATTTTCTTATCGTGATTCATTTTGTTTCCCTTTCGTCATTTAATCATTTATTTTTTAAAAATGTTTATATGTGTGCATTGCATTTGTTGAAGTATATAATATAATATGTATTAAAAAGAGACGTCATTATTTATTTTGCATAAAAAAATAAATACTCATGATTTTAAATATACACAAACACATGCTTACCAAATATATATACCACGTGTTAAATTATACGGTGTACTATTTTTTTTTCTTCGTTCGTTTTAATAGAAAAACAAAGAGAATGACTAAATGCAATTAAAATGTGTATGAAATATGACTGAGCTCGCGGATTGAGTGTGACAGAAAGAGAAAATAATGCAAAGAAACAGCATTGTATTCACATTCGTTTGTTTATTATTATTTATTTTTTATATCCCCACTTTTGTAAAAGAAATATACCTAATAAAAACAGATTATATATATTTAACACGTACGCCATGCTGTTATTCGGAAAATAACCGAGTTGTCGATCGTCAATTAATATTTACATATAATAATAATATGAACATATGTATGTATGTAAATACATACATTTTTATTTATCTCAGATGTCAAATTGCGATGTTGTCAAAATATATGTATCTGTATTAGTAGAAGATAACGAGCTGGTGGTTTCGATGGTTTTAATTCGATTTAATGGATCGTAAATTCGTAATGAATGATTTTTTTATTTTTATTTTTTCCTAAAGGATCTCTAATTATTTTGATGAAGCTAGAAATTATACGTAGGTAATTGTTGCGCGCAATAATAGCTGTTATGGCTATAGTAAGCATGTATGTATGTATGTTTTTTTTTGAGGGAACATAAGAACTACTGTTTGTGTTATCAAAATAAATTTCCCCGCTTTTCATTGTTTAAATATGGGTGCACTTTGTTGCCTATAATATAATATAAGGGATCATCTATGTTTAAGTTAGTTAGAAGTCTAATTATGGTGGAATCGCTTGGGCTCATAATGATTCGCACTGACATTTGAAACACAGTTCTACAAGTAATAAAAAATAGTTCTTCGAGTGTTGCTTGAATAAATGTTCGGGAGTTTCAGGATTCCTTGGCAATGATAAAATGTGGATTTTGTTTTATAATCATTATATTGATCAAGCAGAATAGAATATCTTAATAATAAATACATACATAACATTAACTAGAGATTAATTGTCCTTTGAAAGCTGAACCCATAAATCCTTATTTTGGACACGGCTGGCCCTGAGGTCCGTCTTTCAATTGGCCATGACATACTACATAGCTCCATGCTAGCCTGTACTAACATGAACGATGGGTCGGCCCATGAGTTCTACATTCCAACAGAGGGGTTTCATAGATGTCTTCACTTTAATCACCGTAAATGAGATGCAAAAAATCATTTTTGCATCTCCCGGTCTCTGTTGCGATTCGAACCCAGTACCTCCCGATCCAAACGTCGTAGCTTTAGCCACTGACTGCGCTATTTGCTCGGTATCAATAAGCATGCAAAACTACCCTAATACATATATACATACCTATTCTAGTAGGTTTTTGTAGTGGAGTAGTTTGCTAGTTTTATTTTTTCAGACTCATTAAAGTTACCAAATATATTTCGACGTAAGCAACACTTGTTTTTATTAGCTTATATAATCATGATGATAATTTTATACGGTGGAAATATAGTTCTCACGTACTTTTATTGGTCCCTTGCACTGTAACTTCTGAATCGAAGAAGAAAGGAAGAATTAAGGTGGATAAAACTTCATTTAAAGCCAAAATAAATAAAGAATTAAGTAAATTATAATAAATAATTTATTAAAAAATAAAAAATTAAAAAATCGATCTTTAGAAAATCGTTCTGTGTTATTATGAACCTCGCTATTAAGTACATACTTATATGTAAATAGTATATGGTAATGTTTAAAAAAATCTGGTGGAGATAGTTACACCATCAAGCAATTCTCTTCGAATATTTGAATTCAATTTAAAACGGACTATTTACAACTCATAAGTTTTATATCAATATTTTTATCGCTTGATCGTTTTATGGGAAATTTACACAAATATATTTTCAATATTCTGGAGAATTTTCTTCAGGAAAAACTATGTGGCGGTAGTTTTTCGAGACAAATTCTGCAGAATAGTTTGCTTCGATCGATTTTGTCTTTCTCAGCAATCGCAGACGAAGATTACTATGAGAACTACATACATAATACGTATATAACTTTATTGAATCACCAAGCCATTTGAATATAATGGTTGATTTGTGGTTATAGCCGATAAATCGGATTTATAATTTCAAATTAACCAATCCCTTTTGCTTTATCGAATTCTTATCAGTAAATTAATTATTATTGCTTTGTGGGCTAAAGTTAAGGCTTTCACAGTTAAATTATAATTTTGAGACATCCTTATCGTTTATGTTAGGAAAATGACATTCCTTAACCAAATATTCTTTAAACTTTATTTTTCTTTGTCTTCAATTATTTGTTATCACTATCCATTTTTTTTTTATCATACCTCCCCCTTATTAATTTTTTTATAGGTCGAATTATAGTGTTAAGATGATATACACATAACTACATATAAAAGTATAAAATAACAGTATAAAACGATGTTATTTAGTTAGTTATCGCCACTTTATATGTAAAATGTATAAAATTCAAATTTGGCAACAATGTGTCTCTTTATCCCATGTGACAAAAAAAAATAAAAAAAAAGCATGACGTGACGCCTTTATTTTTATTTTCGTTCAGTTTATCTCTCTTGCGTATGCCAATTATCCATCTTCCGTTTCAGCTGTATTGGATTTTTCTTGTTCTGAATTTTCGTATTGTGTGTTGGATGTGCATAGTGTTTACTATTTTTTATTTTATTTTGGCATTAGACGTGAAACGTTGAATTCTATTTGATATACATAATATAAAATAAAATTTATTTTATTAAATTTTTTTTAAAATTTTTAAAATTTGTTTTAAAGAAATAGTTTTAAGTATATATTATATTATAAGATATCTAAATTATATTTAAGTGTTAATTAAGATAATTATTAAATATTGAATTAATTTTCCAAAGTACACGTATATAAGTAAATTATATTTGTGTGGTTTTATGATTATTTATTAAGTGAATTATAAGGTGAGATTAATTTATGAAGAAAAAATTGTGTTATATAAATATTTTTTGTGTAAAAGTATTAGTTGGAGAGAAATTTTGATTTTCGATATTTTTATTTCTATAAATATATTTTTTTGTGCAAAATTTAAATAACACAAATTTTTGTTTGAAAAATCGATTTAAACATTATGTATACATATTATAAATATCAGTTATTTTTCCATTTAAAATACATATATCAGTAAGCTGAAAAAGTTAAATTTAAAATCCGAGAAAAATGGCGGATTTTTCTATAGTATTAAATGACGTCATGGTATTTTTTTTATAATTAAATTCGATGCAAAATAAAGAAACCAATTTTGTATATAGTTTATTCACTTTAAGATGATTAATTTATATAGTAATAAAAAAGAGATGAAATGCTTGTATGGTTTTCGTTTTTATTTTATTTTGTTTTAGAAAATTGTGCCTATTTATATACCTATTATATTATTATATTATATATAAAAATACAAATATACCTATTTCGACATTGGTTTTCGATTAATTAAAATACTAAAAAAGTATAAAAAAACATGGAGTTGTGTTGTGTTATAACGAAATTATTTTTTTTAGACAATCGATGTTGATGATGAATGAAAGAGAAAATCTTTTTTATATTTTAATATTAAAAGTATATAATGTGTATAAATGTACAATATTATGTATGGAACATGAGAGAGAGGCGCGATACAATATAATATACAAAAAATAAATATATTATTTATATAATTCTGTTAACCACACAATTTTTTTTATACATATTTGTTTTATCATCTTAAAATATAACACTTGGCTCTATGTCTATATGAATGAATATACATATGTATGTAAAAAATAATGTTAAAGATGTATATGTATGAAAATGACATTTCTCGAGAGTTGTACATAGGTTGACAAAGAAAATTACCATTTTTCTTTTTCTGAATACACAACATAATCAAGAAAAAAAATTAAACGTTTGCATATATACATATATTTTTTTTTATAAACGTTAATTAGTATTTTCTATTATATATTATTATTATTCTTGTTGGAAAAACAAATATGTGTGTGGGTTCTTATATTTTTTAAACGAAGAGAGAAGTTCATGATAGGACAGGATTGATTATTTTAGAAATACGGGGCAACGAACCGAAATGTACGCGATATTTTGTTTTCAAAAGGATTGAAAACGTAATAAAGACCATTACATATAAAATAAAATGTGATGTCAAGATCTTGAAGATAATGGTGAAAAAGTTGATTCTGTGTACAAATTACGCAACTTTTCCTTGAAAATAGGCTCTCCAATTATGGGGTAATTCTTAAGCCAATATAGAGGTATAGGACAAGTTTTGAAAGTTGGTTTTCTTATTACAGTCAACAAATTTTTAAAATATTCAATCAAAATTGAATTCCAACTAAAAATTCCTTGGTCAAATAAAATACATACAACTAAACTAAGTTCAACTAAACTGAGCAACTAATATAGTCTATTTATAGTACAAGGAATATTATTATCTTTATTAATATTATCTTGTCTCCAGTTTAGAAGATGATACTGGTAAACAAAGGATAATTTACCAATGCATTGACTGGTATTGTTTAAAATGTTACTACATACATATATATACAAATTATACTAAGGCGTAAACATTTTCTAATACGTTCATTTTTTCTATAGTTTATATGAAAACCTATTCCATATACTAACAATATAACTATAAATATGGTCAATGACTCGTCATGGTTGAAAATCATTGTGACATGTGAAATTTGGTTATCCGGGAGAATCGAGATCGAAGTCTTCTCTCGAATCGCGGATAAGCGAGTTTCGACATCAGTTCGATGGTCATCCTATAGGTACAATAATTATTCGTTTAAAAGACAATATTAAAATGACTTTAACTAGAAATATTCACATAATAATAATGTAAACACTCCACATATAAAACTATAAAAAAATTGTCACCTCTGACGTCAGTAATCGTGTAAGGTTTCCATTAAATTTTTGTCAAAATTGAAATAAACAAATAATAAAACAAATAGACATTGAAATAAACAGATAATAAATTAAACAGTATTGCAGTCTAATGTGAATTCAACTCACCAATCGCCAACAGGATATGGGGCAACTTGGCGGGATTAATTTGCTCCATTTTTTATAAGTTTCAGAAACCTGTGCGTCATTTGAATAAGACCAGGCGTGTGTTCATAAAACCGACATTGTAACAATATTGTTACGACTGTCATTTTGACGTATAGAAAGGCAGTACCGAGTAGAGTTGGTAATGACGTTTGTAATAATAAGGGGAAATTTTATTGTTAAGACGTGGTACAGTAAAATTTGCAAATTCTAAAACGGCAATAAGTATTTCATAAACAACGATTTTTTTAATTTCTTTATTCCATTATGTTCCTACATAATTGTTATTAATGAAAAACCATCTAAACCATTTATTTATTAATTGCCGGCTGAAATGTCGAAATTTGGAGCGGACGGCCACCATTAAGGCACGCACAGATAAATTTGGAACCAAATTCGTACTTTTTATCCATTTTTTTTTAAATCTTCCATATTCTTCCATAACCTCTTCCATAATCTTTGGTGGGTCTTTCTCAATTTAGTTTTCATTATTGCCCAATATCGTTCGATTGGACGAAGTTCAGGACAGTTGGGCGAATTGACAAATTTGGGAACAACACACACGTTGTTAGATTCGTACCATTCTAATATTTTTTTAGAGTAATGATATGACGCTAGATTAGCCAAAACAAAGTACCAACTTGGTGCCCACGTAAAAAAGGCAGGCGTCGCTTTTGGAGGCACTCCTTAATGTAATTTTCCGAAGATATTGTCCCTTGCGTGATGTACGGAGCACTTCTAGAGCCACATTGGCAAATAGCCTGTCAAACCAAGTATTTTTTCGGAAACTTTTCATGTTGGATAATTTTAAATTTCATGTCGACACTCAGTTTATCCTTTCCAGAATAATATTGGTTACCTGGCAGAGATTTGAAATCAGCTTTAACGTAGGTTTCGTCATCGATTACCAAACAATCATCTTTTTTGTCCACCAAAAGTTTGTACAGCATTCGGCTTCGTCGGATTGCCGTAGCTTGTTGTTTACACCGTTTACTTCACGCCGTGGCACTTTGAATTTACTGAACGATCGAAAATCACACCTCTTTTTAACATGATTATTTATTTAATGTGTTATTTTTTTCGCTAAATCCCTCAGAGATAGGTTTGGATTATTTTTCAGAGCGCGCACCACTTTAGTTTCCATTTTTTTATCAATATGGCTCGATATGGCTGTTCCAAATTTTCTATTGACGCTCTGAGTCTCCATAAACCGAATTATAGTCCTTCTAACGGTAGAATCTGTAGAATTAGCTTTTTTAGCGATGGATTTGTATGTGAGACTTTGATTTTCCAAATAAAATTGCACAATTTGTTTGCGAACTATCTCTTGATTTGATGACATTTTGCAAACGAAACGACTGATTTAAAACAAATAAATATTACACAGCCTGCTTTGTAACTTAACGGCAAATTACAATTCATGTTGTTTTTTTTTTATTTGATTTGGTGCGTTCGTCAAAAAAAAGCGACATTGTGTGCAAATTTTACTGTACCACGTCTTACAATGTCGAGTTTATGAACACACTCCAGAAGTTTTTTGTTTGGTATAGATTTCAACGTTTTGGTCTTACATCCAGATTTCAACGAGTCTTGCTGTAAGGAACTAAGATTCGGATCCTTTATTTGTTAATAAATCTATCAACAGAATAAGTTGTTTTTTTGTATTTAGTTCCTTTTATTTGTAACTGCTTTATGTTAGTTATAGTCCTATTCAGATCTTAAAAATAAAATTTTTTTAATTGTTCTGCGCAGCTTTCAGTGATGTAGAAAAAAAAATTATAAAAATTTTGATGGGTCGCATTTATCTTAGGTAGTAAACCTAAATAAAATAATAAATAACCAATAAAAAGAATTCTATTTCAGCTTTAATACACAAAACATTCAATATGATTATGTATGTATTTATGTTATTACAATCACATTTCAAGTGAAAATTAATAGGTCAAAAAAAAATTGCACGGCTTTTGGAAACAATGCCAGCATTAAATGAAAGGAAAATAAATGATCAAATGATATTCATATCGAACAAAACCACAACAACATAAAAAGCAAAATCAGTTTTCAATTTAATTCTTAGTTTATCGAATTAAATATTAATTTCAAAAGTGTCAGTGATTATAAGTTAAATTATAAAAACATTTTGTAATTAAAAACGTTCCTATTCTATTTAAATACAAATTCAACATAAAAATATAAACAATAAACATGAATTATTGTACTTAATACATCACTGTGTATCCGCCATATTATTTCTGCGCGATAACTGTCAGAATTCCAGCGAGATTTGAATACTACTATACATATGTGCGGTATGCAAATATTTTATAAGTTTTTCGGGTGTAATTTCGGAATCGAGTTAAACCCGAAAAACTATCCTATTTATATTAACCGTTTTTCTTTTCTTTGTATGGAATTAGTGTTTTACTATTTTTTTTTATTTTTAGACATCTAGACTAACATCTCGTATTGTTGACCACTAGCTTTTACAAGCTAAATTGGAAGCTATCCACAATTTTAAACACGTATCTTGCCGAAAACAAAGCGGAATAGTAAGCAATATTATTTCCTAAAAACTATATTTTTTACATCGATCATTTGGTTAGAAATACTCTTATCTCCTTGAAGTTAAAAATATCTAGTGCAGTGTATACATATATAATGGTACATTGAATCGCCTTCGAAATATATTTGAATACATCCGTAAACTCTACTTTAATCTGTATATCTGCCGTGGGTGACTGAGAAACCGAATTTCAATCAGGTTTAATTATTCATCCAAAAAGAGCTATTAGATCGCTCAAAATTATCATTTCGAAACACCGAAGGATTTTCAAAATATTAAAAACTATGGCATTTTGTATTAAATGTGGCAAGGAAATCGAATATCATTATATTGTAATTGTTTGAAAATTATTCCAATTCCACACTTTAATTCCGTCTTATTTTATTTTTGTAACATATACTGTTTGTTTTTAATCTTTACAATCTCTATTTTGCAGTATGCTTGTCCTAACCTTACGCCGTTGCCCATCAAATGAAGAGCAGGTGTCAATGACCATTTGCACGTTGCATAGCTCTATGTTCTCATTAGTAATTTCCTATTGGATTTGATCATGAATTTCGAGCCAATTCTATGCCGTGTGACAACATGTCTACAGGAATTAATATTCTCTTGCCAAACTAAATTGAAAATGGACGCGCTTTGTTGATGCGTACATACCTATTATGAATCGTAAGGAGAATTAAAAATCCCAAAATTGTTAAATTTTTAAAAGTAGTGATACTTATGTCGTTTTCGTTTGAACATAAAAACTTGCACTGAGTGCAAAAAATTACACGAAAACCGTTCGTTTGAACCAAAAAAAATTGCCTGACAGCTAAATTTTTTGCACTCAGTGCAATTTTGTCTACTCTGGTTTTTTCGACCGAGTTACCCCTATTTTAGATCAATCCTATAATTTTATCTGTCACTGTGCTGCATTTTGACTTGTGTGAACAAAGCCGTCTAACTATAGACGGTTTTGTTTGTGAATCTTCATTTTTTTTTGTCAGAAAACAGAAACACAAATATAAATGAGGGTAAATCGGTTTCATGTTCGATAGACGCACAAAATCAGTGTACTCGGCCAATGAGGGGAAACAAATCAAACGAAAACGACATAAGTTATTTTAATTGGTAGTCTTTTTATAATCTTGAACAGATAATTGTCCTGGTTATCAATTAACTCAATTAAAAACCACCTGTAACTGTGTTCAAATAAGAATCCGTTCAGCTTTCAAAGGACAATAAACCGATATCTATATCGGTCTCTAATAAATCTATGTAGGTGTTTAATTTAATTGACTACATAGTCATGCATATTTTATTTGCCAAATATATATACATACATCTCTAACCGTATGATTTGATTCAGCCATAAATCGATAAATAAGCTAATAAATTTTACAAATTATATGAAATACTTGTCATAAGAAATCTTTTTATTGTTTATTGTATTTGTCGTTTTATTTTTTTACTAGGAATTACCGAATTGCACCATATTTTCAGGCCTGCGTCAACTGCCATTCGGGACTGGGATGGAAACCTATGTGTCAACAACGACGCAGTATTCGACGCATGGAATAGACACTTTACCGACCTGCTTATGAGATCGCTTGAAGTGTGAAAATTATCGCGGTATACCTCTGCTTTGCACAGCATACAAGTTACTGTCCTACATTATATTGGATTGAATCACCCCTCTAGCGAAGGGCTTGGTTGGTGACTATCAAGGAGGATTTCGTCCGAATCAATCAGTCACTGATCAGGTCTTTTTGCTGCGGATGATTATATCAAAATATTATGAGACTTCCATCCTCGTACATCAGGTGTTCCTGGATTTTTTTGCAGTTAACTCGGATGTTCGGCAGGGAGATGTTCTATCCCCGATACTCTTTAATCTCGTGTTGGAGTACATCTTTTGTTAAACTGAAACACCTCAGCGCAACATCTTATATCGCCAGTCCAATCAGGTGCTTGCATTTACACATGTCATTTGCGTGATTGGACTGAATAGCAACTTAGTGAAAGAAATACTAGATCCGCCTGTAGAGTTTTCAGCTTCTGTTGGACTCCAGATTAATGAGTCCAAAACCGAAATACATGATCTCTGGTTATAGGGACAATGGCACACCAGATTTTAGTAGTGGCCACTACACGATTGAAGGAGTGAGGAGGTTCAAATATTTGGGCTCTCTTATCACTCTTGATAACAGTGTGGGTGAGGATATTAAAGTGCGGCTGGCAGCCGTGCTTTGTATCCTCTAAGGTCACTGCTAAAATCTAAACACCTATCAATTGCCATGAAACTGAAGCTTTACAAAGCGTTGATCCGGTCCGCTGTTATATATGGTGAAAGTTGGGCGCTGACGGATGAGTACGAGAGATGCCTCCTTACATTTGAGAGATGAATCATGTGTGTGATTTACGGCCCAAGACGCGAAATAGATGGCACATATCGGCCCTGTACAATATCATATAAATCAGTGAGTTCGCTGGCTCGGTCACGTTCTGCGTGCTGATCCGGAACGGATTGTGCAGTGATCTCTGAAAGAAGAGCCACCATATGGTACGAGCAGAGGTAGTTGCAGGCGACGATGGTTCCATGATGTAGAAACGACTTGGCTTCTTCAGTTTGTCTAAGACAGTATGAAGACCAAGCCCAGGATCGAAACCGTTGGAACCAGATTGTTGACGCAGTAAGGCGCCAGTAATGGTCTTTAAACACTTTTATTATTTATTTGTAGCTATAGGAACATTACTCCAACGGAAGGTCAAATGCATAAAATTGTTCGAGTTATCGCATACTCTAGTTGCTAAACGAATTCAAGTAGGGAAAACTCTCGCTCGATATTATGAACAAAATATTTATTTTATTTTTGTAATTTGGCCAAATGATGAAAAACCGGAACGATTATAAATATTTTTGGTTCGATGCCCTGTTTAAAAAGTTATTTATGTACATAGAGATACATGTAAGTTATTTTGGTTGTATAGGTTTTGAAACTACCGTGTGTGAAATATTTTATATGGTCTTTATTAGTAAAAACATTGAAAACTTGTGTGTATTTTCTTATCATTAAAATAAATCTATATGTTTAATATGTTTTGTGCTATTTAAACCGATAACTACTATATAATATGTATGTATATATGAAATAAACTTGGACGGTTGTCGACCCTAATATAATATCATATTGGGACACTACATTTATTTAAAAAAGTAAATAAACTCATACGTGTAAATTGTACAACTACTTTTTTGATATATGTACATATATATTTTTGTTTTATAAAACACTAATAGTATGTAATTGTAATCAAAGACAAAACACGATATAATTGAACAAGTTCGCATTATTATTTCATTCTCTTTGTGTTTATATGTATGTATTAAATATATATATATATATATATATATATATGTATATATATATGTATATATATATTATATATTATATATATAAATATATGCATATATATTTATATAATATGTATAGATAAATGAGAATATAGTAACAAACACATTTTCACCAAATACACAATATTATCGCATACATATTATATTTATTGTTTTTTCAGTACTAAAAAAATGTAAATAAACCAAAACACACACTGTACATGCATACAAAGACAGAATAGATATGTGTGCTTGGTTACTTATATACCAAGAACGAAAAAGAAAATTGAGAATGAGAGCCGAGCTAGCACGCCCTGCCCTGACTTTTAAATTATGTTATTTTTGTTGTGTTGTGTAGTGTTGTGTTGGTTTCGATTGAGCACGAGAAAAAAAAAGAAAATTTTCAAGCATTTATTATTATTTTTCATTGGTATATAAGAGCATGTGACCAAAAATATACGAATATGATTGGATAAATTGAACATGCTCAGTTATATTGAATGTGGACACGTGAGCTTTGTAAATTGTAATATTCTGTTATTCTTATTTTGCTTGAATTTTAATTTTGATATCAGTTGAGCTCTGGTGAGTTTAAAGTGTGTTTGTGGGATAAGTTAAATTAAATTAAATTTATAATACATCAAATCCTTAATTTATTATTAAATACTTTTGTATATATAAAATTTAATAATTATTAATTATTTTATTATTAAGATGAACTAGAAAATAGCTTATTTTGTAGAAAATATAAGAAAAAAATTACAACAAAACGTCAGAACTTTCTTTATTATAAAAAAAATTCAATAGTTGTAAGTACGGTTGCGCAAGTTTAAAAGAGATAAATATATACAATCGAATGTGATGGAATGATACCTTGCTTGTTAAGCATGGTATAGTGCGTAATTCATTTTGAGAATATGAGTAATTTTATTTTATTTTTTGTAGTGTTATTTGTGTTTGTGGTTTGTGATTTAAAAGTAGTTTTATTTATATATATATATATATACATATATGTATATATAAATTGGAATGATTACTAATTGCAGAGCGTTACTATATACATATATGTATATATTAAAAAGTTGTTTTTTATGTTTATAATTTATATAGTGTTGTGTACACGAAAATACACAGCCGGGACGCGCCCGCGTAATGAGGTTCAATTCATATACATTCCCTGGACAACATGCACCAAACTTACATAAAGAAATGTAATACAAATATCTTTTATCTTTTTAAATTTGATTTGTTTTTATATGTATTCCTATATACATATGTACATAATATATACATATACAAATCTTGTCATATTTCCAGTGCTAAAAATGATAAGTCGAACGTTTTTTTCCATAGTGTTGTTGTTTTTCTTTGTTGTATGTTATTTAGGCGTTATTAGAACTTTTATAATAAATATAATACATAATATACTGTGAAAAACTATTTATAATGAAAGGAAACTGTATTTTACAACTATATTTGTACAAATATTTACAGATGTACATTTTTCAAATTATATTAAAAATTTACGATTCGTGAATTTTGGATTTCCAAAAATTACCAAATTTTAAAATCACAAAAGAAAGTATCATGCATGCATTATAGTTTTACATAATTATGATTGCGTAGAGAAAATAACGGTTTTATATTGTGTTTACGTAAATTATAGCTTGTAATATCAGCATAAAAAATACACGCGTTGTTTTTTTTTGTCTTTAGAACTAAACAAACAGAATTAGAATAAATTGTTATGTAGCTATGTAGTATGTACCTCTGTTCTTTAGGTTGGAAAAGTAGGGGAAATGCATTGATTTATTTTTCTATGTTTCATTTTTAGCTATATGCTCTGCGTGGATTAAGTATTTTTCACAAGTTAACGTTTCAGAATCGATTTTATATAATTCAATACACAGTACATAGTTGCTCCTCTCTGAAGTGTATGACTGTAATTTGGTGTCGTATGATGAAATACATCCAGATTATTCAGTGTGTTTTGAAAAAAATGCACTAATAACGTTTTGATATCTTCAAATATAATAAAAAATAAAATATATAGAAAACAAAGTAATGTCAGGGTAGCGAACTAAAAATGAGTTGTAAACAAATGCTTTTTGGGCGATGAGATCATTACTTTTTGTTCTGGTCATGTGTATTTGTATATACATACTTATATGTAAAATGATTTTGTTTTATATTATTAACGTCTTATATTAGAGCCGTTCAGACATTATCATTTAATTAGCGAATCAGTAAGAAATTTTATAAAATTTGTTACAAATGTTACTGTCAAATTATTCAATTGTATTTTTGTCTATAAAATGGAACGACATTTCGTCACATTTGTCTAAATGTTTTTCTGCCAAATTGGTCAACCGTCAAAAGAATATTACATATTTAGCTTCGAAAAGCGAACTGTGATACATACTATAAATACTTACTATTATTATAGAAAAATACGTTATACATACATAGTATCTCTTTATCCATACTACACTGTAACATTTATACATATTATTATGTTCCGAATTTCCGATTATGATATTTATAGATTATCTACATATGTACTTGAAATGTGATGATTAAATACGGCATAAGGACAATTTTATATATTGTCTATCGAATCCGTAAAACTTGTCAACTGATATTAAACCGAACAATTTTTATGAATTTTACTTCGTAATGTAGTATGTACCTACTCATGTTTATTTTATTTAAAATAACGTTTTGTTTGATTTGATTTCGTGAACATTTTAATAATTTAATTAGAAATAAATATGTATATTTAAATAACTTAGCAAAAATATTATGTAAAAGATTGTAGTAAGTTGATAAAGAAACTAAGGTTTACATAATTTTTTGACCAAACATATTAGTGTTACTAGTTTAAATGTCTTTAGTTACGTCTGCTTTTTTTATAGTTTTATAGATATAAAACTATAAAAAAGAGCAGAGGCTTTTATTATTGTATTTTACTATGTAGGTATGTATATTTTTTTGATTTATGATTTCGGATCGGCCCGAATCCTGAAGTAAAAATATGCTGCCGTCGTAATTATTAACATAAAATTCGGAATAAAATGGATTCATTGAAATAAACAGTCGTTGCGGATAGAAATTTTATGACCGAAAATTATTATATAATATTTCATCATACATATATTATTTTTTAGATTTAATTTTATTATATACTTCTTTCGTAAAACTGAAACACCTCAGCGCAACATCTTATATCGCCAGTCCAATCAAGTGCTTGCATATGCAGATGACATATGCGTGATTGGACTGAATAGCAACGGAGTGAAAGAAATACTTGATCCGCTTGTAGAGTTTTCAGCTTCTGTTGGACTCCAGATCAATGAGTCCAAAACGAAATACCTGATCTCTGGTTTTAGAGACAATGGCACACCAGATTTTAGTAGTGGCCACCACACGTTTGAGGGAGTGAGGAGGTTCAAATATTTGGGCTCTCTTATCACTCACGATAACAGTGTGGGTGAGGATATTAAAGTTCGGCTGGCAGCTGGCAGTCGTTCTTTGTATCCTCTAAGGCCACTGCTAAAATCTAAACACTTATCAAGTGCCGTGAAGCTGAAGCTTTACAAAGCGTTGATCAGGCCCGTTGTTATGTTTGGATGTGAAAGTTGGGCGCTGACGGATGAGTACGAGAGATGGCTCCTTACATTTGAGAGAAGAATCATGCGTGTGATTTACGGCCCTAAACGCGAAATAGATGGTACATACCGAGCTCTGTACAATTTCGAGATCAGAGATCTGATGAAGATCCCCGATATTGTACATGAAGTTAGATCTCAGCGAGTACGCTGGCTCGGTCACGTTCTGCGTGCTGATCCGGAACGAATTGTGCAGCGATCTCTGAAAGAAGAGCCACCATATGGTAGGCGCAGAGGTCGTTGCAGGCGACGATGGCTCCACGATGTAGAGAACGACTTGGCCTCTTCAGATTGTCTAAGACAGTATGAAGACCAAGCTCAGGATCGAAACCGTTGGAGCCAGATTGTTGATTCAGTAAGGGGCCAGTAATGGCCTTTAACACTGTTATTATTATATACATTAATTTTTAAATTTAATATTTACAAGGTGCCATAAACCTAGGACCAGTGGTGGGATGTTCTAGCATAACATTTTCCAAATTGTGCCGTATTCCGTTTATTCATTAAGGCTTGTTCTATTTTTTTTTTTTTCTAGTTTTTTTTTCGATATTTGTCACTCTACTAACATCCATATATCAAGACTGAACGAAATGGTATTAAATATTCGCTGGACAGTTTCAGACTAAGCATTCATATAAATAAATAAATATTTAGGTTATAATTATTAATTTATTTTATCGAATCAATCGATATTTTAATGCTAATTTAAAATTAATCAATTTAGCAACTCAGCTGTATAGGAATTTACACAATAATCAAAACCGAATGATTTAAATGGTTGTAAACATTTTCTTTTAGATTGGTATGACAATCTGAAGAATTTTGTCAAATTAAAATGTATAGTTTTCTTAAAAATAATTGTAATACATATGTACATAAATGTATAATTGTATGTAAATTTCACGTTGACAACTTAATAATATGTATCTTGATTCGATGGCCGATAAGTTTTACGATACTATAAACTTAATACCTGAGTAATCAAGGTTTTCTTAAATTCGAATGCCTATCAATAAATGAAGAGCGATTAATTTAAACGATGAGATTAGAGTCAGTTCAATTCCCTGGAAAAAATTATATAAACTGAAAAGAAACGATACAAATAAAATCGAAAATGAACGAAAGCATGGGCATGACATGTGTATTGTGTATTCGATTACTCGTATATGTATGTAAAATACAAATAAAAAAGAAAACAAGTATAACGTGACGCATTCAAGCTAGACATTTATTGTATAAAAATATTTGCGCAACGAGAAAACCAAATTTTCACCAACAAAACAAAGAAACTTTTTTGTTTTTATTTGATTTTCCTGTTTGTTGAGTAATTAAATTACAAATTGTAATGAATGAAAGAGACATACATATATAATATATTTGTAATACAAATTAGAAAATCGAATTTGATGACGATGTTTTTATTTCTATTTCGTTCGTTCGTTTTTATTTTATTTATATATTATGTTGATGTTCTGTTTTTATAAACAATCCGATTCATAACGATCCCGGGAAAACGTGTTTACGAATTGTACATATCAACGAGAACAACGTTGACGAGAACAAAAAGTATATGCAATCGTTAGAGTTCGGATAATTTCGATGACCTTGTCATTCAATTTTTTTTATGTACATCCATATTTATATTGTAGCAATACCAATATACATATAGGTACACATATACATATCCATACATTCTAATCTATATATATATATATTATATATATATATATTATATATATATATATATTATATATATATATATTATATATATATATACCGGGTGTTTTTTTTAAACTGAGACGATCAAATATCTCGAAAAATAGCCACTCTACGGAAAAAATGTCCCTAATCAAAATTTAATCATACCGCGGGGGAAATACATTAGTGCAAAAAAAAAAGTCCCCCCATCCCCGCTTTGTAGGTGGGGCGGGGGTAACTTTTAAACTAAGATAGGAAGCCATATTTTTTATTGCAGATACGGATTCTACGACTAAAAGTACGTATGATTTGAATAAAATATTTTGTTCGGTTCATGATAGATGGCGTTGCAATCGACGAAATTCAATTTTTTCAATTTCTCCTTCTTAGAACACACGCATTCGATTCTGCAATACGTTTGAAATAAAAAACATCACGTTTTCATTGGAAATACTCGCAATTCGTCATCAAAACAATTTATTCAGTTTTGTAAATCTAAATAAGTGTTCAAAATTAATTTCAAGTTTTATTATTAAATTTCAAAAATACAAAATTCAGGCCATCATTTTGAACACTTATTTAGATTTACAAAACTGAATAAATTGTTTTGATGACGTATTTCGAGTATTTCCAATGAAAACGTGATGTTTTTTATTTCAAACGTATTGCAGAATCGAATGCGTGTGTTCTAAGAAGGAGAAATTGAAAAAATTGAATTTCGTCGATTGCAACGCCATCTATCATGAACCGAACAAAATATTTTATTCAAATCATACGTACTTTTAGTCGTAGAATCCGTATCTGCAATAAAAAATATGGCTTTCTATCTTATTTTAAAAGTTACCCCCGCCCCACCTACAAAGCGGGGGTGGGGGGACTTTTTTTTTTGCACTAATGTATTTCCCCCGCGGTATGATTAAATTTTGATTATGGACATTTTTTCCGTAGAGTGGCTATTTTTCGAGATATTTGATCGTCTCAGTTTAAAAAAAACACCCGGTATATTATATATATATATATATTATATATATATATATATATACATTTATTATATTTATATATATATATACATTTATTATATTTATATATATATATACATTTATTATATTTATATATATATATATATATATATATATATATATATATATATATATATATATATATATATACACATAATATATATATTATATATTTATAGGTATATATTACATATATTATATGTAAGCAGTATGTTCAGCTTCAAATCCATTGTAACTATAGTTCCAATTCGCTCTATAAAACTACAAAATATATCTACTTAGTACATACTTAGTCATATTATGTTGTTTTGCATGCATATTTTGAGTGTTGCACGTTTAATTGTCTAATAAAGGGTTTAGCGCAAATTAGGTGTGAGATTTGATGAATTATGCAGTATGGTGGTATTTGATGTATGTGTGTGTGCGTGTTGAGGAAAAGGATACAAAAAAATATATTTGCGTCTTGTCGTACGCAAAATCAGTTCATTGAATGAAGTGTAGATAACGGTTCCATTCTTTTTGTTTGTGAATTTAAATTAAGCAATAATCCTGCCACGGGATCCGTATGAAATTATAATTAGAAATTATATACAAAAATGAAAGAAAATGGTGTATATATACATCTACATATGTATATATTTATTTTGATATCAATCGATTGAACAATTTGATAAATTTGTGAATAACAAATAAATGAATTTTCTTTTCTTGTTTACAGCAAAAATAAAATTAAAATTAGCTGAGTAACAACAAAAATAAAAATAAGAGTTATATAAAAAATAATGTCTGCTGCATTAGAAACTTTGCTCGAGGCGGCTCGATACATTGAGTTAATGGAGAGGCAACGCGCCGATCGGGTGCATACAATACATATACATGAGGCAACAATTAATTCCGATAATTTGAATCATTCATCAATAATTTCATCACATAATTCACCATATCAGCCATCTAATAATTCTTCTAGTAATAATAACAATAATAATATCAGCAATAACTTCAGTGTAAATAATAATAATAGTACGATAAGATATAATAATATAGCAAATAACCAGCTATTTATATCATCACCACGAGTATCACCAATTGCAACATCTAATTTAAATAATATTCTTCAGAATAGCCACCAAGTAATTCATCAACAGCAGAGAAATGAATTTAATAACATGGTTAATGGATCAAATACAATTCGTATTGAGGCGAGACAAATAAATAATGGTAAGTGAAATTTTCTTCCTGAATTTTTTAATTACTATACCAAATAATTTCAAATTTTCTGATTTAACACATACATACATACTCGTACATTAACAATTTTTTCTCTTTCTTTATTTTTCTATTTGTTGTCGAATTTCCCGAAAAATATGAGTACATACGTATATTACATATACATAAACCACGTGTTGTCATGCGCAATGAGAATTTTTATTGATTGATGAATAGCATAGTGAAAATCATTTATAATTATTATTATTCAATTTCGTGTGTGTATACTACATACTCGATTTCTTTAGGGTAATAATTATTTTAGGACTCGTAATATATTTTGTTTTTCTAAATATTTGGACGCTTACTATCCTAATATTATCAAGCGTTCAGCTTGTTTGCTATGCAGTTGTTAATTCTGCGTGAGCACTTAAAATAAATATTATATATTTTGTTGGTAAATCTGGGATATATAATCAACAAGTTTTGATATTTATATATTGTATATCCTAAATTCTGCTCAAGGCTATTTCAAGGTTATTATATAAAGTAAAAATAAAGCACCATGTAATATTTGATACGCTAAATCATTTTATACATACCGGGTGTTTTTTTTAAACTGAGACGATCAAATATCTCGAAAAATAGCCACTCTACGGAAAAAATGTCCATAATCAAAATTTAATCATACCGCGGGGGAAATACATTAGTGCAAAAAAAAAAGTCCCCCCACCCCCGCTTTGTAGGTGGGGCGGGGGTAACTTTTTAAACTAAGATAGGAAGCCATATTTTTTATTGCAGATATGGACTCTACGACTAAAAGTACGTATGATTTGAATGAAATATTTTGTTCGGTTCATGATAGATGGCGTTGTAATCGACGAAATTCAATTTTTCAATTTCTCCTTCTTAGAACACACGCATTCGATTCTGCAATACGTTTGAAATAAAAAACATCACGTTTTCATTGGAAATACTCGAAATTCGTCATCAAAACAATTTATTCAGTTTTGTAAATCTAAATAAGTGTTCAAAATTAATTTCAAGTTTTATTATTAAATTTCAAAAATACAAAATTCAGGCCATCATTTTGAACACTTATTTTAGATTTACAAAACTGAATAAATTGTTTTGATGACGAATATCGAGTATTTCCAATGAAAACGTGATGTTTTTTATTTCAAACGTATTGCAGAATCGAATGCGTGTGTTCTAAGAAGGAGAAATTGAAAAATTGAATTTCGTCGATTACAACGCCATCTAACATGAACCGAACAAAATATTTCATTCAAATCATACGTACTTTTAGTCGTAGAGTCCAATCTGCAATAAAAAATATGGCTTCCTATCTTAGTTTAAAAGTTACCCCCGCCCCACCTACAAAGCGGGGGTGGGGGGACTTTTTTTTTTGCACTAATGTATTTCCCCCGCGGTATGATTAAATTTTGATTATGGACATTTTTTCCGTAGAGTGGCTATTTTTCGAGATATTTGATCGTCTCAGTTTAAAAAAAACACCCGGTATATTGATACATATATCTTCCTTGATATTCATTTTATATAATTCTATGCGCCTTTGTTTTCAGCATTCTATTGGTTAATATCATTGAAACCAAAAAATTAACATTTTTATTAGTTAATCTTAATACATATTTTTATTTGTTTCAAACTATCCACAACTATTTTTTCAGTAATATTTTTCGATTCACTTTCTTTAATTTAATTTTATTTGTGTATATTCGTAACAATACTAACATAAAGCGGCTGGTATAAAAATTGTGTTTGGTCGAGTGGTTTAAATGACTCACGTGTATATGAATTTGAAATTTTAATAGTGGCAAATTAACGGTCTATATAATTATTATGAACTTCGAAAAATGTTAAAATTCGATAATTTTCAAATTCAAAACTGTTCTGGCATATCTAACATTCGGTTTCAAAAATTCAAAATTGCAGTTCAAAAATTCAATAATTCCGATTAAAAATTTCAAATTCAAATAGCTAGCATATGAAACATTTATTTTTTGATTTGGATTTTTATGTAGGCCGTGTGTCAGTTAGTTAAAAAAAATAGATAAAAATTAAGATTTTGACAGGAAAATCAAATTTTTCGATTTATTTGTTCTTTTATGGTGAACAAACAAAAATAAATTTGAGTTTGCTGTCAACATTTTAATTTTTAACGTTTTTTTTTATCTAATTGACACAGGGCTTTTCCTCACAATTTTTAATTTATTCGAAAATAAAGTTGAAAGAAAATTGAATTTCCACACTACATAGCGATCGATATCTTATCTGCTCGAAACCGGCAAATATATGAATGTAGGATTAAGACATCACTAGATGAGTAGATACAAATTAAGAATGTCACCTAACAAATCATATTCCTATAAAAGTATATTTATTAAAAATAAAGCACAAATATATGTAGCTTTCACATTAATAATTTTTATCTATAAAAACAAATTTTCACACACAAATGTATGTACATTTTTAAATTAACTTGATATGAACAAAACAGTAGTGCAGTAGCGCTACGTATCTCTTCGCTATCGCAAAGCAATCGATTAAATACGACGTCTTCCTAGCCCATGCATCAAAATACAGTACGAACTTGTAAATATGTTTTAATCATTATTAAATTCAATTTTCTTGTGTATCAACTCACAGAACTGAAATTGTAATACATCATTGTACGCAAAAACATTGTGTTTTGTTCAATTTACCTTGCTTACACCATATTATTTTATAACACTTGCTATAGTGATAGTGTATTATCGTTATTGTAAATATATCTGCATAGTTTACATGCTTTATTATTACTAGTAGACTATTACCTAACTGCAACTTAATATTCGCATCGGCACATACATTTTATATTTAAATTAATAAATAAGAAGCAAAAAGTTAAGAAAATTGTATTTTATTTTATTTCTAAAACGATTAACTCACGCTTAGGCCCGCGTGCATTATTCATGTATTAAATGTTTGTTGATTGTATTAAAAAAAAAATTAAAATTGGGCGGATTACTACAGCACTCAATGCCACAATGGGCCCACGGTGCAATACCCGGACAAACACAAATACTTACACATTAAAAACACCCAACCGTGATTTTTGGTCACCACCGGGAATCGAACCCGAGACCCTCGAATAACAAGGCAAGCACGCTACTTACTGTGCTATCGAAAATTGATTAGTTTTAATACAGTTTGTTTTTGGTTGGAGTTACTTTAAAATATATACGTATTTGAAATATCATGGAATGACACATGAATTGCAAAATCAAAATATGTACGAAGTTTTATTTTTAGAAAATTATATATTTTACTGTGTAGTTGAGTTCAAAAAATATCTACAATAAAAAAATTGAGAGTAGATTTTTTTCCAATGAGGCAATGCTTAAAGGTTAAAATTCTTTATGGGGTTCAGAGGGTGGTCTTGGGATGTAATAATTACAAAATAGTGATGTAATTGTGCTTTAGACAAAATGTGCAACAAATAATATTAATTTAATTAATACCACTATTACTATTCACTATTATGCAACATAATTAATTGCAACATGTTAAAACATAACACAAGTTATTTATTTCATTTCAATTAAACAATAAAGTATTTTGAAGGAGCATAATCCCGTATAGGACATACAAATGCCATTAAAAAAATACGTATAAATAACATTTTACTTTTATTTTGATATCAATTCAAACTTATATTATTCGTAATTCTTCCTCAAGATCAATAATTTTAAAATCAATATTTTTTATTTTTTTTTTATACTCACGTGGTCCTGTTTAGAATACTAATCCATTAAGGGATGATTCCTTTACTAATTTTGATTAAAACGTTTTATGGGAAGGAAGAGGAGGAGAAAGGTTTTTTTTCAACATTCACTGAGCTACAGGGCATACAAAATACTTCCTGTAGAATGATAGGTGATGTTCATTTAAAGCTATTTTTGTGCCATAATTTGGTTTTATATTTGATTGAGAAGATCACTGTAATGTCATTATTTTCTGAAAAAAGTTTTGCTCCCATTCGCAATTTTAGTTCCTAAATATACAAAACTGTAAATGTATTATTGCCAGAAATTTTTTTTTCTGACACATACCATATTTTCTGACACAAATCAGTTTTTCTTAATTTTATTGATTTTACATTTTTTTAAATCAGATAATTTATTTTAAAAAACTAAAATATGATGGTATATTTTATAATAAAAATATCACCTTTGTAATGTAACATACATTTTTGTCAGACTTTTTTAATTCATATAGTCAATATGTATGTATGCTATTTGTGAAATGCAAATTTTTGTGAGACGATCGATTCTATTATGTATAATATCAGGAAGAAAAGAACCCAATTTAAAGACTGTTTCCGGCAGGTCCTTCCATAAAAGACGTTGGTTATGAATTATGATTATGATTTATAATAACGTTTTTATGATACTAACCCGTTTTTTAAAAACGAAATAAACATTATTTCTAAATAATTTGTTTGTTTCTATGGAATTTGAACGTTGAAAATAAGTGTTTGTATGAAAATAAAATCGATTGCTTTACGGTCAAGTTTTCCGATTGTTATCTTTGCTGTAATGCACGGTCCATTGTGAAGAGGCAGTTAGGATGAACATTTGAAATATTAAAGCAGAGTCTAAACTAAAACAATAATTAATTCTCAATTGCAGCCCACAGGATACCTACCATAACTGTAGATTCTATTGAAGGTTATGTCAAGGCTTGTCCTTTGAAAATTTAGCGGATATCTATGGCAATGATATGTGTAAATACTAAATAAAAATATATGAAAACATTTACGAAATTGAGAAACAAAAATAATTCTTTGTTGCTTCCAACGAAAAAACTACATTCTCCAACAACGACGAGAGTGGCAGAGTTAATGTAATAAACTAATAAAACTCACGTTTTTAAGTTGGCATTTATTTAGACAAAAGCTAAATACAATAATAAAAAACCTTTTAATATAGTTACCAAACAACAACAACTATACAATAGTGTTAGTACTCCGTGTGCTGACGACATTTAGTTTTGCGCTCAGAATTTCATGTTGTTGTTAATTGTGTATTCTGTGCGAATGAGGAAATATGTATAATAACTATGTTTTCTTAGGTAAGAAATTATTTTCTATCTTTGTTATTTTTATAAAAAAAAAAAATCACCACAAAAGAAGTGAGAGGAAATTCTAAATTAAACATAGAATAAAAAAAATATTAAGAGAGAATTTAATTGATACGTCGAGTTCTAGAGTTGCTAGCAAAACGTTTTCATTTCTGTTAATTTTTCAGTTGGTTTAAGCGTGTAAGCACATCGAGTTTACAATATTTTATTTTTTTTTTTTACTTTAGTTCGGGTTTGTTACGTTTTTCTTTTTAAAATACATGTTAGTCCTGTTTTTATTTGTTAAAGTTGTTTTTAACTATTTTAATTAAATATATAAAATATAAATATACCCATTTGAACGTTAGTTGTGGTATAATAGATATACGATTCGTAATAATCATCAATTAAAAAGTCGAATAATATATAACCGACTTAAAATTTTGCTAACCACGTCCCAATCAACGCACACCATGGAATCCTCAGTGACATGTTACACAAGTTCTATGCTAACGGACATCGGGATATGTATCGGCATGAGTAATGTAAATTTAAATTGTGAAAATCATATTCAATTCTATCCGAAATTATCGAATATTTGTGCAATTGAAAATAATAATACTAATAATTTTTCAAGTACTGTGACGAAAAATAGTGCTGGCAGTGATTATGGTTTGTTTAAAAATTTACCGAACAAACGTTGCGAAATTTCGACGCATTCAAAACGTTGCGATTTTAATGTATTCGATAATGTTAATGATCGTTATTCACTTCATTATTCACATCGGGATTTTCAGCATCTTATGCCGTACAGTCACAAGAGTAATCGTGAAATGTCATTATCATCAAATTTAGAAATACCATCGTCTAGATTGATACTCCCTGGAGCATTAATAGTATCATCGAACACGACGAATAATAGTAAAAATACTAATAAAATATTAAATCATGATTTTGTTAAAAAGAAAAAATTACAATACTATAAAAATTATGAAATTCAAACGAAACATTTTGTTAAATTTAATCGGATTGGTAATAGTATTGCGCCTCCGTGTAATAAGAAGATTAATGGAACGAATTGGTTCGAGAATAATATTTCAGCGCCGAAAAAGAAATGGATTCGACATTACTTTCAAGGTAATTTATAAAAAATATATGTTATTGTTAATAGTTGTTAAAAATTAATTTAGTATAGCAAACTATAGTTAATACACGTGATAATATTCACATTAAATAATTGAATGCAGATTTATTATCCTAGGTCGCTTTTCTATAATTTTATTCTAGTTTATTATATTCTAGTTTATATAATACGAGTATGTCGAAAATCACTTATAATTGTATTTAGGACACGAGAATATTACAGTTTCACTTTTTCCAATGAATTAGTCGTAATTAGGATTTTTAATAAATCTAGTGGACTATGTGAATGTTAATAATAAGTTTTACTTTTTGGATTATATGTTTTTAAATGTTATGTATTTTATATTTTATAACTAAAATTAATTATTTAACATTTTGGAAACATTCATATATGTATTTAATTCAACATTGGACTCTATGAAAAAGAAACTATTTAAAAAAAGCGTTATAACGTTGACTTCGGCGTTGAAAACTCATTCTCACTTCCAACGTAGAAGTGAGAATGAGTTATCGGCGATAATTTGTGAACATCAGAACAGTTAACTAAACCCTAACGGCTTTACATGTCAAAACATATGTCCTCATAATCGAATAATCAATGATTAAATAATAATTCAAAACAAAAAATGTTTCATGTTGTGTTATAATAATTATAATTATATGTATATACATAATATGTAAATTATACTGATGACAATATATTGTATATAGTGAAAATATTTATAACGAGTACTTATAATATCTCTCTATATTTTTCCTCTACCAAATGCCTCGTGACTTTGATTCACGTGCCAGGCATGTTATTCCAATTTACGTTATATACATGTTATTTTCTAATCTTTCTATAGATAAATTACGATTTATCCATGCAATTTCGAAAGAGAATGATTATCAAAAGAGAATTGTATGTGCTGCATAATGTGAACAAAGAAAAATTGAAATTATATTGATAATATATTACAATTATTTAATTATGTTATGTTTATTGATTTTGTAATATTTTATTTTACATTTACAGAAGAACCATTTGGTGCATCTGGGATTACAACAAATGGCCATTCAAGTGCTGCACCACCGTTGGTTGTTATATCGCCGCAACAACAACAACAACAGATACACAACAATAGCAGTAACCATAACAATTCTTTATCACCACCATCAACTTCATCATCGTCCTTTGAGCTATCGAGAAGCCGTAGTTCATCTGTGTCATCGACAACTATACCTCCATCGACTACACCAACGATAACGCATAATTTGTCGGGTGGTCATACAATCACTACAAATGGTTTATATCAGCATCAATTACAAAACGGTGGTGATGATTCAAATCAAAGTAGTTTAAATTTAAGTAATGTATCAAGTGGTTATATAAGTGGTAGCAGTGCTAATTCTAGTATAGGAAGTACAAATTTAAATATTAGTGGCAATTTAAGTAATTTAACAAATGGAATTTTAACAATATCCGAACAACAAACATTACAGGCACAATCGATTGCGGCAGGTGGCAGACGCCGAACAACATCAACAAATAGCAATGGGTACGTGTGTGTGTAACAAGCCAGTTGTGGTATATCGTTTCTAATAATTTCAATTCAATTTCTAGAGGTACGCAACGAAGTCCGTGTATTTTAAGAGCTGGTAATCGTGAAGTACATAATAAATTAGAAAAAAATCGTCGTGCGCATTTAAAGGAATGTTTTGAACAATTAAAAAAGCAATTACCTTCAATGCCAGAGGAAAAGAAAACTTCCAATTTATCTATATTAGGCGCGGCAATTCGATTTGTTGGGGTAAGCTCATTTTTTGGCGAAGTGATAAATAGAAATTATAATTTTTTATAATGTCATTATTATATAGTCGTTGAAACGTAAGGAACGTGAATTGGAGCATGAAATGGAACGATTGGCTAAGGAGAAAATCGCTGCACAACAAAAAATTTTACTATTAAAGCGGGAATTATCAGCACAATGGGATCATATCGATTTTTCAACAATCATTCCAGAAACTGAAGTCGGAACAATTAGAGAAAGAGGTAAATATATCTTCATATATTTTGTATTTATGTAGAATGGTTCATTAAGTTTTATATAAAATAAAAGCTGAATAAGCCGGTTTTAAAATATTATATGAAAGTTTATAAAATTCCTTTCAAACTGTTTTTAGTTTAGATTAATTTTTACAAATTGTTTCATAGAATATTTTACAATATAAGAAATTGCAGATTCTTCTAATAATGTTACTAATGTATGTATGTGCGCTAAATAACACTAATCACTATTGTGAAGGATCAATAAGTTGGCTAAAACATCTTACTATGTAGTAAGTTGTTGTTCCGTACATCATGAGTTTCACTAATACTCGATTATTCATATTTTTCCATGTCTCGTAAATTGACACTTTTAGTGCTATGTGATAGCGATTTCTTAATACGATAAGAATTTGTAAGTATACGATTCTTATTTGATTCGAATCAGATTCGTTCAATTCTTATTCAAATCAAATATGAATATTTCATTGCGAATTCGTATCACAGTACGAATGAATATTATGGATGCTTTGAACCATCCAAACCAAGATTTAATATTTGACTTGAATTGATAAAATATGATAATCCAATTCTTCAAATTTTATCCATACCCGTTGTTCTAAAATTTCTCAAACTCATTTAATAATGAATCTGAGAACCATTTAAAAACACTTGATTAAACAATTTTTAATGAAAAATGAATCAAGTCCAAGAAATCAATTAAACGTGAATAGTATAAGAAAGAAAATAGTATAAGAAAGCATAATTTTACGAGGTTTGCAACTATGTACATATATTTATACCAGTATTGGGAAGAAAATTGAAATTGCATTTAATTTTAAAATTTCTGTGAAAATTTAAAGAAATTTGTTAAGATAATTAACGATTAAATTTTTTGTAATTTAATACGAACTTTTTTTGCCCAAAAGTCAGCAAAATATTGGCCGACGTACCAAGGCAGTTGTTTTGTTAGTATGTAAATATGTAATTATATTAAAATAAATTTCAATCGTTTAATTTTAAAGTTTGGAAAAAACCACATGATTTTAACGATAAGACTGGAAGCGAATTTCTATGGATCTATGGATATGGTCCCGCATCAGGTCAACCTTTTGTGTTTGTTTCAATCAATCGCAAAATCTACTGAAACACTTTCAATTCACACTTAATTCAAGTAACAGCCATTTATTTATTTATTTGAACAGTTTTTTTTAAACAATCTAATGAGCGCTACAAACATTCTCATATACAGTCGATCCACTAAGTTGGGTGTTGATGCAACTTACCATTCGATTTTGACAGATTGTTTTTTTTACTTTACAGATTTACTTCATGAATTTATTATTATTTTTTTCCTTTCTGTTGTTTTTGTTATGAAATTTACTGACACGACTGATTGAATATTATTTAACAACATAAACCCGAAACGTTTCATTTAATTTTATTGAACCCATATACATAGATATTTGAATCGTTAGAATGGCTTGTAATTAAAATAAAAATCACGTCGTTGTGTCTAATATTAATATCAATGACCATTTATAAATATACACCCAATTCGCGAACTTTTAAGTTCAACGGAAGAAAATAAAACGAAATTTCGTAAAATATTAACTAAATTATCGAATGGAAATGTGTCATTGAATTATGTAGATGCCTCGCAAATGCAAACCTACAACTAGAAGTAATAATATACATACTCTATTGAGCGTTGTTGTTCATAGAATAAACGAATAGAGTAGGGGTAAATTGAATAGTTTTGCACATGTTGGTACACGCATCTTTTTGTATGAAAATTCGAGTTATATAATGTGTTAAAATTTAGAATTGGTGGAGTAAATAATTATGTAACTGCTATTTGTTTTTATACTTCTGTATTTCAATTACAGACTTCAGCGCTACCATATTTTTAATTTAAGTTCATTCCTTTATTTTAAAAAGAAAAAGTATGATAAAAAAAATTAATTTTTTTTCATTTCCAAAAAAAGTAGGAGTGAATAATTAGCAATGCAAATGAACAAACAAAAAAATTTAGTCACGTGGCGCACGAGAGATCACTACATATGTATATATTATAAATATAACATATAAGTGGGGTATCTCGAGGTTTAACCTCAAACGCTGTAATTATTACTAAATTTAGATCAATTATATATTTTTTTCAGAATACCATACAATTTACCTGTAATATTACAAACAAATATTTTCATTTTTGATTGAAATTTGAATTTTAAATTTCATATGTATACCTGAAAAAATTATTTAAGCAGCAATATAATATAAATAATAAAAATCGGAAAATAAAAAAATACTTGTATTTTGCTTGAATTAAATATTTTTATTTTGTTTTTCTTAAGATATTTGGTGGAATTTTTATTAAAATATAATGTATAATATTTGATAAGATTTTTAAATATTTTGTGATTTTCGAAATGCATAACTAGATAAGATACAAGGAGACCTCATTTTTTTCTTGGCGCACACGTCATAATTCCTTAACTGTAATGAGAATATCAAATTTATTAATTCTTAATTAAAATAAATCAGGCTTGAATTTAAAATTTTATACGCCCCTTTTTACCTAGTTGTAACTATTTTCTATTAATGTTAAACATTTTCATAATTCGCCTAATTTTGGGTTTTTTGGATGAGAAGAATATATATGTCGCATTCAATTAAATATATTATCAAAACTGCTATCCAACCATTTATTCACATACAATTGCACGGCTGACCAAATATTATTTAAAAATAAATATATGTACATACATGCATGTAATTAAACAAAAAAGTTGGCTAAAAAGATTAATTTCAAACATCTCTCTGAGTTTGTTTTAATTTACCCTACATACATGTACTACATGGGTATCCAAATATTTTTGATTCTAACATTTTCTTTGCATAATAGTTTTAATTTTTATTATAAACTAACTGAAATTAGTTTCAATTTTTTTTTAAACATCAATCCCTGGCTTATGTAAAAGTATTTATAGTAAATATACTAATTAGGTATAATCATAGTGCTTGTTACAATTTAGGCATTACAATTTTGGCATTCAATTTTAGGTGCTAGCTAGTAGCTACATCGTTTAGATTTAGGCTTATCATTTATTATTATTATTATTTATTATTTATATGTTGGAAGATATAGATCACAGGGTCTAATTAATTTTGACTTAAATCAAAATTTATGAATAAGTTAAAGTTAATGAATTAATGCGAAAATTTATTTCTCATTAATAAATAAGAATATAATATTTATATGATTTTTGTAATATATTCATGTCATAAATTAACTATTCTTTTTTAATTTTAACGATGTTATTTTTATTTGTTAATCATTGCAGAACCAGCAAATGAATTATCATTGGGACGTGGTTGCCCCCGTTATAGCTCAACAAGTTCTTTATCAAGTGTTGCAACATCATCGTCACCATGTACAACAATCGGGGCAACAATAAGTTCACCAATGCCCATTTCAACAAATCCAACAAGTATGCCATCTGTGATATCAACAACTCAATTTAATAATAATAGTAATATTAATAGTAATCAAAATAAAATAAATTCATTACATCCAATAATGAATCATAATAATAATAATGTGTCAAGCCCAAATAATATTTTAGTAAATAATAATAATAATTCAGTATCACTGCCATTACCTTTCTCCCAACAACAACAAACATCAAAGGCTCCACATCATCATCATCAAATGATTGAAATGTCGATGCAATCATTGAACAAGAAAACAAATCAAATGGCAATCAATTTAACATCTGATGGTACATCAGCATTAATTGTTGCATCAAATGCATCAAATATGCCGTTAACATTAAACAGTAATCTTAGTAATAATAGTAATAATAATATTAATGTTAATTTAAGTATTAGTAAAGCATCATCTCCGTCGCCATCATCAATTATTACCACATCCTCTTCTGCAACAACGAATAATTTATTAACTCAAAGTTTACAAATAATTAGTACAAATACACATAATCTAAATAGTAGTAACGTCGTTCACAATATAAATCCAAAAGATTTAACACATAAAAATGGTATCCGTGTTGCCGAAATTGGCCGCCAAGAACCCGTACCAAGTTTAATGTTAAACAAAGAATTGAATACAGTTGAAGTGCTAACAGCTAAATTAACTGATCCATCTGAACCGCCGACTAAAGTGATCAAATTGATCAATGGTAGTACAATAGCATTAACATCGGTCGATAAAGATAATAAAATTATTGGTTCAAGTCCAACAACGTTGACATTACAACAAGTTGTGGGCGGTGGTGGTTTGGTTGTTAGTCCAATACCATTATTAACATCGTCCCAGGGGCTACGTGTAATTGGACAGGCTCCAAATGGTATCGCAACAATTGAACTTAGTACACCACTTGGTCAACAGCAAGCGCGTAATGCGTTACAAAATCATGCCGCCGCTTGCGGTGCCAATGGGCCACAATTGCATAAATTATTGGTTAGTGGTACAACTTCCGTTGTCACACAATCAAGTACTACGGTAACACCTGAATTGGCTCGTTTACCTGGCGGGGCTGAACTAAACATATTGCCAGCCAACTCGAATGGTACACTATATCGTAGCCAAAAGTTGGCATTTGTTAATAATGGAATTACTATTAAAGGTTGGTTTTTCTAAATTATTACAATTTTTATTGTGTTTGTTTGTTAATAAAGAAAATGTTGTTATTATAGGAGATGTAAATTCATCTAATCGTGTACAATTAGTGACACCGATTCAAACTACCAATTCTTCGTTATCTGGATTAACACCAATAGTTGTTAATCAACAAGGACATGGTTCTACTAATATTGCTCAGTTGATTGCGGCATCGTCTGCTCAATTATCCGGAAAGGTAATTATTTATTTTTTTAAGTTTTACATAACTTTCTATGAACTTGAACTTAATTGGTTTTTCTTATTTTAATTCCACTTAATATTGATTGTATAATCCAGCACATCAATTTCCTTTAGTGGAACTATTTGTTCTGAATGTTGATTATTATTAGTACCCATTTAATTAATTTCTTCGATGATGATAGTTTGGATGACAACAATTCCGCCAAATGTTAATTATATATCCTGCAGCAAATCAGGTAAATTTGGTGTCAGTACTTTAACTATTCTTAAAGGGCAATATTATGTACCAACAAAATAGTTATGAGATCTATAAGTATCAAATATTAACAATCATTGAAAAGTCGAGTCTAAATAATCGCTTTAAACGTGGTTTGTGTAATAGAACTCGACTAATTATCCTTCAGCTAATGATTAATTAGATTTTAGCTAAATTTATTTGACAGTTTCGAGACACTTTAATATCAATTCTGATTCTAATAAATTATTTAAAAAATAAAGCTTACGTCTGCCGATCTAGATAGAGCGAATTCTTTAATTAAAAACTAGCACAAAAAAGATTGCGCTAATACAATATCTAGTAGTATATAATTAATATTTTTGCATTTCTAGAATTTGCTAGTTTCCAAAAATATTTCTTTCTCTGAAAATTAGAATCCCATTAGCCTCGCGAGGCAGATACATATACATATATTCAGCCACTCACTTACTAATGGTATAAACAGAACCAAAGATTACATTGACAAGCGATGACGTCTGTCAAATTAAAATATACACAGAAAGTATGCGATGATCACACAATCAATCTGTGTTAACAGCGACATTATCGTCGAACTTATTTTAGAATCTAAGCGATGGCGCTCTTTGTTTTGTTTGCTCAAGTCAGATCACCGAAAGACAAATGTATTTTGTCGATGTATTTGGTCGTTGTATCATTTTTTTTACAAAATTTTAAAGGGTTTTATTTAATATCTAAATGTGCTTGATCGCACAATTCTAAATATTTTAGGCTATTAATAAACATTATAGCTTCTTATGAACTAAAGAGGTTGGGCAAATTTCAAGAACAGTAGTATATTAATATTTTGGTGCGTCCACTAACTAAACTAAATACCATTTTATTTTTGAGTTTAACAAATCGCAACATTTTTGATCCCTGACATATTTTTACAAATGGTGGTTTCTACAAAACAACATTTATATTGATTTCAACAAACTATTTATTGATAATGGAAGTTGAATGTATGATATTATTTAAATTAAATCTGCCATATTATGATATCGTTTCAATCTTGACAATATTTGTCAATCTTGACAGTATCTATCAATCTTGACAATATATTGACAATTTTGTTTCACTGTTTTATCAAAAATTCTGAAGAACATTTTACCATAATTTCTGTTCTAACGTATGTGCACGAAAATTTAGACATAATTAGATTATTATGTATTTATGCGATTCCCAATAATTTTATTTTGTTTATCATTGGCAAAAAATTGGATATAATTTTTGTGCGTTTTATATTGTATAATACCAAAATAGGAAACCCAATGTCTATTTTCAGAATGACATTCGCAACATTATCGCCAAAGTGCCATTTATTACTTAAGGAGTAGTTTATAGTAATTGATTTCAGTCAAAAAAACATAAATGGCCTTATCACTAAAATTAGAATTTTCGAAGTTTTAAATGTATAATTTGTTTAAATTTTGGTTATCTCAAAAATAACCCGAATAATTGTATTCTTCAAATGGAGAATCGTTTGTGAATTGTACTTGTAAATTGGCCATTTGTCATTTGTAAATCTTTCTTACTCCAATGTAAATTTTATAATTATGTTTGTTCACTTTTTATTTTTTGCAATTAGGAATCTGAATGGTCTTATAAAACTCGTCTATTGAATTCATTCAAAATATAACACTAAAATTTATTTTATTCTAGGTCATGACGCCGATTACAGTAAGTCCATACGTTGTAAAACCAATGGTGGTTGCAGTAGCATCAACAACTGCCACATCGTCACTGACCACTTCATCTATGTCAAAACAACAAACAATTTCGACTGCGCCAAGTAACAACAACACTTCAATAAATGGAAATTGTATCTGAATAAATTTTATATTTTTATATTAAAAAAACAAGAAGCAACCACAACAAAATGTTTTTATTTTTTATTTGTGTATTTCCAAAAACACATTCTATATATTATATACATATAAATAAGAAAATAATATAAGTATAATATATATCTATATATCTATATTTTCATTCTATTACAACACAGGACACAACACTTCGTATCATGTTTTAATTTTTTATTGCTACAATTAAAATGTTTATTTTATTTTTAAAACTCCCGCATTAACGACAATCTTTTAAGTTTTCTTCATAATTTTAGCGTAAAAAATATAATAAAATAAAAATAATACAAAAAATAAAATATTATAAAATAACCAATATTATTTTTTTTATGTGTGTAGATAATTTAAAAAATAAATTAAAATTATGTAATTTAAATAAAAATAAAATTTAAAAATGGTGTTAGGTAACAAAACAAAATACAAATACGGATTCTTTATTTATTTATTGAGGATTTTTTTTTGTATAATATATTCAATAATTTATTTTGCTTAACAATATAAACCCTTTTTTCAATAATAATTAATAAAATTAGTAGGGCATTATGAAGAATAACTATATATGTATACTTTCTACTAAATTATAAATCGAAGTCAATTATTAAGTAAAATATGTCAAACACATTTATGATTACATTACACAAACAAAAAGACATATTTATTTATTTCGATATTGTTATTAATTATTAATTAAAAAGAAAAGTCCTCAAATTCAATCATTTTTATTTTTTCACTAACCTTTGAGCTCTGTTTTCAATATTTTCTTCCGTGAATAAAAATAATTCCATCATTTTAATATTATTATTATTACTACTATTAATGTGTACACAAAATAATAAATAAAACAAAAAATTACAAATATATATATATATATATATATATATATATATATATATATATATATATATATATATATATATATATATATATATATATATATATATATATATATATTTATTAATAACTTTAATTATTATTATTATTATTATATATTATACATTTAAAACATGAAAAAAAAAACATTTATTTTATATATATATTATATTTTATTTATTTATAAAAACAAACATACAAAAAATTGCATATAGCTACGCTTATACAATTTTTTATTACATATAAATAGAACAATTTTTTTTTAATATTTAAGTTTATTTTTTATTAATTATTTAATTTATTGTAAATATTATACATATAATTTTTGTTAATTTTAATATTTGTTTTTGGATTTTTTATTATTATTAATATTAAATATACTTATTATTTATATCATATAAGTGAAATGAAAAAAAAAACAAATAAATTATATAAAAAACAAAACATAAATCAAGTAATTTTTCTAAATTTTTAATTAAACAAAAAAAAACTAACAAAATTATGGTAAGTGTATTTTATTTTTTATTTGCACAAATCATTAATTTCGATTTACTCGTATTACATAAATATTAACATATCAGAAGTGAATTATTTATTTTATGTTTTTATTTATTTATTTTAATTAATATTATCTAATTAAAAAAAAAAAAATTTAAAAATGAACAATTAAACAAAAAAAAAACTTTTCTCTAACTCTTAGTGCATTATAATAAAAATAAAAAATAGAAATTTCAAACAAAAAAAAAACCTTCTATTTTTTATTTATATTATAAAATAAAATAAAATAAATATTTTAAATTAATTGAAAAAAAAACTTAAATTAAAAAATTAAGCAAATAAAACTAAAATAAACAATACAAATATAAACAAAAAATATGTTTATTTACTTGTAAATATATACCTAATAAAGATTAATTATAAAACAAACAAGATGGAATAAAAAAAAATACAAAAATAAAAATTTAATAATAATTATAAAAGAAAAATTATTGTATATGAATTTTTATTTTTGTTAAATACTTTACGGAAAACAAGTCTTGAACAATTTAGGGTGGAAAACTAAGAATGCATCATTACGTTTCGAAGAGGAAGTGACATAATTATGTCATGACAATTGGAAACTCTGAATAATCGCTGACCGATATGCAAATGCAGAGATAGTGTGATTTAACACTAGGACGGTTCTTTAAATTTCTGAAATTTAAAAGTGAAATAATTCTAGGGATAAAAAACTGTAAGAATTATGTATTGTTTATTTCTGAAATTATTTATTCTATAAGATGAAGGAAATGTAATATTTGTAGTATTATAAGTTATTATTTTGTTTGTGGGGCATGTCCCTTTAGCAAAGCTAAATTATCACAGCAATTACGTTGCTCTGTCAAGTTCTACGAGCGGATTCGGAGCGAAATGTGCAGCGATCTCTGAAAGTAGAGTCACCTTATGGTAGACGCAGTCGTTGTGGGCGATGATGGCTCCTAGGTGTAGAGACCGACACTGATCGCTGGTAAAATATACAACGTGGTGTACCGGTGATACAGAAAATATCACTAAGCACGTGGGACATCGGTGGTCACCGGCCGCTGGTAAAATTTTTCAGTATGGTAGACCGGCGATACTGTGCCATACTGGCTACTTTGAGTAGGATTTGTCGTAGGATGCTGGTTGTACACCAGCATGGAATCTGTTATATCTCTAAAATCTCAGTAGGTAGTCGAAATCCAAAGACGCACAGAGATATTATTAATTGTTCACGTCGATTATAGAACTCGCAACGCGAATGCAGCGGGTATCTCGAAACTGCATATATAAAAAACTTAAAATTCTCTAAATCAAAGTAACCATAGAAAACTCATATGATTTTCATTCGATTCGTTATTAATCATTCCCCGCACAAACGCGAATATTTTACTACGAATTTCAAATGATAAATTTTCAATGAAGTAGCTAAGTGAAAATCAATACAATTTTTCTATAACACTCTGATTTATAGAACTTGTTTTAATTTTTTTTATATGCAATTTCGAGATTCCCGCCGTATTCGTTTCGCGAGTTCTATAATCGACGTGGTTATTTTAGTAACACAAAATGATTTTATCAGCATCACTCTTTGCACTACACTCTATTGTGAATGACCTCATGCTCAAAATGGGTTGTATAAGCCAAACGCGGATCTAGAATCGATGGCACTCTCCAAGATACAAATAAATATTCAGAAATTAATGTATGAACATATTAATCAGTAACTATCTCAGAATGTAGTGAAGATAATTACGTTTGGTAATATTTTTGAATTTCTAGCTAGAATGGCGGATGTAATACTAATGATTTTTTATTTATAACAAATTAATTTGTCTATAGAGTTTTTATAATTATTGTTTAAATTAAATTAATATTTCTATTTAGCGTTTTTTCACGTCATTTATCGATAGGAACTTTTCTTAAAATAAATTCAAAGAAATTACATTCAGAGATTTGATGAAGCAATGTTTAAATATTTTTTAATTCATCCAATATAAGGAGGCGCTACATCCTAGTGGAAACAAAGATCCCTTAAGTAATGGCCTAACATGTTCAGAAAGCTTAGATCCCTTGTTGTCACTGGTTTAGGTTTCTTCATAGATATAGTATACCAAAACGGCAGCACGATTTGTGAGAACTGTCACGATTAGATGTATAGATGTTGAACCTAATTAATGTAGTAGTGATGATGTAGCAGCACAATTTTGTGTATACGTTACAAAATGTTAAATCAATTTCCAGCATGGTTCGACGAATCGATATCGATGCGAAAACATAATATGCCCCAAAGTGAGCCAACGCATTGGATACATGTTCGTGTTATTACCTGCATTTGCCGATTAGAGTATGAACTGGATTCTCATAATTGAATATT
Source organism: Tipula unca (assembly GCA_951394425.1). Taxonomy (NCBI): domain Eukaryota; kingdom Metazoa; phylum Arthropoda; class Insecta; order Diptera; family Tipulidae; genus Tipula; species Tipula unca. The sequence continues at coordinate 60,827,909 of OX596380.1, forward strand.
TTCTGGGTGTGGTCAGGGTAATTATTTTTGTTTTTCATTGGTAGGTAACATTTTTCAATACGCAGCCAAAGCATACTTGGGAATTTAAATAATTTGCAATCGCAAACATCGAAATCGCCTTCTTATAACGTTTTTTTGAAATCGTGCCTGGTGTAAGCACCGAGCGAATTTTGTTTATTATGTAAGAGGTGTTTGTGCGTAATAGAAGCAACAAATGTATCTTTGTTTAGGATTTAACGACATTTGGTTTTGTCCACGTGTATTGGTGTATATTTTGGTGTGGGAACATACTACCACCTACGAATAGTTTACACCATTCGAGCGGTGATTTTTTTCTTTGTGATTCCCTACCCCTTGGTCCAGTGTATCTGTTCTACCACAGAACATCAAATAATTACCTGTGCTCGTAGTTAGTTTTCCATTATTTTTCAATTCTTCACTGAGCTGAGACCTAATATTTCAATGTTGTATCGCTTTATTTCTGTCAATTTGTACTAATCTTACTTAAGAGTTATTTATTCAGAGAAAGTCTACAAATATGACTTGATGCATTTGTACTCAGAGTCGAGCCATCTTGTAGTTAATTTTGGATTTAAGGGTTAGGTTAGGTATATGACGTTTCAACCAAGTTCCGACTCGATTACGATTTGATTCTAGCGTTTATGTTGCAGAATCAAATCGTAATCGAGTTGGAACTCGGTTGAAACGTCATATACAAAATATGTCTTTTTAAATTTATTTTAGAAAGAAACATAATACTCGTAGATAATGTTTTCCGAAAGAAACAGCACGATCATGATCTCTTAAATTTAGTAAGAATGTTTATTTGATCAAGTAAGATGCCACCGATAAATGAAAATTTTAGGATTTCGCGCCTCTTTTGGAGTATTGTAGTGTTATAGATTTTCGATCCATATGATACAGTTATGGTAGTTCGGTATATCGTGGTTGTAATTCCGCCCATATTTTCAGTTATGTACCGAATATGTATTGATAATTTTACGGATATGTTCATCGTAAGTAATTTAAATCCTTGTAAAAATATGTCATTTGCAAACACCTTAGAATACTGTATTATTTCATTAATCCCATTGATAAAGATTATAAAGACAACGGACCAACATGGGGACTCGGAGGTAGTTTGTATTAATTTCAATCGTTTATTTTCTATTTGGAAAGATGATTTAAACCAAACAACGACCTGTTTAGAAAACTGAACTTACACGTGCGTTCCAATATCTTGTAATGATGATGAAATCAAAGGATTTGACAAAGTGTATATACGAGTATACAACAACTTGCTTATGTATATAATTTTCTTTAGTGGAGTTACTGATAAATGAAGTTGGTTGATTTTGATCTTTTTGGCATAGAACCATGCCAGCAATGTAGAACATATCGAGGGATCGTTTGAGGAATGTTTCGGATAATACCAGTTCAAGCTCTTGAAGTTGGAAATACCTCTATATTTAAAGATATTGATGTTATACCTCTATGACTTGGGATAACTAGTCCTCGAAGCAGAAACAAGGAAGATCGATGTGCTACTCGGATGAGATGGAAATGCTCATCACACAATCTGGGGAAGCACGGATATCAATGAAAGCAGTGAATTATTTTTTGACTTCTTATTAAATATCAAGCTTTATGTTTGTAATGTTATGGGCGGGAACCAACATTTAATTACTAGGAATTGGCTGAAGGTTCTAGACTTAACCTTGGCTTCAGACAATATTTATCATATAGCCAAGCAAAGGAAGATGCCGGAAGCTCCTGAGAGAGCGCGGGATTAGGATGTCTTCTATAAGCAATACGTAAGATTATATAAAAAGGAAGTAAGGAAGGCACAAAGGAAGTCTTGTAGTCTTCTGTGATAAAATGGAGGAAGTCTTCGAGACTTCTCGCCTTAGAAAGTATCTGCCTAGTAACTCAACCAGTCCCAAGTATTTAATTAAACCGGACGGTTCCTGAACTGCTTCTAGTGAGGAATCTTTGACTCAATAGACACTAGTACCAAAGAAAATGATATAATAGAGATAGTTCAATCAGTGCAAAATATAAAAATAAACCTGGGGTATCTCCAACATTACCGAAGGGAGCCTCCAGTTTAAATAAAATTTTCTATAAAATTATCTACATACAGTAAAATTCTGCTTTGAAGGAGCCATCTCATTATATTATTATCATCACTGCGCACATAAGATATCATGGGTACTAAAGGGTTTCAAACCTTATAAATTGGCAGGTTTGAACCGGATGATACCATTGGAAAATCCAAACAGTGTCGATTGTCCTGCACTGGCTAAAGATAATCTTCAAAGAATGTTAAAAGCTGGTCTTTATCTCGAAGAAGTGGGTAGAGGTTAAAGTGGTGTTTATCCCGATAGCGTATTACTTTCATGACTACCTAAAGGATTTAAGACCTACAACTTTTCATCCTTCCTGTTAAAAACCTTTAAAAGGCTGACGGATGTACATATAATTAAATTTAGTTAAATAATCTTGGCCAGTCAGCTGGGTTGGAATCTTAACAATTTGGAAAGAGTAAACAAGGCTACTATGTGCTATGTACTCATGCAGGAATGCCATTAAAAAGAAATGGGGTAGCCCATAATGACATACTGAAATAGGATTGAGGTCTAAAGAACGGCCTGTATGCTTATAAGCCATGTTCTTCTCTTAATAAAATAAGTGAGTATTTCATCAACATCCGGATACTTCAACTTAAATAGGGAAGGCCATACCTGGGGGGACACTTATTACAGCGCTTAAAAAAGAGTGGGCTTGGCGAATAAAATATGCACTAACACCCTCACATGTACTCTAGTGAGACAAGTTTGGCCAGCATTAAGCATGAGTCTCATATCTCATAAACTGAAAATTGCGAGATATCTCACGCTAAATAAGTATCTGTGACTAGTTCACCGGTCTAAGTAACCGTCCTCTATATTCTACAATATGAAACATCATTAATTTCTTGCTCCAGTTTTGAAAATTGGTATCGCTCGGGTTATTTTCTATTTCCATTGGTATCTCTCAGGTTATTTTCCATGACGAAGTTCTGCTCATTTTAATGATTGATTGAATAGTAGGCACAATGGGATTGCCAACACAGTTTTAACAAAAAATCACAGCTTTAATCACTGAGCTATTGAACTCAGTGTAGACGAGCAACACTTGCACACAGTACCATTGCCTAGATAAACCAATTGTTTCCAAAACTATCACAAAATGTGAAGAATTAAGTACTTTCGCTTCAAACATTGCTCCGATTTTTAATGTTGACATGCAGGTCACGCATGTATATATTTTCAAAATTAGTGATACATACAATATCGAGATCAGAGATCTGATGAAGATCCCCGATATTGTACATGAAATAAGATCTCAGCGAGTACGCTGGCTCGGTCACGTTCTGCGTGCTGATCCGGAACGAATTGTGCAGCGATCTCTGAAAGGAGAGCCACCATATGGTAGGCGCGGAGGTCGTTGCCGGCGACGATGGCTCCACGATGTAGAGAACGACTTGGCCTCTTCAGATTGTCTTAGACAGTATGAAGACCATGCTCAGGATCGAAACCGTTGGAGCCGGGTTGTTGACTCAGTAAGGGGCCAGTAATGGCCTTTAATACTGTTTATTATTATTATTATTAGTGATACATAAGGATGTTCGGAAATGACCGTGGTTTTCCGGCAGAAATTTGTTTAACGAAAAGTAAAATCTGGTGGAAATTTTACTCTCCAGTATAAAGATGGTATCAAGTACAATGATATAAAACGTATAATAAGTATAGCCACTATTTGATAATAAACAACATACATACCTATGCACATACTAAAAATAACACAATAATGTTACATTACATGCTGCGATACATGATGATGATGATAGTATGGTACGTAATCCGTTCAATAATTAAAAACAAATTACGCTACATTAACATACATTATTTAATTACGACTTACACACATGATAACAACAATAATTATCTGCTACATACAATAAACCTAGTAACTAGTAACTAATTGTGTTGCTATTCTGCAATTTAATTACATCGTCACTTGTTACCCATAGTAATTTTATTTTATTTTTTTTCTGTTTGCACATATCCTTACCGTACACTATGCATTTCCAATTTTCCATATATACAGGACATATTTATGTTGACACAACACAAATAAAAAAATTAAATAAAAATTCTAGTCACGAAAATTAAATTGAATTCCTCATTCGCCCGTTTACAATTCAGTCGAGTTGTGATAAAAGGATTAAAACTATTGCAATAGGATTGACCGTATATCGGGATTAAATTTTTTTTATTGTCATTTTCAAATATGTACTCTTCTTCAGTGAAACCGCGCCGCCAATCATTTTATTCGGCTAAAAAATATCGGTCATTTGAATTGGGTGGTACTACGGATATGGGTACATATGTTAAAAACAAATCAAATTCGAGTCAAAAATCGAACTCAAAATCAAAAATAACATTGTGTGACCATTTAAATGATTATCTGGCGAATACATCATTGCATGGCCTTAAATACGTGGGCGACGTGAACATTACGTATTTGGAACGATTGTTCTTTCTTGTGTCGTTTATAATAGTGACCGTTATGTCTGGATATTTTATTTCGAATATATGGGAGAAATGGTCTGAGTCACCGGTGATTATAAGTTTGAATCCGACAGTGACGCCGCTCAAGAAGATACCATTCCCGGCAATCACCATTTGTAATATGAATCAAGCAAAAAAAAGTGTGGCCCAAAAAATTCAACCGTGAGTATTGTTCTAGTTAATGTAATTAATCAAATTTGATGACTCTTAATAATTTGCTGGAAAACCTTCCAAAGTACATAACACTAATTTTAAATTTATTTTCATAAAAAGTGAGACACTGGAACATTCTCTGCTTCAAAGCTTGTGTGGAGGCCGATACGTGAATACATCACAAGACGATTACCAAGGAAAATGGTCGTCGTTCAAAAGATTTTTGCTGGCCGTAACCTAAATCCACGTTTTATGATCATGTGATTTTATTTAGTAATATATTTATCCTATTTTCGTACAGGTAACCGAACCTTGCAAACAAATAATCGTTAAATGCCGTTTTGCTGGTATAACAAGAAACTGTTCCTCTATATTTGACAGCGTACTTACGGACGAAGGTATTTGCTGCTCATTTAATACGGTCGCACACAAATTCATGTTTCATTCGGATGAGTAAGATCTCCCCATTGTCATGTTACATATATCAGGCACGTGCTAATCTTGATTTTTCTCGCGTTGTTTTATAGTAGCTCAAATAATATCGGATCCGGTCAGAATAAAGATGAAAGTTTTGGAATTGATTGGACACCCGAGAATGGATTTCCACCTGAGGTCGACGTAGACATGTATCCGCAACCGATACCAGGTACTGGCAGTAATTTAGGTTTAAGCGTCGTACTAGACGCTAAAGTATTCGATTACTATTGTTCATCGACAAATGGTGCCGGATTTAAGGTTTTATTACATAATCCGATCGAAACGCCAAAAATAGCCGAATATGGATTTTCGGTGTCACCTGGCAAAGAGACTCGAATCTCATTGACACCACGAATTTCCGATGCCTCGAATTTAATACGTCGCATACCCAAGTACCAACGTCAATGCATTTTCGCGGACGAGGCCAATTTAACGTATTTTCGAACGTATTCGAAAAAAAATTGTGAAATGGAATGTGAATCGCGATTGATTGAGCAACAATGCGGTTGTGTTTTGTACTATATGCCTCGAACAACAGATGATCAGAAAATATGTAGCCGGAAGGATGCTGCTTGCTATGAACAGGTAAATTTAGCGATCGATTTATCAAACAACGATTCGTATACGTGTAGCTGTTTACCTGGTTGTTATGAAATCGCTTATATTAGTGAAATGTCGTCAGCGCCGCTATCTAATGGAAGTTTTCGGATTCATGATCATTTACTCAATAGATATGAGCCACAGTATGTCGAGTAAGTACATTAAATCTAATTAATTCGCGTTCTTAATAAAAAAAAAATTACAGAACAAATTTAGCGTTGCTTCACTTTTATGTGACCGATTCATCATTTCGGGCGTTCACAAAGGGGGAGTTAATTGGATTCACCGAATTTTTATCGAGCACAGGCGGCCTTCTAGGCCTTTTTATGGGATTCAGTGTGCTCTCAATTATCGAAATAATCTATTTTCTGACAATACGTAGTTATTGTTTGCGCAAACAAGACGCAAAACGTGATAGTTTGGAGCAGAAGAGAGTGACAATTGTTCAATCGAAACACGAACAAGTTTATAAAATAAGCATCCCGCACGCAACTAACTTTTTTTTGGGCGAAAAACGAGACATACCAATAGAACTGGGCAAAAATGAGCATAAAATTGGTCATTACATACAGAAAAATTTCAATAGTATTAAGACAAAAATCTCAAACACTGGAATTCTGAAAGCGAATGACGTGAAGGAATTAGGAGTTACGGTACCAAAATATCCGTATTACGAGTGAAATCTGTAAAACTATATAAATTTATGTGTTTATACATAAAGCTTTTAATATAAATTTTATCCTATCCATTCATGTAATTATATGTATACTCATACTCACCCACCCCGTTGTTCAATCCGCAAACAAATAATAATTCACTTGCTTTAAGCAAATATTGTTGACACCGCGACCGCGGCAAACAGCTATACACAGTAAATATAAATAAATTTTTATCAGGTTTCAAATCTACATACATTGTGAAAATTAATCGAGTTAGCATTACATGATCCACTGTTTAGGTATTATTAAATCTCGCTATATGAATAGATGTACTTACATATATGTATGTATACACGAGTTGGGTGTACACTTGTACAGGATTTAAAGGAAATTAAAACTATTTTATGTGGTAACGTTTTGTTATAATAAAACTATTCGAAATATTATTGTCTATAAAATATATAAATGAACACTATATGATCTTAACTACGATTAAATTAATTAGCAACCATCTCGTTTCGGAGTATTTTTAGTAGCACTTTTTTTGTTTGTTAAATTAAAAGCCTCTACTGTACATTTAACTAATAATTAATTGGGTAATTAAATTGCTTTGACATATTTTCGATAGGTTTCATCCATAACATAATCAACAAATTTATCTATTGGGTGTATAATTAGAGGTATAGAAGCCAATCCAATTACTGTCGGTGTCCATTTACGCGGTATACCTTTTAGCTTGGCGAGCTTAACCAGTTGCTGTGTACCCCAGCATAATCGATTAATTGTATATCCGGGTATAATTACCGAGGCAAACATTTGCCAAACGAAGACATCTGTGGCTATAATTGCGGCACCTTTAACACCACCGCCTAGTATTTCCGGTTTCTAAAAATAAAAATATCGTACATTAATTAAATCATATTAAGGTAAGTGTTTTACAATCAACTATTTGATTAAATCTTGTATTCATTCTTCAAAAATAGGGAGAATTAAATTTGTAAATATCATCATTTTGATAGTTGGACATTAAGTTTTTTTGGGTGACTGGAAGTTAGTTCATTTCATATATTTTGACGTTGTATGCGTAAAGATGGCTCCAGGCAGAGCCTATATCCGTTTCTACGACGTCTGCCAATTCGTTTACAATTATTTTAACCATTCTGTTTATGGCTAGTTGCGCTTTTTCTTGTATACTTTGTATTGAGTTCCCAGCAAAGAGCATTAATTGATACTACTGTTAAAAACCATATGCCATAGGTTTGGGCCAAAAATGGGGCCTTATGGACATCCTGTATTAAGATTTGTTTGGAGTATGCATTGAATTGTAGCTGTTCTTTCAGAGAAATAGTTATTTATGAAGTTGTATAGATTTGCAGGTCAATTGATTTTCTTTAGCTCCAATTTGTTTCTTGGCCATCACAAATAATCGAACGCGCTAGATTCCTCTAGGAAAACATGGCCACGTTGAATAACTTCAAACTTGATGTTATTTAGCTCAGGCCCTTTATTTATTTTTCTAGACATTTTCGCCAAAGTGGCACTGAAGTGACTCACATTTGCTGGCACAATGTTACGGAGTGCGCGGATTACTCCTTGCACATTTGAGTCTCTTTTCTCACTGTCATCTGGTAGTAAGGTATTTAGTAAGCATTGCATTTTGTGGAGTCATCCCAACAGATTGTTGATCCTCTACTATCGCTTACCAAGGTACTTAATACCTCATTGGTTTTTAGTATGCCTGTGCTAAATTTATAGACAAATCTCCACGGTTCTGCGTTTCTGTGCTCTGTGATAAACTGTTTTAGGCTGTTTTGGCTATTGAAACTAATATTTGTCTTTTCGCTCTCCCGGACTTCGGGATTAGTATCTCTTTCTCTTTGATATACCTACTTTGAGCAACTTTTGCTCCATTTTTCTTTCGGTTAGGTTCGAGGACCGCCAAGGTAATTTGCTTTTACGATCATGATCACGTGGTATACTAATGTCACAGATTTTGATGATTGAGCTTGATATTAATTGCTCAACTCTATCTACGTCACAATTTGGTCTGGTATAATATTCAACTCTCTCGCCAGGCTTTGTTAGATGCTACTTAATGGACTATAGGACTTCTTCTCGTACCGAGGAACTATTCTGCACAACATAAGAGTGAGTTCAAAATTCCGTTATTGTTGAAATATGTGCTTGGCTGACCATCTTCATTAAAAACAAACAGGCCACTTCGTGCTGTAAATTCTTCAACGAGAACTCTTTACTCATTTGTGTCCATATTGTGCCAAAGTTAGGACTTAGCATTGAAGTCTCCAGTTATTATAATCGGATGTTTTTTAGACCCGTTCATAATTCTATAAAACTTATAATATTCTTCTTGCTCGTCTAAAAATTGAAAGATACTGACCAGATAAAAACTACCTAGGTCAGATCTCACTTCTACACACTAGTAATGTGAGTCACAGTACTGTGCAACTTTAACAACCTCTATTGGATGTGCCAAACCACCTATTTTACCTTTAACCGCGTACGATCCTGCAAGTCTATTGCTTCTTTTTCAATCCAATATTTGATTTCTTGTCCCACTGCCTTTTCATATTCAGTTGGGTAATCAACTAAAATCGACAAGTATTTTTGTCTTTAAACAGCTTTCATCATTATGTTATCATATATTTTGGTACGTGAAGATTGGAAGCCCTGTTTACTTTCTTACAACAAGCGCATTTAACGTCTTAAGTTATTCTTGAGCAGTTATTTTGATCGTGGCCACTCTCACAGCAATGACCGCAAATACGACATGGTTCTTTACAGAAATTTGCTATATGTCCAAAAGCATGACATTTATAGCACCTTGTAACCCTGATAAAGTCTGTTACTCTACTAGAGTACCAGCCCAGATGTAATATGCGATTTTGGACCATAGTATTTCTAAGCAATAGGCACACCTCGATGACCCAATTCACCATATTGCCATCTTTTGACCCTGTCATGAACCAATGTTTCAAATCCTCGATCTTTACACACTCAGAGCTTTATTTTTGAATAGCTTTTTAATGTATTTTTTCTTTTCTGTTCTATCAACATGATAAATAATGACTCTAAGCAAACGCTTTTCTGTTACCAGCCCTGCAATTGATAGATTTTTATTCGCTAGGAAATATTGAAGGTCTTCCGTTTATCAGTTTCTTCCAGGAAACCATCATTGATTTTCTTCCTCACCATTAGATAAATCAGTCTCTATGCCAGCCGTAGCTTTTACAGTAACAACTTTTGATGATTGTCACTGAGTCTTTCTATGATTATTTTCTGTCATTAGGATAGGTGCCTAAATTATGACTAATTTTTCGGATATTAGTGTTTCACTATCTTCGTTCGTTTTGATAGCCAACCCTGAACGATCACTACCTCTAATAGGCTCTTCAGAAAACCAGTGAATGCGTAGTAGCACTAAGAGTATTAAGGCAGTCTTGCCGTTTTGCTCACTGAGAATCTAAATTTCTTGATGTATCTGGGCATTTTTGATGTAACTAAAGGGTAAACTAACTGGCAGTAAAATTTTCTTTAATTTAGTTTTAGGCACTATATTGTCATGACCAGTAGGAATTGATTTAACTTGGTTGATCGCCAATTGCCAACCTCAGTTTCACCAAATGCAGTAAAATTAAATTCATTACAGAAGGGTACACAACAACATAGCACATACAAATCATACTCATGATCTGAAATCCGTGGTATAGCCGTTTGCCCAAGGGAAATTACAATGTCAGGATTTATCATCAAATCCAATGAACGCTAACCTTGTATTAGAAAACTCAAAAGTTATTATCCATGATGACAATGCGATGATACTCTTCCATTGAATTGAATATAAATTAAATCAGCTAATCAGCTTGCAATATAGAATAAACACTCGGATTATACACAATACCAACTGGCAATTTACCTGTACAGACACTTCCACAAAAATTACCTCACATTGCTACTGACAAGAACGATTAACTAGTTATTTAGTTCTTCAAATTATCACGTACCTATATCACAGCGCCACTCCCAATATTAGTTCTATCATTGACACGATCATTTCTTAGTAGTGAAAACCCAGGTACATGAAATCCGCAATTAGGACTTCCGTTACTAAGCCAAATTTCAGATACTTTCACAGTATGTAAATTAGTAGAATGTCACTAAATGTCATCAATATTCTCACAAATATTATAGTTTCGCCCCATTTTCATGTAAACAAATATAATATAACACAATACAAATTTCAAAATAAGATATAATGCATAAAGATGTCATTTTATCTTCTGTAAAAGAATGTATATGCAAACATTGTGGAAGGTTTAACAAAATCATAGCCTAATTTTGATTTCTTTAAGTAATCATTTATTAAGGACATCAAAATCAAAAATCTTGGGCACACGTAACGTAAACATGATAACTTGACTCTAACTCTTGACTAACTAACTATTTTAAAAGAAAATAATCAAGGACTTCCGATTCAAACGAAAAATTTGTAGATTCATCAGTAGATCTTCAACAGAGTTTAAAATATTTTTATTGAATTTCTCTAGAATACTAAATGTATCTAAAAAGTCAGAGTAAATTTTGCGAAGTGTAACTATACTGGATAGTATGCGATGTATGTATTATGATGGTTGATAACTATTATCCGTCTAAAATGAAATAATTAGCAATTGTGAATCAATTAAGCTGCTAGTAATCACCACTTGCTTTTGCGCTTCATAGTATTGATGCAATATTGAAAATTCTAGGTTGTTATTGTTACCTAATAAGATTTTTACGATTGGTAACCAACGAAGGTGAAATCCTAGACTTTGATTTGAATTTGCTCTATTAGGTAAAATAAATATTTAAATTTTAATTATTATTGTGAATCAATGTTACCCAAATTCATTTATCATTTCATTTTATTCCTATTCCAAACATATTTGTTTGGAGTGTAGGAATGGAAAGCCCTTGTATCTAAGTAACTGAAATAGTGACATCTGATGAAATATTTACAAACTAAAACGAAAGGCCTATAAAAAGTTTCCAAGGAAATTTCATGTATAAAAATACACTGATCACCTTTCTTTCGTGTGGATTAGTAGTGCCACTATCGGCACTTAAAAGCCCAATAGTTCTTTCTTTTCTTTTGGTGATAACCATTCTTTAATGTAAATCTGTTACAGGTCTGGGAACACAGCAAAACGGATGAACGCTTCGATTGTGAAGGTTTGATAAATGAAGATTTAAAAAACGATATTAGGATCTTGTCAGCGATAACATTGACGAAGCTACTTACCAGTCTGACTGTGTGAACTCTGTCTGGGAGGTTCTGAAAACATCTGTTGACAGTGCTGCTCAGTAGACTTTAAATATAGTGAAAGTTAGATCCAAGAATGGTGGGTTTGATGACGAGTGTCGTCTTTCACTCGAGCAACAAATATAGCCCATAGTGAAGTGCAAAAACGTATTACAATCGCAACGAAAAACTAGGCTGTCCTTGTTGGGAGGGTGGCTAAGCGGGTATGTAGACAGAAGAAGCGAGAATGGTGGAAGGCTGAGATTCTGAAAGTACCACAACTCACAGAACGTACATACCGAGCTCTGTACAAAGTCCAGATTAGAGATCTATAAGGATCCCTGACATTGTACATAAAGTAAGATTTCATTGAGTACGCTGGCTCGATCACGTTTGCGTGCGGATCCCGAACTCTGAAAGGAGAACCACCATATGGTAGGCGCAGAGGCCGTTGATGGCTCCTTGATTTATCTCCTTCATATTATTATGACAGTATGAAGACCAAGCTCAGGATCAAAACCGGTAGAGCCAGTAAGGCCTTTAAAACTCTAATAATAATGTAAATCTGTTGATTTGAATTAAATCCACATTTACATAAAGCAATTATTTCTTTTTTCTTCTTGAATTTAATGATTTCAATTTTAATTGGCCGGCGAATTTCAAAATCTTAACAATAAATTGTTATATCCAATCCACCAATTTCAGTTTCTCTTCACTTTCTAGTCTATGTACGCCATATTCGAAACGATTTCGAAAACTGTTGAATTTTATTTGGGAAAAGTTGAATTTCGTTTAAGTTGTTCTAAACATGGAACAGTTGTATCAATTTCAAACAAAAACCTATAATTCTTGGAACTATGCTTTAATATAATGTCCAACCAATTGGTTGTGACAAAATTGGTTTGTTGTAACAACAGACTTGACCTTATTTACGCTTGCTAAACGAATTTGGCTACTATATTGTCCCATGTAGAATATTTTATGGAAAAGGCGACCCACACAGTTTTATAAAAATTGTGTTTTGCTTATAAACTAATAATGGACCAAATTGGGTTGTGTTCTCATTCAAAATTCAAATTAGTTTACGTAAGTATCGAAAAAAAATGAAATATTCAATCAATGAAGCAACAATCTTCGGTCGTAAAAATAAACTTACTAAATCAACGTAAACAAGCCACACCGCACCAAGTCCGCATCAAAATCAACTGATTCAATAGTTTGATAAGCAATTGTAATTAGAAAATTGTTTATCTAACACTTTGTTTGAATTTGAATTATTGATAATAATTACTGATCAGTGGTTTCATCCAACTTTCGAGCATAACGAAATTTATGACGTAAGTCTTCGACATCATAATATAGTCTTGAACATCATAATATCGAACATATCATCATTAATATTGAATAGACTTTGATCTTCTAATTGAACATTCGAATCTAATAGAGTACCAGTTAGATGGGTGGTACAGAATTTATTCAGATTCCGACTGATAATCTTCATAATTTCATCTAGTATGTGAAAGAGAATTATAAGTTGTGCTATGATCGTATATTATGCACAAATATCTCACACTAACCTTGTATTCTCTCCGTGCTTTATCCTGGGCATCGGCCATCACGTACGCAATCGCCACACCGTACGTTGCATGAACCATCCATTTTTTGATAAGCGGGCGAAACGATTCACCCAATTCATTTGTATAGCCCAAATATCGTAACGGACTCTCACGGTAAATATCTTTTTCCATCGCCTTTTAATTTATTATTTACACAAAAATCACACACAATAATTTGTTCCCGTTTCGTATTCGAATTAAAAATTTCTAATCGATGTCGCCAATTCTAACATTCTACTTTGTACTGTACTTGTGCGACGCAAAGCGTGTTGTGTTGTGTAACACAATTTTGACTTTTATCTTGTATATACATATAAAAAACAGCTGATCCACAATACAAATACAATCGGTAGTGTAATTTCCAATTCGATTCTAATTCAAATTCGACGCAAGATGTCTCGCCGCGCAACAAAAGAGATACGAGAAATAGCCCAAAAAACCAATTCGTCGTTTATTTCTTTTATATTGGCACTATCATTTTTGACGTGAAATGAACTTGGAAAGTTAAAAAAAAACGTAGAACAAAAGTTAAAAAAAGTGTTTTTTTTTAGTTTTTTGTGTACAAAATAGTGATATTTATTGTGTTTTACATATTTGTAGTGAAATAAAAATTTAATTTAAATTGTATATAATAATGTTGTGGTTTTCGATTATTTAATGAATTTGTTATTACAAATCGTGTGTGTGTGATTTTTGACTGCAACATTTTTGGATTACAAGCGAGAAAACCATCCATAAACAAAACAAAAAAATTAAAAGGTGAGCGATTTTTTTTATGTAAAAACAAAATGTCACCTGATTAGATTATTTTATGTTGAAATTATTGTGATTAATAATTAATCTACTAAAATTATCGATACACAAAATAATTTGATAAATTAAAATTTTTATCTACGAAAATATCCCATATCTGTAAAGATTATCATGTGATTTTGGGGTCATTTAATTTTTTTCTACAACTCCTAAAAAAAATTCGGCTTACAATTTTAAAAGTATCATCGTACTAATTATTATTATAAAATAGATTAAAATATAAATTTATTTGTATACAAGATTATAATTAATTATTACAATAATAAACTAAACGTGTGTAATGAAAAAGAAAAAAAATCATAATCATTAAAATGTCTGGCAGCCATTTTTATTTTGTTTTGTTTTTATTTTTTTGTTAATGAAATTTTTAGTACTTTTCTTTGTTTATAATGGAAACGAATCATGAAAGTGAAAAATATATTTTATTTATTAAAGACCCCGATTACTGTTTGCATTGTTTCGTGACGAAACGGTTTGTTGTGTTTCTATGATAATATGGCCCCTTTGTACTTTAGTTGAAAGTAGTCATAGTTTCTGATGGGAGTTGAATTAATTGAATAGTACAGTGTACATTGTACAGTAGAAAAATAAGGTGCGGGCATAATAAGTAATTTTGGGAATATCCTTGACCTATGTCTTCGGGTTCCATTCGAACTCTCATGTCTGTTTTACACTTTCCATTTTTTTGGTTGTATTTTGACTTAGCCACTTTTCCGCATACTTTTTTTTTATTTAGGATTAAAATTTAATGGCTAGGAATATCATCCTGTTACTGAGCAAAGCTGCTCACGTTATTTTATGTCGGATCCTGGTTTATTGTCTCTTGTTATTTTCAAAGTGTTTTTTCAACGAATTCGTAAAACATTTTTGAAACAATTTTGAACTTTGTTTTCAATTAGTAGCAGATTAAGCTTGGTGCATGCCAATGACAATTGTCAGGTGCCGTACAAATGTTACATTTAACAATGGAATTCAATCTCGTTCATATGATCACCGCGAGCACGTTTGCAGCGATCGATTTCAATTTTCCACCACTCTTTGACAAAGGCCGGGACATTGGCATGATCACTTTTTATGGTTGTAATTGAGTCTCTTGAATCACATGTGGGTTAGTTGCTGTCCAATAACGCTTATTTTGCTTATTGACAAAGCTATTACGACAAAAATTAGCTTCATTCTTCAAATGATTAAGATGCTTCAATTCTTGAGTTAATTTGATCTTGTAATGGTGTAAGCCAAGATCTTAATTCAAAATTTGTCGCAATTGAAGAAAGCGCTTCTAAAGTTACGACCAACAAGCGTGGCATTCTTGTTCGTGTTAAGGGCACTCTTGTTCGTGTGAAATAAAATACAAAATTGTTATGTTTGTATTCACATTCATTTTTCTGAGAAAAAAATCAAGCTAAAACTTAGCGTTCATGGTTCCCAAGGTCAGATGTTTGTACCAAACTGTCTCTGTAAGAAATTGTAGTAGAAATTGTTGTAGATTAAAACATATTTGTGCTTCTGGATGCAAAAATGTGCAGAAAAAAGTCACCAGGTTTAAAATCCATTATAGAATTATGTATGTAGATTGGTGCTCTTTAACCCGATTTTTGTAATTCACAGTATCGATTCTTTCTGTTATATGTATATTTTTTGTAATGATCCAAATAGTAGTTTCGGGCAACTTGAAAGTTGGAATGGTATGGCAGAACATAAAAATAATGAATAACACTTAAGTACTTATTAATAGAAATAAAACCATAATTTAAATAACAATCCCATTTTCACAATTTGATTACCAATTTTCAAAAAACGGCAGGCAACGAAATAATAATATGGCAATGAAAGTATTAATTAACGTTAATACTTAATATTATTACAAAATATTAATAAATAGGCATTATTACATAAGAGATTATTTTTAGCCATTTTTAAAACATTAAAAATATGAAATTACTTTTGTGTATCACTTATCACAGGCTCGCAATTTTTTCGTTGTCCGATCTAAATTTTGCAGTATAATGCAAAATAGATCTTCTCAAGATTCAAATGTTTCTTGGTTCTTTTATGGTTAAGGCTGAGGACCAATTCACGGATAAAATTAGATTTTTACTTTAATTTTCGGTAAATTCATTTACCCTATCAAAAAGTAGAGTAAATCGAGTACACAAAAGTAAATGTTTAATGTTTAGATTGTTAATTTTTTAGTGATCTACGGATTAGTAAGCTGAAAATAAACAAAAGCACGTATTTCAATAAAACAAAAATACTAAAAATCGACTTACCTAAGTATGTAATTGATTTACCCGACAATTGGTCCGCAGCCTAAGTAGGTAATTTGACTGATGAGTTCGAATTAAAAAAATTAATTGGTTTCATTTTTATGCTTTAATTATATTAAAGGCCTATTGTTTATGCACGCATTAATGTTGTAGCTTGTCACTTGAAAAATAGTTTTATTGCTACCAAGTACTTAACACAATATTCAAACTTGAAATATTCGTTGGCGTATAGTTTTTGATTTCGACATTATCCAAAGGTGAATTTATTATCATGTCGAGAAGGACCAGATTCTTTGTTTTCCGTTTAATTTCAATTTAAAAATACATAATTGTTGATTTTATTCGTATTCCCTATTTAAGAAGATGGCAGAAATTATCTTACATAAACATATTACATAAAAATAGTTTTATTATACTGTAATTTGAAAAAATATGTCAGATATCGTGTTTTGGTGTATCAGAATTTAATTCACATAAAGTCTATATCTGCAGATAGTTAGTTTTATTATCAAACAAAGGGCATTTTGTCAATTTTTAAGTAAAGACAACTGAGGCCTGTTTCACCATCACGCATAGCAACTTGGCATTTATCACTTTGCAAATTTACAATTGTTGTAATTTTTGGCTTATGTAATTTATTGTTACTAAAATTATTATAAAATCTCGAAAATTAAATTTATAAATATTCTATGCACGTTGTCATATTGTGTAATTATTAATTTCCAAAATATATCCTGTTTTTTTATAAAGATTTGTCAAATTTACAAAGTTGATTGATTTGATTTCAAAAGTGAAAAGACTTCGCAAATAAAATACAAGGACTATACAGTTCAAGTGTTAATACTTTGCAGTTGTTTAATAATTTTGCATATTATTAGCTAAAGAAAAATTTGCTGTGACTTGTTGAGTTATTTAAATTTTTTTAGCTACATACAATAATGATAAGACGCGAAAATTTATTTGGAAACCATCATATTACTGCGAGAATAAATCGGAAAAATTTGAATTTTTTTAGCGAATCTTCTTTTAAACAATCATTTGTGATAAATTGCGAGTAACCTGAATATATTTTGGAAAATATTGGGGAAGATCTCAAACATTAAACTATTATGTCTTCACTGGTTTGGCAACGGATGTCAATACCATGGCGTTGGAGTTTTAAAAGTGATTGTATTTAGGATTGGCCCCTGTGGTCGGGGGGCACTCACATGTCTCGTAAATCTAAATTGCACGACCATGTTTCCTAAGAATACCACCACAGTATCCTTTGCTTGTCGTAGGAGGCGACTAAACGGTTGGATCGCTGGGCTGACGACCCGCAGCCGTAAAAAAAATCAACTGTTTATAAAATCAACAAAAAGAAAAATGGATACCGCCAAAACAACACCGGACCCCCCCTCAAGTACCCGGATACGAGATTTAGGATCGGCACGTGGAACGTGCAATCACTTAGAAAACCAGGAGCGTTGGAGGGTCTAATCACGTGCATGAAAGAGTATCGGCTGGAACTCGTTGCTCTTCAAGAAACTCGCTGGCCTCAAAGTGGAGACCATGTGTCCCAGGGCTATACGTTGTTCTATAGTGGAGATGACCTCGGAAATCTTGGAGCTGGATTTCTTCTTGGGCCGCAGGTAAAGAAGGCTGTTTTGGATTTTCAAGCAGTCAATAACCGATTGTGTATGCTTCGCCTGCGCATGAAGTTAGCCAACCTGTCGATAATTTGTGTACATGCGCCCACAGAAGTCAGCCAGTCCCAAGATAAAGACTCATTTTACAATGACTTGGACGATCTGATGGGATCTATACCCGAACACGATGTTAGAATGGTAATTGGGGACTTTAATGCTAGAGCTGGCAGAAATCAGGCCGACTTGTGTGAAAACATAGGTCCGTACTCCCGACACGAAACTGCGACCGATAATGGTGAGAGAATGATGTACTTTGCAATTGCTCATGATCTTAGAGTAGCAAGCACATTCTTCCCTCACAAACAGATACACCTAGAGACATGGACACATCCTCGCAAAACATCCCGGAGCCAAATTGACCACGTGTTAATTTCAAAAGGGCGAGCTCGGGTTGTGCAGGATGTGAGAACTTATCGGTCAGCAACCAAATACGTAGGCAGCGATCATTATTTGGTCGCTGGAAAGCTACGGTGGAAGTTTTCGTACAGGTCGGGGAACACAGCGAAACGGATGGAACGTTTCGACTGTGAAGGTCTGATAAATGAAGATCAAAAGAAACGATATCAGGATCTTGTCAGCGACAACATTGAGGGAGCTAATTACCAGTCTGACTGCGTGAACTCTGTCTGGGAGGTACTGAAAACTGCGGTTGTCAGTGCTGCTCAACAGACTTTAGGTATAGTGAAAGTCAGACCCAAGAATGATTGGTTTGATGACGAGTGTCGTCTTGCAGTCGAGCAACAAAATATAGCCCATAATGAAGTGCAACAACGTCTCACAATCGCAAGGAAAAACAAGGCAGCTCTTGCAAGAAGGGCAGCTAAGCGGATTTGTAGACGGAAGAAGCGAGAATGGTGGAAGGCCGAGGTTCTGAAAGTACAACAACTCAGCAATGAGCGTAGTTCACGTAACTTCTTTAAAGGAATTACTGGATTGCACCATACTTTCAGGCCTTCGTCAACCGCCATTCGGGACCGGGATGGAAACCTCTGTGTCAACATCGACGCAGTACTTGACGCATGGAGTGGACACTTTACTGAGCTGCTTGATGTTCATCATGCGTCACAGACTGTTGTTGAGCCACCTCTAAAACAGTCTGCGGAGATTTGCACTGAGGAGCCATCCCATGAGGAATTCACTAAGGCCATGCAGAGAATGAAACGAAACCGCTCACCTGGAGTGGACTGCATTAATTCGGAGCTCTTGATATTCGGAGGGGATACTTTGTGGAACTGTCTTTTCGACCTTATTCGATTAGTATGGCGAACCGAAGTTATGCCTGATGAATGGAAAGTGGCCGCGATATGCCCCATCTTCAAGAAGGGAGACCGCTTGAAGTGTGAGAATTATCGCGGTATAGCTCTCCTTTGCACTGCATACAAGTTACTGTCATACATTTTATTGGATAGAATCACTCCTCTGGCGGAGGGCTTGGTTGGTGACTATCAGGGAGGATTTCGTCCGAATCGATCAGTCACTGATCAGGTCTTTTCGCTGCGGATGATTCTATCTAAATATTATGAGACATCCATCTCAGTACATCAGGTTTTCCTGGATTTCCGGCAGGCCTACGACTCGATCAATCGAGAGAGTTTGTGGTCTGCCCTGGAATACCTAGGAATGCCAACAAAATTGGTACGACTGTGTAGGATGACAGTGACGCAGTCTCAATGCTGTGTTAAAGTTGAGAACAGGCTATCGACAATTTTTGCAGTTAACTCGGGTGTTCGGCAGGGAGATGCTCTGTCCCCGATACTCTTTAATCTCATGTTGGAGTACATCTTTCGTAAAACTGAAACACCTCAGCGCAACATCTTATATCGCCAGTCCAATCAAGTGCTTGCATATGCAGATGACATATGCGTGATTGGACTGAATAGCAACGGAGTGAAAGAAATACTTGATCCGCTTGTAGAGTTTTCAGCTTCTGTTGGACTCCAGATCAATGAGTCCAAAACGAAATACCTGATCTCTGGTTTTAGAGACAATGGCACACCAGATTTTAGTAGTGGCCACCACACGTTTGAGGGAGTGAGGAGGTTCAAATATTTGGGCTCTCTTATCACGCACGATAACAGTGTGGGTGAGGATATTAAAGTGCGGCTGGCAGCTGGCAGTCGTTCTTTATATCCTCTAAGGCCACTGCTAAAATCTAAACACTTATCAAGTGCCGTGAAGCTGAAGCTTTACAAAGCGTTGATCAGGCCCGTTGTTATGTTTGGATGTGAAAGTTGGGCGCTGACGGATGAGTACGAGAGATGGCTCCTTACATTTGAGAGAAGAATCATGCGTGTGATTTACGGCCCTAAACGCGAAATAGATGGTACATACCGAGCTATGTACAATTTCGAGATCAGAGATCTGATGAAGATCCCCGATGTTGTACATGAAGTTAGATCTCAGCGAGTACGCTGGCTCGGTCACGTTCTGAGTGCTGATCCGGAACGAATTGTGCAGCGATCTCTGAAAGGAGAGCCACCATATGGTAGGCGCAGAGGTCGTTGCAGGCGACGATGGCTCCACGATGTAGAGAACGACTTGGCCTCTTCAGATTGTCTAAGACAGTATGAAGATCAAGCTCAGGATCGAAACCGTTGGAGCCAGATTGTTGATTCAGTAAGGGGCCAGTAATGGCCTTTAACACTGTTATTATTATTATTTAGGATAATACACCAGTGTCCTTGATGCAATTAAGTATGTCAATCTCTTTCATAAAATTGTGTATTGAATTCTTGATAAAAGGCAGATTTACATCTGGAGGGGATATTTGTTGTTAGACATGGTAGTCATTTTATAAAGTATTATGATGATATGCGTATACTATACATACCATTATGTTTTACGCGGGCAACGCGAATTGGCCAGGAACGCTTCCTTCAGCAATAAATCACTGCCATTTGTATATTCCATCTGTTATCAGATTTGTATATCCAATCAGTATAAATTTTGTATATTCAATCAGTGTTCAACAATTCACAATATTGCCTGTACAATAGTTCGGGAGAATAAATTGCCGTATTATTATGATGATGAAACAGATAATGGAGATTTATTCATGGTATATAGCTGAACTTAATTTGAATCAAAATATGACCGAAGAATATTTTTAATTTTTCTACAACTATCATAATAATACATAATTTATCTAGCGTACATTGAAAAACGCATTAACGCACAAGTAAATTTATCTATTATATTCCATTGCAAATTTGATAAAGTTTTGGTTAAACTCAAATCATTAGCACTTAGCAAACCGCACCATTTCTGCAAAGTTATCAATCAACTAAATATTTTGATTTTGATAAGTTTATAATAAGTTTTTATTAACTATTGTTTTAACTATAATATATATTAACAAGATTGGTTAAATTAACTACATATAATAAAAATAACGTACGTCAGTTTTAAAAGCACACATAGATTTTATTTTTGATTTCCGAAACCAAATGTCCAAACTTTTCAAAATCATGTGTTTTGAACAGAAAGTGAAAAAAAATTTTCAAAGTGATAAGTGCAAAGTTGCTAAGTGTGATGATGATGGAACATGCCCTCTGGTTTTAACAAAACCAACATTTTTACATAATTTAAAAAGTTTCTATAAAAGATTTTACCAAATAAATTTTTATTATTGAACTGACAACTGTAGTTAAAAACGTTACACTACAATAATTTAGCCGTTTTTCTTCTTCTTTTTGAAGATCAATTCTTTTCTGTAGCAGTTATTCATTTTCAACATTTTTTTGGTAAATGGAAGGAAAATTAATCATATTAAGGTTATTTTCAATCATATCTCAAAATCACCAAAAATTCAGATAAGTAAGTTATAAAAAAACACAGAATTGCAGCTCTAATTTATTATACGCTTTTCTATTATATAATGAGTAGATGAGCCAAACCGATACGCCCAAGAAAGAGGGTTTTTACAAAAAGTGGTTCATACGCCTTCGATATGATAACGAAACCGGTTTAACTTTTATATTAAATTAATAAGTAATTGCTTGTTGTTAATAAGTAATTGGTAGTCTGAAGAAAACCTTAATGTGCCATAGTTTGTGGAATTTTTGATGAATCTAGATTCTTCAATTTGAATTTGATTTGCGTTTTTAAACTATCGTATCTAATGAATTTCCAAAAAAAATCTTATGCTGTTATCATATTTCATCAACGTTTAAATTATTTTCGAATATTACCAAATTTATATATATATATATATATATATATATATATATATATATATATATATATATATATATATATATATAAGTAAGTGCAACATTTTTCGATATTTGATACCTCTTAAAATATGAATATTTGTTAATATATTTTGATAACATACTTTAGCATCCGCAAATTCCAATAGATTTCGTTAAATTTTTGCGATGAGAGAGTACGAATGTCAGAACATTGATGTATGGTTGCTGTAAAAGTTTAATCGAATTTATATTTTGTTATTTTACAAAAGTTTTCTAGTTAATTACTGAGTTAACACCACCATGGTTCAAATTTAAAATTCTGATAAAAGTTTCGCGAGTTTATTACGGAAAGTTGAATAAATTGACGAAAGTAAACACAAGAATAAAACATGATAATTTAATAAATATACATCCGATATAGAATTCTGCTAATTTCAGTTAAAAAGTTATGTGTTTAAATTTTAATGATTTATTGATTATTATTTTGTATAAATAAATGTACTTTAAATAAAACTAATTACAAAAGTAAATTTAAAAGCCAAAGTATATTTTCTGTCCCCTTATTGTTTGTTTATGGTTCTCTGATCTACTAATACAAATTTTTCTCGACTTTTTCACTTTAAAATTGGTATTCGTGGCGTACTAGTATTTCATTCTTATATGTATTTTGAAAAATCAAACCTCTAAAGCCGGCTACGCACGTTCAGGTATACCTGTGCAGTTTTATCTTATGCCTGTTGTTACACACGCAGGTAAACCTGATGAGATTTGATTTTCCATGTCATCGACAAGTGATGTTTTAGAGCTGTCATTTGCTAGAGAATAAACTTTACCAGTATTAATATTGCAATCACAAATCCACAATGCATTCAACCTCTTATATTCGATATTCGACAACGCGATATCTAAACGGAAATTGATACACACTTCAATATAATAAAAATTTAAATAGTGTTTGTAAAGTGATTTAAGCGTAATTAAATAATTGAAGAGAGTTTGATAGAAAATGATTTAATTTAATCTACTTAGGTTAATTCATATAAATACATGGGTGATTGGACTGTTAAATATTGTTGCCTATTATGCAACTCGATTCCACTGGAAAAAATTCCATTCTGTATATGTAACTCGATTTCGTTGGAATTTTTGATTATTTTAGCAAAATTACAGATAAGGATGGGTTTGGCTAAACGGTATTACTTGCTTAAACAATAGACAGTATTTTAACTATCTCATTACTCTTTTTTATGGGCTACACGAATTTTAAAAGTACACTGTAGGTTTTATGTAGTTTTAATTTGCTTAACTATATTAAATCTTAGTAGTGCCATATATCAGAGACGGAATACGGGTTTGAATCGAACCAGTAAAATCACTAACCTCATGAAATTTTGTTGAACCAAAACTAAATCAATCCAAAGTAAAAACAAAACCCAGATCAAAATACAAACAGAAACGAAAATTATGTTTCGGCTTTACGTTTGTGCCAAAACCAAAAGTTTAATATATTTTTGAACTATTTCGAAAAATCCTTTGGTTTCCATATCTACAATAATATTTTGTTAACGTTTAAAATGTAGAAATGAATCAGTAAATTAGAACAACTAAAATTGTTTGATTTGGTTTCGAAAAATCCTGAATGGCGATACATAAAATTAGAAGTGAGTCTTTTTTTAAAACTGCGCTAGAGTTAACAGTTCAGGACCTCCAACTAGGGTAAATTTAATAATTAAAATAATAATTGAGATAATTTTCAAGGATTTATTTCATAATTAAATTGTATAATTACATTTGGCACGATACCGATAATCATATCTAAAAAAGAAGTCGATCTTAGATTAAACGAAACTGGAAATACTACTTTACTAAAATATACATATGTAGGTTCTTAATTGATTTGAATGTCCACAAAGTAAAAATACAAACTAAAGTAGAACTTTACCTATAAGTAGCAGTAAATATTTTATTGTTTATTGTCATTACCTAATCAAAAATTGGGCGAACCTAAAATAATTTTAACACAATTAGAAATTCCTTTTTATAAAAAATTACATCATTTTTTTCTGTTTATTTGATAGTATTCTCGTATTTTTTAACTCCGAGAAAAAAACAATTGATAAAAAAATTACAAAAAGAAAATCCAATAGAAATTTCAATTCCAACGAGATAGAATATAGCTAAATTAAATTTCGATGGAATTTGGTTTTTCCAGTGGAATTTTTCCAACCGTTTAGTAGATTAGCAAGTTAATATATGCTTGTTATGCATTTCAATATTGAAAAACCGGCATCCCGTTTTGAATATCGGCATTCATTGGTACGTACAATATTGAAGACACTGTAAGTAAGTATTTAGTAATGTCAATCTTGGCCTGTGTTTGTGAACAATGTTAAAAAAATACGCTTTTACACGATACCCTAATTTTGTTTACAAATATGTAGTTACTTTCAAATTTTGCTATCGATTTGATCTGGTCTTCTAATTTTATTATTTAAGCTCTGCAATGCACTTTATTTCAAATAATTCCCCTTAATTATTTCTACTGAATTAAATTTAATACAAAATAAATTCCAAATTATTACCGCCAAACTTTATTTACTAAATTAAAATTGAGTATATACTTATACTCGAGAATAAGTTGAATTACTTAACTCTTTTACTACTTTATTTCTGTTGGTAATTAATTTCAAATTAGATTATAATGTTTTTAATTACACATAAACGCGTGAACGACAAATTTAAATTATATTTATCTTTCTATAATCTTCTATAATTTTCGATATTCTTTTAATATAAAACTTTCAAATGCACATTCAACATAGGCCATCTAGACACATAGAAAATTAAAGATAAATATTAAACAAACAGTACATTATGGTGACTTATGAATAGGCCAACGGCCTAAAGACACTAATAGTCTCGTTAAGCCTTGTCTCATGACAATGGGATGGACAGAATACAATTTTGAATTTTAGTGAATATATGCGGTGATGGACTTTATAACATGTACAAATTCTCATACTATTCAGCGAAAAGTTTTAGTAACCTAAGATGTGTTACTTAGCCAATAGTTATTTATATTTTATTAAACTGAAATGTTTGTTACGTTTCGTTGATAAAATCGGATCTGATTTTATCAATTTTGTTCATAATCCTCCGAGAAATTTAGACTTAAATACACTGTCCGTGTACAAGAAATTATTAGAAAAGCTTAGCTTATGGTTAACATAGTTGACTAATCGTGTGCGTTACAATTGTATCAATTTTAATAGGAATTATTTCAATTTATCAATTTAATATATACAATCTTTCAATCTCTGCTATTCAACATGCGAACCATCGTTCAGCGTTTGCCAGTTCTCATCTCCATTTCAAGTCCATATTCAAACGATCAATTCAATGTCGATTCCAATGATTACAAATTAGAGTTACTAAAAATTAAAATTAAAAATGCCATAATTGATAGCTTTAATTTTGGTATTATGTGCAATAAATATGCAAATCGTGTTTAATCCATCATTCAACGTTCAATCGTTCTTATTTCCATTTCACGTTCATATTATTCTAATGTTTGTATTCACGATCTAAACATAAAGTATAGTTCTACGTTTAAACACCGCGAGCGAATTCACTTCAACCCCGTATTTTCTTATTTAAGAAGTAAAGAATAACTAAATTTAGTTATATTTAAAATATTATTTGTGCACTTAAATATAATCTTATACTGAAAAATCCAGATGAATCATTAATTATGAAAAGACGAAAAGATAGCTAAACATATCTAAAAATTAAATAACCCGATTGAATTTGGCTCGTGAATACATTCAAAACCCATTCGAATTTTGGAGAAGCATTTTGTGGACAGACAAGCCGTAATTTTCTTTGGATGGATCGTAGGCGAAATAATGGTATGGAGTTGAATAGGCTTTACTTTTAAAGGACCTCTTATACGGTGCAGATAAAATAGTATTGTACTCGTATTTGTAATTTATGAATTTGTTTGAAAATAATAATTTCATTTGAGATGGGAAGGTCCAAACGGTTTAGCTGGAATGATATTTTAGAAGCATGTAATTTGATTCAGTGCCGAAATGTCTCAATTAGGTTATTATAGCAATCATACTAAAATTATAAAATTATTTTAAATTTTGACAAACACAAATAATTTTGAACATTAACTAAATTTAAGTTTTCTTTATTTGTTTTGAAGTAGATACTTTCGCCTAGCTAATATAATTTATTTCATTATAAAATATGGTTTAAATCTTATTTCCGAAGCAATTATAGAAAACAATAGATCTTTTCTCCCTACTTAGAAAGAAATATGATTTTTGTCTGCATGGCAATTGATTTTATAGGCCAGGCAGTGTAATATATTATTTTTAAAGCATCAAATAACGAGTAACCCCAAATGCATTCAATCATCGAATTTTTGTATTTGTACACATATGTTTCTTTCAATTATTATTATTATTGCGATAATTACTTAAATTTAAGTTTTTCATTTTGTTTCCAGTATATGTGTGTGTGTGTGTGCGTGTATGTTCATACGGCGCTGATAATAATAATATATAATTATTATATTATTTCTAAAAAATAATATAAATTTTAATGACCTTTTTTGATAATAAATTATTTTTAATTTCATTTTTTATTTCGTAAGTATAATTTTAAGTTCATTATTTAATGTAAAATGAGACAGGTATTAGGTATTTTATGTTTTACTATTATTATGTGTTCGCACATATTATAGCTGCAAATATGTAGTTTGTACATATGTACATATTATAATATATAGTCGAATGACGTAAACAGTATGATTATCTACATTTGTGTGCTCGCAGAAGGTCATTTCATCGCATATAGTATTGTAGTAAGGTGACCAGATTTTAAAAATATCAAAATTATGGAAAAATGTATAAAAACTCATCAGAAAAATGCTCTAAATCTATAAAATAATATTGAAATAGCTATGTACTTGGACCTTTAAAATGTATTTAAAAAATACTGAAATTATTTGAAAGTCTTAAATATCTAAAAAGTTCTTTTGGGTTAAACCAAAATTTATAATATGCATTTAAAACACACAAAACACCTTAAACAATTTTGACTGTGCTTTTATTGTCTTGTTATTTGGAATGTCTCAACAACAAACCAAAATTCTGTACACGAGTATATTATTAAAATTCTTTAGAATATTTATGAGTTCTGTTTTAAACGATAAAACTTTGATTAGGTACGATTATGCAATACTTCAAAATTTGTACTGCATTTTCAAATATCTCATTAATTCCAAATATCAAATTTGTCTAATGAGTAATTTTGCCCAAATTCGAAGTAAGTATAAATTATGGAATAAATTCTTACAATTTGATTCATCAGCGCTGTAGTTAGGGAGTCATTTTCCCGGCCCTTTTTTCAATACCGGGATCTGGAAATGGTAACTAAAAATTGTTTTTAATTTATTTAAGTAGTAACAACAAATAATTACAATATTCAGAACAAACAATTAATTTTAAACTATTGTGGATAATAAATGCTCTAATCTTGCTCCAAAAAATAACTTGTTAAAAAACAAAATGCATTAAGTGATTTATCACTTAGAGAAATCTGCCTGCTAGTGCAGGAGCATTCGTAAATATTTAAATATTTTAAGATTGTTTTCATTTCTAACTAGCAGCGGTTGCATCAATTGTATTTTGCAATTTCGTTGCCATAGATGATAAAACACGTTAATTTTAGGACAAAAAAGCAGACATGTATGATAAATATGTACATAAAATAACATGCAATGGCGCTTTCAGGTCCCCCTCCATGTTGTCATCACTAATCGGTATCACATTATATATCATAATGTTGACCCCATCATAAAAATGACCATGAATATTATGAAATTTATTCGAATCTAATATTTCTGTTATCGCCAAAATCTGGTGTATTATGAAACTAAAAAATAAAATCGAATTGGATTTTTCCGAGCACACATCAAACTCTGACTGCTAATTACTTGTAGAATTTTGCATTCGATTGATCCGTTTTGAGAAAAAAAAATTTGTGTATGGTTTGACATTTCGATAAAATTTTTTTTAATAATTAACAATTGTCTGTTTCTAAAAAATGTTTGATATTCCGTGTTTCATAATAGAATAAATCCGTGTCGGAACGAATTTTTTCGTTATCCGAAAAATTTGACTCGGAATAGTTTCATAATATTAATAATTCAGGCCGCCTGAATGGAGATGTCGGAATTGAAATTGAAATTAAATAAATAAACTTTTTTTTATTTTTCAAATAAATTAAAGTTAAATAATTTTTACAATTACGAGTATGTGGTGTGATACAAAAATTCGATATTGATTAACAAATTTTGGATTAAATTTTACCCATCTAGATACCCATCTACTAAAATATTAGCTATTGAAACCACGTAGTGCAGAGCCGTCTTATGATTATTCTGCAAAATTAGAATGGTTAATAAACTATGAATTCGAATTAATTGGTCTGGGCCAAGTGGAAAATACAATTTATCCAATTATGAAATATAATTCTTAACATTTTATAAGGAATACAAACATTTCGCACAAGAAATTGAAATAGAAATTATTATTTTTTATTTCATCAAATAATTAGCTAATCCTTCAATAATGGCTCACTCTATACTGTCCTGCAGAATATTTTTCAGCCGGCAAAAACGTATAAATCCGACTTGAATGTATCGATACAAATAAACCGATGAAAAAATTGAAATTTAGGCCATCAGTGTTATCTATACCATGAAATGTCATAAGTCATAAATTCAAAAAAATACAAAAAATTGACCAAAATTGACACTGTGCGAAAATTTGAGCATATTTTATTTTGTTGCAGTATGCCTGCTGTACATTTTTCATCGATTTGAAATTTGTTTACGAAATGGCTAGTTTTTGGTCTGCTGAATAATATTTGGTAGCAAGGCAAAAACCGTATAAATTTGACTTCAGAACTCAACGTGTTGATTTTGCTCCACATCTTGCCAACAGTAGGCAGAACTGAAAGCGCCCATTGACACAAAACCATATACATAACTATTTACTTTTAATTTAAAAAATATCCCCGGAATTTCTGTGATCAATCCCAAAATTTGATAATGCAATTATGAAGCCTAATCCCGTTTCGAGAAATAACGGGAACAAGATATCCCTATGTACTGAGCCTGCATATAGAGTTATCTAAAATTCTAACTTTGGGTTTAACTTTTCAGATTAAATACAAAGCATTTCAATAATACTTTGAGTATTAACAATAACACTTGCTTGGTCATCGCTTCTCTAGTCCCATTGCAATTTTGTTTCTTATATTTATTCCGAGGCATTCTCTATGGGGTTAGCAAGTGATTCATCGGAAGGAGACAATTTTAATGTATCAACCTTTATTATCGTAAATAGTTTTAAAATTAATTAAATAAATTAAAAAAATGTGTGGCCCTTTTTTTTTTTATTAACTTTTGTAATATTCTATAAAAATCCTGGAATAAAGCTAACCACAGACATTAATTTCTTTTAACTTGAATGGGTCATAAAATCAGTCTAAAAAATTGAAATATACTCATATATAACTTGCGTAAGATCGAACGCTAAAAATAAAGTTAATTAATGAAGGGTCGGATGTTAAAAAGTTGATGGCGTAATTGTATTATATGCCGGAAGTTCGTCTGCACAAATATTCGAATCACTTATGTATATAAGAAATATCAAAATTATTTTGTCTGGCGCCTGTATTCTAGGGTATAGGGTTATTATTTTTGTTTGCTTTAAGTCGTGACAATTTCTTAAAGTAGTCTATATTTATATTTTTTTTTTATAATTTGACAAACCGCTCTGACAAAAGATTTAATTTTTTTTACGTAATTACGGCAGTACAACATAAGTGCAGCATTAATTGTTGATATGCAAAATTCAAATTAAGATTGTGAACAATCTAGTAATCAAGATATGGGCACTAAAATTACTAAACCGCTGGTTTTGAGCTAAATATAAAATTTTTCTGAAAACACATTTTGTACCGTCCATCTCTCTGAGAACGATGTTGGGCAACATTTTAAATTCTTCATCCGAAAAATTAATTATTTTTTATGTTTTGAGAGAAGCTATAACAATTTTACAGCTTCTCTCAAAACATGAAAATTTACTAATTTATTTAAGTACGCAGAATAAGCACAATAAGCTAATAACAATACAAAATAAGTACAATAATTTTTAACAAAACATCTAACCTTTGGAAGCATTACGGTACTGGTTAAAGCAGTATATCTGGTTAGCTTAGTTATAAATGTGAATTCATGGAAGATTGATAGACTATTAGCAGCATTAAACCTTAAACTTTGATACATACATATTTACAATTTTTGAATTGTTTTCAAATTGCAATTTATTATGAATATAGAAGTTGAAAATGTAGATTTATTAAGTACCGATAGTTGGTAATAGAATTATGTAATTCCATTATACATTGTCCTCTTTCGAACGGGGTTAACGATATTGTGCTTTGCAATCTTCAAATGAAAATTAATCTTGATACAAATTGGTTGAGATCAAGATAATACGGGTGTAGTAAGTAACAATACAAATTTATTATACAATTCTAAGGCGATATACTTAACCGTATTTATAATGGAATTCGTACTTAAATGAAGAAAAATTAAGATTTATTGGTCGCACTTTAAACTGTAAACAAAACCACTATGGTTTGCATTGCCGCGTTTTATTTTATTCATCAAAACAATTTTCAATGTCTTCTTTTTGAGTACATACTCGTATATGTAAACGCGCTATGCATGCATACATTGGAGAGCGACAACAACGTTTAATTTCGACTGTGTATCTATTTATAGAACTTGGAAAATGTATGCAATGTAATCGCGCGCGTTTTTAATTTATCATTTAGCATCGACCAAATTAAAGGCCATGTTCCCCGTGTTCTTAATTTGATTATATCAATTTCTTAAATCTTATTAGGTCATTTCGCTATATACAGATTACGATCTTAATCTCAATAAAATTAAAAAAATATATATAACTTGGCATTGTGATAGAAGTAAAATGCAATGCATGCATATACAGATGACAATTTCAAATTAATTATTCTGTTCACATATGTGATGAGGTTATATATTGATTCATGTCAATTGAGTTTGCTCTCCGCTATTCTGATGTACATTATTATGTACGAGATAACCTTGAAGTTGATTTTGGAACGATTCAGTGTTAGTGCTGATACTGTATGGGTGGTGGTGATACGCGATAATTCAATTATCAATATACAAAAAAATAAAAATTCTGATTGTGCGATAATTATTGGTTATGTGTTATCGGTGTTTTTTTATTCTGGTGTGCACGAGACAAAATATACGCGCGAGAGTATGTGTTTATAAGTAAATTGCTGTCTATAGACACGCCATTTACACTACTTTCTCTCTTGATAAGGTGCGCGGCGACAGGGGATTTACAATTTTGTTATTTAATTTTTTCGCACGTTTGAATACATTGATATCGTTTTCTCGCGATTTATTTATGAGGAATTTTTGTGTTTAATATTTTCATTGACTTATTTGCTAAGGCATAATAGAATTATAATCATATGTGTATAAGTATATTTAGATCTATATGTGTGGATAGTGAAATTTGATGAATCATTATATTGTTAGAGCTTTTTTATGTTATTCGAAATGTAAGTCTTTTTAAGATCTGTTGGATTTATTGCGTGCTATTTTGATTTATTCATGGTCGAATATACATATGTACATAGTTAAAACTAAGAACAAGTCATTTTGGCATAATATTCTTCGTAGTTAAAAATTAAATATAAACGAAACATCATATTTACGAAACCTTATAAAGTTTTTCTTATGACAAATAAAAAGTAGAATTTTTTTATCTTGAATAAGCAAATAATAAAATATTCTAAATTTTCGGGAAACTATTATATAACAACATGTACATGCTGTATACAACCATATTCTTATGGCTTTGTCAGTGAATTTATGAAAGTCCTACTCACAAACTAATTTTACAACTATATTTTTCTTGAATAAAAATGCGAAACAATAAAACTGCCAGCTC
Organism: Tipula unca; assembly: GCA_951394425.1. Taxonomy (NCBI): domain Eukaryota; kingdom Metazoa; phylum Arthropoda; class Insecta; order Diptera; family Tipulidae; genus Tipula; species Tipula unca. Next base: position 60,860,387 of record OX596380.1, read on the forward strand.
TGTGAAAAATATTCTCAGAAAAGTTCTATTGAATCTGTGAAAAAATCTTTCAAAAAAATTATAAACTTATAAGTAATCGAACTTCTATACAATCTCTAGTTGTGATGTATTCTCTTATTTGTATCGGAAACAATATTTTAACTTAACTTCTGTGAACATTCTAGTTGAAATATTTTGTGCATTCTCTTATTTTCTTGAAGTATACGAAAACTGCTATCACACGGCTTTGCACATTGCAGTCGCCAAATGATTATTTTATTTTTGGGTGCCGATCCACTTAAAATCGGTATATTATGGTTAATTTAACTTCAAGAAGTCTTCCATTAGTGTGTCCACGTTTCTAAGTGCATTTTTAAGAGTGGGAAAAATTTGATGGTTATTTTGATATAAGTAATGCCTAACAACTGAATACGTCATTCTATCTCTAAAACCTTCGTGTCTGGAGTACTATCCTGTTTTTACTGATTGATTTTCAAATTACTGAGCTCTAGTATTCAAGCTACCAAATCACAATTTAACGTGATGCAAAATCTTAGCGAGAAGAATTCAATGAAGCAAAGCCCCAATACAAAATGTTATACTTTAACCTAGTCATATCATTAAATAAAATATCATATCATTTAAATTTTAGTAGTTTTCGCGTAATAATTTTTTGGGTTTTGGTCAGAGGATCGGATTGTTCTCGTCGGTTACATCGCCAAATTTAGTTTTGATTTTTAGTTAACCATGCGTTTAATTTTAATGGCATCAAATTGTTCGTTGTAAGTAAAGCAATTATATATCATAACTTCAAAATTTTTTGTTATATACCTGTAACCTGTATATACATGTAAGTACTAATTTTTAAAACGAATTTATAAACATAAACATACCGGGGGTATGGTCGCGTTGAATATAAGATGTATTAGTTTGGATCTCAAAACGTACTAAATGACAAAATATTTTTTATTTTTTTTAAAATGATTATTTTCTGTTTTTACGCTACTATACTGTAAAGTTCAACTAGAATAGTACTCTCTGTCAGTTTTATACAGTTGGAGTAAGAAGCATTAAGTGTATAAGGCATTATTAATTGGCCCAAACTTTTTCTGCAAAATAGAGGGTGTTTTTTAAGCCCGATAGAACTTGAAATTATAAAAAATAACACAAAAAATTAAATTGTTATCAAACATTTTTTTTTATTCGAAAGATCAATACACATAGCATTAATATTTGAAAATGATTTCGGGCATATGGGCACTGCCGCGGCTGTTCTTGACGAAACGCATTCTGGACGTCCAATTTTGGGCCACTTTTTCGAACACTGCTGGCCGTTTGTCACGAATAACACGAACAATGCTGGTCTCCAAGACGTCGATTGTTGCTGGTTTATCAGCATAAACCAGTGACTTCACGTAGCCCCACAGGAAATAATCGAGAGGTGTCAAACCACACGACCTTGTAGACCAGTTGACAGGTCCAGTTCTCGAAATCAACTTATCGCCAAATATTGATTCGCGGTCGCCATATGGCACGTAGCACCATCCTCGTTCGGATCAATGTCATCCATATTTTCAAACAAAAAATCATTGATCATGGTGCGGTAACGATCTCTATTGACCGTAACACGATCCGATCCCCGGCCTCATTTTTGAAGAAATAAGGTCCAATGATGGCTTGCTCAAATGGACAATTATGTGCGCCATAAAAATCACTAAGTCGTCTATAAGTAGCGCGAATCGACGACTGATTTTCAAAGTAAATTTTAATAATTTCGTAGCGTTGTTCTATCGTGAGACTATTCATGATGATTTGCCAGAGTATACTGAGATCTGCTAGAGTATATTGTTTATAAAAATTTAAGTTTTTGTTTTATTTTTTACAATTTTAAGTTCTATCGGGCTTAAAAAAACACCCTTTATAATTCGCACATTTTAGTTTCAAATTAGGCACAAACAGTGAATATAATAATTTCTTAATTTAGTTTTTTGTCGGAACGAGAATTTACCGCTCGACGAATCAGCCCAAAAATACGTTTTTTTTTATACTTAATATAATATTTTTAATACATTCGTTTATGATGTTTCAAAACGGCCACACAGCCTCAATTGTAACCAGTTCACCGGGAATTTTCCCGGTGTCCCGCTGGCCCAGCCCGCCACTACCCTGCAGTTATACAACCAGATTAATTTCTACTAAATTATAGGTTTGCAATTTGAGTAATGTTTGAAGAACATTTGTAGTAATCATTTTGCATTTTAAATAATTCTAAGTTTATCGAACCGATTCCAAATTTCGCTCAAAGTTTACTCAATTTTAGTTCCAATCAAATTTAGTTTAATTTTAATTATATTTTTATACTATTTGGAATATACATAATTGGAATTTTAAAATTGTTCATGGTTTAGTTTGCATATGCTAAAATGGAAGTTCTCGAATACTGGAAGTTCAAGTAAAATTACTTAATTTATTTATTATTTAAAAAAAAATTAAAAGAACTTATTTCTTAAATAAGGTTTAATGAAATTAATCTTAAACTCTGTTTTAAAATATGTACAGTTTGTGATAATGCAATTCGAAATGCTATGAAGAAAAAAATACGGAGCGAACGGTGGTGTATTAAAATTCATAGATAGATAATGCGATACGGCAAATTTCCAGTATATGCAAATGAGCAGATATTTTAAAATGGAATATGAATTTTTGCTACATGTAAAGCTTATAAGCGGCAAGAATTTCACACCCCTATTATGACTTGGTAGAGTGGAAATTGAAGCTAGTCACTTTCAAATTCAAATTATGAGTTTTCGGTGGCATTTTTTTTCATACAAATTTTATCCGTCAGAAAATGGTAAAGGAGAGGCGGTGGAATTATTTTCAATAAATGTTTATATTAATTCTTAAAATATAATTGTTTTAAGTTTATATTATAATTTATACTTTTCTGATTGTAATATACATATTTATCAATTAAGGGAGTGATAATTTTATTATGCGTCCCGTCAACACACATTCCGGCATTCCAGTTTTACGAAAACTGCGAGTATGCTTTATTTAGTTTCCATCATTTAAAACTAATGGGTTGACGGCACATTTTCCAAACCATCATGTAAATGCTGTTAAGGGAGTTATCTCTGATTAAAAGCACCCCAATGCTCGGCATTATTATAATTTTTTATACATACCATAAAAATTAATTTTCAAACTTAAAATAGTTTGTTTGTTTAATTAACAGTTAATAGTTAAACGATTCCGTTCGCGCTCTTACATTTGATTAATTTCTGTGGAGAAAATTACCTAATCTACGAATTGAAGTACAAAGTTTACTAACAATTGGGATTTCAATAGCGGGCTGTAAATGGTCGTTTAGTAAATTAAAATTTATTTAATCCTATTTAAGAACGTGAATGGAAGAGAATCGTCTAAATAGTTTAGCATTTCTCATTTACTTATTATTGAATAAGAGCCTCTTGACAAATTTGATTTTGATCAAATTATATATGTACTACTTTGGGGCTCCCGAAGCCTTAACAATTATAATGTATATGTTTATATTTTTCTTTTAGTATTCGGCCTTCAGCTTACCATTTTATTTTGGAGAATGGAGCGCAATCAAAACTTAATTATTCTTCGGGCGCCACGATATCTCGCTACGCCTCTGATTTACTAGTTTATTTACAATCAAAAAGGCGCACAGATTCAAAATTTTGCGTGTCCGTGGTAATAACATGAATCATGTAATATTAATCCAGTTTACAACGAATTAATGTTACTGAGATAAAACATTTGACGGCGATAAAACAATATTAATGGGAACTGCTACGGGGTAGTTCGGGGTAGTCTCACCCATCATGCAGCAACACTTTTACAGTCATGGAAATGTAGAAGGGCTTTCAAATCGTTTCACTAACTTTCACTTTGCTTGAGCAAAAATTAATCAAAATGCATAATATATGTAGATGTATATTGCAGATTATTTTTTAATTTAAGAAAAGCATCCTTGCAACTGGGAATTAATTAATTAAAAAGGTTGCCTTTTCTATGCTGGCCAATTATTTTGGCGAAGAGTTCAAAAATTGCGGTTTGCGGCTAGATATGCGATTTCCCACTTTGCAATCCAAATAAGAATCTTAAAGGCTTGGCTTTCGTTCCACCAAATAATACCGGCTTCTTACCAAAGTTTCTGTGAAAAGTTTGATAATAGTATGAAGCGAATTTAATTAGAGGGTGGTTTTATAAAATTTATATTGGAGTAGATAATCATAGACTTAGATATAGTCCTTAATTCTGGTAAAGTTATAAAAAATTTTCCACATACCCAAAATACCAAAATAGTGTGAAACCTTGACATCGGCATGTTACAGTTAATACTAAAACTGTAAAAATTCTAAATTATCTTCTCTACTTCAGCGGGCGCGTATTAACAAATTGGATAATCGGTTATCGACCGCCCTGAAATTCATATACCAATCCTTTTGAAGCTGCGGCCAAGATTATTTATATTATAAAAGAACGTTTATGTACTACTCTCGTGTTTTAAATCATCGAAATTCTTGAATAGTAAGGAGTTCTAAACTTATATATGCAATCAATCCATCATTCATTTCATTGGAAATTTACATTTGAGATTCATCAACTAGTTATATAATAGGTCGTTCTCACAACAACATAGATAACGATTTGCGAATAATCGCAAAGAGAATTTAAATTTATTAATCACTCTCTTGGAAAATTTTATTTAATTCTTCAAAATTTTAAAATTAATTTCTTATGCTTTTCCAACTTTATACTTTTATCGATTTCGAAATTTCACTGAATAAAATTGTAAAGTTTAGTACTTTGTACAAGATCTTTTAGTTTTTCATATACTTTGGAATTTGGAAATACATATTTTGAAATTTTCATTAATTTTAAACATTTTTCAGCTTTACTTGTCACACTATGAAATTGCATTACATTATATTATAAAATTTGAAGACAAATTTGAATTAAATGAAACCGTCAACAACTTCAACAAACATCTACTTGGTCTATAAATACTTCAGCTCTATACCACAATTATTGCTAGTTAAGAATTTAAAATAAATCTTGTTGGTTTTAGTTTTTTATTAATGTTTTTTTTAAATTTGCTTAAAATGTTAAGCAAACAAATTTCATGATTTGACATAAAATTAAAATCACCCTTTGGGTGATTTGAATTAACAGCTGTGTTCTATAAATTAGGTTAAAGGTGTTTTCAGTTTTAAATATTGGATACCTCAATAAACACTCCTCCCCCATTTTGTCTAATTAAATTAAAATTTATTTTTATAATAAATTTGTTTATTTAGTCTACTGTAAATTTTGCGCAATATACAACAGCGGACTTTGAACTTCTTTAAAAATCTTGCATAATAAAGTTTTACATAATAAATAATTTACAATTTACAAAATATACAGATGATGTGTAATCAAATCAAAGCAATAATTTCTAAAATGATAGGTAACTATGTAAAACCAAATTTAAACCCAAAACAAAGTTATCACTTTGTGAATATGTTGCCCTAAATAATACCGGCCGGTCTTATTACAACAGTTTTTTTTTTCAACTTAATAGTTGTTATTTATTTTCTTTAAATTTGTTTATATTTACAAACATATCAAATCAACGAACGATAAAATAATTTATTTTTTTAGGTGTAGTATAAATAAAGTAGTACGTACACAACGATATATAGTTGTATATTCATATATGTATATCTATAGAAACGACTCATGTGGCGCATACCACTTGTAATCATAAACTTAAAAATAAAAACTGTTTATACATCACATTGTAAGCCAGTGTTATCAGCAACTGATTACATTTGTTATTCTATGCATTTTGTATGTCTCATCAAGTGTGTTGGCGGCTGCGACTATTAAAATTTTGTTAATATAAACAAATGATTGAAAATAAGAACAAAGTTTAAAAATAATAATGATATCAGTTGTCCATGAATTTATTTTGGAAATTGGTTTTTTAAACACAGCCCTACAAATAGTATCAAGCCACCTATATGGTTGTGTACTACTTATATGTAAGTCCTTGTTTTTATACTTTTAATTTTGGCAAAAGGCGTAAAAGTAAAATTACATGCGCGCACCCACCCGTCTCTTCGTGCTTCTTTTGATACACACATATTTTCTATACATTTTATAATAAAGAGTGTCTCAATTAGTGATCTTTTCGTTCGAGTGAAAGCGATAGTGCGTGTTAGTGTGCAAAAAGATCCGAATACCTTAATTCGAAATCGTTCATATACAGCAATTGATGTATGATTACAATTTGTCACTAGAATCACGTGATTCTAACTCGGTATGTGAAGCGAAAATTCTATATTTATAATTCAAAAACAAATCCAGGGCTCAAGGATAATATTCGACTTGTTAGTGCTGAAATCAAGCCACAAATTTTATGTGATGAAAAATATCCGCTAATTTTACACTTTAATTGAAAATAATAAAACATTGCTTCTATAAGTAATAAAACAATTAAAATACGTCCTCTTATTTGGACACCCTTTATTTTTGGTTATAAATTGTACATTTTAATACAAAACTATTTTTAAATTTTTATATCTCGACACTTTTGAGTGTCATTTTTAAAATGTATGCTAGTTAATTACAAATATATGCAATATCACTCTACATGTATATATACCAATTAAATTTATTAATTTAGGTCCTTGTATAGTTAATTATATCAATTTAGGAAAAATAAATAATATTTTTACGATAACACAAGTAACTCCAATGAACATTTATTTTTTCGCCTGCCCACACGTTGTGAAATTAATTTGATAAACATAAATTGTATGTAAAAATTCATTACGAAGAAATTGGGGCAAGTAATTTCCTTTCAATCTTGATTTTGGTTATCATTTTACGAGTAAATTTATGTATTTCGAATTGAGACCAATGATCACAGGGCAGTAAGTACTTAAAAAAATAAATGTCCGGCTGTACTAAAAAAAATGGTACAAATCTTAAAAATCAGATTATTTAAATTATTTGATAATGTTAATATTAAAATTTTGTCAGAATTTTTCTTGGAAAAATTGTTTGAAATCCTCTCATTTTGAGGTCGAATGCGCCCATTATTAATTTTTATATTAATACATTCTGATATTCATAACATTAGGCAAATATCTATTTTATGCCAAATTTAAATAAATACTCTCAGACTTTTGCGAAATTCAAATTTTATAAATTTCGACTAATTCAAAAATTTAGTTTTATTAAATAAAAATTGGTATCACTGAATATTGGACATAATCAGGTATCTCTGACGCATTGAAAATTTACTAATGCAAAAAATTGCATTTAAACTATCACTTTTCCGTGATATTGTTGATGTATCAGGTGCATTTTCTTAGCATGTTACATTTGCTCAACATGTTGCCAACAGTTAGCGGGCTTGAACGCGCTTACTTGGAATTTTTAAAGAAGAGAAGCAATTTTACGAATAAATTTGCACTCTACCTAGCTTTTACGACATTACTTTTTCTATTGCGATCTGAACTATAATTAGAATAGATTTATACATCATGACATTTACTCCATCTCACCACGTAAAATAGTGGTAATAGCCATGTTTACTAGCTTCGATACTCTGTTTATAGTAAAAATTCTCGAACTTTTCAACATGGCCATCAACTACAGACTCCACCTCTTCATTGTTGGCAAGTCTTTTAGCGCAAAGCCAAAATCTCAAGCACCCTATTCGCTTAATCTGGTGAATAGGGTGCGTTGAAAACAATTCGTACTTTAACTATTTGATTTTGGCTATCGCGATAACGGATGTGGTGCATTGTCTTGATGAAACAACTGTTTCATTTCCGCCAAATGCAGCCGGTTTTTCTTGATTTCATCACTCAAACGCAGCAATAAGTTCCCATAATATTCGCCGTTGATTGTTTTTTTTTAAGATTATCCCACGCGCATCCTAAAAAACGGACGCCATGATCTTGCCAGCAGATGGAACTGTGTTCGCCTTCTTTGGAACCGATTCTTCTCTTTTAGTCCATTGTTTTGACTGTTCCTTCGTCTCAGGAGTGAAGTAATGGACCCATGTTTCATTTATATTTATGACGCTGTTTTGTGAACAAACGCGGCATCCATTTTGAACACAGCTTTCTCATGTCCAATATTTGAGTCAATATGCGATGTATTCTTCACCATTTATGGAGTGGTAACTTCATTTTGTCGATCAATGCAATGTTCGTCATGATAGCTCGTACGGCGTCAATTAAACTCTGCCGCCCAATATATTATTGTTTCCCCGGAGTAGAATCTAGCTCAGCTTTGATATTGGGTGGACCTGAGGCCTTTCAAATGAAAGTATTGTATCTTATAACGAAAACCAATTTTTTCCATGTTTACAATTTCAGTGAGACCGTTCACTATTGATGGCTGCCAAACAAATTCTAAAAAACATAGCGTCTTCAAATTTCAAACTTAGCCTTTATAAGGTGTTCTTTGTACTTTCGATCAAAGTGTGTTTTATTTTCAAACAACAACTGCCATCTAATACGTCAGGTTGGGTGGTTCTGGGACTACCTCGTTCTAAGTTGGCTTCGCTTTAACTATATTTAAATATAGTTAAACCAAAGAGCAGTATATATCAGTAATAATTAGAGGCAGCTTGGTAAAAAGGCTTAAGGATAATTTATAAGTTTGATAAATTTGATAAAACTTCAAACAAAATCTTTCAAAAAATTAATAATCTTATATTGAAATGTAAATATAAAGTAAGATGTACAATAATATCGTACAAAAATTATTGTATTGTTAAATATCTTATCTTGATTCGACCTATCTTTCTTGGCGTCTTCTCGATTCCTTGTGGTTTTCTGAAATAAATTTGAGCTTTCAGAATTTGATAAAATATTTCAAACTGTTTAGTAGTCTTTTATTATCTTTAATACATCTGCAAAAAAATGAGACATTTTTAAAATACATTCTTTTATAGCAAGCTAAGAGTAAATAAGCCGGGCAATGGTATTAAACATTGAATTCTATCTAACTGGGCTATATTTTGTGTCATATTCGAAAGACTCATTTAAAGGTACTGTCATACGAATTATAATAATAATCCCAAGGTTTTTTCGATCCGAACCACCTATGAAGAAGTTGAATTATTTCCACCTCATAAGAAATATTTCAATAATTTGACTCCGTCATGACACCTTAAAAGTGCGTTTATATTTACATACTAATGGTTGTCGATATAAAATCATTTCATAGAGCCGAAATCAATTTCAGAAATTTGATTTAAGAAAGAATTTCAGAAATTTGATTTAATTTAAAGCCCAGCCAATATAATTCAGTGTTTAAATCGGAAACTTGAATTTATACATTTTAAGTGTGCCTTAAATTACAATTAAACCTATAAAAGATTGCCAAATTTTCTATCAATAAAATAGCTGAATTTCTTCTTGGGCCGCAAGTAAAGAACGCTGTTTTGGATTTCCAAGCAGTCAATAACCGATTGTGTAAGCTTCGCTGCGCATGAAGTTAGCCAACCTGTCGATAATTTGTGAACATGCGCTCATAGAAGTCAGCCAGCCCCAAGATAAAGACTCAAGTCAGAGAGAATGATGTAAAGAAGATCAAAAGAAACGATATCAGGATCTTGTCAGCGACAACATTGATGAAGCTTATTACAAGTCTGACTGCGTGAACTCTGTCTGGGAGGTACTGAAAACTTCGGTTGTCAGTGCTGCTCAACAGACTTTAGGTATAGTGAAAGTCAGACCCAATAATGATTGGTTTGATGACGAGTGTCGTCTTGCGGTTGAGCAACAAAATATAGCCCATATTGAAGTGCAACCGCGTCTCACAATCGCGAGGAAAAACAAGGCTGCTCTTGCAAGAAGGGCAGCTAAGCAGATTTGTAGACGGAAGAAGCGGGAATGGTGGAAGGGCGAGGTTCTGAAAGTACAACAATTCAGCAATGAGCGCAGTTCGCGTAATTTCTTTAAAGGAATTACTGAACTGCACCATTCTTTCAGGTCTACTTCAACCGCCATTCTAGACCGGGATGGAAATTTTTATGTCAACATCGACGCAGTACTTGACGTATGGAGTGAACACTTTACTGACCTGCTTGGTGTTCATCATGCGTCACAGACTGTTGCTGAGCCACCTCTAATACAGACTGCGGAGATTTGCACTGAGGAGCCATCCCATAAGGAATTCACTAAAGCCATGTAGAGATTGAAACGAAACCGGTCACCTGGAGTGAACTGCATTAACTCGGAGCTCTTGATATTCGGAGGGGATATTCGATTAGTATGGCGAACCGAAGTTATGCCTGACGAATGGAAAGTGGGCGCGATATGCCCCATCTTCAAGAAGGGAGACCGCCTGAAGTGTGAGAATTATTGCGGTATAGCTCTCCTTTGCACAGCATACAAGTTACTATCATACATTGTATTGATTCACCTCTCGCTTGTAGAGTTTTCAGCTTCAGTTGAACTTCAGATCAATGAGTCCAAAACGAAATACCTGATCTCTGGTTTTAGGGACAATGGCACACCAGATTTTAGTAGTGGCCACCACATGTTTGAGGGAGTGAGTATGTTCAAATATTTGGTTTTTCTTATCACTCACGATAACAGTGTGGGTGAGTATATTAAAGTGCGGCTGGCAGCTGGCAGTCGTTCTTTGTATCCTCTAAGGCCCCTGTTAAAATCTAAACATTTATCAAGTGCCGTGAAGCTGAAGCTTTACAAAGCGTTGATCAGGTCCGTTGTTATGTTTGAATGTGAAAGTTGGGTGCTGACGGATGAGTGCAAGAGATGGCTCCTTACATTTGAGAGAAGAGTAATAAATAAGTGTAATTTACGGTTCAAAACGCGAGATAGATGGTACATACCGAGCTCTGTACAATTTTAAGATCAGAGATCTGATGAAGATCCCCGATATTGTGCATGAAATAAAATCTCAGCGAGTACGCTGGCTCGGTCACGTACTGCGTGCTGATCCGGTACGACTTGTGCAGCGATCTCTGAAAGGAGAGCCACCATATGGTAGGCGCAGACGTCGTTGCAGGCGACGATGGCTCCACGGTTTAGAGAATGACTTGGCTTCTTCAGGTTGTCTAGGACAGTATGAAGACCAAGCCCAGGATCGAAACCGTTGGAGCGAGATTGTTTACTCAGTAAGGGGCCAGTAATGGCCTTTAGACACTTTATTATTATTATTATTATTATTACTACTATCCATAAAATAGACCTTGTCTCCAGCCTCTACGCCAACACTATTCTTCATGTTTTTTTCCAACCCTCACCCTCTTCTAATATCAATTGTAACATTTACTCGTAAAGTTGTAATGTTTTTTAATTGATATCCACATCGAAGTTGTACATTTGTAACAAATTAATTTATGGGACGTACAAAAACGTCATCAATTACTTTGTTACACTAATAAATAAAATACATATAAACAACAAAACTATTTTGAGTAATTATAAACAAATTATAACTTTTTATTATCATGTTTGTCAAGAAACCTCTAACTTTATAGATTATGCATTAGCAAAATTACAATTATTAATTAATGGACTCTTTTTTTTTTATATAATCACATAGTACTTAGAAAGCGCCAAATTATATGGCGCTGATATAAACTTGCATTTTTTATCGTAGTTATCGTGTTTAATTAAATAGCTTTCGACTTAGTTCATTAGAAATAAATTAATATGTATGAGTATAGATAAAAAGGTCGATTGTGCGAGGTTAAATTTTTTTTTTAAATCGAAATAGAATTTTGTAATCAAATACGAAGTTGTGGTGGATAATAATCGTAAGAGACATTTTTTATCATTTTGTCTCTGTATTTATTTATTTTTTATAGTAAACATGCTTGTTGTTGTTATTCTTGTGACAGTATTACATATTTATTTTAGATAAAACTATTAAGTAATTTTAATTGTTTTTATTAGTATACGATTAGGTTGTATTGTCTGAGAGAGAACGATACAATGTTAATAATGTACGATTGAGTAATTAATCTAAACGTTACGGTCTAGAGATTATTAGAAGATGTGGAGACATTATTTATGTACATATTATATAGACGGAAGGCGCCTTTATCAACCATCATAATTTTGTATTGTAAATTTTATTGATTATGTACTACAATATTATGTAAATCTAATTAATACTTTGATTGTTTATACAACACTCAGCTATGTATAATCTACTATCAATTATGTTGTGTCTGTATATAAATAAAAACTAATATAATGAACTACTGAAGAACTACATAATATTCCCAAAATTTATGGTGAGAAACAAAATATTGATTTTCGATGACCTAATGGTGTTCTGCGAAAAATAATTGGAATGGCAAAAATCAAGTTTAAGTTTTATATAATATGTAATATCAGGCATGACGATTAATTTGACGTCAGATCTATATAAGATCAATGTTGCAAATAGCATTTAAGAAATCAATACAAAATTAAGAGACCATGTTTTAGTTACCAATTAAGTTCAATGAAATTTTATTGAAATACATTGGCTGGCTAGCTCGATATTTTTCTGTTTAATAACTATTTTGGTTATACAGTCATATACAATTTAATTAGAATTTCATCGATTTGTTACTAAAGAGCTTAAATAGTGGATGGCAGTGTTGTTGGATGTGTATACAAATAAAAACCTTAAAATACTCATTCCGTATTAATTTATGTAAAGGGTGCCCCACTACGACGAGATTACGGTTTAATTGTTTAATCAAATACACTAAATATGCTGTATAACACCAATTTTACATTTGAATAGTGACACTAATCTTTGTTAATTTTACGTTGTGAATTCACGTGTCAATATTTTGAGTAAGGGTAATGCTGCTTCGTTGTAAGATGTTCGAATAGGTTTCAATTTAGAAAAAAAGATCAAGAAACCGATCAAAGATTACATCTTCTTAAGTCATACGGTATATACAATGCACCATCCATTAAAGATAGGCCAAAATTAGATCCGTTAATACCATTTTTTTTGCCGCAGTTTTGTTACTAAACATTTAAAAATAATAAGCACAAATGCATATATTTGTTTTAACTAGAGAAAATCGAATAAACGAACAAAATTGATTGGGTACCAGTTTCTTAGAGTTTGTGAACTAAATTCGCAATCCGATTGTGAGATATTATTTTTATCAAAAATTATACAAATTGATTTATAAGTTTCTGCAAAATTTTGTAAAATATCATTTTTGTAATAGTGCCGATCGAATAGCAATTGCATGACCAAATTGGATTTTTATTTTCTAGATGACAATAATTAAACAGAGAAAACATATATTTTACTCGATGAAAATGCTTCTAAATTTATAATCTCCGATCACAAGCTTTCTTCTACAGTTTGATATATGTATTTAGAGAATCAAAAACGACATCACTAATCTCTTATTGCGACACCCTTTAGCTTTATTTTATATTTTGTTTGCTGCGGTAATCCATTTCTCTAATCGCATTATAGAAAATTCTTTCATTAAAAAATAATCTAGTACGTTCATATATGACATCGGTTATGTATCGATGTGAAATTTTAGTACACAATATTTGAAAGGAAGGAATTATTAATTTGCTTTTTTGTTGTCTATTTTCAGGTAATTGATTGCTTCGGGCTTGGTAATAACTAATTATGTTAACATAAACATTAAAGGTAGGTCTGAATTTGCAATATACTGTAAGAAGTTGGTTGGATTACACGAAAATGATAACCTTGCTGGATTTCATGAAATAATGAATAAGCACTTTAACGTATATTTGCAAAAATTCGTATTTCTTTCTATTTTTCAAAAAATATAAAAACTCGGTAAGTTTTTTGTTCAAATCGTATACACGTTTCCAGAAGAGAAATTCTTGTTCTTTGTTAATCAATTTTATGAAAAAAAAAATCCATTGCAAAAAAATAAAAGAAGACAAGGGTCGTCTTGTTCGTGGTCTATCGAGCAAATTTGATCAATTTATAAAGAGGCGTGGTACATAAAAATCTGACAATAAAACTGATATCAAGAGAGAGTGATGTATCGAGTAATATTGTATCCAATGTAGGTTCTCTTAAGTCGATATTTAGAAATACTATTTTTATATTTAGGCCGGTTACATAACATAATATAGGTAATAATTTTGCCTCAATAATACACCTAATTTATATAACTAAATTTTCCAAAATTTTGTAACAGAATGAATCATATTAAAATTTATTCAAATTTGGAAATTGGGATAATCCGACAAATATAAATTATTTAAAAATAGATAGAACATTTTTTAATATCCAATTCTATTATATAAATCTCTTAAAATTTTAAAAATATGTAACCAATAATCAACAACAGGCTCAATTTTTAACCAGCACGTTTCGTATTAATGTGATTAATAGATAGATATAAAAGAACCAACTTTCACATTCTTAAAGATAAGGGTGCCGGTCAGTTTTTCGTAAACAGTTTGTCATGTCACAAATTGAAAACCTTACATGTTAAACTGTCCGTCCATTTATTTCATATAAATTCGGGCTGATCAATAGTTCGACGTTGGAAAAGTGCAGAAGAAAATCATAATAAAACGCATTATGTTGCAACTGGTATCAAAAGTGGGACAAATGAAATCTGCTGATGAAAATTCACGTTCACCCTTAAAACACTCATGTTTGCTTATTAGTTAACAGAATAAACAGAAATAATTATTATTTCGAATTATAGCTGGTAGAATTGTGTGTAGGTCTGTACTCCCAATACGAAACTGTGACCATAATGGTGAGAGAATGGATGTACTTTGCAATTGCCCACGACCTTAGAAAAGCTAGCCCATTATTCCCACACAAACATACATTTGGAAACATGGATTCATCCTCGCAAAACTTTCCGAGCCATATTGACCAGCTGTTAATTCCTAAATGGCAAGCTCGGGTTGTATCGGATGTGAGAACTCTCGAAGAAGCGAGAATGGCGGAAGGCCGACGTTTTGAACAACCACTCAGCAATGAGCGCAGTTCGCGAAATTTATTTAAAGAAATTACCAGAATACACGAAACTTTCAGGCCTGAATCAATCGCCATTTGGGATGGCATGGAAACTTCTGTGTGAACATCGGCGCAGTAGTCGACGCATGGAACGGGCGCTATACCGACCTGCCTAATGTTCATTTTGCGCCACAGACTAGTTAAGTCATCTCAAATACAAACTGCGGAGATTTGTAATTTGTGAAACTGTTTTTTCGAGCTCGATTAGTATGGTGAAGTGAAGTTATGCCTGACGAATGGAAATACGGCGCGATACGCTAGTTCAATCACGCATATGTCATCATATGCAAGCACCTGATTGGACTGTCGATTTAAGATGTTGCACTGAGGTATTTCAGTTTTACGAAACATGTACTCCAATATGAGAACTAAATGGTATCGGAGACAGAGCGTCTTCTTGCCGAACACCCGAGTTAACTGCATAAATTCTCGATAGCCTGTTCTCAACTTTAACACATCATTGAGATTCCGTTACTGTCTTCTTACACAATCATATCAATTTTGTTGGCATTCCTAGATATTTCTGGGCAGACCACAAACTCGCTCGATTGATCGAGTCATAGGCCTGTCTAAAATCCAAGAACACTTGATGTGCGGGGGCGGATGTTTCATTATCTTTAGATACAATTTTGCTTAACGAAAAGACTTGATCAGTGACCATCGATTCGGACGATACCTCCTTGATAGTCACTAACCAAATCCTCCGCCAGAGGAGTGTTCAAGAAAATAGACCGCTTGAAGTGTGAGAATTATTGCGGTATAGCTCCCCTTTGTACAGCATACCAGTAACTGTCCTATATTATATTGGATAAAATCACTCCTCTGGCGGAGGATTTGGTTAGTGACTATCAAGGAGGTATCGTCCGAATCGATGGTCACTGATCAAGTCTTTTCGTTAAGCAAAATTGTATCTAAAGATAATGAAACATCCGCCCCCGCACATCAAGTGTTCTTGGATTTTAGACAGGCCTATGACTCGATCAATCGAGAGAGTTTGTGGTCTGCCCAGAAATATCTAGGAATGCCAACAAAATTGATATGATTGTGTAAGAAGACAGTAACGGAATCTCAATGATGTGTTAAAGTTGAGAACAGGCTATCGAGAATTTATGCAGTTAACTCGGGTGTTCGGCAAGAAGACGCTCTGTCTCCGATACCATTTAGTTCTCATATTGGAGTACATGTTTCGTAAAACTGAAATACCTCAGTGCAACATCTTAAATCGACAGTCCAATCAGGTGCTTGCATATGATGACATATGCGTGATTGAACTGAAATTGAAATGTCGGAATTACTATCCCCAGTTTGATAAAATGAGTTTTGGATATGGCTCTGAAATTTGGACAAATGTAATGGAACTAGAATGTACGATTTGAGATTTGAAAATGTAGTTTGGGTATTAGAATTAGAGTTTCATCTCCGAGAAACAAACTTCAAATAATCAATACATCGTTATATCGTTGACTGAGATTATAGCGATTAGCTAAGTGTGATTACTGATTTTTTAGGATTGGCTATATCGTTTTACTTTGGGTTTGGTTGAAAAACCGCTTTAGTGAACTAATCTTTCAATGTTTTTAAGTTTATCTCGTATAAATGATTTTACTTTCAAGTAGCGTGATTTAGAGCAAAAAATTAATTTGTCGTTAAAAAAAAAATTTAGTAAATGATTTCTATGTACTTAATGATTTTCATAACTAAACTATCTGGTACGAAACTTGGAATCCTTATTTGAGCGTTTCGAACGTCGTTTGCAATTGCTACTTTCCATCTAACGTTGCAAACTACTCATAAGTACTTCTAACTACTTTGAAAATAGTTTGCTATAAGTCGGCGCTCTAAAAAGACAATAATCCATGTAGTTAGGGTAAATAATTATTCTCGACAACTAACCTTGAACCAAAAAGATGGATATGTTATTTTACTTCTTGTGAGAAGTGAATTTAGATCGGTAATATATTGGTATCTCATTGTGGCTTCAAGGAAGGCCAGGATGTTCTTTACACCAATTTTTAGCGTAGTAATTTTCCTGATAAAATGGATCTTGCTGCTAAAATAGTGAATGGTTTTTCATTTGTCTAATGTGGTAGATGAAATCTAGGGTCATATTCGCACAGTGAGAGATATTTCAATTTACGTGATCACTTTTGATAATTTTCTTAATAGGTTTTTCCAATTTCATTTTTGATGTGGTATTTTACTAATTTTACGGTTGCTTCCTAGAATTAATAAAATTCTTACTGTGAGAGCTCAAATATTGAATATATATTACTTCTCAAAAGACTATCGCCATCATGATTGAAACGAAACAGCATTATTCCGAAAGTGAAATATCTAACAAGCATAATGAATTTCCATATAACAATGAAGTAAGCCAATACAGAACAATTAAATTCTTAATGGTTAAAATAAATTGTTCGTTCATTATTCGGCATCGAACATCGACTGAATTTTGCTAATATAAAAAATCAAGTTGTAGTAACATTGTGAACCATCAATCCATTTGTTAACCTGCTGGTGGGTTGATTTTCAGATGCTAGTACCCATAAATAATACGATCTCAGAAAGACAAATAAAAAACAATACCCAAAACTAGTATGTAAACTCAATATACCAGTTTCCCGCAGGCGTCTTCTAACATAACTTGAAGGTGTACAATAACGAAAATTGTGTATGAAAACTAGTACATATAGAATTACATATTATAATAAAAATAATTCCTTTATGATGATATAGGAAGTAAAAACTAATTAAACCTTCGCGACTTTGTATACATATCCGCGTAGAATAACTAGAACCTAATAGATGCCCCTAATTATGGTTTTTATCTAATCGTAACTGGACGACTTCATGTCTCCGCAATCATATTGTGGTATTACGGTTCTCTCCGGAAGCGCGAAGTGAATGATAGGAATGTCAAATATCGTCATCTAGAAATTATTGGTGACTTGAGGCGAGACATTTTTTTTCAACCGATAAAAAAAAAAAAAATTAAAGTTGGGCGGATTATTCCAGCACTCAATGCCACATGGGCCCACGGTGCAATACCCGGACAAACACATATACTTACACATTAAAAACACCCAACCGTGATTTTTGGTCACCACCGGGAATCGAACCCGAGACCCTCGAATAACAAAGCAAAGACGCTACTTACTGTGCTACCGAGGGCGGCTAAAACCGATAAATAATAAATAATAAATTAAAGGAAAAAACACGAAAGTGTTTGTTTTTTTACATATGCATAAATATAGACATATGATTTTTTTTAGTTTTCGACAAAAATATACAAATTATAAAAATATATTTTGTTATTATAGCACGAACCAAAAATTAACAATTTTCAAATTGGTTGATAAACAGGAAAGTATCCGGATATTGATTTTAGATTTTATTTTAATAGACACATAAGCGGTATGTAATTATTGTATGTAAAATTATTTGATTTTTATTAATAAAAATTAAAAACAGACAACAATAAAAATTAAAAACTGAAACACCTCAGCGCAACATCTTACATCGATAGTCCAATCAGGCCCTTGCATATGCAGATGGCATAGTTATGTGTGATTGGACTGAATAGCAATAGATTGAAGTAAATACTTAATCCGCTTATAGATTTTTCAACTTCTATTGGCCTCCAAATTAATGAGTCCAAAACAAAATACACGATTATACATGAGACAATGGCATACCAGTATTCTAGTTAAATTGTCGAGCAAGCTGGACAAATTTATTGGCCATGTTACCATATTGGCAATAAAATTAAGTTATGCTTAGTTGAAGTAACTCCATTAAATGTGGATACTTTTATCGATCACCATTTTTATCAAAAATCAAAATCAAATTACTTGTTTTTGACATATCACAAGATTTAGTTAAGTGTATCTTAGGAGGGTTAAACGATGATTCAACAGATAGCGACAAGCTTGGAAGTTTTTTGAGATTAAAACACATTTTATGGACAAACATTGGACATTTTTATTGTATCATTTATAACTCAAACTCGGCTTCGTTTATAGAGGATCAACCGAAAGTTGAGATCAACCGAATAACTTTTGGCAATAAAAGTGGGTCAATGGCATCTATGGCAGTTCGAATGTTGTCTTTCAAATTTAATTTTTAAATAACCCCAAAGAAAATAATCAAAAGAATGGCATAAACTTCGACTCCAATTGCCCTCTCCGTTTTTAAAAATTATGCGTTTATCGAGCTTCAAGCGCAATTAAGCGATTGTTTCATTACTAGTATGGGATGTGATACCATCTTGTTGAAAGCAGAGCTGATTTACATCTACCTCATTTATTTTGGGACATAAAAATTCTCTTAACATGTTAAGATTTTGCTTAGAATCATCGGGCACAGTGGTCCCATCGACGTTTTCAAAAATATACGGCCCTTTGATACCATTGCCTCATAAATCGCACTAAACGGTCAAAATACCATATGCAATATGCTAACGATCGAGTTTCTTCAAATCATCTCACTGTTCCACTTATTCCACATACTCACTAAGACGATTATATCGTCCAAAGTAATGACAAATTTTACGGAATATATGTACATTTTTTAGAACGACCATTTTCTTAGTAAGTTTGAATAATTTGAATGCGTTGTTGAATTCTTATCGGCTCCATGACTAAATTGCCATGGCCTACTTGATATATTTTAAATAAAATGTCATTGCCAGATAATAATGGCAATCAACATCCACAACTGATGATTGGAAATAGCAAAATAGTGCCTCTAATAATCAAAAGCACCATATGTTAAAATGGACAAAATTTGCCACCAGCGCTCACGGTACGACTAAAAAATGGTGTAACGGGAATTTTTTAAAGTTGTCCGACCAAAAAAATTGTCAAAATCCACGGCTCTAATCGTCAATTGACGATTGGAGCCGTGATTTTAGACAGTATTTTTGGCGCTTTTTTGCTATTTCCAATCGTCAATTAGTTACAACTTATTAAGAATTATGAGGCAACAAATATATCTATTATTTTTAATACATCAAATAATTTGAGACATATACCACTTGGCTAGTATTTTCCCACTGTGTTTAAAAAACTGTATTTGAAAATTAGTTCATTCATAAATTTTTTATTTTTAAACTGTGTATAAGAAAACGTGAACGTGACTGCTCGAACGTACATACTTATATTTCTATTTGTTTTTATTGTAGCAACACTATTTAAGTATTAACTATTTTCGTGTATATTATCTCAAAATTTGTTCTAAGTTGTGATGTCGAATAGTTTACTGAAATTATTATTGTTTGATATTCAAATCTGTAACACAAACATGGTTTAATGTGTCAAGGTAACTTTTATGTCGGCAGTCTGGTTGATTGTGGTTTATTAGTTCATTCAATTTTTTTTCCTTTACTTTTGTTTCAATCAGTCTAATTTTTAGTAGCCTAGCCACCACATAAAATCATAGTTCAATAATAAATAGTTATCTAACCAAAAATAACATAAAATAGTTAACCTACAATTTTTTTTTGTTATACATAAATACATTTTCACTCAACTGAAACCATGATCACAATCTGAAATAAATAGTTTTCATTTGGTTTCACAATAATCGAAATTTTGTATTTTGTCACGTCGTATGAAAATGTTAAGCCGGTGTACAATTTTTTTTTTTTTTTTCGAAAGATAAACTGGGTGAGACGTTTTGGCGTGGTACACAAATATGGATAAATTTCAAAGTCAATTCGTATACCACCCAGGTAGAGAGATAGTGTCGTTGAGAGTACGATAAACTCTAATTACCATTTTAATAATATGTAGTCGATAACTATTTAATGATGTATGCCACAGACACACTCGAGGGATATGATTTGCAATTTTGATTTCATAATAATTGAATGCAAACTAAAAAAAAACATTTTAAATATTTATTTAAGCAAAAGAAATTATTTTTTACTTTCAAAATTTAATTCATTGGTTGATTACTTTGTTGTTCAATTGTTTTAGATAGATATTAAGATATTAATGAAAAAATGAAAGAAAATGTTGAGTACCGCAACATTCATAGAGGGATTAAGATAAGAATATTTCCATAATAGTCTGAACACTTATAATTTTCGATAAATTGAAATAATTATATTTAAATTAATTAAAATCTATTAAATTCCGAGGAGATTACATTTCTAGGTGTATATTTTAATATTATTTAAAGTTCCTGGTTAATTCTTAAAATTTTAAATGTAAGTTAAATTTATTCGAAAACATGTTTGAGATTAAAATCAAATACCTAAAATCAAAAGTTCTGTATTAGTTCTACGTTAAAATATATGTCAATCTTTAATTTTAAAGCCACAAAAAAATTCGGAAACACATTTCAAGTCAAAGTCAAGATGACATTCCAAGCTTACGTAAATAACAAGTTAACGATCTTCAGTATAGTGAAATTAATATTCCAAGAATTTCAAATTTAAAAATTGAACAATTAAAATTTAAAGTTTGGTTGACAAATTTTACAAAACAACACTGATCTATTGACATACTCTAAGTATTCTACTTGTGATTTATGCTGTGTGCCTGATTTTGATATGTCTCATATAGGCACCAATTTACGAGAATACTTTTCGATGTCTTCATTTATACTATGTAAAGTGATGAATCAAGCAAATTTAACATTTAGTTTTGTTTAAATGGTGTAACTTGTGGCATAGTTAGTGGCTTTATAGTAAATAGTGCTATCTATTTAAATATTGTAAACAAAAACGGTTTGAAATTTTGCCAAATTAATTTTTTTGTCTATGGTTTGTCGACATAACACTTGTCTTTAACGGCGGCCCCACAGAAAATAGTCCAATGGTGTTAAATCGCAGCTTCTTACCGGCCAATTAACATCACCATTTCACCAATTAAACGGCCATCGTCATTCGTAATTGGTGCATTGGCTTCTGTAAGACCACGTGTGGGTTTTCTGAGCCCCAAATACGGCAATTTTAAACAATTACATTTTTTTTTACATTCGATAAAATGCTTGAAAATTGAGGCCAGCCGCGACAACCATATGAATGAAATAATATTCCATCTCTAATCGGAACAATTGTAATTCACAACAAAAAAATAAATTTTCCAAATTTCAAACCGATTTTGTTTTATTGCATTTTTAAATTTAAACTTTTAAATGGTCCACCCTTTATTGAGTAACTTGTCTTACTTTAGTTTAGTTAGTTTAGTCAATTGAGGAATACAACATACATTGCCAAGTTTTCTAACTGGTTGATTAGTTTATTCAACCATTCATATTTCATAGATATCACATGCCAATTGTTGCTGTTCAATCCAAACAAAATGATAACTAAAACGATAAGCAGCCTCATGAGAAGGCTAAATATACAACTAATCATGAATTAAAAAAAATTAGCGGAAAGGCGTGAGGCACACAGCATTAGTTTAGAATTATGCTTGATTAAATTTAAGCTAAATTTTTAACTCGACTGATTTCAACTTTAGTTTAGTCCTAATTTTAATCGTTTACTTTAGCCAAAACTTAAAATTGATGTTGGCATCACTATGAATGCAAATTCAAGCAATTTCAGCTTTTTCTGTTACACAAATTATGATTTCAGATTGGGGAATTTAAATACTTGAAGCAGCAAATAAATAATTTGAAACTCTTCATGAAGTACGTCATGAATCGCCGACAAACGACCAATCTGCTGATACCTGAGTTATTTTAAATTTTAAAATTGTAAATTTTATTCAAATTTCTGTGAATCAAAATTAGCACTCTATTGTTTTTAAAGCTGTAATAATAAAACTAGTGGCTTGAAAATTCAGTAATCATCCATTAAAAAAGCTGGCGGCTACGATGTAATTGGTTTACCGAGCAGATATTTGTATGCGATGAATGCTTATATGTCATGTTCACTTATACTCTCTCTGGTTGATGAAATATTTAATTATAATCAAGTTCTTGTGTAAATACATATTATGAAGTACCAAATTTCTTAAAATTAATGCTTTCTCAAATTTGTACACAATTTTAATTTTGCCTATCCAAAATATGTAATGTGTGTATGTATTATACAAAATTATGAAATGTTTTACAATTAAATAGATGGAATGGTTTCAAGTTTTATCTCAAATTTAAAGATTTGTGTCATTTGTCTATAAATGCATGCAACTTTGAATTTGTACCTTAAATTCCATTCGTTAGTTACTTATTTCGATTCAGATTTTTTAAAACTCTATTCTTTGCGGCCTACATTACAACGGCCTGCTTATCAGAGAAAATTAATGTTTTTGCATGTTCTATATTTCTGTAAAAAGCGGAGGGGGACGGAAACTCCAGGATTAGGTTTAATTTGATGTTGTTATGTGGTTGCATGGATATTCTACTTCTTTTGATATTTTTCATTCTCTGAAGGAGCGAATGTTTATGAAAAACGAATCTGCAGAAGGCATGTTAAAAGTAAACTTTGAAATATTTGGGTTAGCTTCAAATAAACACCAAATGAATAATTTAAAGGAATATAATTTATGTTATCGCTGTATCATATGTGATTGCTCAACATCCATCTTACCTTGCTTCAAGGACATCATAATTAGTTATTTATGCACAAAAATAGAATTTAAAATACCTTAACTACATATTATATTAACAAGATTAAAGTTTAATTGAAATCCTTGACATTAATGTATCTTATCAACACTTATAATACACTTACACGCAGAAAAACATGATAACGGTTAAATTGATAAGAACTTATCGCAACATTTCTATTTTTGTTTGCATTTTCATTTTCTTTGAAATTAGATTTAGTTAGCATTTCACTTGACTACGACATAAACTCGGCTTTCTTATGAAATTAATAATCGATTTTCTTTATTATAAAATGAGGTATTAAATAAAATTTAAAAATGATTTTGTATTTCAAAATAATGTAATTAATTTGGTTTTTGTTATTTTTTTACAGATTTTTAATGGAAGGATCAGATGGATCACCACCATTATCGCTGGGTGAAATTGTTCGAGCAGCTGAGTTATTTCCAAGATCATCGCTTGAAAAGGATGATAAGAAATTGACGATACCATTTAATGAGCTACCTGGCGAATCGGTTAAATATTTAGGCCGAACCGATGATGGAGTACTTGCTTTATCGAACTATCGTTTGTTCATACTAAAAAAATCCATAAAATCTGAGACTTCTGTACCACTGGGTTTGATCGAGAGTGCACAAATTCGGGATTTATTTCATTTGATAATCAACTGTAAAGATGCGAATACGATTAAGTGTTCATTTGTTACATCGGAAACATGTTTGGAATGGCATAAACGGATTATATTAACAATTGGAGTCCCTGATAAATTAGAATCACTGTTTGCATTTTCATTTTATGCATGGACATCGGAAGCGATAAATTTTGGAGATAACGACTTGAGCCGGTTAAAAAAGGGCACAAATAGTGATCGTGATTTTTTTAAAGAAGTAAAACGTTTAAAATTTGACCTGGGAAGATCATGGCGCATTAGTGAAGTTAATGCCGACTTTAAATTGTGTTCCTCATATCCAAGATTTATTTTAGTTCCAAATAATATAAATGATGAGACACTACAAAATGTGGCATCGTTTCGTAGTTCTAGGCGTATACCGTCTGTTGTATGGCGGCATCGTGATAATGGCGCGATTATTGCAAGATGTAGTCAGCCAGAAGTTGGGTGGCTCGGCTGGCGTAACTCAAAGGATGAACAATTGCTTAAGGCAATGTTCGATGCATGCCAATTAGATCGGGATGATGATAACCCATACGGGAATACTACAACAGCGCTGAATACAAACACAAGTATACATGCGAGCGATACAAATTTATATTCTAGTCCATCGCAGAAGCCCGCTACAAGTAGTGAAACAAATGGTACAACAGCATCAACTACTTCATCGATCAACACGAATCTGGATGAGCCAAAGAAAATTTTAATTGTAGATGCCCGATCGTATACATCGGCGGTGACAAATAGAGCTCGCGGTGGTGGTTGTGAATGTCCCGAGTATTATCCGTGTGCTGAAATACAATTCATGAATTTAGGTAATATACACGCGATTCGGAAAAGTTTTCATTCAATTCGGCAGCTCTGTGCTTCGCCGGCCGATATACCCAACTGGTTGGGAGTATTAGAGAAAACAGCTTGGCTACAGCATATGTCTGGGTTGCTAACGGCAAATATGGTCGTTTGTCATGCAATTGATCAACAGCAGCGACCAGTTTTAGTCCATTGTTCAGACGGTTGGGATCGTACTCCCCAAATTGTAGCAACTGCGCAATTATGTCTGGACCCTTACTATAGGACAATCGAAGGATTTCGCGTGCTAGTCGAACGAGAGTGGTTAAGTTTTGGGCATAAATTTGCGGATCGATGCGGGCACGGTCCTGGATCAGATGAACTAAACGAGCGATGTCCAGTATTTTTACAATGGTTAGATTGTGTGCATCAAATTCATCGACAATTTCCTTGTAGTTTTGAGTTTAACATGGCATATTTGGTGAGTAATGATATAGTTATATTATAGCTTAGAATAGTAATTTTTACTACATATTTGTAGAGCTTTGATAGTAATTTATCAAAAGTGAACACAATGTAGCAATTTGAAGTAAATATTGATAAAATGTTTATTATAAGTGTTCCTAGTTGATAAGAGATTGTGAGAGGTTAGTAATTATGATATTTTTTATTGGTTTTTCATTTAGATCAAACTAGCACAGCATTCAAATTCATGCCTATTTGGAACATTTTTATGTAACACAGTTAAAGAACGTAATGAAAATACAGTACTCGAGCGGACATTTTCTGTATGGCCGTTTTTATCGAGTCCGTTTTATAAAAATCCGCTTTATGTACCATATCGAGAGAAAGTATTGTGGCCTGCACATAATGTAAGAGATTTAGCACTATGGAACGAAGTATATCTAGGTAGTTTAGGTAATGGAAATTTAAATTGTTTGGATAATCCGCCACAAAATGCAATTGAACGTGATCCGGTCGGGAATGATACACTTAGTGAGTATATTAGATTAGGGCAATTATTAATGAAGGCTTATCTGATTGAAACTATTCTCAGACTCAATGACAAAAACACGATCATATGGCGATCTAATATCAGCTGGAGAATCACAAAATGGTTTGACGCGGCGTTCTAGTGACCCGAGTATGATTATTGATCCACAGTGAGTTAACAGCAATAAATCAAATCTAACTAATAATCTCTCTTAATATTAAAATTATTGTTGCAGTGCTCTAATCAACTCAACAGACAATTCAATTGAATCATCCTCGGATCATGAGATTATGCCAATGCTGTTGGAGCAAAATGTATACGCTAAATCCGTACGCGATACAACAATACAATTGCAAAATTTGACAAATGATTTAAATCAATCCGATGAAGAATTAGAAAATCATAATTTATATAGAAATAATATTAACCATAATAGCGATAGGAATGGTAAACTATTGGACGATGAGGAAAATGACAATGAAGATCAAGACAATAATGATCATCATAATGAAGATCGTAATAATATTGATGTAATGAAATGTGAAATTTACGCTATTTCGGATAAGAAAGGTGAAAATATGGAAGACAGTGCACTAACTACTAATAAGAGTCCGTTCAATTATCACCAGCAGAAGAATATAGATTTTTTAGAGAAACTGAAACAGGAAAGTAATGTGATAGAAAATGACTATAGTAAATATTTAATTAATAATAATACGACGACGAATGGCGGCGGCGGGATCGATACGATTGACGGGTATAAAGGTTTTAATAGCGATATTATGTTGCAGAGTATTGATTTAAATGGTAAGTAGATGTAATGTACACGAATTTTATTTTCTAATCGTGCAAATCTTGTTTACTATTCATTTCGTGCACTCGTGCAAACTTGATTGTATTAAACTTATCAATTACATATTTTCTTTATCTTATCAATTTATCCTGTAATTAGTTTGGTAACCAAATTGTTTTGAATTTCATTGCACTTTTAGCATTACATGATTTTCCAAAAATTTGATGTGTTTCATTTTAACTTCTAGATACACCGAAGAGTAATTCACCAATAAAATCTTTATGGTATGGGTCCGTTGAAACAAGTACAGACACATTAGTGCCAATAGAAGCAAATAATGATGTGACGGCAACAACAACAGCATTAACAAACAGTATAACGACAGTTGCTACACCAACATCAAAAAATGGTGGTAATTTTCCACTCGTCCATAAAACCAAACCAAATGCATATATGAATGGTGGCGGCAGTGTAATAAATGGTGATCAATTTGATGGCGGTGGTGGTGGTGGTGATTATACCACAGACTATGGTGCCAACCACATCATCTATAATGGTACCAATGGAGATGATAAAATCAATTTGGATAATGAAAGTGATAATTTAGATAATAGTATGATGGCGACGAAGACAGATGTAATTAGAACACGAACGATTAGTACTAGTAGTCAAATGGATGAGAGTATTTTTATACAGCCAGAATTTGAAAAATTAGATATAAACATAAAATTAGATAAAAGAAGAAATTCGATAAATTTTTTACCAAATAATAAACTAAATAATGATCTAAGTCCAAATAAAAATTATGTTAATAATGATAGGTGAGTGATTATATCGATTCAAACGGATAACATTATTTTTATTATTATATTTTTTTCAACTAGGGTAATCTGTTACAGTACTTCACCAAGTATTTCAAATTCAAGACTTTCAACACCGGGTGGGCGATCGTTGCCAATGACACCACCTGGATCCACTATAGATCGTCCAGCTATTGCTATCTCATGTCCAGATGGTTTGGCACATGCATTAAGCGAACAAAATTTACGATTGCAGCAGCTCGTGTATGAACATAAGGTGAGTGTTATTGTAGTCTAGTAAATAACACAGTCTAATTTTTTTTCTATTATCCAAGCTAAAGGAAGAAGCACTTCAAAAAGAATTATACGCCACACGAATGGAGTTACTGAAGCGAAATTGCCCTCAATGTAGTACTAACACATTTTTTATTGAGGAACCGGTAAGCTGAGTTTGAATAAAAACAACTTTTTTTATTTGTTATATTTTACCTAATAACCAAAATCACAATATTTGTTCAAAATTTCTAAAAATATATTTACAAAATGTTTTGTTGAAAATTTAAAATTTTTCTTTCGTTTTATTAATTTATATTTATTTATTATTTTTCTTGTAATTTATTTATATTTTTTTTATTAAACAATTATAAAATGATTTCTAAATAAAAAAAATAAGGAAGATATGAACGAATACGACGAATTTAATCGAAATGTTTTTACTTCAAATAATCGCTGTTCATCTGATTTATCATTGAATAATAATGTAGGTGTGAACGACTTGATATTTTTGGGTGATTTTTTTTTTTTTAGTTTATAATTGCATGTTGATTTTTATTTGATATTGACGTTTTGTTTGAAATAAGGAATGGTATTATATATTATGTTCAATATAAATTCTTAACATTTTCTAACTAGTTGAGAAAAAATGATTGTTAACTTCAATTAGAATTATGTTGCTTAAAACTAAATTACTTATTTTGAATCATGCTCTTTAAATCAGAGGTCCGTCTCCGGTTGTAGAGTGATGGTTAAGTGAGTTAAGCCATTTAAGCCAAAGAATATTTAATTACCGAATTAGTACCGCTCTACGTCCCCTATATGCCTGAAATAAAAATCCCTCGGTAGAAAAATGTCCACAGAAAGTGTTTTCGTTATGCCTTCTGCCAATCGAATGGGTAATAAATAATTAGTTAAAGCTTATGGTAATTGAGAAACAAAAACTTATAATAGATCTAATGACGATTGAAACTAAATAAATCAAATAAATTAAAAATAAATAAATAAATACCGTAACTTGAGGTTAAAGTTTATATTTAATTTTGTGAAGATGGTGGATTTTTAGAAAGAGCTGGGACTATTTCTATATATAAGTTTGAGGTGAATTTTGCTTTCATAAGGATCAATTTTTAAAAGTAGCCCATTCGTTTAACTGTGACAGATTCTATTCAGAATCTGTTATGCTAGTCATTCGGATTAAATGCTGCTTCTATGTCCTATAATGAGCAAAGAAATATATCTTTGACTTCGATAGCCCACTTAAACTTCTTGACCTGGAATGTTACAGTACAAAAAATGTGGCCGTCTGCTGATGATTTGTGAGGCTTACATTAGGTGATTGTCCACCTGACCTTATTGACAGTACAAATTCAACGAGAATTGATTGCCCCGACTGGTCTCTAGTGCATGTAAGTATATGCCGGATGTTCAATTTCATTTTCGTCTTCAACTATATGTACATACGTACAATAATATCATATTTTCATAAATTTAAAGATTAAGTAATAGTTTAACCTACTAATATTTCACCTTAATATCGACTTTCGAATTGTAAGTGAATTTCAATTATCCTAATTATCAAACATATTAATTAGACCATTTCGTCAATTTCAAACAAACAAAAAGAAATTATAAATTATTTATCTGTTTTTGTTTTCTTTTGAAGTGTGATTTCCTAATAATCTAACGTAAACGCCAGAAACGGAATGCCTGTCTGATGTGTTTGAGTAGTAGAATTTTACGAACAAAAAAAAATTAACAATAGAAATTAAGATGTAATTAAATATAGCAATTAGTTGTTTGTATTAAAAGCTTTTTGAAATCTAAGACTTCTATATCTCTTTCGACACTCTGTGTACTTCTAGATTTCAATAAATGATTCAAATTTAGAAAATTCTTCAGTTTGTTCATGGGAAGCTGTTGAAGATAATAATGGAATGAATACAGGTATAAATTCCCAAAATGATTTATGGGTACCAGATCATGCGGCCAGTCATTGTGCCGGTTGTCGCATGATATTTTGGTTGGGACGACGAAAACATCATTGTCGGTGAGTTAATTGACAAATTATAAATGATGTGTGAGGGATATCGAAATTAATCAATTTATGTAATTTGTGGCAATTTTTCAGCTCATGTGGACAGATATTTTGTGCTGATTGTTCAGAGTATCGAGCTTCAATACCAGATAAAAGACTTTATACAACTGTTAGACTTTGCGCCTCGTGCTATAATAATCAAATTTGTTCAACTACCAAAAATAGTCAGGTAAGATTTTTATGTTAAAATATTTTTGTGTTGACTGGCAAATTGTATATACATATGTAATACAAACTGGATTAACTCGAACTCAATGTTTATTCAAAAATAAAAAATCCTTTTGATCGATAATTGATCGAGATATTGTGGATACTAAATTTTAAATTCTACGATTACGTTTTTCTTTTCATTGTATATGTAGGTAAAATCTCGATTTCGATTGAAACGGAATCATATTCTCGATTTCAATATAAAGCGTCTTTTGTTTAGAAAAATTTAATTTAATTTATTTGATTAATTTCGTACCTCAGGAAACAGCTAAATTTGATTTAATTTTTGGTAAGTGTTGGTACACAAACGTTTGTAGTATACTCATATGTACGTCAAATTTTTGTTCAAAAAGTTTCAAGGTGCTATTACAGGCAAAACTATGTAGATTAAATAAAATAATTATTTGTAATTTGCAATGAAAAATTTATGAAAACTTGAAGGCGCCTATTAATTATTTTTATATTATTCCTATGTGTTTTGCAACAAAATGATTTGGTGCCAGATGAATGCAATGAGGAACATGATGAATTATCACCATATATAGGTATTTCGGGGATGGTTTAAAACCAAGCGAAAATAATTGTAATTGATTATCCTTTATAATGGGGAATATTCACATAAAATTTTAACTTAAAAATATTAATATCTGCTCATTACTATTTAGTGTATTATAAAGTTAATTTAGGCTATTTTTGCTTTTAATAATCTTTAAAATATGTATGAAATTGGATTTCTCGATTTATCGAATTATTCGATAAGTTTCATAATAGGCCCGCAGTTAAAATAATTAAAATTAATATCCCTATTTGTTAACGGATATTAATCATTGTTGTTTATTTGGCAAAAATGGAAAAAATGTATTAAAGTAAAACAAATGCATGTTAAGTAATTTGTCGTTAAAAGCCTTCAAATTGCCTACAAGATAAATTACCATTTTTATGTCATACTCGATAATTATAAGTTGATAATATTCCTAAAATTGAGTATAATATATGCGTTATTTATGGGCTGGACAGTTTTGAAACAAATATTCTGATGTTCCAATCAAGTGATTCAGGGAAACGCTTGAATACGATGTCTAATCCGCTTGATATGATGATTACATTGCCAACAATAAAATAATCATTAACAATCTAAACTAAACCAAACTATAAGTTTATGTACATATTCTCTATGTAGGAACTCTAAGATTACCTTATATGGTCCTCCTCGCCAATATACGAGTATCTTTATTGCAATGTAAAACACAACAACGGTAAACACCCATAATCGTCTTTAAGACGTCAGCTAAATGTATAACGAGTTATCGAAAAATTCGATTTGTTTGATTTTTTTAGCTTCATTATTATTATTATTATAACAGTTTTAAAGGCCAGTACTGGCTCTTTATTATGCCAACAATTTGGCTCCATCGGTTTGAATCCTGAGATTAGTTTTTATACTGTCTTAGACAATCTGAAAAGTCGTTCCCTACACCGTGGAGCCAAAGTCGCTTGCAAAGACCTCTGCGCCTACCATATGGTGGCTTCATTTCAGAGATCGCTGCACAATTGGTTCCGGCAGCGTACCCGCTGAGATTACACTTCATGTACAAAATCGGCGACCTTTATCAGATCTCTGATTTCGATATTGTACAGAGTTCAGTATGTACCATCTTCTTCGGGTTTTGGACCGTAAATCACACGCATGATTCTTTTCTCAAATGTAAAGAATCATCTCTCGTACTCGTGCGTCAGCGTCCAACTTTCACATTCATACAATATATAACAACGGACCTGATCAACGCTTTGTAAACCCTCAGTTTCACGGCGCTTGAAGAATTTAGATTTTAGTAGTGGCCTAAGAGGATACAAAGTACGACTGCCTGCTGCCAGCCGCTGTTGTGTAGTGACCACTACTAAAATCTGGTGTCCTATTTATTGCCTCTATAACCAGAGATCATGTATTTGTTTTGAACTCATTGGTCTGGAGACCTTCTGGCGTTTGTTTCAATTTTCAAATAGTTTGCTTTAACCAGAGTAGATATCTTTAGTTTTATAATAGCTCCGACGCCATGTACAGCTCCCTTACCGTGACTGGTTGTAAAAGAAATTGTAGAAAATCAATTGAAATGAATAAAATATTGGAAAGAGCACATCTTTTTTTAAATTGCTGAACTCCATTGATTTTTTTTGATTTTTTTTTAGTTTTGGTTTCCTTAAAATTCCCGAT
The DNA here is from genome assembly GCA_951394425.1 of Tipula unca. NCBI lineage: Eukaryota > Metazoa > Arthropoda > Insecta > Diptera > Tipulidae > Tipula > Tipula unca. The sequence goes on from OX596380.1 coordinate 60,892,830, forward strand.
ATATATCTGGATTATTCCTTTCGTATTAATTAGCCGGTTTGATCTTTCCAACTAAATTAAATTAAATTATGGCACAAAAAAACTTTAAAATAAAATAAAAATAGAAAATCGCGAGATTATTTTTAAAGTATTTTTGAATAATCCAAACAAAATGGCTCGGTTACAGACAAACAAAATTTAAATAATTTTTTTCGAGAACATTTGGCACACTATTGAGCATTAGGCTTATTTTTACGAATGTTGGCCATCGCTCGGAGAGTAATAACCGCTGCTTCGAACATATAACTTTTCAACTCCCATCGCACTGATAAATCTACAGCTTGTCTGGTTAGTTCAAAATTTGCAGGAACAACGTAACGCTCTATTTTTTGCTACTGATTTTCTCGCGATGAAAGTAGAAACAACTGATGTCCAAATTAATATGTCAGAAAAATCATAAACTCCATAAAACTCTTAAAATTTTAAAATTATTTGTTTACATTCGAATTAATCTTTACTAATTTTTATTTTAAAAATCTATTTATTTTAAATTTCCTGGATTAGTCATTCTAAATTTGAATATATTTTTGTGGCGGTTTTCAACATTTTGAAATTTCACGTCTAACTCGGTGAACTCCAACCTACGATAAGAAATCATTAGTTTTAATTTTCGAAATTTTATTTATTGAATTGAACTCACTTTTAAATTCAAAATTGTATTTAACTTTGTGTTTTTAAAACATCCATAACTTTTTAGAATTCACAAATTTTATAAATTGGTTAACTCCTGTAAGCTCTAAATATTGTAAATTTCGTGCTCAAAAGAATTCGACGAATTGCAGATTTACAGTGGTCACTATATTCATAATGGTCACCAAATGGCCACCTTCATCGGTTTATTTTTGAATCAACTGAATAACGGAATTTTTTAAATAGCTACTTAATACTCTATTTTTAAAAAATTCTTATTAAGCATTGAGATTTTACGTATTAAATACAGAATTTTAAAAATTATATAATCTGAAAATTTCGAATTTCGTTTATTTAAAGATGAAAGACTTTAAATACACGAAAATCGAAATTTTTTAAATTCTGTATATAATAAGTAAAATCTCAATGCTTAATATGAATTTTTAAAATTATTCGTGCTTGGAAATGTTAAATATCGTTAAAATCGTATTTTTAAAAGTTCAATTTTCATATTCAAACGTGCAATTTTAAAAATTCAATAATTTAGATTGATATTTAGACCCAAAATTCTGTTTCAAAAGTTAGATAACTTCAATTTGTATTCCCAGAATTCCCAAAATTCTCAAAATTTTAAGTTTAACATTTACCTGTTATCGAAATTTAATTTGAAAGAAAAAAGATTTATTAAATTCTCAATTTTATACGTAAAATTTGATCATAAAAAACAAAAATCGGATTATTTAATTTAATTCCCATTTTAACTTTAAAAAATTCGATAAATATTTAGAATTCTAAAAAATTAATGATTTTTGAAATTCGATAATTCTGAACTTTTCTTCAAAAACTCAAAATCGGAATTCATAATGGTAATTTAAAAAAAAAGATTATCATATCACAAAACCATTCAAATTCGAATTCAGATTGGAAATAGTGTAAAAAAAGTAGAAGTTATAGATCTTGCAAATTTTGAGTTAATAAAGTTTATTTGAAAATTTGGTTATTTAGAATCAACATAACTTTATATTGATGTGGAAATATCGTTCGGTAGGAGAAACATTTGATTTAACATTATCGCGTAATTGTATGCGTGTCTGTGCATGGCTATTTATTTATAATTTGTACGTGCCTTTGCTTATTTTTATATACTGTATACCCATTATAATCATTGTAATTCCACAGGATCGAATAACAACCACAAATTCCTCAATAAATCATCTACTGTACAACCATGCTAATGCAGTACCGCCATTATCATCAATTATAAATCCATCCGATACACTCGCATCATCATCGTGTAACAATTATCATCACCACAATAATAGTATTGAAAATTCGAATGCCACCAGCGCCGTCGTCACCAGTGCCCCTGTTGTTGAACGTAATGGGGCGATTAAAATTTCAGCAGCTACTAATTAAAGATTATAAAAACAAAACAAATTACCGTTAATTATATTTTTTATATCATTTTATTTTAATTTTATTTTATTTTATTTTTGCAAAACTACTCAAAACAACAAAAAAAAAATTAAACAAAACTACTACATAATATATTGTCTTATAATAATTTTTAAAAAAAACATTGTAATTAATAACTATTATTATTAAATAAAAAAAAATTATTTAATTACTTTATATATAAATATGCAAAAGAAAAAAACTACTAAAAAATTAATTAAAAAATAAATAAATAGATTTAATAACAAGAGAAAATTAAATTTTATATATTTTGTTTTGTTTGGAAATATATTATTGATAATTAATTAATTATTACCCATAATTATTATTTATTTATAAAAAAAATTATATATATTATAAAATCAAAATTCAAAATTTATTACGTTTTTATTTTTTAAATATAAATATTTGTAAATTATACTATTACTTTATTATTATTTATAATTATGAAAATTATATAATTATATTATACACATATTATAAATAATTAAAATTAAATTTTGTTTTTATTTTTATTAATTTTGTGTTTATTGCATGAAAACATGCTGTATGCTATTTAATTTAATTAAATAGTATACAAAATAAAAATTTTATTAATAAATATTAAGAGATTGAGATGAAATACTTACTACCACACACGCACAAGAAAGTAAAACACAAGGATGGAAAATATAGTGAACACAATATAATTAAAAAAAATAACTATTTAATATATTTAATATAATGTACATTGTAATTTTTATTAGAGTTTATTATTTGAATAAAATAGTAAAAACAAATAAAAATTAAATAGAAAAATGATAAATGAATATAAAATTCGAAATTGTAGGTGACACAAATGGTGATACAATTTTGAAATTGAAAGGTAAGTGGAGTCAATGGATTAAAAACAATAATTGTTCATTGAAAAATATGTACTCTACCCACATCAATAAAAAGGTACACAACTTTTCACTGAAACCTTGCTAAGACATTGATTCACCTTTATAGTAGAAAATTGCCCAGAATTTATAACTAATTTATCGAAAAACTGCTTCCATCGCTTCAGAGTTAGACAAGTAATATTAAAAATAGGAATAATGAAATACATTTTCTTCACTTTACAAGAAGTTGAATTAAACTCGTTTACAAAATTATTTTTAAAACAAATTTCTGATATTTCCAATAAATTGCATACATAATAAAATATCAGCAACACAAAAATGATATTGATAATGTCAGAAGTGTTTTTTTAATAAATGTGATCGTACTTTACATTGCAAATGAGAAATGTATATTAGAATTGTTATCTATACCTCTATGATTAAAAAATTAATGAGTGTGGCCTCACCCTCATAAGCACACGATAGAAGTGAAATTTCATTCACGATTCTACAGTATGTAAATATCGGCCAATAATCGCGTCTATTCTCGTCTGTGCCTCGTGGATTTTCAGTAACGCGTGTCATACTCAAATCGAAGTTGTGATTGCTTGTCTTCGAAAAGTTTTATAAGCGGCGTAGATGACTTTGCTGTAAAGTTTACATTAAAATCCCCCCAACAATTATGGATATTATTGCTAATACTAAATTAAGTATTGGTGCTACTACAGACGAATATTGAAGTAACATTGGATGAAGAAATGCAAATATGATTTTAAAACTTTCGATTCGGTGACTGCTACCAATGTAGACAGGCGCACATAGTTTTACTATTTTATCAATTAGTACCATTTGGCCGTTTATATTTAACTATACATACTATTGAAATTTACCAACTCTATCGATGAGATCAATACTGTGCCGGTAAACTCCAGTGTGATGAGTAGAATTAAATCGGAAATTGTTTAAATTCTAGGTTCAACGGAAGAATAGACGCTGGCTCTTTTCTGCCATGATAAAATATCGAATTTTTATGTTTTGATAAGATGTAATTAGTAGGTAGTTAATTAGGGTAGGTATAGATATCTTGGATAAAGAAACGTACAGTAATTGCATCGAGTTGATTTTTTCATACTCGTGTACGATTTCGCCGAATATACCACCTTGAGATTTATGAATCGTCATAGAGCAACCGGATATGAGACAAAAGTGACTTAGTTTTTTTACCATTGTTCTGTTAGTATTTAAATAAATCATCAGCGTCAGGAAAACTTTTGTAAAAAACGCAAGTTTACAAACTAAAATAATAGCAAAAACTAGGCGAAGTATAATACTAATACGAGACGGAGTTTGTTGTACATTTTTTTTTTAAATTTTCTGAATTAAAATTATTTATACAAGCAGCAAATGTACTAACTGAACAAAATCGATCATTTTCCCGACCACCAAAGCGTTTCACTTCGATTAACGGTTCATTTTATATGCAGATGCTGTAAAAGAGGAAGTACACAAGAATTATTTAACCAGGAAAGAAAGAATCTTTGAAATTCATCGACTAAAGGGTCAGTGTTACCTTCGTTCGCTCGTTCTGGTTTTTTTTTTGTAACCAATTCTATTAGTTTAATCACGTTTTTTTTCTGCGTTTTTTCACCAAGTTGGCTTATATTAAACTTTTTAACAGGGCGAACGAATGAGTACAACACTAAATCTACCTTTTAGTGGTTTGGTATTTCATAATTATTTAGATTAATCAATTAGCTCTAGTACACCAAAAACTGCAAAATATATGCTATGAATCGTCACGATACTGCTATAGCGTATTATAATTTTTTCACCCCTTCCTTTATATCACAATATGTTTTATTATCTAAAGGTTCGCAGTGATGCGGTGTGTATTTAAACAAACTCAATAATAGAGGTTCAACGAGCCTCAATCAATTTCTAAGCTTTACTATCACAACACCCCTAGCATCCATATTACGGATAAATCATATTTCATGAGCGTGCTGCACAACAACTTCGACATTATAATCATATGTGAAACGTGGCTTGCGGGACGCTTTAAGTCTGAAGAATATTTACCGTCGGTCTACGTCTTTAGACAGGATAGGTATGGTTGTAGCATATCTTTTGAATGCGGTGGCGTATTGATAGCTGTAAAGAGTACTATTCCGAATGACAGAAGCACTATTCACCTGTGTAAATACCCTCCGGCTCAAATCTAGACCACTGGCTTGATTCTCAAAGTACATGATGATGAGCAATTTATGATCATTGGATACTTCAATCTCCCAAATATCAACTTGGTTCTATCTTGATGGTGCATATACAGCCTTTATGTCGAAAGGGCTTTGGTTAAAACCGATTATTTCATCAGCATCTCATCAACTTCACAACTGAACCAGGCCAAATTATATGTCAATTAACCAGCTTGATTTGAGGCATTGGAAGCAGAAAATTAATGGTGTCATGCGCTAGATACCACTCGATATTCTCGAACGCGTCATAAAAAATTGGGCCCCGAGAAAGGACCATCGCAGTTGCAGCCATCATTTGAAAGGAGTAATCTTTAAAAAATAAATGGCAAGATATGTTCTTTCGAATGACAATAAAGTTTCCATATGATTAAATTGAATTTTTTGAGTTTCTTTAATTTTTGAATAAATTACCTCTATAGATTTCGTTATTACGGATAAAACCACGCACATGTTGTTTGATGCTCTCTGTTTCTGGCATAACTACCGGTGTGACTTTTGCCCTTCAGGCTTCAGCACTCTTTTCACTATAGCCCAAAATTGTTCGAACATCGAAATACCTGTGAACTCTTTGAGATAACATTGATTTGATTAATCTCGTGCAAATTTATTGCTTCTGTTGGAATTAGAGTCGTGTGAACGAGCTATATGGCCAAACCTTTATTGCTGAATCGTGTTGAAGAATTAGCGGTAAAATACGTCGTTATGAAAAATGAAACAAAAACCTGGCTCTACAACTGCAAATTACTGGCCAAATCATAGATTTTTAATCATTTGACCAAAACCAATTTCATGTACGTATTGTTATCCATCAAAACACATCCACTAAATTTTGTGACAATTTTATCATCAGTCTGGCTCATATTGTATCTCAACGATTTGGCTTTTTAATAACTCGGCAGCACTCATAGCCTTCCAGAACTCGAATACGTTTTACCATGGAGTGGGGTGTGTTAAATTGTATGGCACGGTCATAGTTAAATTTCCCCAGATTATTTTTAATGAAGGTTGTAAAGATTTCTATAGTTGTTCAGCACGAATTGTTAATACGCCGATGGTCGAGTAAGCAGAGTCAATGCTCTTGAAATCGTGGTCTCGAGCTCAAGACTCGTCAGCGCCTATACTTTTTTTTAAATTTAATTTCTGCTGTAAAATTGATTCAATACAGGTTTTGTTGAAATCTACATTCAATTTCTGCAACAAATTGACCGTAACCATCTCTTCTGTATGACCGTAATGAAAATATACGGTAATGGTCAAATAGGCATAGTCCATTCCAGTTGCTAAAATTTTCAATTTTATCTATTGAATTGGCAGATATAAAAGATTTGTATATCATTATGTATATTCGGCGGTAGTGCAGTTAATAGAGTCATTACTTTTGGATTCGTGGACTCGAGTTCAATTCTCGTCAGCGTCTCAATACTTTTTAATTTAATTTCTTCGGCAAGTATAAGAGCCATCTCTTGTGTATGACCGTAATGAAAATGTAAGAGCCATCTCTTGTGTATGACCGTAATGAATTGTCCATTTCTGTTGCTAAAATTTTCAATTTTCTCTATTGAATTGGCAAACATTAAAGATTTGTATAGCACTAAATTTATATACGCCGGTGGTCCAGTAAGCAGAGTCATTGCATTTGGAATTGTGAACCTGAATTCGAGCATCCGTTTGGCATTAAATAATTTTTAATTTAATTTATTTAATTTCTCCCTTCAATTGGCAAATATAAAGAATGAGTATAGCAGCTAATCAATATACGGAGATGGTGAGGTGGTAAAGTAGACGGGTCATAGGATTTGTAGTCGTGGATGATGTGCAGGTTCGAACTCGAACCCTCGATAAAATGGAAATAAATTTTGAAATATATCAATTTTCTCATTAAATTTAAAAACTTGCTTTTTGATTTAAAAATGACCAATTTTCAATTAAATTAAAATACATATCTGACATAACTGAGGCTTGAACTCGCCTCGATTCAGATCCAAATCACACAGCTTCTTTTACCACCGAACCACCGCCATCCATATAATTATTGATATTAATATCGTTTATAGATGCCTTTAAAAATAAAAAATGAAAATTTTAGCAACGACAATGGACTCAATGCTTATTTGACCATCGCCGTACAATTTCATTACCGCTCTATACCCATACCCATCTTTTATACTTGCCACTTTTACTTGGAGAATATTGAAGTTTTGAACAGAAGCTGAGTTGGATTATTTTTATTTCACCATCACCAATTAATTAGACAGGAGAAATTAAATCAAAAAAATGTTTGGCTCGATCGATGATCGAACTTACATCCATAAATCCAAAGTCACTGACTTTGCTTACTGGACCACCGCCGCATCTATATTTCATGCTATACAATTCTTTTATATCTGTCATTTGAATAGAAAATAATGAAAATTTTTGCAAAGGCAATGGACTCGTTTATTTCACCATCGCTATCTACCCATCTTGTATACATGCCACTACTTGAAAAATATGAAAATGTTTAACAGAAGCTGTGTGTGTTGAACCAATTTGAATACAGAAGAAATAAAATTAAAATAATACCCGTCGCTAATGGGACTCGAACCTTGGTCCACGAATCCAAAGTCAATCACTCTACTACCTCGCCCACCACTGTATATGATTATTCGATGTTATGCAAATCTTTTATACTTTCCAATTAAATTGAGAAACTTGCGAAAATTTTTAAACAAGCTGAGGTGAACCAAAAATGTCCCAACATTAATATGGTTTGAAACTTAACTGAACTGCATAGTGCTAGGTGCAACATTTAATGCGCTGACATTCCAAGCAGTGTATTTCGAAGAAATTAAAAATCTGACAAGCTATTCCTCCTTATGTTCTTAAAAATTATAAAACATCCGTTCCAGTAAATGATGCTTGATGCGATTTTCTAGGCGGGCCACAATATTGACCATTGACCATACAAATTTTATGTTTAAGTCAGTACATGAATAACGTTCAAATAAAAAATTTCCCTATAGAAAGTCAAAGTATAGCACTTAGGTATAGCTGAGTTTAAGTCTCGATTAAAACTAAAAACAAATTTAATTTAATTCATTACAAATTAATTCAATTCAGATTCTGTTAAATTTTCATTTTTCTCTATTCAAATGATGAGTATAAAAGATGGATTTATCAGTAATGAATGGTAATTAATGGGCGTTTAGTGGACGTGAGGTCAAGCGTCATTCGGGCTATGGATTTTTTAATTTAATTTCATCTTACAAATTAGTTCAACTCAGCTTCTATTAAAATTTTTATAAAAAAAATCGATCAGATCAGGTATTTTTCCTGGGTCAGTTGGCCAATATGTTGGTTTTCCAGTTGAAATGGATTCACATCAATTTTCTTTAATGGCAATCAGTAATTCTTTTCATTTAGTTATTGCTAATCTAGAACCCCAGTGAGTATTCGTTGCATTGAAGTCACCACCTATTATGAACCTTTTTCCCAGACGCTTGAAGAACTCTGAATATTGTTTGTTTTTAATAGAATGTCTTGGTGGACAGTACAATCCTGCTACAATAATAGGACAGTTATTCGTTTTTATATACCTACATGAACAAGTGTTAGTTATCTGAACGATTTGGCTTTTTAATAACTCGGTAGCTCAAATAGCCTTTCTGAACTCGAATTCGTTTAACCATGGAGTGGGGTGTGTTAAATTTTATGGCACAGTCAAGTTCCCCGGATTATTTTTAATGAAGGTTATACCTTTTTGTCTGATTTTTTGTGAGCCGTTTTTTCGATTTTTCTGCGAGCTGTTCTATACCATTCCACCGTTATAAAGAGGACCCCACCTTATATAACGCTAAATATCGTTGTTTTGGGTCAATTTAATAGTTTTGTAATGGATAAACCTGACGCTGAATTAGATTCATGGTATTTGAGCACGATTAATATTAAATTCCGCTCTTTTTGAAAAGAGATTTAAATGCATTGACGAAAATTCTATAAAACTATCACCAATAACGCATTGTTCCTAAAGAAATTTGGCCAACCTTTAGTTTAGAACTAATTGACAAAACCACTCTAGGAACTGTCTACATTATCGACGTTGTCTACGTTGTTGAAGGATTGTTGACACGTCAATGTAGAAAATAATAGATGACGCGTAAACGACCATCCTGTTTAAGTTTAGCGATTTAAGGAGGGATATTATTATCTGCATTATTATTGTTATACACAAAGTTTAAAATAAAAAAAACGATTAAACGTTTAAATAAAAATTAAATAGAAAAATGATAAATTAATATAACATTCGAAATTGTAGGTGACACAAATGGTGATACAATTTTGAAATTGAAAGGTAAGTGGACTCAGTGGATTAAAAACAATAATTGTTCATTGAAAATATGTACCCGACCCATATCAATAAAAAGGTATACAAATTTAAACTAAAAGCTGGCCAAGACATTGATTCACCTTTATAGTAGAAAATTGCCCAGAATTTATAATTAATTCGTCGAAAGACTGCTTCCATCGCTTCAGAATTAGACAGACAATATTAAAAAGATGACATACAATTTCTTCACGTTTACAAGACGGTGAAGTGATTGGCTATCATTTAAAATAATACATGAGTTTCCTTGATAATGATAACTTTTATCATAGTACTATGTACAATGAAATATCAGCAACACAGGGATGATATTGGTAATGTCAGAAGTGTTTTTTAATAATTGTGTTCGTACTTTACAATGCAAATGAGAAATCTATAATAGAATTATTATCTATACTTTTATGACTATAAAATTGGTGAGTTGCCTCACCCTCATAAGCACACGGTGGTAGTGAAATTTAATTGACGATTCCACATATATGAATATCGGCCAAAAATCGTGTCAAGTGTTGTTCTGTGTGTAATGGATTTTCAGTATCGCGTGTCTTACTCAAATCGAAATTATTTTCGAAAAGTTTTATAAGCTGCGTAGATGACTTTGCTGTATAGTTTACATTAAAATCCCCTAAAGAATTATGGGTATATTTTTTAGAGACGAATATTGAAATGACATTAAATGAAGGAATGCAAATATGTTCTTAATACTTTGATTTCATCACCCTAAATGCTAGGGGATTGTGTACTCTAATATCGATTGACGGCGTTAAAACATCAGCATTATCATATGCATTCTAGTAAACAGCACCTGATCGAACATTTAGCCGTTTACATTTAACTATACATACTATTGAAACTTGGCAACTCTATCGATGAGATCAATACTATGTCGGAAACTTCATCAATTTAGATTCTAGTGTGATGAGTAGATTGAAATCGAAATATCCAAACCATAGCTTCAAAGGAAGGATAAGCGCTGGCTCTTTTCTGCCATGATAAAATATCGAATTCTTATGTTTTGATAAGATGTATAATTTTTTGATTGTAGATACCTTAGATAAAGAAACGTACAGTAATTGCATCGATTCGGTTTTTTCATACGATTTCGTCGAATATACCACCTTGATTGAGATCATAAATCCATATCGTCATAGAGCAATCAGATATGAGAGAAAAGTGATTACGTTACCATTGTTTTCTTATTATTTAAAGAAATCACCACTGTCAGGATATTGTAAAAAACGCAAGTTTACAAATTAAAATGAAAATTCAAAATAATAGCAAGAACTAGGCGAAATATGATACAGAGTTTTATTTTTATTTGATTTTAGTATTTTCTGTATTAAAATAAAATTACTTATTTTACATAGAATAAGGATTTAGAAGAATAGTAACTTTCGGAGCAAAAACGATGTTGTGTTCTATGATAAAAATTGCAAAATATATGCTATGAATCGTCATGAAGTCTGAAGAATATTTACCGTCGGTCTACGTCGTCTATAGACAGGACAGGTATGGCTGTAGCACATCTCTCAATGGCGATGGCATATTGGTAGCTGTAAAGAGTGTCATTCCGAATTGGAGCAGAATTTGCTATTCACCTGTGTATGTACCCTCCGGCTCAAATCTGGACCATTATCTTGATTCTCAAAGTACATTGATTCTGCAGTGTTGCCAGTAGTACGTTACAGCCTTTTATTGTAAACACTTTTCATAAAGTATGTGACATTTTTCATCCTTTTGTGATTTTAAAAATGCTGACTACGTTTCTCTAAGAGATTTTTTCATTAATTCGGATTGGAATTTCCATCATTCTGGAGGGAATTACAATGCCATTGTAGCTCTGTTCAATGAACGTCTAAAGACAGGTATCGAACAGATTGTACCTTTGAGCGCAAATAAACCAATCTTCCGCGCGTTATGGTATAATTGCGAGTTAGCACGCCTTAAAGATCATAACAAGCTCCTCTACTGCTTATATAGGTTGGATATTCTCGTTTGGTTTTACAATCACTAAACACATTAATGCATAGTGATTTTAAAAGTGTATATTATATTACGCTAACTTTTATTAAGCGGAGCTGTACAGATTTCTACGATCCGCTAACATTAAAATCTCTGTATGTCTCTGTCTCCGATACTATTTAATCTCATGCTGGAGTACATCTTTCGTAAAACTGTAGCATCTCAGCGCAACATCTTATATCACCAGTCCAATCAGGTGGCAGATAACATATGAGTGATTGAATTGAACAACGGAGTGAAGGAAATGCTAGATCAGCTTGTAGAACTTTCAGCTTTAGTTAGACTCACTGTTTTAGAGACAATGGCACACCAGATTTTAGTAGTGGTTACTCACGATAACAGTGTGGGTGAGAATAGTGGGTGAGAATAGTAGGAGCGGCTGCCAGCAGGTAGTCGTTCTTTGTATTCTTCAAGGCTATACTGTTCAAATCTAAACACCTCTCAAGTGTTGTCAAGCTGAAGCTTTACAAAGCCTTGACTTAGCCCCTTGTTATGTATGGATGAGAACATTGGACGCTTACAGATGAGTACGAGAGATGGCTCCTTACTTTGAGCAAAGAATGATGCTAGATGATACATACCAAGCTCTTTACAATATCGAGAAATGATGAAGATCCTCGATATTGTACATGAAGTATAATCTCAGCGAGTACGCTGTTAAAATATTCTGACGTATAGCGCAAGACTCACTTTAGTCGTGCTATCAATTGCAATTTTGTTTTGTCATTGTTTACTATTATCCAAGTTCAACTGTAAATCATCGGTTTGAAAAAATGCCAATTTACTTAACGTGTATTTGATTGATTTGCGTATGTAGTATGCTTTGAAAGTTGCTATTATCCCTTGATCTAACGGCTGTAATAGTGACGTCGTGTTAGGCGGTAAAAATGAGATTTGAACATTAGGATGACTTAAATCAGTTGAATGTGATAGCGCATTATCTAAAAGTAGTAGCACTTTAAATGCTAAGTTCTTTATGTTTAAATATTTCTCTACGTTAGGAACAAAGCAATGATGAAACCAATCATTAAATAAACTGGCAGTCATCCATGCTTTTTTGTTGGCTCTCCAATGCACTTGAAGGTTGTTTTCGTTGCATCCTTTCATAGATCTTGGATTTAATGATCGGTTAATAAGCATTGGCTTGGTCATAAAATCATCAGACGCATTACTGCACAGTGCTAATGTTACTCGGTCTTTAGAAACCTTAAATCCAGGAGATATTTTTTCGTTTTTCGAAATAAAAGTTCGTGAAGGCATTTTTTCCCATCACAAAGCAGTTTCATCAACGTTGAATATTTAATCTGGTAAATAATCATGTTCTTTCATAATTTTTGCGAACTCTGCTGGATAGTTATCTGCTGCATCTGCGTCTGCGGATGCTCTTTCACCCTGTATTTTTAAATTGTGTAATGAATGTCTTTTTTTGAATTTTTAACCATTTCTAGCCACAAATTGATGGTTGTCTTCATCGGTTGACGATTGTCTTATTTCCTTTAAATAATTAAATATTTTTAATGCTTTTTGCTTAACTACATTCCCATCTTTTTTTCGTCATATATTCTATCCAAGCAATTATTCCATTTTCTCCATTATCTTTGCTCTCGTACGAGCAGTGATTTTTGCGAGTACCTAGAGGATCTAACCGATCTTATAATTTTTCCTTTGTTTTGTTTAATAATTCTTATTGATGACTTATTTAACTTAAAATGTCTAGTAATATCAGCTATTATCTCTTGATTTTGAAGACGATCCAAAATTTCTATATTGGTTCCAATTTTCATGAAATCGCGTTGTAGGAGTACCGCGTTATAGGAAAATTTTCGCATTTTGCGAACCGCGTTTTAGCGAAACCGCGTTATAGAAGTACCGTGTTGTGGAAGGATTAGCTGTACCTAAAGCAGAAAAATTAGAATAAACCGCAACAAAATCAAAATGGTAAGTAAGAGCAATCTCGGTCTAATCTTACTAGTATATAATTGGTAATAAAAACACAAATTTTATTCGATTTTTTTTTAAAATTCACTGAGGTAATGTAATTTTATTTTCGTTTTAATTTCATTTTAAATAAAATATTAAAAAATTATTAATACTTCTTCTTTGTTTAATGTTTTACAATTAATAAACGTAGTTTTTTTTTGTGAATTTTAATTATAATTTTTTTTTTATAATAGTAATAAAATGTAAAAAATATTAAATACAAATATTAAAATAATATTACAACCATTTAAGTAAATACTTAATACTTTTTTTAAATTTTTTTTATTTTTTTATAATCATAATAATTTATTTACAAATAATAAAATTAAATAATAATTTATTATTAATACAATATAATAATCAATTATTTATTATAGTATTTTATTGGACAACATTTAAAAAAACATTTACATTTTTAAATAAAATTTGGCACTTTAAAATAGAAACAGAGAACTGAATAAATAATGAAAAAAAAAACAGAAACAGACGCCGATAGATGATGATTAAGTGGCTTCCATTTGTCGATGAACATCAACGGCAACTTCTAAATGATTGGATGGCAATGATAAAGGTAACATGGTTTGCGTATTATCCAAACTTGTTATTGTGTTATTGTATTTTGGACGGTCGATCGGAATTAAATTTATGTGATAATTGTGCGGACTTGATACCGATGTATTTATCGAGGCTGAATCGGACATGGAAAATCTCTGTTGATTCGGTTGACTGTTGTTATTATGAAGTAACGGTTCAACTAAATTGAAACTGATATGTTCACTGTCTTCGTGTGGCGTCATGGTAGAATAACCGTGATCCGAGTCACCGTTTGGACGACGATAATTTGTTGAAATACGATATGGTGATATTTCCGATATTATAATATTGTTTAGATTCGATCCAGAATTTGTCAGCAGTTTCGAATTTCCGGTTCCGTTCATATCGTTCGGATCGTCGAAATTCTGACAAAAATCTTTGTAATCCAAACGTGAAAGCGGCAACCCGTAGTTATCTTGAATTGAATCAATATATAAATGTTCGATAGTATCACTCCCGTCTGTGTTCTGTTTATAGCAATACATTGCAAAACCAACTACCAAACATAATGCTATTATTGCACCTACAACCGGCCCAAGTGCCGAGTAAACTGGTGGATCGATTTGATCGATAATTTTTGGTCCGATTAATCCATCTCCATAGGGTGTCATCGAACCAAGCACACTATTCCAACACGATATCTGAGTAGCACAGAATGGCGCTGACAATAAAGATTCACCGTCCACATCGATTTGGCACCATTCACAACCCATTACACCTAAACAATCAAATTGACTTGTAAACTGATCACAACTTATCTGCAAACATGATTTCATATCGAAATCGTAATCATGATCATTCGAATTTATATAATTCGGAAACAGCATTTCGTTATCGGCCGAACAAATCGAATATTTCGGTGTACTATTCGAACGTCGCGTACTATCATAACAATTCGAATTTTTATCATCGACATCATCATCATCATCATCATTGTCATCATTAAAATTACTATTACCATTGTACAATGGGCATTCACATGGACACTCACATTCGGTCTGCTCCATGCGATTACAATTAAAGCACAACCGATTATCTCGGCTGCACGAACAAAATGTATCCCCATCGTTTGACGAATTTATAATTCCGATAAATACATTTGTCCCAGGTACATTTGTTATCTGGTATTTAATTTTTTCGCCTGAAATGTAATTCGTATAGACTGGACCATTTATTGTAATATTAAAATGATAATACCGTTGCATTGTATTATTTAGGTAGTTAATGCATAGTTTCTTTTTTAAAAGAGTTTGATGGTTAAGTATATCATTGGCCACATACTTCTCTTTATGTGTGATATGTTCATTTTGTCGTTGAATACTATCATAGCTATAACTATAAATATTACTGTACGAACTGTTAAAAAGTGTTAAAATTGATGGATGCGATATTAGATATCCATTATCATTCATCAAAAAGCATCGTATATTCGGCTCACTACAAAGACCCAACGATTTAAGCAACACTTTATAAAACCAACCATGTGTTAAATCTATCGATACCACACCAATTGGATTATCATTTTCGTTATTGTGCAGTGCATTCGCTTTTCCCTCGAATATGGTGTGCGATATGGTGACGATATAGCCTGCCCCACCATAATCTAAATACGGTTCGGTTATAATAATTTTACCTGGATATTCCATCGCTTTTTTATACCAATTCCGACGTGTCGGTTCATAATCTGTATTGACCATAATCCCTGGATAGATTTGCATCACTCCATTGATTGTTGTTATATAGCGACGAATTATATAATTCTTCATCTCATTGTTGCTGTTATCCAAGAATTTCTTCTTAAAAAAGTACATAACTTTTTGTAGCACGGCTATATCGTTTCGAACTTCGGGCTGTAATCCCGGGTTCGAAAGTAACCTCGTCGAATCTTTAATATATGCCAAAAATGGTTGAATCTTTTGCACTGAAATATTATAGTATTTCTCATAATTTAACAAATTGTTACGATTGCTGTTGTAATTATTATTTTTGATATGATAGAATGGTGATTGAAATGAAGTGGCACTCAAATAACTTGTACCACTATCGAGTGTGGCAAATTGTTTGAAATGTTTACATAATGCTTCGGTGTTCATATTATTCGGATGGACATCTAAATGATAGAGAACATTTATGTTTTCCGATTGTTGAATGTAGTTAACGTTGGGCGATAAATTTTTTAAATTTATCGTTTGGTGGCTCGGATCGGATGAATATGATGCAATTACAATGATATAATTATCGGAGGCGTGACTCCAACTGTAGGTTTTCTAGAAAATACAATATTCGGTTTAGTTTTGAATTGGTTCGATAAACAATTTTGCCCCACAAATTGAAAATAAATAGAGCCTCTATCAAAATCTACAAATAGGAACACTACCATTAAAAATGGCCCAAAACAATAAAGTCTGGATAGCGTCAACCATGATGTTTTAAAACCAATGATTTAACTTAATTCTACTAATACTTACAAATTTATATCCATTAGCATTGTGCTCGAACAGCTTAATCGTGTAGTTCCCACTCGAATTCGTAAACATTTCATTTTTCACCTGGCTAAAATCGCAATCCGTCTCATAGTAGGCAATATCTTTAAAATAATAATTATCCTTGATAATAATTGGCCGCGGATATGACGGATGCATTATGGTCATGCCGTAGGTATCGATCAAAAATGAATACGAATTTTTATATCGATTGTAATAAGTTATATCTTCGGCCAAATCGCTCAGATACAAATCAATACCAAATATTCCGTATCCACTACATAATTTTGTAATCGTTACCAGCAGATTGTTTGTATTCCGATCGTACTTCGGTAAATTAATATGAAATCCTTTTAGTAGAAAATTTTCATTGAAAAAATTTTCAAAAATTCGAATAAATTTATTATTCACATTTGCCGGACTGTTGAGCGTATTTTTTGAAAATTTTACAACTTTTCCGGTGAAATTGTAAACATGCGACTTTATGGTTAAATTTAATTTATTCAAGTGATTCGATTGGGTCATTTCGGTAAAAAAGTTGGAATTCCGATTCTTTGCGGTAGACGACGAAGTATCGTTGAAATCATCTGAAAATAAATAAATAAATAAAAAGAAAACGATAAGTATTAGAACACAAATTATCACACAAATTGACAACAAACAGGTCTTATTATCAAAGAACTGCGCAACGGAAACACTTGATAAAAGATGTTGAACCTTGATATAAAACAAATTTTTCATTCAACTATATACTACTAAAATGCCGACATCGTGTATACTTTTCGCAATGTGTATAAATAACGAAACACATATACAAATTTTTTATCTACTCGTAAATAGTAAACGTTACTTGATTTTATTAATTTATTATTGATGATTGGAAAAGCAATAAAAATTTTTTTATATTTTATTTAATTAGACATAATGAATAGAAACACACGTACACGTACATCGAATATATCAACTATTGCTATTCTACGAACGAATTTTTCTGCTTCTTCTAAAAATAGTAATGTTGATAGTAAAAATTTGGTTATGGAAATTTAGTTGTTTGCATTTGAGCAATATGGCCTGTCATTTAACTAAAATTGGTTCTTCTCAAAATGGAAATCAAGAATGTAAGAATATACCAAATATAATGGTATACAAATATATTGAACTCATACAATGAACGAGAAAAGCTGTTTAACGCCAGCGTTTTCAAAAAACTTTACCATAAAGATGACAACAACTGAAAAGTGCCTAGTAAATAATTAATGCGCTTCATTTATTTATTAGATCAACAAATGTTTAATACTTAATAGTTCACCCCAGGTGAGCGGTTTTGCTTTAATCTCTGCATGGCTGGAAAGATCCTTCTCGCAGTTTGTATTTGAGGTGATTAGACTACAATCTATGACGCATGATGAACACCAAACAGGTCGGTAAAGGCCATTCTATGCGTCGATGTTGACACAGAGTTTTCCACACAAGTTCCGAATGGCGATTGACCCAGGCCTGAAAGTATGGGGCATTCCGGTAATTCCTTTACAGAAATTGCGCGAACTGCACTCATTGCTCAGATGTGTTCTGTGTTCTTGCAATTGTGAGACAAATTATTGTTTTTCCTCGCAATTGCGAGACAACCCTCGTCTACAAATGAATCAGTCTTGAGATTGACTTTCACTATACCTAAAGTCTGTTGAGCAGCAGTGACACCGAAGTTTTCAGTAACTCCTAGACAGAGCTCACACACTCAGATTGGTAATTCGCTTCCTCAATGTTGCCGCTGACAAGATCCTAATAGCAAACCTTCCATGCGGTTCGACGTGTTCCCAGACCTGTACGGAAAACGAATTGTCTGGTTATAAATCTAAAACAGCCTAATTCTCTGCGGCCCAAGAAGAAATCCAGTTCCTTCTATTTCGAGGTCACCGCCACTGTAGAGCAACCCTCCATTTAGGCCTGTGAATTTCTTGAAGAGTAAAAAGTTCCAGCTGATACTCCTTCATGCATGTGATTATGCTTTCCAACGATCCTGGTTGCTTGAGTGACGGTACGTTCCATGTGCTGATACAAAATCTCATGTTTCCAGTTTGGATTTATCCATTTTTTCGTTTGTTGACGGATACGAGTCGCCACCCCAGCAATACAACCTTTTATTCGCCTCCTACGATAAGCAAAGAATACCGTGGTGGTATTCTTGGAAAATATGTTTGTGCAATTCAGATTTACGAGATATGTTAGTGCCTTCCACCACAGGGCTAAAATGAATACTAAAAAATAATTTCTCGTACTATGATCTAAGCGAACTCGCGACAAGTGACAATTATACTAGATGGAATTGAACGAAACTCATTAAAATATCTACAGATAAGAATCATAAAACCTAACATTGCATTAACACCTATTAATGAATAGTTGAGCATATGAATTGCAAATAACAAACAACAATCAAGGAGTAGTTCTAAATTATTGATTTAATTTCCTTTTTTAACCCATTGCCAGTACCTATGTACATAGTTGAGTCATTCAGAATGTTGCATTTTTGAAATGAACTAGCATCGAAAAAACCCTCTACCTAAATATCGCAAATAATATTGGCGATTTTTTGTGGTTTGCTCTCGTTTTATTAAAGTATATAAATTAATTGAAAAATTCTATTTTGTCCTCATCTAGTTATTTTTTCAATTTTTTTATGCTTTTATCCATACAAGCCCATCTTCTAACTCAAACGACTCGAAAGATGCAGTGTTCTGCAGAGGTTCGGAAACAAAAAAAAATCAGAAAAATGATTTTTACCGAGAAAAGCTGGTTAAAATTGAACTATGCTACTATCGTCAAACTGAACCATGAAATTTGTCGACATCGAAATCTCGAGAAGTAGTTCCATGCTGAACTGGTGTGCATTATCCAACCAACACTTAAACCTTTCAACTAGAACAATGGGTTCAAGAGAAGTTCTCGGATCTTATTGACGTCATGCAATGGCCATCATACTCTCCGCATAAAGTCAATGATATTTCCAAATGACTTGTTCGAAATGCTTAAGAAATAAATTCTTTCGTAAGCAAAAGTGCATCGTGGAAAATATTGCAGTGAGGTGATGCACCAAAAAACCGATAATTAATTGAAATACGCTTGGTTGTTCTAATAAAATGGTTGCTAATACAAAAACAGGAAAGAAAAACAAAGTTACGTTCTCAAATGGTTCGTTTGGCACGGAAGGATCCTTTCACGATGTCAAACAAGATAAAGCAAGACTTAAAATTTAGAATGTTAGGGGCTGCTTCTAGTAGTATAGCATTGGTTCCATCTTTTGGATAAAAGAGAAAATGAACGCCAAATTTCACGGTGAATGAATGCGAGATTACCACGCTACCTTAAGCGAAGAAAAAAATAAAATAAAAGGCAACGACCAAACATACCAGTTCATTATGTGGGTTCCATCTAGTGGGGTTCAGGTTATGAAATGACTAGCTTAATCCCCTGTCCTGAACCTATAATTGAAAATTCATGAGTCGATGCCACACGAGCCGTTTTTGATGTTAGGAACTCTAGCATGTAGTCAGGCCTGCGTGGTCTTCGATCACTCCAGAACGATAGCAATTTTTGGTGAACTGTGCTTATGTGCTATCAAATAAAGGTTACGCAATTAATTACTACTAAAAGATGAATTAACGTTTTAATTGAACTGTAATTTAAATTCCGTCCAATGGGCTATTAAATTGGTGATATTATATGTATGTAAGCGACTCGTGTGGCAAGAATAATATGTTAACTTGTGACACAAGAGTAGTACGCAAATTGTATCGCAATTAGTTTACCTTAGTATTCTTGAAACAAATATCGGAAAATATAAGAAATATAATATCGTGGGATAGGACGAATATACGTACGTACATCGGGAGATTAAGCTGAAAGAACGTAATGTTCTACGAAAAAGTTATGATTATTTCATTTGAAATTATACGTAACATACACAGTTTTAGCGGCATCACGCAATGCTGACTTTATTAATTTAAGAGTTTATATCAGATTTTCCTATAATTAAAACTCATACACAGTGACCACATCCGTTCTAAGATCAGGCCACCCAAAAAATGTTTTTTTTTAATGTAAATATCATTTGAACCACAATATAAGTAGCTATAAACAAAAAACAAATTCAAAATCATTCAAACCATTTCAGAAAATAATATTTGCGGGTTATTTAAAAATGAATTTAAGAAGAAACAGAAATTATTAAAAAATTATATAAACAGTTTTTAAAAATAAAAATTCTGTAGTGTGCATCGCAATGACTTTATCACACAAACGTAATCTACAAGGAGATTATTGTTTGGTTGCTCAACAAATTAATATCTCAGGATTATTAGGAGTTAATTACTCTATGTGAATTTATTAGAGCCGTCAATACTAGCAATTGAGAATAGTGTAAATTTCTCAAAAAATCATCTGGACGTAAAAGAAAAGAGCTTTTTTTATATTATCTCGATAAAATCTCAATCTTAATGAACAATTTAAATATAAAAACGCTATGCCAATTCATATTTAATTAATAATTTTCTTCATAATTGATAAAACAAAATATGGCTAGTGGTCCACTATAATCCATTGCTTATAAAAATTCGTTTCATTGATATGTCACATAAGATAACCTAAATTAAAAATTTTGACCTCGACTTTTCTTGGGTAGATTTCTATCAAAAGTTTTCTATCAGACCTACATTTTAACACAAGGATGTTATATAGAAATAATTTTATCTGAAGTAAATTTTATGTTTCAGTTGACAGAAAAATCAATCACAGACATGCAGTCACACATACAGACATTTTGTTTAAAATGTTAAATTTGGATTAAGGGGACTAAATCTGAGAAACAAATGTTTTTCTGATTACAATGCTTTATCTTTTGTAAGTGTAATAAAGTAAAAAAGCAACAGAAAAATAACATAAATTGTCTGTAACCATCCTTCGGATCATGCTGTTAAATGTGGGATGTTTCCCATTGTTCTAAAAGAGCGCTTCGGAGAATTTCCAGCGTTTTTGAAGCTATTTCATTATGATTTTGAAGCTATGCTTATTCAATTCATAACAAGTCAATCATGATTAATTGGTATCGCTTACCATTCACCGTAATAGCTTTTCCCGCATCATTTGTATGTCCAAGCAAATCTTTATGCAAAACAATATCATTCATAAAGAACCAAATCTTCGTAAACGACGTAAAATTGATATGGTCACTTCATTTCAATAAATTTTCCAAGCGCTTTTCAGTTTATCATATGTTATTCATACCAGTTTCTTCAAATTTTTTGCTAATCTTTGAATTGAAAACTGGGTATTTTTCAAAGATCACTCATTTTCATTATAAGTTTGAATATTGTAAATGCGATCTGTAATAAACATATACATACATTCCCTTGTCCACGATTAAAATTGTGCTACTTTAGAGTAAAATAAACTGGTAAAGTATCACATGAGTATAGAAAAAAACAATTTTCTCTGAAGAAAAATGAGCATCCTCCAACATGATGAGCCCACGGAGGATCATTTCCTAATAGACAACCAAAATGCCCATGCGATTGGGGACGAGAGTAGGTTAACTTTCTATAAATACACCTATATTCGAAATGACGCTGATTTATGGGATGTAATGGCAGGGAATTTATGGCCAAAGGATCTGTAATAAGGCTGTGTGTGAATTAGTTAAAAATTAAAATTTTGATAGGAAAATTAAATTTTTCGGTTCATTTTGTGGTGAACAAAATAAATAAATTTGGGTTTTCTGTCAACATTTTAATATTTAACTAATTGATAAACAGCCTAAAAAACAGTCCAATGTTTGAATAGGGTACAATGTTTGACTACTATGTCGTAAAATAACCTATTAGATTTAGCCAGGAGCGTGAAATCGAAAGTGGGTACGGTTTTTTTATAGTGTGTAATCATACTCCTTGCCATTCAAATAATGCCTCGTTTGATTATTTTATTGAAATAGCAGAGGAGCATTATAAAGAAATGTAGATAATGCGAAAATCTGAAAATGGGAAGGCCTAGATGACCCATACTGGAATGAAAATTTTAATCTGGCATCTTGTTTGCCATTTGTTTTTTTATCGTATAATAAGTAGTTCACGAGATATTAAATGTTTTAGATGATGAGAGTGTAAAATCGCAGGTGTTTTTGACATGGTCGTCATTCTAGAAATGTGCTAGCTTATTCGATGATTTTAAAAAAAAAAATTAAATTTGTAACCGTACTCTTTACCTTTCAAACAATGTATCGCTCAATGTTCTAGTCAACGTAGGAGCGGAGAACTGTGAGCAAGCGTATATAACCCGAAAGTTGACATCAGATAAAGATAGCTCACAAACACAGAATTGCAAAGCATTACAGGGCATATAAATTGACCAAAGGCCATTGTTAGATATATTCTAGCACATGCTTGGAACTTGTCAAGTTAACTATTATTAACAAGTTTATTATTATAATCCTGAACGGATAACCACTATGCGAATTCAAGGCCAACTGAACTATTCAAACAGACATTGGAACAAAAAAAATCCAGAAAACTCAGAACTAACAATACATAAAGTGGCTGCTTTAAGGATTAGGCTTCAAATCGCAAAACTAAAAATTCTAAAATTTATATTTAGATTTCACAGGCGCCTGAATTTAATTTAATTTGTTATATACTTCCAAATTCCGGCGTAATCTCAAATTTTCCATTCTTACAACCACCCAGGATAACCCAAAATATTTAAAATATTTATATAGTTAATATTTAAGAAGTATCATCTTGTAAAAATAATTCAATTGTAGTACAAAATAAATATAAGATAAACCAGTTGCAATGGAGGTGTTTTTATGACTATTCATTTTTAGAATGGTTCATTTTGGTTAAGAGTCCAGATCGTTTATATATTTAATTTGTTCGAAACATTCTCTACTGGGCACCTCAACCGTAATTCTGGCTAAATAGTTGTTGGTGATTAGATATGAATTGTTTAGTTGTTTCCAGTTGTTTGGAACCAAGATGCGTGGCCTAGAAAATATTCGATTGCGAGAAGTACTTGAGGCTAACCTTAAAATAGAATAATAGAACCTTATGGTAAATATCGAGACAACATAAGACACAAGAATAGAGCAGAAATTCAAGAGAAAAATAGGCATAACTACAATCGAAAAAGAAGAGAAGCTCTGCTGTGGAAAGTGGAAGACTGGGTTGTCATTACACGTACTCAGTTTAATAGTCTCGAGATGGAATAACTGAATGATGTTAAGAAAAAGAATAACACACTGTAAACAACAACAACATAGTGGAGAGCAATTTAAAGGCAGTCAACAGAAGTAGCACCAAAGAATAAACAAATGTAGGAATGTTTGCAAAACGAAAAGTTAGACCACATATCTACTGGTCAATATTCAACCTCCTGACCAACAAATAGGCGAAACATTCCCGATTTTATAAATGTAACCAAAAACAGATACCGTGTTAGACACATGTTATGATCTATCGTCGGAATTTTTAATCAGAAATTTTTTATTAATCATCCCATTGAGGAATACCTAAAACATTTTCAATTGATAAGTGCTTAATACATAATTATGTAAAAAAATTTAACAAATTAAGTTAAAAATAAGTTACTTATTAGTTTTCTTGTAACTAGTCTGTAATGGTATGAAATTTAAATGAAAAAAGTAAACAAATCCCATTGAACACAGAGAATCAAATTGATATAGGTCAAACAAATAAGAAGTTTTTTTAAAAAAAGCTCCCTCATAAAAAAAGCAGCTCATAATGTTAAAACGTTCTATACGCAGACAATTTCCAATACAAGGATCGCCGACACTTACCTAAATCAAAACTAAATAAAGCTATCAAACATTTAAAAAAAACGCATTAATAAAGGAACGTGATGAGTTTAATCTCCCTCACCGGTCTCAGCGACAGAAGTAACATTCATATATTTTTTAACTATTTATTATTATTGTAACATATATAAATCAAACCGACTTACCATCAATAATATGAAATGCATTAATTAGCACGGGATACGGTAGATTAATCTGTTCATTCCATATCATATCCCGTAAACTGGACAAATTATCACTATCGTTATTACTTGCGGCATAATCACCACCATAATCATGTCCCACATATAATATCATATACGGTATTTTATTTTGTTGCACTTTATTGCTAGCATTATCTCGCATATCGTTCGCAATTATATCAAAACACAATTTTAACGCCCGACTCAAGTCATATTGCAACAAGTTAACATTTACACGATCGATATTATCGATAAAATTTAATAAATTATTTAAATTACTGTTTAGATTATAAAAATTACTATTATCACTACAATTATAATAAACGAATAGTTTATTTAAATTAGAATAGGTTATGATATTTACAAAATCATCAGCATTTAAAAATTTTAAAAATGTTTTTAGTAAATTTTTTAACCCATTAAAATATTCACTATTCGCATAATTATTATTATCGAATACGATTAGAATTCTTTTAAATTTAACTAGTTTGATAAAAATATTGTGATTGAAATTTAAATCGTTACTATAGTTGTTATTATTATTGTTACTATCAACATTATTATTATTGTTATTATAACAATTATTATTTTTAGGATTTTTTAGGGACACAAAAAAAATTTTATTAAAATTTATATTCGATAGAAAATTTAATTTTTCCTTTTTCACTTCGTACAAATACTTTTCAATAAAATTGTAATTGTTTAACCGATAGTAATTGCTTTCCAGTATCTGTGAACGGATTATGTTTGTTATGTTATTTGGTAAAAATTTTAATATATCAACAGATTTTGTACTTATATCGTTACTATTGTTATTATCAATTGTATTGTTATTATTATTATTACTATTGTTATTGTTGTTGTTATTATTATTATTTTGTACATTTAGACACGGATGTATTATTGTTCGTAAACTAATTTTTATATTATCGTTTTCGATATATTTGCATATATCGTTGAGCAATCGTTTCGATTGATTTAATTTTTTCTCTAGTTTATGTGATATATTTATTGATAAATCAATATCATTGCGATACGTTGGGACATATTCCATTGAGTCAAAAATTTCCTGGAAATAGAAATAAAATTCATTATTTTATTTTTCTCAAAACTCATATAATTTTAAGAATTTGAAACGGGAGAAAAGGGAACAATTGAGAAACTGTTAAATATTCAGTAATTCATTGGGGCCCAAATGACCCAACAGAGGCTCAAAAGCCAAATAATTATGATATTCAAAGATTGCTTACGGCTATTATAATAGATTGCTATCGTTTTCATACAAGCAATCTAGTTCCAAAAGGTACTAAAAATTAACAACTAGTTGCAATCCTAAAGCAAACTGTATTCATTATTTCACAGAAATCCTATTAGACTGATGTCCTATCTTGGCCGAACTACATACATAGGTAAACGCTGTAAACATATTAACCAAACAACCGAAAAATGCTAAATCGTTCCTGACGCCGAGGAGCCATCGTCGACGACAACGATCACAGAGCCAAAAAATCATCTCTCAACGATAACATTACTGATAATGTAACCTGAGTCAGTAGTATATTTAAATATCAGGAATTTAACTTATCAGGTAACAACAACAACAACATGGTGCGACTCCGTTGCCTAAATGGTAGAACGAATTTGAAGAGTTGGTAATCGATTATCGTTATCATCCCAAAATGTGAAATTATATTGCCTTTGATGTATGCTAGTGGAATTGGTCTTTATTCTCCACATGGAGAATGGGTAGGTTGAATAGCTTTCGGATCCAAATGTAGAAATTAATAATTTTTCTAATTTAATATGTAAGAATGCAAACCCCAAATTGTGAACAAAAATTATTTTCAAAATTAATTTCCTATCATCAACCCCACAATATGCTTATACCGAGAAGCATTTTAAAAATTGTATCATGCATATTTATTCAACAGACTTTAAAATCTTCGAATAGTCAAGTTTGACTAAAACAAATCTAAGGAACTAATATTGATCAACCATTTCAGGAAGAAGTAGGATAAATAATTATTAAAAATAATAGTAATCCAACAAAAATAATAAAGAATGCCAACTAAGAGAAATACTAAAAGTTGATGGTTTTCAAATTGTAAATCAAGTTTGGTAAAGGATGGCTTACTGAGTAATTCAATTAAATTGTTAGAATTATCAATTCTTCATATTTCATATATTGATCAGCACTTTCTCATATTTGCAACTACATAAAATGTTCTGATAAAATATTAACTGATTGTATAAGAGACTAAGTATAGGAAAGCCGAAAGAAGTAAATAATCAAAATCGATAGCGGCAACTTCAGTATATTAGAAATCCTTTATCTCTTTTGAACTATACATAGCTCTACTTAATGTATTTGTAGTTAATCCAAACGTAATTTTTACTTCGTTTATTTTATTGAATTAATGTGAAATGATATAAAAACGTTAAAACGACAATCATAAATATATTAGCATTAAATTTTTAGACGTAGATAACAAACATAGTTTAGCGCGGGCAATAAAATATTAAATCTTACCTGAATTATAGTAACACCCAGCTCATTATTTCTAATTTCACGAAGTTCTGCTTCAAGAGAACGTTTCAATTCTAGCACAGGATAATCGACCATATTACCCGTACTGCTGCTACTAGACGACGACGAAGATATGGACGCGATTGGCTGATTTAAAGGCACTTGAGATTGTTGTTGTGTTGCGGTCGCACTACTTTTAATGACACCACCAACACTTGTACTTGTCAACGAGGGTAGTATCGCTTTCAATTTATTTAAGTTACCACTTTTACTAATACTAACATTATCACTATTATTATATGTATTACTAGTGCTACTATTATTATTATTACCAAAAATATTAAAATTTTTGTTTAATTTATCATTTATAAATATTTTAGGAACATTTTTAACATGATGTTGTTGTTGTTGCTGTACACTAAGTAAATCGGATGAAGAAGCATTTCTTATCAAATAAAATAACATAAATTCAATAAAAAAATTTATAAAATTCATTTTAAAACGATGTATTATATATTATATATAATATTTATTTAATTATGTTAATATTTTTATTATTATTTATTACAATAAATACGATAAAAATTTCATGTTCAAGATTTTTTTCTTTCTACGTTTTTTAATTGTTCTATTCACAAAACAATTGTGTGTAAACATTATTTATGGAAGCACAACACGATATTATTGAATACACCATTAAATTGTACATAAATTGAATATTTTTTTTTTATGTACAATAATTAAATATATTAATGTATAAATAAAAAAAAATTATTTTAACAAAACAAAACACTTTTCTTTCTCTTTCGAATAGTAAATTTTTTTTTTCATTTGCTGTCAAAAAAAAGTTTACTTGTTTTGCTTGAAGTTTGCTTTGATTTGAGTTGTAGTAGAATTCTAATACATATATGTACCATATATTGAGAACGATCGGTATTGCAGTATTATTTTGAAAATTAAAATGTGGCGGTTTTTAATTCAACTAACAATTTATTATGCACATAATAATTTGTATTTGGTGAGACAAAATCAATTAAAATGTATGTGTTCAGACAAAGTTCAATGCAAAATGATTAAAACGCTTCTAATAAATACAATATTATATATAACAAATTACCTACTCGTAACATAATATTAATCGCGTTTAAAAATATTGCATTTTGTCAAAGAAAAATGTTGTACCAACTTCGTTTTATTGGACAGTTTTTTAAGAGCAGAGCACACATTTGCCGTTTAAACAAAACCGACAAAACTGATTAAAGTATGAGAGCTACCTAAATTAGGTATAGCTATTATCTAAAATTAAATCCAAGACATATGATAAAATTTGGTCATATATAGTATAACAGATTCAATTTGAGAATGGATTTTTTAATCAAACTGCATAGCTATGCATCACTATACTTTAGAGTTCTAAGCTTGTTGAAGCATTCAAAACGTTTGCTATAGAGTTAAATAAAATTTACGGGCTAACAAATTTGAGACTGTATCAATTGAGTCTAGGTTAGCATTGTAGTGTTTTCATTTTGATCTTCATTTTTCATTTTTATTTTGTACCATTTAGATTTTTATTGTTTTCGTTTGCACTTTAGATTTTAATGGTTGCGTACAAAATTAGATTTAATTTTTATAAATAAGTAATCATTGATTTTATATTTTGTTGATTTTTGTTTTTAATATAAAAAACCAGAGTTCGATTGTTAGCAGACCAAAAAAGCTGTGTGTTACCAAATTTAATTAAATAAAATTAAAGTTAATTGTAAACCTAATTCACTTAATATTGTAAAGTATAGATATATAAAATTGTGAATAAAAACATAACATTCGACATTTTTGAAATATATCTGCATATGGAATTGTACAATGTAAATAAATAAACCAAAAGAAAACTTGTAAAGATTCAAGTGATATACAGAATCATCATATTTAATGGGGAACTACAACCTTACCCATAAGTGGTAACCCCGACGTGATTAAGAACACGCACCAATATTGTGTACCGCATCAATCACACCACATCAACAACATCGACATCAACACCAGCAACGGCATCATCACCACATCAACAACATCGACATCAACACCAGCAACGGCATCATCATTAACATCACCAACACTACACACATTTGCATTTTAACAGAGACCGAGGTGACTCCATGTTAACGAGTCTCTGCACCGGCGGATTTTCTTTCAAATCAAAAGCAAAAACTGTAAGTACGCAACTATTTTTATTAGAGTGCAAACAAAATTTTTCTTTCTTCGTTTTTGTTTTAATAAAATCTAAAAAATATAGTCTTTTATTTCTTTAAAAAGTTTTTGTTTTCGGCATCCTCTAAATTTTACATTCAAATCCAAAAATTTTTTTTTTCGGTATTTAACTAAATTTTACTTGCGAAATGGATCCGTCTGCGACTATTCCTTCTCCTCCAATTAATGACAGTGACGAGGCATCCACTTCGGATGCTACAAATTTAACTTTTTCATCAGCTCAGCTCGCTGTCCTGATTAATGAAGCGGTAGCTAAAGCTGTAAGGAGAATAAATTTACCTGAGCCTCCCATAATTGATCATGTTCCTACTCCTCTTTTATCAGCTCAAATTTCTCGTGTTGCGTTCAAACCTCCACAACCTCTCTACGCTCAGAACCCGGTTGTTTGGTTTGAGATTCTAGAGCAACAATTTCTGGTTGCTGGAATTAGCGTTGAGGCAACTAGGTATGCACACGCGGTTGGGGCCCTGGATGCACGGCTCCATGATACTTTGGCTTACATAATAACACAGGCTAAAGGGGCTCAGCCATATACGGCTTTCAAGACCGAAGTGATCCGGGTGCTGGGGGAATCGGAGAAAACAAAGATGAACAATTTGATGCATGGCTTGACACTTGGGGACAGGAAGCCATCACAGTTGCTGAGCGCCATGAAGTTGAATGCTGGCGACAACTTGAACGAGCCGACCATCCGTCAATTTTGGATGAAGAGATTGCCGCAGCAGGTTCAAATGGTACTCACACCATTTGAAAATGATGTCTCCCTGTCAGTCTTGGCGGAACGAGCTGACAATGTTTTCGAGACAATGACACAATCTCAAGTCAGTGCTATTGAGTCATCCGCTTCCGTATCTACCCCAAATATTACTATTGATCAACAATTTTTGGAATTTCGTAGAACCTTGCTATCGGAGATTTCGGAAATTTTTCAACATCAGTCTAGGTCTCGTTCAAATTCAAATTCTAATTCCAATCGAAATAGTAATTTTGGATCTCGAAATAATTCACGATCCAATTCGCGGCCAAATTCACGATCTAATTCACCTAATTTTCGACGATATCAAAATTATGGTGAGCCTTCTGCGTCTAATAATTTCATTTGCTTTTACCATCATTTTTTCGGAAACAAGGCACAAAAATGTAAAACTGGTTGCCAATATTTAAAAAATTCTACAACTTCCGATAGCAAGGTTACAAAAAACCAGTAAGTCATTTGCAGATAGCGGGCTGCAATGACACATTTGAATCCAGCCGCCTTTTAATTTTCGAAATCGTCTTACAAATTCACTTTTTAATAGATACAGGTGCAGATGTCTCAGTCTTGCCGGCTCGTTTCGCTCGGAACCCAAGGGTCGACCCATCATTCAGATTGTTTGCTGCTAACGGCTCTGCAGTGAACGCCTTTGGCACCAAAATTCTCAAATTAGACATCGGACTGCGCCGCGAATTCTCCTGGGAATTCATCATTGCTGACGTGTCGATGCCTATCATCGGCGCTGACTTTTTAAAAAACACAGGTTTATTAGTAGATATGCAAAGACAGAGGCTCATTGATCCGTTAACCTCTTTGCATACACGCGGTGTTTTTTCTTCTAACAACGATAATTCTACATTGTCTAGGATCGACAAGTCAGTGATGGACTCAGGAGTCTTCAAAGTAATTTCTAAATTTCCGACAGTAATTCACGGACACATAAACATCGACAACACCAAACACAACGTGACTCACAAACTAGAGACGTACGGACCACCGGTTGCATGCAAACCACGACGATTGGCACCGGACAAATTCATCATCGCGAAAACAGAATTCGAAAACATGATGAAACTCGGGATTTGCAGACCTAGTAGCAGTCCTTGGTCCAGTCCTCTACATCTCGTGTTAAAAAAGAATGGAGATTGGAGACCATGTGGGGATTATCGAGCTCTTAACCGTGTAACGATTCCGGATCGATATCCTATTCCACATCTCCAGGACTTTACACAACGACTCGAAGGGTGCTCTATTTTTTCTACAATAGACCTTGTCCAGGCATTCCACCAAATTCCTATCGAACCGACGGACATTCCAAAAACAGCTATTTCGACACCTTTCGGACTTTTTGAATTCTGTAGTATGACTTTTGGACTTCGCAATGCACCACAATCGTTCCAACGTCTTATGCACTCAATTCTACTAGGACTTGATTTCTGTTTTGTGTATTTGGACGATGTGCTCATTGCCTCTAAAAATTATGACGAACATCTCGAACATATTAAAATGACCTTTGCTAAATTTGAAGAACATGGACTAGTAGTAAATATTGACAAATGCACTTTTGCTAAACATGAAATTCAATTTTTAGGCCATACGGTAACTGGACAAGGTATCTTACCATCGCATGAACGGGTTCAAGTCATCAAAAATTTCGAACGACCACAGACTGTTAAACAACTGAAACGATGTTTAGGTATGATCAACTTTTATCGACGCTTCATTCCGGGTGCTGCTGCTGACCAAGCATTACTGAATGATTATCTAAAAGGTTATACCAAGAACAGTCGCGTTCCAATACAGTGGTCAACAGCAGCTATAGAAGCGTTCGATAACTGCAAAATTAAACTTTCCGATGCTACATTACTAATTCATCCTTCATCATCAGCACCTCTGGCCATCATGGTTGATGCTTCCGATACAGCGATTGGTGCTGTAGTTCAGCAATTAATTTCGGATACTTGGCAACCACTCGGTTTCTTTTCAGTACGTCTCAATGATACGCAAAAGAAATACAGTGCTTATGATCGCGAACTTCTATCGGCTTATTCTGGTGTTAAACACTTTCGTCATTTTCTCGAAGGTCGTACGTTTACACTATATACCGATCATAAACCACTCGTTCACGCATTTAGTCAGAATCCGGAAAAAGCATCTCCTCGTCAGTTTCGACACTTAGATTTCATTGGTCAATTCACAACCGATATCCAACACATTTCTGGTTTGGATAACATCGTTGCAGATACTCTCTCACGCATTAATCAAATTTCTATTCCTGAAAGTATTGATTATGCTATCATCGCAGATGCTCAGACTAATGACGAAGAATTCCAAGAAATCTTAAGGAGTAATTCGGTTCTCAAATTTGAGAAATTCCCTATTTCATTCAATTCGAAAACCCTAATACATTGCGATACTACAACTGCTACACCTAGACCATTCATTCCGCTTAATTTCCGAAAACAAGTTTTCGATGCATTTCATAATCTTTCTCATCCTGGCGTCAAAGCTTCCATTAAACTTTTGACTCAGAATGTCATCTGGCCATCTATTAATAAAGACGTCCAGAAAATGGCTCAAAACTGTGTAGCTTGCCAAAAGGCTAAAGTCTCTCGTCACACAAAATCTCCGCTTAGCACATACAAATTAACTTCTCAACGTTTTTCGATTATTCACCTCGACATTATTGGTCCATTACCAGTTTCTGATAATCAGCGGTATTGCGTTACATTGATTGATAGATACACCCGCTGGCCCGAGGCGATTCCAGTTCCTGATATTACTGCTGCTACAGTTGCCTTCGCTGTCTACTCTAATTGGATAGCTCGCTTTGGTGTGCCAGAGTCCATTGTTACGGACCAAGGCATGCAATTCGAATCGCAACTTTTTCACGAACTGGCAAACTTACTTGGATTCGAGCGACGGAGAACAACTAGTTACAATCCAAAATGTAATGGTATGATCGAGCGATTGCACCGTGTCATCAAGTCTGCCATTATGTGCTACGATCGAACAGATTGGACTAGTGTTCTCCCTTCAATTTTACTTGGACTACGAACGACGTACAGCGACGAACTGAAAGCAACACCTGCTGAACTCGTATTTGGGCTTACGACTCGAGTTCCAGGTACCTTTTTAGATCCTAGGAACGAACAAATTTTACAATCAGACTTTGTTACTAATCTAAAACGACACTTTGACGAAATACGACCTATACCGGCATCGCGACACGCAACGGACAAAATTTTTATCAGTAAAGATCTGCATACTTGCTCGCACGTTTTCTTACGAACTGACGCAGTACGCAGATCACTGCAACCACCATATACAGGACCATTTTTAGTAATTGACCGTACACCAAAATTTTATACATTAGATTTGAACGGAAGACACGCCAAAATTTCAATCAACAGACTGAAACCATGTTTCACCGACAATCAGCAAACACTGACTACAAATACTGGACCATCTTTACCGACTCTCGAACCAAAACCTTCTATTTCGGCTAACGTGCCTGGGGTACTTGCTGCAGGGCCGAAAAGTAAAAAAAAGGTTCACTTCGATCTTGCACCAAAAAGTGTAAGGACTACAAGTTCGGGTCGTGTATCCAGGACCCCTTCTCGTTTCTTATATTTTCTTCGATAGATCTTCGATCTCTCTGGAGGGGGAGTATTTGTAGTGTTTTCATTTTGATCTTCATTTTTCATTTTTATTTTGTACCATTTAGATTTTTATTGTTTTCGTTTGCACTTTAGATTTTAATGGTTGCGTACAAAATTAGATTTAATTTTTATAAATAAGTAATCATTGATTTTATATTTTGTTGATTTTTGTTTTTAATATAAAAAACCAGAGTTCGATTGTTAGCAGACCAAAAAAGCTGTGTGTTACCAAATTTAATTAAATAAAATTAAAGTTAATTGTAAACCTAATTCACTTAATATTGTAAAGTATAGATATATAAAATTGTGAATAAAAACATAACATTCGACATTTTTGAAATATATCTGCATATGGAATTGTACAATGTAAATAAATAAACCAAAAGAAAACTTGTAAAGATTCAAGTGATATACAGAATCATCATATTTAATGGGGAACTACAACCTTACCCATAGCATCATTCTTACTAAAATTAAGTGAATACTATAATCATGAATTAATATAACTACACTATATAATCTAAACTCTAACCATAAACATTCACCTACCTTTTAATAACTTCAAAAAATCATGTTCAGGTGCACAGAAATATGGTTTGTATTAGTAGAGTCCCAGAAAAAGGTTCTCTCTGAAAACCGAACTTGAGAAAATCATATTACTAAAAAATAAATAAATAAATACAGCCGGAGCTGAATACTAGGGAGAATCTAACAGAATTAAACTAGCAGAAAGAGATATGTATATATAAGGCACAAGAATCGAACGGCTTTCCAATGTTTCTGAGGCCTGTACTTCCCGTTACTTGAGTTGTTTGAAAATATCTTGACGTAGGCTATGGTTGAATTGTGAAGAGTTGATTCTATTTCTACACCAAATAATGATTAATATGGTACTGTTAAATATAAGCTAATTATTTCATAATTTAATATTTTCTTTCGTCTTTTTGGCCTTATTTTGATGCTTTATGCTTTCCTCGAAGAGCCTGCTCTGAACTACAGTTTTTGATCTCTTGACACTAAATTATTCATCAATGTTATCAATTATTTACAGATTACAGCAACTGTTCGAATAACTATATGAAAAAAAATGTATTTGCAATCTGATTAGACTATGTACTTAGATTACGTTTGCTATCCGTGGTAAAAATGTTACATGAGGTTAAGATTGGTTAGATTAATTCAAAATATAAAAATGATCATATTAGTCTAGATATTAATCAAATAGTTTATAGTTCGATTATATTAAATAAGCAAACACACACCAAAATATGAGCAACTCCCTTAGAGCCAATTCTCAAAATTTATCAAATTTCTTAAAATTATCTAACCACGGCAATAGGGTTCCTTATATTGTCGAGATAATGAGATGTATCAATGATACATGGAACAGGGTTGATTGCTAAATTATAAACAAGAATTTTCATCTTTAAATTATCAGTTAGATTGAAATTACATATAACTATATCGTTGATTGCGGTTGACTTTTACGAAATCAGTGCGTCATACCATCATAAATCAAACAATAAATTTCACTATTACATAAAATAAAATTTTATTAAATACTTATATTAAATAATGGTTCAAGTTTATATTTAAACAATAGAAAAATAAATAAAATTAATTTAAATAATAAACTACAAAACTAATTCGGTTATAACTCGTCTACGTCCGGTAGCTTTAATTCTTTTGAAATTCGTGAAATTTCATTATCCAAACTTTGATCTTTATATTCACATATGTAATAGACTCGTAACGAACAATCAACCCCCGAATAATTGTACTTATGCAGTGCCGGATTATATGAATACCGTAGACATCTTCCGGTTCCATGTATTTCAAAAATTTCATCAAGTTTACCTGCTGCAGGTTTTTTAGTTGGTTTTGTAGTTTCGATTTTTGTGCCATTTATTTTTGTGGTTACACTGCTGCTGGGTCCGAATGTAGATCCACCACTCGAGATTGATGTTAAATTAGCGTGTGGATTTACTGGTTTGGCGGAATTTGCCCAAATCCATAACAAACCTGGATTTAATCCGCCCAACCAAAAATCTTTACCTTTATGCATTTGATGATTTAATAAAAATGCCATCACTTGTTGATTTTCATTTGCCGTCTCGAATTCGGCTAAATGTGAATTAAGTTGTTTACAAACTGTACTCGCCGTTTTCCAATTTACCTCACGCTGTGTACCAAAATGATAGCAACTTTGACCGACCCGGAAGAAATTATCCGGGCATGGTTCTTCTTTTTGATTATTGCCCGCCATTAGATAGTAAATCAATTGTTCGCTACGTCTTAACCGTTTTTCCATGTAGTCGACGCGATACACCAATTTTTCGATAGCGCCCAATAAATACAAATCCGTTTCGGAAACTTCGCGTGGCGATGGTACTACGCCTGGATAGTTTTGTCTGTACGAATGCTGGGAAGGTGGTTGAAGTGGCTGCCGTTGTACTTGTCCATCGGTATTCGGTCCTACTGATGGATTTGATATTGGCGTTGGAACCGGCGTCGATATTGGTGCCCGTATATGAGGATCTAATTCAGCCGCCTCGCCAATTCGTTTCGAAATATAAAATCCATTTGTTGGAATATATTTGTGTGTTGGTTGCAGCACTTTACCTTCGCGTGTAGTTGTTTGACTGGAAATACAAAAACACAAAATTAACATTGTGAAATTATTTTGTGCGGTGAAATTTTGCACAGCATCTTAAGTTCACATAATATATGTAAGTATACGATTTATCAAAGAATCATGACAAATGGGTAATTTTTCGTTGTTGTTGTCTTTATGCATATACATAAAAGTGTTATTTGTTTTCAAGAAAAAGAAAGTTTTTTTTTATTTTTGACGCAAAATACGTTAAAATTAAATAAGACGCACACACATTTTTATTGTTGTGATTTTATTTTAGAGGAGATTCAACGTACATAAGGCGGATGTATCTCACGAATCTAGGTTAAATTAATGTATGTCCTGTGGTGATGAATATCCAGCAAAAGATGAGGTCATGTTGTGGTTAACAATAATTTTGTATGCACCATTTTCTCACATGAGATTTATTTGAGATGGTGTCATAGCATATAGCTCTGTTATATAAAGCGGATCTACATAAATTATTGACATACATTTATAACCTTGTGTGAGGTGTGACGAATCTATTGGAAAATGGCAACTGAAGTTAAATAAAAATATCAGATAAGATCGGTCTCGCTTTTGACTTGATCTTGATGTTCGATTTGTTTTGTAACTAAACAGCGAAGAAAAACCATACAGCACACAAAATTCTCGGCTTTACAACCTTGACATAGATTATATTAAAAATTCTGTATTTCGCTCTGTTCAAATGTATATGTCCTTCTACAACAACAAAAATACTTAGTGGATAAGGTAAACCGACAAGCATAAAATGAGCAGTTTATGAATCAGAAATATCAAGTGATCCGTATAATCTCTGTGGTCTACTTAACATTTTCAGTTGGGGTGCCATATTCATATAAACTTGTTCAACAGTCGTTTTAAGTCTATACAATTAAATCACAACCTATTATATAATAACAACCTATTATAACTCAATTTTTGTGGAAAGAAAAAATGTAGATGATAGTATCAGTTCGAAGTTCTAATAATCCAGTGATTACAGTTAACAAGATGCTGGTGTAAAGAACGATTTTTGTTCGTATATATAAACGAAAATGAGTTTAACAGATAATCAAAAATCAATAACGTTCATCGCATTTAAACGCAACGTGTCTGACATGTGTGGTGAAATATTTTCAAAAATAGAGCGGAAGGTGATCAAGTCATATAAAATAAGATATTCCTTTAAAAGGCAAATACAAAGTATTCTCACATCTATCGAGATCTTACTAAAATCTTCATCGTTTTTTTATGAACATGTAATCATGCTTGACTCTTATGTCCAACTTACTGAATGCTTCAAAATAATTTAAGCTCGATTTTAGTATTTTGTTTAACATATAAGTTTAGATAATTCTAACTTTGTGATTCAATTTATAAATTGAACTGATATATATCAGCCAGCAACGAACAATCTATACGTGGAGTTTTTATTTTTTGAATTAAATGTTTAGAAATTTAATTTTAATTATAAGTCCTTTAGTAATAAGATAAATCACCGGTAAGAACCTAAGAACGTATTGATTTCGGCGTAGACATTTATTTATTACAAACATGTAGCTTAACATTTTTTTTCTTATTTGTAAATCTGATATTGTAATATAGTTAGGTAATCATAATGATGTTTGAGAAACTATCAATTCTTACTCAATTATTAATTATTTGAAACTTTGATCTAATTTCAAATAGAAAGTTATGTTGAGTTAAGTTTTGCATAAAAAATATGTATAGTCTTGGAAAAATCAAAAATAATTCGAAACGGTATGATCGCTCAGCGAAATTATTGTTTTGAACTTTAGAATAAAATTTAAAACCGATTATAAATGTCTGGGTCAAAATATAAATTCCGGGTAGTTAATACCTATAAAATGAATATATAGGAGCTTAAAATATACATTCCAACCTTAATGTCCAATCCTCCAATATGGAAGACCATAATCCGTCATCATTTGGTTCTGTCCATTGAGCCGGTGTTAGTTTAACTTTTGCCCGATTTCTACTCGTCACATTTGTATCGATCACATAAATTGCACAACAGGCATGTATAATAGTCACAATTAGCACAAAAATTATGTTAAACTTCATTTTTATAACACTACTAAGCATAATATATTTTATGTTATATAGCTAAAAACAAATTCACAATACTTATTTTAATCTTAATTTAACACCATTTATAAATGATGAACTAGGTTATAATGTTTCTGCGAATTATTAAAACAGTTCTTTATAAAAAAAAATTAAAATTTTTGCAAGCACCAAAAAAAGCAAAAATAAAAAAAATTGATCACAACAACATAAACTACTTTCTATCTTTCACTTCTAAAAAAAATCAAATTAAATTCATCAATTTGTGATTCGATTCGCTCGAAAGTTGGATGTTAAATGAAGAAATGTTAAAAGAAATTCGTTAAAAATAAAATATGGTATGGTAATGTTGTAAGTCGAATACGACGGTGTGTGTCGATATAGTTTTATGTGTAATGGGGGAAATTCAAATCGTAATATGTATACTCGTACTTAAGCAATCGTTTACCTATATACGAATAAGCATAATACCGATTAGACGATATAATTAGAATATGCCTAGTACTAAAGATGTACTCCTTAAACGATCAACGTTGATTGTTTTAAAATTAACGTTGCGCTAACACAAAAAATGCCTCATTGCGACCAATTTACTAAATATATAGATGCTACCATAAGAAATTCTAATAAAAGTAAAATTTAATCTCGAAAATTATATAAAAAAAACGCTTTTGTCTAGTGAAAGTATATATATATATATATATATATATATATATATATATATATATATATATATATATATATATATATATATATATATATATATATATATATATATATATATATATATATATATATATATATATATATATATATATATATATATATATATATATATATATATGTATATATATATTTATATATATATATATATATATATATATATATATATATATATATATATATATATATATATATATATATATATGCATTCATGTAGTTGACATTTATGGTATTTAAAAATTGAAAAGAAATAAAATACAAGAAATAATGAACTTGTAAGTTGTATATGTAATTATACTCATTCTTCTTTCTTTCGGTTATTTTGTTTGTAGTCTTATCTCTTGGAACAATAACAATAAAATAAACATAAAAATTAATGTCATTGTCATATTGATGAGAACCATGACTGCATAAATTTGATTTAATCGATATTTAATAACCACTCCAATCGTCAAAGTAGATTTATTTTTTTGAATCGTCAGATCGTGTTGAACACACTTTCGACTACGTTCCAATCCTATAAATGAAATATGTTCATTAGTTAATCGCTAAATAGTCAGTTAAGATTTTTAAAATTATTTGAGGTTTTTTCGTGAATAGAAAAAGACGTTTTTTTACTTTTATTCTCTAACTTGTAGTTGAATAATTAATTTTGCTTCTACTTTCAATGTATGTACATATGTATCTGTCAGGAATCATAAACATTAAACAGAATTATTGCAACGAATTCACCGTTTAATCAACACCGCAATCAACACCGTTTAAACAGAAAAAACAGAACGATACACATATGGAATATGGATTACTATATTTGACGCGCGGCGCACGCAACAGTTAACGAACAAATTTAAAATTTGAAAATCATCATCTCATACATTCGTTCAGCTCTATCAAACTGGTTATAATTATATGTATATAGCCAAACTTTTTATTTAAAAATTAAAATTACAAAATATCTTTGAAGTACATTTATAAAATTGAATATATTTCAAAAAAAAAATTCTCACAGATTTGGACATATATTTTTAATTTTATGTCGCACACAATGCAATTCGCTTACACGTAGCGATCGCCATCTATAAAAGTTTAATTTAGCTCCATTAAGCATGTAAAACTGGCCCCATTTCAAATTTTACCCATTTCGTTTGTTTTGTGTTGTATTTGCACGTGCATCGCATATTAATAATTGTTAATGTCGCTGTCATGTAAGTTGTTTTATTTATTTTAATTAATATGTAATTTAATTATTTGAATTGAAGAGAGCTGCAAAGTATAAAAAGCGTTAAAAAGTAGCATTTGTGTTAGCTGAAAAATAAAGCAAATATTCCAATGAATTTATTCTGTTAATGCGACGTTAAAAGATTTGGATTAAAATGAAAGATAATTACTAATTTAATTAAATACGTAAAGAAGAAATAGTGAAAATTACATATTATACGAGTATAGGTTAAATTAAGTGACAATTTATTATAATAAAATAATAAATAACATTATTCTTATTTTATGATTTATTTATGTTAAAGACTGAGAGCCGCAAAGATGAAAAAAAAGTACACTTGCCAGTCGTCAATTACATTTATATAAGCATTTCACAATGCGGTGACAAAATTTGCGTACATTTTGTAAATTTGCACAAACACATTAAAACACATTAGTAGCTTCCGATCCTCGGCGAGGCACCAAGTTGGAATGGTGCTCCACGCATCGATTATGGCATTCCAAGTTGCTCCTGCCGTACTTACAATATCACAAGAAATTTCTATTTTAAAATACGCGCATATTACAATCACATTGAGGGCAGGGCCCTGAAACGAAAAACCTAATAAAGATTGATTCAAAATTTTAAATGTTGTAGAATAATTCTATGGATTTATGAATTGGAGCATTAAGCTATATCCAACCACTACACCTAGCCACTACACCCAGCCACTAGTACCATAGCATTAAGAAGCATCAGATAACGGCTATTTTCTGAGTGATGTATGGTTAATTGGCTAATGTGTCTATTTCTATATAGAAGAATTTATGTAGTTCTGAATATTTGTTGTTGTCGGTGGTGTGATTTTCACAGCTCCAGCAATTAGTGCGTCTTCTCTTGCAAATTTTGATCGATTTCGGCCTCTTTCATCGACATTTTGTATTGTTCCAGGAATGATTTTTTTTATTTGGTACGAACACATTCGGTACATATTTTTTAAATAATTCGTCGAATTTTCATTTTTGTAATCTGCAACTTCAAAACTAAATTATGCTTTTAAAAATTTAAGAATTGTTTCTCAATAATTTACTAGTATATTATTGAATAATTAATTAATTATAAACTAGTTCAATTTTATAACCAATAAAATTCAAATAACAATCATGATTTTTGATCTGCTCACATAATTTTGTATAAAACTAAATTAACTTATTTTTTGATTGAAATGTAAAGCTGAATAGAAATTAATTAAATTAAAATTATTAGATTCAAAAAGTCATTTGTTTATATAATTTTTAAAGTGGTTTGTGTTTATACGTTGCAATAAAAATTTGGCTTCCATAAATAATTTGTAATAAGATAACTAAATGCTTAATTTAAATTTATTTTATTTTATTTTATATTATGATTATGTTGTGATTAAAGTTCAATACGTATAGGTACATAATATTCATACAGTATTTCTTCATTTATAAAAGAAAACATTTGTTATAATCTTGGGATTCCCACAAAAAACATGTTTTTTGTATATATCGTTTTGTTGAAATTTAAATTACCTTAAATTAAAATATTGTTGGTTTTTTATCGTCATGCAGTTTGGATGTAAAATCAATGTGCGCAAAATATAATTAAAATAAAAAAGTGAAGTGTCAGTTTTTTTTAATTATTTTTTTTTATTACTGTGCATATACTTTATACAAATAATATTGTAATTAGTGCTAAAATAATAATTCCCCCAAAAAAACAATATCTGTTCAACGAACTCAGCCAATACCAGCATTGAATCAGAATAATGCAGTGAATACATCTTCAATGGGTAAAATTGAACATAACCCTAAAAAAATATAATTACACAAAAAAAAGTGCTTCGACATCGACTTAGCAAATTTAGTGATATCACCTTTTAATATAAATAAAAATACAAGTACACACTTAAAAAAGAAAATTTGGTGCAAACCGGAATGGACAGATACATCAGACCAAACGAAAAAGAAGCCCGAAATCAGCGCAATTAGCTAGTAAAACTAAAGCGTCTACATTAGAATATGGTGCTGATCAAATACTTCTCGGCAATAGATTTTCTACACAACAGCTAAAAGACCGAAAAGCCGCCACCA
Organism: Tipula unca; assembly: GCA_951394425.1. Classification (NCBI taxonomy): domain Eukaryota; kingdom Metazoa; phylum Arthropoda; class Insecta; order Diptera; family Tipulidae; genus Tipula; species Tipula unca. The sequence goes on from OX596380.1 coordinate 60,935,535, forward strand.
ATTTATTTAAAAGAGGCGTCAAATAATGAACTCGTCAATATAATCTACAAGTTAACTGACTCAAAATTTTATATTGCCCCGCTAAAAAGGGACGAAAATCCAAGCTTTGGAAATTGATGATTTCAAAGCCATTTCGATCAAACCGGCTGAAAAGTCAAAAGGGGTTGATGGTTGTTTTAAAAGGAATGGAGAGCAGCTTAGAGGTGACCGACATTCATGGGGCTCTCGCTCCGCAAGGCGTCAACATTTTAAATCGGGAGAAGGTTCCTCAACCGATGTTTCGCATAGAATTAGAGCCAGATAAGGAAAATAAACGAAACCATAGTATATATAACTTAAGATAAAGATAGATAGATTTACGGAGGCAAGGTGTCCAATAATTTTGAAATTCGGGGAGATGGTTGGTCTGGATAACAAAAATATAATTTGAGTAAAAACCCGGTGGGGTCAAAATCTGCGGAGTTCCGTTATAATTTGTTTTTGTCAGAAACTCAAACGTTCATATCTTTAAATTCGCGTATCTTAAGTAATCTTTGTCCGATTTTCACGTGTAATAGCTCGACGTAAGACAATTTTACATACTTTCAAGGAAGCGTTTTAAACTTTGGTGTTGATGTTTGGCATAGACCTTATCTTTCACGTGGCCCCAAAGAAAAAAATCTAAAGGTGTTAAATCACAAGATCTCGGTGGCCAATTGTGATCACCTTTTCGAGAAATAACACGGTCAGGAAACTTTTCTTGTACTTTAAAAGTGCGATTGTTTCGCCGCTTGAGTGGCACGTATCGCCGTCTTGCTGAAAATAAACGACGACCACATCAATATCTTCCAATTCTTGAGCGACGCACACGGTTTCGATTCTTCACATTACTAACTTGTCCCAACAGCTCAAATTTTTCCACCAGTTTTACTATTGCCGGCCGAGAAGGATCTTCACGATGAAACAAAAAGTGCTTTAGTCTTGCGAACTGTGACTGCAAAATGTTCACCATTTTTGTAATGAATTTTAACAATTTCAATGCGATGTTGAAACGTGTATCGTACCATTTTTAGTAATGGCGTAGTTTTTACTTATGTCAAAAGATGACAGCTTCAAAATTGACAGCTGCCCAAATAGCAGGCTATTCAAAATGAAACCTCTTATTGGAAAACCCTTTAGTATAGAAAAGTATAAAATAAATGTAGTATTATGGAATATTACCCTACACTATTATCTTCTAAGAATGGAAGGCCCTAAAACTTTGCGAATTGTTTTAGGATGGTTAAAGTAAGTACAAAATTATACTCAAAAGTGACTACAAGTCAATGCACCAAATTCCTGCCATAACAATTAAAAAGAAAGGCGACCTAAGAGAATGCAAAAATTGTCGAGGCATCTCTCTCCTCAATAGTACAATAAAAGTATTAACAATGATCATCCTAGAACGAATCTCACCAATTGTGAACCAACATATAAGAAATGAGCAGGCTGGTTTCAGACCAGGAAAAAGCTGTAAAGTACACATTAGCTCAATCCACATAATTATCAAATGAATGGAACTTATCGGCATATCAACTCTTCGTGGATTTGGAACGAACATTCGATTCCATTAAGAGAAGCGCAATATGGAAAGCACTCTGAGAAATAGGCATCCCGAGCAAAATAACCGAACTTAAACAATAAATGTACCGGGATGCTGAAAATAGAGATCAGCACAAAAGAAAGCAGAGTGTAACATTACACATTACACGAGTAGTCAGACAGGGATATGTATACTATCACTACTACTATTACTCATAGCGCTGGATAGTGTCATGCGCAAGCTGGGTAACGCATTACCAAACGGCAACCAGTGGGATCTCATTAGAACTCAATGATCTTGACTACGCGGATGATATATGCCTGCTAACACACAAGTATCCCACATGCATAAGAAACTACAGAAGCTATCAGACCTAGCACAAGAAGTCGGGCTCAAAATAAACATTAAGGAGACAAAAGCCCTGAGACTGAACATATTGTTGCTACACCACTCTGCAGCAACCAAGAAGTCATTTAAGATGTTGAAAAATTCATATACCTTGGTTGTACTGTAGCGACACCAGGTGGCACAGAAAAAGATATCAACCAGCGTATCAACAAAGAAAGAAACGAAGAAGGGGATCAGGAAACGGAAATGGAGATGAATAAAAAAAAGAAGGGGATCAGGAAACGGAAATGGATATGAATAGGACACACATTGAGTAGATGAATCAGGAAATAGAAATAGGACACACATTGAGAAAGGCACCAAATGACATAACAAGGTATTTGAATGGAATTCGCAAGAGGAAAGTTGGAAGGCCAGCATTGATCTGAAATAGAACGGTAACATGATCTAGTAATTCCGTAGTAATTCCATTTATGACATTCCATAATGACGCTTTATTAAAAGTGAAACAAATTAAAGTTAAATCAACAAGGTTAACATTATGTCTGCTCACTCAAACATGTATTGCCATCCAAACGAATTGTCTAATATTATCTACATAATACGTATATAATCAAAGTAAGCATGGTGGAAAATATTATATACTTCTAGAACGCACACCACACCACCAGCCCCATATTTCAAATAGTATTCTGGTTACAACTATAGGCATCAAATTAAATACAAATCATTTATAATAGATATCATTTTATAATAGTTAAATGTATTGTACAATTTATAACTTAATAGTTGATATTAATTAAACTACATATTACAAAATTACCATATTTAAGTTCATATATTATTATTTTCTTGTGGCCCAAACTCTACCGATACTTGAAAATCGGCATTAGGCCCTAGGCGATATCCTATCCCATGTCGAGATCGATACCCTGAAATGCAAGTATATACATAATAGGATTTAAATAAATGGCAAATAAAATTACATATATACATATATAGTACATAACACTCACCTAAGACAATGGGTGGAATTCGCTTAAATATTTGATGTAAAATAGATGGCCAATCTTCCGGAATCAGAATAAAAGCTGAATAATGTTGAATACAGATTGCAGTCAAAAATAAACATGCCACTAACAATTTTAATCCAAACATATTTTTTGACTGAACACTTCACAGTTTAAATTTCGAATGATGAACAAAATTTTAGTTCTAGTTTGTCTATATCTCCAAAAAAAATATATAAATCATTTTTTTAGATAATTATGGGAATAAGATGACAATAATCATTATTATGAAATTTTTTAAATATTTGGAGAAAACTGATAAATGTATATATAGTTATAAGAAAGTTATACATGAAACAACTAAAACTACATAATTAGTTATTTTAATTACGAAACCACTTTGTTATTACAGCAGCTTCCTCATGTTTGTGCAGTTCGATATACGAAAATGAAAACATATACACAATTATAAAATGTAATTATTAATAACCGTTGTTATATCAGAAGTTTGTATTTGTTGAAAAATGAATGACTATACACTTACTTCCAATAACCACTAATCTATATCCAAATAAACATATCAATATCACTAACTTGTCACGAACAATTTTGTTTACGACTTTATGGGATTAGCCATTATAAGGTTACCTGTATAATAGTAATATCAAATAAATTGTCTAATGTTGTTAGATAGGCAAGAAAGGAATATATATATTAGATAGGAATATACATATATATATATATATATATATATATATATATATATATATATATATATATATATATATATATATATATATATATATATATATATATATTACCTTTTATATACTCGTACATACATATATTGAATTACAAATGGATGATTTCGTGGTTTTTTGCCTTGATCATCAGATTATGAGATCCCCATAATAATATCTTATTAATAACTGCGTCATAAGTCCTAACTTCATTTGCACTATACTTAAGGTAAATTAGGTGAGTTAAAACAAGTTTGTAATATGTATTTATTTTCTAGGAGTTCGCGTAAATCACACTAAATTAAGGTTCTCTAGAATTTTGAGTTTTGTCTCAGTCACCACAACTCTTTAGTTGGACAATACAAACCACAAACGTCTTTACAAACTTCAATTTCATATTTTTTAAAGTATTCAATTATAGACTTCGCAAAATGAAAAAAGATTTTAGCTAGATTACCCTTATTTAATTAGTTAATATAATATTATATTAACTAATTAAATTTTTTATTATAAATATAATAAAAAATCAACCCAACTTTTAAACTTTGGGATTTTTTTTCAAAATTATGATGTTTTTTTACATTTTTAATGAGACATAAGCCTAAATATAATATATTTTTTCCGGCATTAACAGCGCTATTCCAGGTTATCATACATTTTTTGCAATGTTGATACCTGTGTGGGGATTTTGATGTATAATGCTCCTCGTGACAACCAGCACATAATTTTGTTGTCCTAAATTCACCTACTTCTAACAATCAGCAAATTTATTTAAATAACGTAAAATTTTTGGTTGAGGCGTCCGAACATATCCTTTTATTGGTGAATTAGATGCAATTTTAGTCGATCCAATTACTACAAGTGCTTGTTTCTTAACTGGTCCGATAATTTGTTTTGCAATGTCATAACTCGCTTTTTCAACACATATAACACATATGTCCATTTTTTTAATTTTTTTAATCTTTGGTGGAAACTACTCATATGTCGAAATTTAGAACTTTTAAATTTAATAGGTAAATAATTTCGAATTCCACCAAAGATTACTTTCATCCCTGGATCTAGACCAATCTTTACATCATAATTCTCAAAATTGTTGCCAATTTTTGTTAAATTTTCAGTAATTAATTCATCTTGATTGTTTAATTTTGATTTTTTTGATTTAATTTTTTCATTTTTTAATTCTATTTTGGCCATCGAAAATGAAATTGCAACTCCATCAGTCATTATCGAGTAATCGAATTTTTTAAATTGTGTTTCCGGAAATGAGAAATATTTTCTCCATTCCAAATCACGTTGAAATAAATTCCATTTTCCCTTAAATAATTGTTGTGAACATAATAAATGATACAAAGCCAATGAATCATATCTTACATGATGTCTTCCAAATTTTAAGATTGGTACTAATGTGAAATTTTTTAACTTTTTTTCACCAATATAATTTTTAATTTCAGCACTTATATATATATATATATATATATATATATATATATATATATATATATATATATATATATATATATATATATATATATATATATATATATATATATATATATATATATATATATATATATATATATATATATATATATATATATATAAATATATATATAAATATACTAAATTGGTCCAAGAATCGTAATACAGGCCTAACTGGATTTAACGAAACGTTAAACGATATTCGTTTTTACTACATCTTAACTGTGCGAAAGAATGTATCCGATCTTACGAAAGCTTTAAAAAAGTAGAAGATTTATTACGTGATACCTATATTGCATTATTTATATGTTTATTAAAGATACTCACAAAAACAATATTTCAGTGGAAGGAAGAATTCTTCAATTAAACTAATTTCCATTTAATTACCGCAGATCAGTTGTGTAATGCTGATGAAACTGCTCTTTTTAAAATGATGGACAGAAAAACCCTTGTGTATACTCAAAAGAGCCACAGAAAGTAATGAAACCAAGAGTTTAATTTATTACACCATGTTCAAAAGCAACAATAGCTAACAAACTTCCTGATTTTAATTAAATCCTCGCTTATTTTTAAAAACGCTTGGATGACTAAACAAATCTTTGCAAATTCGTTCTATAACAAAATTGTACTATTTACCTGTAAAATAATATTTTATAACCAAATTCTATTTCCTTATATTGAATAATTCCTTTGTACCTCATAATGTTGTTTAACCATTAGAATTAGTAATGATTAGGGTGTCCATAATGGTAAATGAGAAAAAGAGATCTTTTTCTTGAAAATGGAAAAGGCGGTTATTTTTGTAATTAAACAAAACAAAATTAATTATTTTGGTTTATAAAACGATTCCGAAGAATCAGATTTATCTGAGTTTTGAATGGACCGTTTTAAAAGTGATTGTAATGCCATGGGCTCGTACTCTAGGTATTTTGAACCTATTTCGTTCGGCCAATTGAAACCAAATCAATGAGCACACCCTTTTTATATTGGCATCTTGGTAAGACCGTGAGTAAAAAAGTTTTAGGTATTTTTTGTATACAGAAAAGGACAGACAAAAACAGTTTACACCAACTAAATTTAAAAAATATTTAAACATTAACACACATACAGAACCTGTTATTATAAAAAAATAAAATTTCAAGGTCTCCAAAATTGCGACGGAGTTACTTTGAAGATCGACTGAATCCAAACAACTTCAATTTTTAAGGTTCTCAACTTGTATTCCTCTCTGGATTGCCAATGCTTTTCCGCACAGCAAAATGAAAAATTGACCGAAAGATTTAATCAAACCAATAGCTTTCTTTTTTTTGTTGCCGTGGGTTGCCTACATCTATTTCAGAACTAGGAAATGGAAATTGATTGAAATAATAAAATTTTTCTGAATTTTGTAAGTTGCCCGAATAAGCGCATAAAGTTCAACTTAGTCCAAAGAATTTCCATTATCTGGGTTTTCAATATGAACACTTCAAAAAGTGAAAATTCTTTGGAGTTCGAGGTCCTGCAAAACCGATTCCCCTATTCGGTTCAGAAAATAAATTTAATATGTTTGTATAAATGTTAAGTGTAACCTTTGATAGGTTTTGTAACCTTTGTGTAACCTTTGATAGGTTGGTATTTCTGAATTCAATCGACTCAAATATTTTTACACTGTATTCTTTGGCAAATTTATTTTGAATGGTTATACCTCTACGAATTTCAAACCTTTGCTTTATGTTTTTGTCGTTTTAATATGAAAAATAAGTAGTTTTCGTTTGGTTGTTTGTGCTACTACCATTTTTTCTATTACAAAAAAATTCGCAGTTGCGAATTACGATACAAGAAATTCAAAATTAAGATAAGTATTTTTGAAAAGAGCTTCTGCAATTTTAATTTAAAATAAATGATTTTATTCAGACTCCCTTCATGTGCCTTCCTAACACTAGCTCGATTTGAGATTAAATTTCGTGGTCGTTCTTTGATTTTGAAGAAGATGTGTAAAGGGCTCAGAAAAAAATTACCCTCAAAAACGTTTATGGCAGTATTTTATGTTATTATAAACATTTTATTAGAATACATATATGTAAGACATAATATAAAAAAAGAATATATTTAATTCCTTAATTGAATTTAATTAAATTAATTAGATTATGAAAATATTTTTAAAAAACACAATGGAGTGTGTTGTTTTGGAGATGAATTAGTTCACAAAAGTACAGAAATCCGTGGATAATCGAACAAAATTGGCTCGAATTCGTATTGAGGAATAAGGCAAATTTCGTAAAGTATTAATCAGACACGAATTCGTATTAGAACTATTCGAATTCGTAATTCAAAATTACCAATTGTACGAATTTGTACAATTTTTATACGAATTTGTATTCAGGAATAGGACCCCAGTTCATTCCAAAACGGAACGTCTCGCATGCTTTATTTTGGCCAACGATTGGACAAAAATCTAAAAAAGTTCATCATTTTTCGATTGCAACAGATATTTCACCCATTTATCACTCAAAAACTCGAAGAAGATGGTACATACCGACCTGTACAATATCGAGATCAGAGATCTGATGTAGGATGAGATCGAGGTGAAAAAAAGAGAACATGTTCTCTTTTAAAGAGACCTTCTGGCCACTCTAGTAATGATGCAGGGTGCAATGAAGCCAGGCAACAAATTTTGTGAGGCGTCATACAAGTAATATGGGAATCGACCATTTTAAGATATTTTTTAATAAGCAGCGCAGTGAGTGAATTTGATAAAAAGCTTTATCTCACTGCATGTTTTAATTTATTCAAATATGAAAAATTTCACTCCGGCTTCCGGAAGTTCTATAACAATTTTTGTAACACTTATGTATGTATGAATTTCCCTACATCGCGCAGAGAGTTATAGTTTGGTGCTTAACTTTTTTGTTCGATTTTCAAATGACCTCCATACCAATTATTGGGACTTGCGCTAACTAACTTTTACATATTATTCCGAGGTAAAATTTGATTCATCTCGCTGGATATTTTTATCTATTCAGATTCCAAGTGGTACTACCTCAGGGTCAAAAGGCAGATTTTTGAAGAAATTAAAATGTTTTAAAAATTGAAATGCCTTTTCTGTATTTAAACTGAACAACCTCGTAAAAGCTATTTTATATAGTCACACATTTTTAGTTTGGAAGTTTTTTTATGTTTTTTTTTCGATTCAAATGCCTTGGAATACTCGTATATATACTTTTTAATCAGGCTGATGGATGCAAATTATCTAATAGGCAGACGACCCGCGAGATAACTTGACGGAGTTAAAAATGTAGGATCTCTGAAATTTTGAAATATAAAATTCGAGTTTTCCCTTATGACCTAATCATAGGTCTGTTTCTATAGTAACTGCTTCATCAACCTTTGCAGCCACAGATCAAAGAAATGTCATAGCTCTTATTGTTTCTTCTGATAGAACCATCACACATATTAAAATTCTGTAAATATTTATCGTTTACACTTTTATAGAATTCATGACTAAAATTTTTTTTGAAAAGGAACACTTTTTAGAATGTTGGTCGCTTTATTATTTTCTTATTTTTTTGACTGAAATGGATGGTGCACGAAATGTAAATTGCAGATCAGACGAGCTATAAGGCAACTTGATGGAGTGAGAAATATGTGATCTCATGAAATTTTGAAACTATAAATTTGATTTATTTCTAATTCTAGAAATCGCCTCGTCAACTCTGCAGATACAGATTTTATTGCTCTTATCGGTTTTCCTAATAATCCACCATAAACGCTAAAATTTTAACTATATTTTAAACAATTTAATCTGCTTTTAAATACGCGGTATCTTTTAACCATAATCAGTACAAAGCATGAATATTAATAATATGTATTACACTTGTAATAATATTTTTGCCTGAAATTTTTTTCTATTTGTGTGCTGAACCTCCTTTTCAAAAGACGTATCAGTCAAACATCTAAAAAGAATCCAAGTCAAAATAATGTTGCAAATAATGTTTTTTGACTGATGTTCTTGGAACCGTATATTACCTTGTATGTGTGCTGTAGGGATAGGTTTACACGGTTCTTGATATTTCACACGCAAATTTTAATTATTAATATTAACTTAAATCAACTAACCTACCTAGCCACTAGTATTTTGCGTTCATATAATTCATAATTTAAAAATAAATAATTCATTTGATAGTTCGATCCTAAAACAAACCAAGCAAAATAAATCTCACAAACAAAACGAATCTCACAAGCAAAATAGATCTCATTAACAAAACAAAATTATCCAAACAACAACAACAATTTATTAATTCCGTAAAAACTACATTCCACGTTTTTCATCTCTTTCCCGAGCTATGTCAAACACCATTGACCGTATCAACAATATACAATCAACATTTTTACTGTGTTTATTGATACCTTTTCTGAATTTACATTGAAAACAACAACAAAAATTGATGTAATATTTGTTTTGACCAACATTTTGAACTGAATCTGTGTCATTTGAAACATAATCTGTTCCGGATTAAATTAAACGACAATAAATACGGCTAATAACGATCAGGTTATCAAAACAAATAACTATGGTGACGGCAATAAATACTGGGGTAGTTGCGGGCGTGTATGGCAAAGAAGAAAAATAAATAATTTACGATTCAATTATTATCATACTTAGTAAATTAATTGTCTTGACTATTAATTTAAATTTAAATTCACGTTTGTTTGGTAAAGTTAATTGAATACTTTTAGGCAATTGTTTTACCGATCGAGCGTCTACCCCACTGGCTACTTCCGTTAGATACCACTTCTAGTTCTTTGGTGATTATAATTTTATGAAATTGAACATATAACTTCTTTTGAATGAAAATTGTTATTTTGGTAAATATTATAGATGATGTAATACAAGATTAAAAATAAATATAATTACTTGCATTGAAACAACCACTACATATGTATTTTAAAATAAATTTAAAATTTAAAACTAATTCTACCAGTTAGAGCTCGTACATATATTCAATTTTAAAATGTGGTCAACGAAAGCGTCGAAATAATAACAAAATTAAATTATCCAAATAGATATTTTAAAATTTTTATTAATATTTTTTAACAAAAAGAAAATATACTTATATATGTATATTAATACAGAAATATAATTGAATCATTTTGTGTGGTTTTAATTAATTAATGAAATTTACTATCTTCAATTTTTGTAAAATAAAACTAAATTTTTTTTTGTATTAATGTTATATATATATATGTATATATATATATAATATACATGTAGATATAATATAATTTCATTTATAATTAAAATACATAAAATATTTATTTGTGTTTTTTTCTGTTTAGTTTAATTTTTTTTATTGGTTTAATTTTTTAATTAAAAAAAATCTAATAGCCTTAGGCACATACAAATATATTATTTAAATTTTTTTTTTGTTTTAATATATATATTTTTTAAAAATTAATTAAATTTTTTATAATAGATTTGTTTAATATAATTATTAGTTTTATTATCATGTATATAAAATAAAAATAATTTGCACTTTTTTTTGTTTTGTTGTTTATTTAATCATATATGTATATAAATTTTTGTTTAAGTTTTGAAAAAATATTTTATTTATTATTTAAAAAAAAAATCATTTAAAAATAACTTGAATTTTGGTTATATATTTATATAATTTAGTCTAAATATATTTAGGATAATTTTTAAAAAGAAAAGATTTCATAATAGAAAAAAAGAGAAATATTATAAATCTAATTACGAAAATTTAGAAATTTAATTTAAAAATCAAACAATAAATGTTGATTAATAAAGTTTTTAATGTATTTTTTAAAGAACAAAATTATTTTTAATAATTAAGTATTTTTTAATTACATTGATTTAAATTATTTGAAAGATAATTAGTTTTTAAAAAGTTTAGTACGTTATACTTTTTTGGCACAAATAATAAAATAATAATATTATAAAATGTTATAGTAATAATATAATTATAAAGGAAAAATTTCGCCCACGAAACATGATTTATTGATGGATACAGCACAACCACCGAAAATAAATTGTCTTAAGAAAAAAATTTCGAAATATCACATTATTATTGAAGTGCATTAAAATACGTCAATACATCTAAATCAATGCTGTACCCAACGACAATCAAGTCGGTCGAACTAAATTTAGTGGCATATATAGATAGATGGATATAATAAAATGTGAGTAAATCAATTTTTTTTTAAATTGAACGCAACGTAAGTGAATACATATTTACACATTTAGTATAACACCAGAATTTTACAGTAAAATCTTTATGTAGTTATTGAGCCCCATTTCGGGCGCCAACTATATTTCACTGCGTATTTAATAATTATAACAAATAATATCGAATTATACACAAACAGTTGTAACAATAATATATTAATGATTTAAACAAAAAATAAGAAACAGTCAAAAATTTAAAAAAAAAATCACTATTACAGACTAGGTATAGTTAAAATTAATTATTTTTTAAATAATAAGCAAAATAAAAAATTTAGTAACGAGATTTTACTGAAAACATTTTTCGTTTATTAATAATAATTATAATTTTTTTTTCTAAAAATAGTACTTGTTTTAATCGATTGTTTAATTTGTTTGAATTTTTCCAAGCTTGGTTATATTTTCGGGCCGCTATAAATCACCTTGTTTTTGTAGTTAATTTTTATAATTTAAATTTTAATAACTAAAGGCACAAGAGGCTTATTTTAATTTATCGTATTTTAACTTATAAATATAAATCTGGCATCAAAAATAACAACAAAAACAATTGTGTTCAAATAATGAGATTCGATAAAAAAAAGGCTTGCTGTTAAATTTTTATCGTACTTTAACTACATTAACCAAATATAATAAACGTGTTTAACTACAACATTTGCAAATTATGACCAGATTTGCTGTAAACACATACTTTGTTTACTATTTTTTAAATTTCAAATTATACATGACTAAAAAAAATAACAAATCAAAAAAATTAAATTCGACCAGATAATTATCTATTTTATTATATTTTTTAAATTCCCTGAATTAAATTTTATTTTATTAAAATTAATATATCACAATTTTTAGTACCTCACAAAAAAATACAACAAATTAAATTCTATAATTTAAACAAATACTATTTTTTCGGTTTTAAATTGGTCCATATTTTAATTCCAATACAAAAAAGTAATTTAATTTAAAAACGAAAATCAAATATGGTCGAAACGAATAATTTTTATAAAAATTTGTCGTTTAATTTATTTTTAAGTTGGTAGTATACCTATTTGTATTTAATATTTATAAATTTATGCTTAATAAAAAAAATTTAAGACACCAATTTATCAATTTGAAAAATAAAAACATATTTTTTTTAAATATGTTAATTTATATATCAAATATACACAATAATTAATTTGATAAAAATCACATAAATTTCTTTTATCTACAACATTGTACGCAATTAAATATTTGTTTTAAAAATTGATGTTGTTCTGCTGTTTCCACAGTGAAAGAGAGAGGAGGAGGTATATAATATATATTTATATGTTTTATAATTTTATTAAAAGAGTTTTGTAATTTACGAATACAGACGAATTTGACATTTTATTTAAAAAAAAACATAGATGGCACAAAAACACTTAAGTGTGATAAAGTTGTCGTTAAAATCGACGATCAAGTCAAACATGGATCTAGTAAAAAGACTGAATTATATTACCAATTTTAATCCTTAAGCTCTAGTATGAATATTGTATTGTACTGTATTTCGACAATAATATATTTGTAATTCATATTTGCGCTTTTGATTTGTGCCGACCAGATTTTATACTATTGATCGATTATGATTGATTGAAATTAGTGATTTACTTAATTAAATAGAGTCTTGTAAAAATCCAATTTTTCTGCCATTTCGATTTATTTTAAATGTAAATCAATAATTTGTTGTTTGTTTCCTTTCATAAAAATAATTAATAATAATCTCTTTGAAACACGTACGTTTATAACAAAAAAAAATTACAAAAATATCGATATTATTATTTCTTATAATACATATATGTATATTATATAAATATATATTCACATTATACCAACCTTTAATAGAAAATTAAAATTTGATTTTTTTTTACTTTATAAATTATTTAATAAATCTGATCCCATAATCGGATCACCAACATCAAAGTTTGTTAAATCATCAATATCATCATCAGCCATAGGTAAAGTTTTATCAATGTCATTGCCCTGGTTATTATTTTGATAGTATAACAATTTTCCACGTTCCAGTGTGTTGCCATTAATTAAAAAGTCACGATTTCCTGGACTATACCGAAATGGTTGAACCGAAACCGAATTTGGTGTTGTTGGTACCGATTTTGAGTTATCGAATGATTTGATTTGATTTGAATTTAAATTACTGTTATTATTATTGTAATGAATATGTGGCAATGGAGTCGATGGTACCGAACGCGATACACTTTGATTATAATTCGAACGCAAATCTAAGTCAGGAATTATATCAATATTCCCGACTGACGTGTCACTATTATCGATCATATTAGGCATAAAATTCTGTTCGAGCTTAATCGACTGTAAATTAGGTTGAGTTTGAGAATTACCTGATGTTGCACTATTTGCGAATATATCTAAAATATTTGAATTATTAAAATCGGTAAATTCCGCTGGAACGGGAGTTTGTGCAATTGAATTGCATGTTGAGTAATTTTGGTGAAAATCAAAGGCGGTGTTAAATCCGGGGCTATTACGCAATGGTACACTTTGTGAACGTGACTCGAGTGGATACATATCAGTTGACAATTGAGATTGTTGGCCACCTGCAATTGACGTAAAATGGTAATTTAATGGATTATTGTAGCGCATTTGTATAACAGGACTAGGAGGAGCTGATGCTGATATTTCTGTTTTTATATTGTTATTTAAATGACTGTTGTTATTGTTATTATTATTACATAGTGGCTTAGAAAATGACGTTTGATTCGATTTTAACATAGTTTCAAACATATTTTCTGCCGCTACCGACATATTTAACAATGGTAACTTACTCGTATTCGTATTACGATTTGATGATTTGGTTTTCGCTACTTGTGTCCCAGTCGGACTTATAAATGGATTGAATACATTTTGCTTGGTTATATTATGCGGCATTCCATGTGATTGTTGATTGTGATATGACGACGGCGCGTTTAATGTCGAAACATGCGGTGAATGGGGACCTGGAGAAATTGGAACAAAATTTAAATTACGTCGCCGTGCTGTTGGACTTTGCAAAGGTAAATTTAAATTATCTAGATTTGGATTGTTATTATTGTGATTTGGTGTCGGAATATTTAAATTTAATTTACGTTTGGGCCCTTTTCCGGATGTCTGTCGTAACGTATTATAAATTTCACTTGGGATATTATTCATATGACGCTGTGATAACATTGCCAAAGATGCAGATGCTGATCCCTGATAAATCGACTGATTACCGCTACTATTAGTACTATTGTTACATACACCATTACCACTGCCGCCTAAATATTGATTTTCACCAGTTTGTACCAAATTTGATAATACTTTGGGCGGTTCTATTTTATTCGTGTTTGTATTTTGTAAATTCTGCGTCAAAAACGATCTTAACTGTGATATTTTATCCTCTGGATTACGACTTAATTCACCTTTACTATTCAAATCTTTTTTTCCATCCGCATTTAACGCATAACTTTCTAATGGAATGCCAGTTTGTACTTGACCTAAATCTACATCAAAATCACTACTATTCTTATTATCATTATTCTGAAAATATTGTAATAATTCGGCTTCTTGTTCCTGTGAGTTATCACCACCATTTAAGTAATCGTCCAGAGCATGCTTGTCCATATTACAAATACTTATTACCCGTTCTCGTGGTATAATAAATTCATTCGCTAAATCCTGTTTTTCATCGTTTATGTTTAGATTCATTGGTGCGTTTGACACACCGGATAAAAATGTCTCTGAATTAGAGGCGGGTCCACTTTGACTACTATTTTGAATAGATTTGCTCTTCTTACGGAATGGAAAATTAAATGAATTTTCTTTAACCGCCCAACGTTTTGATACAATCGAATCACTATTATCAATATTTGATGATAACGACGTAGCATTTGCAGATGCTTGTGCCAGATTTATTATATTACCACCCCACAATCCTTTGGACTGTTGTGCTTGTCTAACTTTTTTACAATAAATATTATTATCAATCGGTTCACTCTTTAATGTCGATAATGTATTTGATAATTCTTGCTCTGTATCTACTAGATTATCTATATTTGATTTACACATTGTAGTTGATTGTGTTGTTGATGTTACAACTTTTGTTATTGTTGATTTATTTGTCGATAGCGCGACATTTTTATCAGTATCAACTATATTATTATTATCACAGTCTAAATTTGTACCTTGAAGATTTGTTTCTAATGATTTATCAGTTTTGTTTTTCTGATTACAATCATTTGTTAAATTTATTGGAATTAAATTACTTGACTCATCATCATTAATTTCAGTTTTTATTTTATTTATTTTAGCGAATGTATCAAAATTTTCACTTTGCGACAATGATGGTTGAACATCAGATGAATGCGAGAGGTTACGTAATTTTTTTTTTCTTCGCTTTGGTTTTTGGCTGTTTGCATCCTATAATTTGGTGGAGAAAATTAAAAATAAAAGTTAGTTAGACATAATATTTGTTTATAAACTGGAGGCTTGTTCTTTGGCGTCATACACAAGTTATCAATATGTAAACATAAAAGGTTATCCGATTTATGAATAGAGAATTTGTTTAAATAATAAATATAAACGAAAATTAAGAATGTAGTAGAAATGTAAATATGGTTTCCATCTAACTTAATTCATTTTATGGATATATGTATGTAGCCGAATAAAATATTTTAATTTGAAATGTAACCAAATTGTGTTCACATAACTGCATTTTTTTAATTCAATTCAAATTATGTACTAATATTGTAACTTTTTTTCTTTCAAGCTTTACTCAACGTTTTTAAATTGCCATTTAAAAATTAATTTTCCATAATTGAATTGGCCTCCCATCAAATGCATTTAAAATCTACGCAATTATTTCACTAATTTTTTTAAATATAAGTTTGACGTTAGAATATACTTTTGGATCTGTTTTTCTAAATATTAGTAAATTAGTACCAAGTTGTTACTAATTATCACATTGTGTGATAGAGTGTAAAACAATTACATATATCTATCATTTTTTATGTGTAAAATGAGTAATATGATCAATCTTATACGACCGATTCCTGTCGTATCGCTCTCATATCAATCAATACCAGTTAATACTTTTTAATAATAGTAAATAAACAAAATTCAAGATCATGGTTTATTTCTAACATAATTTTTAATCCGTTGTGACTATAAAACTTAACCGAAAATGCATAATCATTAATTTCTAACGATTAAAATCCTGACTCAATGCGTTAAGATAATTTCAAGTAAAGCAACTTTATTCTCAAATAACATGTGAACCAAATTTAATCATACATACTCATATATCTAAGTTTATACCCAACCTTAACAGTCAAAACATTCAATTTAACAATTCAATAATGTTGGGGGCCTACACTTGGACTTGTAATAACCACATAAAATTTTAAATTAAAGACACAAAAAACACATTGCCTACTTGAAAATAAACATATATTTTTAGCCTTAATAAAATATTGATAGTCTACGGTTTCACCAATACTAAATTTCTTCCGGTCGGAATGCAGCGGTACATTTACGCAAAAACATTACATTTATGCATAATATGTACTCAAAACAAATGTTGTATGGTTTTTTGAAAAGTACTTCGCTGATGGTTTTACTTTAGAAACTTAAATCACTCCACAGTTCCACGTCATATACATATTCTATACCATTTCTGGTAGCAATACTATCTAAGATAACATTGGATATGACGTATTTTACATATTGGTTCTTCTGAATAAATTAACGAGTGCATAACCATTTGGCTTATAATTGTATACATTTTAGAATTTCTGATTTTTAGTTTAGTTTATTCATAAACAAGTTATGATAGAATTGTACTCGAATAACCTAATGTTATAATTTCTCTCAAGTCATTGATTTTACAGCTTAACAGGAATGTAGCCAAATCATCTTCCGATTACGATCGGTGATTAAATTGAAATCGTTCATGACTCATGGGACGACCCATCGGTTCATGTTAGTATAGGCTAGCATGGATCATTGCAGTATGCAGATAACGAAATAAAACGGACCTATAGCCGTGTACAAAACAGCCACTGTTCAGCTTAGAACAGTGGCTGTTTTGGAGAAGGACAATAAATTCACTAGCCGAACAGACTCTAATAAAATATACGTATGTGTTGGTATTTAATTTTTTTTAATAATAACGATTTTCTATCTCAACACACTGTACCCTTTTATTCATTCAACCAGTTTTGTAATTAAGCCTTTGTTAAATACAAAAAAATACATTTGTTTGACCTTATGCTACTAATTATAAAACAACTATTTTCAGAATTATGCTATTAAAGCAAATAATGTCGCAAAAGCTATTATGATAAATGTTTAATATACAAGAATTAGATTTGACGAAAATTAAAAAAATAATGACACTGGACATTTTCGAACCAATTCAATTGTCGATTACGTCGAAACATTTTTCAACAATCAATTTATAATAAAAAAACAATCGCAAACGCTCACGGAACCACTAAAAGAATATAATATACAGAATGTATCAAGCAACAGCAGGAACATTTTTTTCCATTACCAATGAGACAATCTTTAAAAATCAATTTTCTTTGCTAGCCGATTTAATTTAAAGCGGAAAATGTTTAAAAAATTGCAACTCTTAAATTTAATTTAACTAATTCCTATTCATTCAATTCAAGATTGTAAAACTCACAAATTAAAAAACTTTAATTCTATCATGAAACAAAATATCGGCTGTTGACATGCTCTTAACTAGCAAAGACCAAAACCTATTTCTATAATACATATAACTCTAGTCCAATTAGACTTCATGTGCAGTAAAAATAGTATTGTTTTACATTTGATTAACGAATTTTTAAAAGTAATATTAAAAGTAAAGCAAACGGCCTAAGATAGATTTAAAACAATTTATGCATTTGAATCATATACAAAAAATTTAAAATACATTCTTACCAATTTCTTACGCTCCTTTAATTCTCGCTGATACATTTTCTTCTGAATTAATTGTCTTGAACTATTTAGTGATGATGATGTTAAATTTAAATTATTTTTTATATAATCAGATAAATCTTTTAATGAATCGAACGATGTATTTAACATACTTTCAGCCCATGTTTTAATTGTACACCATGAATCATCATCATTGATTAACTCCTCTTTTATGGGTTTTAAATCAGGTAAAGCCGGTGGATCGAGTTTAGTTGCTTTTCGCATAGCTGCATAACAATAACGTGAATGCCCTCGTGTACCCAAACGACGGGGCCGTATACCCGGAAATACTTGTTTCATAACTTTACCAAAATCGGCAGTGGACAGAGGTTTGATTTCGACACGAGTACAGTAACTTCTAAATATTTGAAATGGAAAATATAAACTATAATGTAAATTTTAATTTGTCAAGTAAAACTATTTAAAGTTAACACTTACACATAATCATCGTATACGTCTTGCTTGGGTATCGAAACATTAGGATCGTGTTCCAAATGGGACCGGACCCAGTTTATTGTATGATTAATTTCTGAACGAGTTCCAAGAGGATTTTGTGGTTGCCTTAAAGGATCTGAAATCAAATAAAACTAGTCAGACACTACTTAACCATTATCAATCATGACGATTTTCATACCAGTTTCTGGTGCCCCACCAGGCATTCTCAGGTACAAAAGTAATCGCTCTGGAGGTGTTAAAGTTGAAATTTTTTCTAATATATGGAGAATTTGTTGTTTTGCATTATCACTAGAGAAAATACATAATTTAAAAAAAGTTTAAATATTTATAATAAAATTGTAAAAAAAATGAAATGTAATTTTATTTTATAATATACCCGATAGCAGTTTCAACAAACTGTTGAATGGTCCGGCATCTTTCTGTTTCATTTTCAATCGATGTCATAGCTGAATTAAATTCACAATTTTTATCATTACTAGCATTCATTTTATGTAAATTACAAATTCTATCTAAATTTGTTAATAAATCGGTTGATATTGTACTTAGTGAAGTAATTGTTAAATTTGTTGCATCCATCGACTCGGATAATTGATCTTTAGATGTTTTTTCATTACAATTTAGACCAGAATTATGGGAATTTAATAAATTATTTTTCCATAATTGGGATTGATTTGGTTTTGACATTATACAGTACCACTACACTTATTGTCAACATTGATAATAAATATGTATATTATATCGATTTTATAAGAATTACAAATTACAAAATGATATTATACATAAAATATTGAAACAATTAAAAAAAAATCTAAACTTTATTCTATCATTAAACTAAAAAAAAATTAAGAACTTTACTGTACAACATACTTTTACACAAAAATTCTCCATTTTCTTTTTGACATTCAATTTCTTGAATCAGCTGTTATCATTTTATTCGTATTCGTATTTCTAAAAACCAGGTATTACCATATTGAAAATCTTATTAGAATGATTATGGATGGCATTATTTTAATGGTTATAAGATTATGGCTAATTGAAATTTTTAGTGCGAAGTCGTTGAATGTAATGAAATTAATTTTAGTAATGGAATATTCGTAATCATTTTTCAGTCTAATTGTTGAAAATAAGAGAAAGAGGACTTTTCGTTGAGTGTAGATGGTACATTATAAAATGTTTAATGTCTACACTCTACATTATCATCCAAGAATTAATAAATTTAATAATTAATACCATATAAGCAAGAGTCTTGCACAATATTGCAAATAATCTAAATTATCTGATTAGTTTAATTAAATATGTGTATGTATTGTAATCTAATCATAAATAATAAAAAAAAGCTCCTTTATCTCGTTTTATTTATGCAAGTGCATTTTTTATTATCAAGTCAGCGATGCTCAACCATCTGCTGTCTTAAAATATTTTTGTACATTTCTTTAATTGTGATTGCAAGACTACAAGGTCATTTTTATTTAATTATGTGTAAAGTTTGTTCTTGATCAAACTGTCTTCAAATGACAATCAATATGACATTCTTTTTCTTTCATAAATATTTTATAGCAAATAAATTATAGTAGTCGTGTTTTTTAATTCAAAAATTTTCTTATTGGAATGAAGTTCTGGATAAGAATTTTCTCATTTTTTCAGTAAAATCCAAATGAATTTAATTTTTTATCAATAAATAAGATACATTTAATGTTAAACTACACATTTTAATTCACTATTATCGAAATAATATCAAATTTAACTTTATTTTTCAATGTTCTGGATAAAACATTGGTTTTTTCAAGTTCGCGATAAATTCATAGTACACGAACTCGAAAAAAAAGGGAAATTTTAAAAGGAAATATTTTAAACAAATATTTTTCATTGTTTTATGCTTGATACCTGTATTATTTCACAATAGACGTCAAAAAATATAGTTAGAAGTTGAAATTTATTCAAATAAATAGAACTTAAATTAAATATATTGGTTAAATTAAATAAAATTTCCCAGTATTATTCTCGATGTTCTTATAGAACTTGAAGTTCTGTTAATAAAAAAACGCACCTAGTATCACTTTTCCAACTTTTTATTCTATAAAAATTTCCTTCACTAATTTCATTAATTACTTTTACAAATACACAACCCTGTGCATGACATGCCATCTCGTTTGTCAATAAAATGTTGTGCATACAAATTTTAAAATCTACGTAAATTAAAGAAAAATGATTTCATAACATTACAACCTATTTCTATAATTTTTTTATTTCTATTTGTAGATGTAACAGTAATTATCGACATTTACTAAAAAATCCACAACTAAAAAATTATGTGATTAGACCAATTAGAACGACACCGAAACGATTTGGCCAAGGAATACAACAGTCACCAACACCATTTGAACGATATGGTGTACCGTCCGGATCGATTGATTCAAAAAATTTATTAAAATCTTTAGTATTTTCAATTACGGTCAGTAATTATTTAATTGGTTGAGCTGATAAAGTATTTTAATAAATATTTTTAATTTATAGTTTAGTACCGGCTCATTTATTGGTGTGTCGATATGGGAATACGAACAGCTACGTTCACGTGCCCTGAAATCTCTTAAAAGTCAGTTACCATTCTCATGGTTTAAACAGAAATTCCATAATGGCCAGAAAAAAGTACAAACATGGCAAAAAGATATGGATACATGGTGGAGTTCAATATCGCAAGCTGATAAAATATTTATTCCGATATGTGCTTTGAATGTGCTCGTTTTTGTTTTGTGGCGAGTGCCTAAATTACAGCCGACCATGATGAAATACTTCTGTTCAAATCCAGGGGCACAAGCCGTTTGTTGGCCCATGTTTTTGTCTACATTCAGCCACTATTCTCTATTTCATATATTCGCCAATATGTACGTGTTGCACACGTTTACAAATGCAGCTGTGGCATCCTTGGGGAAAGAACAATTTTTAGGAGTATATCTAAGTGCAGGCATGCTTGCATCATTCGGCAGTTTTGTATATAAGGGTTTATTAAATAGAGGTGGTTTGTCACTTGGAGCGGTAAGTTGTCATTTTGGTTACATTAAATGTGATTTGTTTAATATTTTCTTCAATTTAGTCTGGAGCAATTATGGGAATTCTAGCGTACGTCTGTACACAGTATCCAAATACCCAACTGAGTATCATCTTCTTGCCGATGTACACGTTTACAGCTGGTCTAGCCATTAAGGTTATTATGGGAATAGATATAGCAGGACTTTTACTAGGATGGCGATATTTCGATCATGCCGCACATTTGGGTGGAGCAGTCTTTGGTTTGTTCTGGAGTTATTATGGCGCTCATTATTTATGGCCTAAACGTGAATTAATATTACGGGAATATCACAAATTAAGATCATTGCCGAAACCTCCAAAAAACTGATACAAAATGTAATTTTAATTTAAAATTATTATTTGTGTATAATAGAAAAGGATCTTTAAATAAAACGATATTTTATAAATATTTACTAGTCTATTCGACTATAGACTCGTTTAAAACCAATACATTTTATGTTCAAATATTGGAAGAATTGTATGCAGGAAAATAACTTACTGTTTATAAATTTGTGACCAAAGGCTAATTTGAAATTGGAATAAATCGACTTAAATATCAATTGACTAACATAGAATAGATATTAAACTGATACATTTAGATTTTAGTTCAATATCAGGAACTAACTTTTAGCAATGCAATTTTTAACACTTTCGCTGCCACATGTTCATCCGCACATCACGCATTTTTAGTTATATGTACCAGTTATACAACAAGCCATATATTATCATGTATTGGCTTGGTACTAAAAATGGCATGACATATGACTGTCACAGTGTAAATAAATTTCTGATGACTGATGCAACGGAGCATCTGTAGCAGCGCCAGTGTTAAACCATCTGGCATAACAGTTATGTCAACCGACTTGCGACAAACTAGAATTGCGTCACTTGCTATGTTAGTAAATATTATATTCTTCAACATAGTTTGTCACAATTCACAAATATTGAAATATTCTATTCTACTTCAAAACATTCTAAATAGAAACACAAGTACATAGTGGAAAGAAAATGTATTGAAAGATAGTAATATTTTGTTAGTTTATAAAATTATAATTTACACACTATAGTGTGTAGCCACGAAAGCAAAGCAACAAGTGTATTCATATTACGAGCGTTAAACATGAATTTAAGTGAAATAAGTCTAATTAATTCAATATTTATACAATTCACTATTACAATTTTGATCACAGTCGGATTGAATAATTTATTAGAACCATATTTACCGGCTTTCTTTGTACAATTCACCCGATATGGCAAACATAAATTTACTGGTACTCCAAATGTATTGATTTCAAGGCTGGAGATTCCAAAAGCTTGGTTTAGTCATTTTTATGTATTTGCGGCTATATACTCTATGGCTATGTGCTGGTTGACAATTCGTTTATATATATTCAATGTACCAGTGCCGCAATGGTTTATTACGTTTTTGGATATTTCTTGCGGTAGTAAACGACAAGTTCGAAGTAAGTTTGGTCATACCAACTCATATATAATTGCTATAAAATCAATTTTAAATTACAGCTGGAGTATTCCCAACGCTTATGGCTATGATTCTTATCACAATGCAATGCCTAAGGCGGTTTTATGACACACACTTCATTCAAGTATTTTCTAAAACTGCAACAATGAACGTAGCTCATTATTTAATTGGGTATTTCCATTATTACGGTGCTATACTAGTAATATTGTCACAGGCTGATGGGTTTGTGCGAGCCAGTAATGATACATCTCTAAATAAATCATTAAACTTAGTCCAATTTTTATATTGTGCCCCCTGCATTGCATTATTTGTAATTTCCTGGGTAAATCAATACCAATCGAATGTAATTTTAGCTAATTTACGCAAAGATAAATCGGGTCAGGTTGTCTCGAAAACACACAAAATACCAGAAGGGGGATATTTCGAACAAGTATCATCACCTCATATGTATTTTGAAGTTTTGTTATACATAAGTCTTGCAGGAATATTATTTCAGAATACCTCTTGGCTGTACGTCGTTGCTTGGGTTGTCTCTAATCAAATGTTAAATGGAATGTTAACTCACAAATGGTACAAGGAACAATTTCCGGAATACCCAAAGTCACGTCGAGCAATCTTTCCCGGTCTATTATAAATCACTCAGTAATATAACTGTACCATTAATTTATTAAACTTTATTAATAGTGAGACAGAAAAAATAAATACAATTAAAAAAAATAAATGGTTTTATCGATTTTTACTTCATTGCAACAGCGACTTGATATTGTTGTTGTAATTTTTGCAAATTCTCCCGATGCTTATCTTGCTTCTTTTCTAGTGTAACTAATGATTCTTGACATCGTTTTAACTCCTTATTAATGTAATCAATGCGTTTATTCACATTTTGACGACTTTCTTCTAAGTCTTGCTTCACAAGGACTGGACCATACAGTTTATAAACGCGATTCGAGTCTGTCAATAGTTTTAATTCATCTAACACATTTTTATTCTCATTTAATTGGCCATCCAGTAATTGCCGCTGTTGAACTAACTTTGTAAAATCTGTTAAAGTAAAACATCAACATTTTTAGTAAACTCTTACCCACCCACAGGCTAAAGCGAGTATGACGAACCTTTTTGAGCGGTTTTGAAATGTTCTAATTCAGTTTGTAACTTTTTTTGTATAGTTGCGCTATCCATTTTTGGTTAATATTTCACTATAACACAAAATATACGTGAATTTTAATTTATTAAGAATGAATTTTTAGTTTAAATAATCAGATGTTGGAAGAAACGATGAACGCGGTATTGTAAGGTTAGGAAATTATATGTCACAAATTTGGAGCTGCCTACTGCGTGAATTTTGACATTTGAATTATTTTTCAATTAAATTCAATTAAACATAGATGGCAGACTAAAATTTATGAGGAAAATATTTTTTATTTAAAATGCATTTAATTTTATATACAATTAAACTTTTTTGTTGAGGTAGCATGACATTACAGTTTATTTCAAGTGTTTTGCATGATAAGCAATATGCTCCCCAATAAAGCTGGCTATGAAAAAGTACCCATGATCATAATCCTTTCGCATTTGTAGAATACAAGCCATATGATTATTCTTGCATGATTCCACTAAATTTTCAGGTAAAAGTTGTTTATCGATGTAGCTCTGATCACCAGTTCCCTAAAAGTAAAAAAATGTATTACAATATAATTATATAAATTAATCGTATAAGTATATGCAGTACTTGATCAATAAAAAGTTCTAGTGGTGGCCCATTGTAATTCTTCACCAATTCCGTTGCATCATATTCACGCCACTTGGTGGGATCATTGCCTAAATAACCACCAAACGCTTTAATACCCCATGGACTGTTGGTTGGATTAGAAATTGGAGCAAATGCGGAAACTGATTTGTAGAGTCCAGGATTTTTAAGAGCACAAATCAAAGCACCATGACCTCCCATACTAAAATTATTATTTTATTAGACTTATATTAGAAATGTTATCGTAGAAATTAACTGACCTGTGTCCAAAGATACTTTGCTTTGCTGGATCAACCGGGAAATTAGCATTTACTATTTCATTCAACTCTACATTAACATAGCTGAACATTTTATAATGTTCCTTCCACGGTTCTTCTGTGGCATCTACATAAAATCCAGCGCCAGTTCCAAAATCCCATGAATCATCTTCGCCTGGAATATTTACACCCCGTGGTGATGTATCCGAGCACACAATAACAATTCCATGTTCAGCGGCATATCGCTGGGCACCGGCTTTTTGTATAAAATTATTTTCATCACATGTAAGGCCACTGAGCCAATACAAAACTGGTAGTTTAGTGTTATCTTCAGCTTGAGGTGGCAAATAAATTGCGAATTTCATCGTGCATTTTAAGATTTTTGATTCGTGCGAAAAAATTTTTTGTAGACCACCAAATGATTTATTTGATGAAACTTCTTTTAGTTCTGGCATTTTATTAGTTAATAATTTATGTATGTATTATTATATAATAGTTTTTAATTAATTATTGCAATGATTTCAGTTTAATTAAATTTAAAAGATAATTATTTATCAAAGTTCCGGGTTTGAAAATTTCAATGGTGAATGTCAAATTTACGAATATTATTTTTAGAATTATACCATTTACCATTGCGATTACCGAATCGCCGAATCACATGAATATTTGCAAATAGGTATTTGGTTGTATTCTAATATTTTGGTGAAATGTAGAATTTTTGTGAATTTACCTACATAATTTTATTTTCAAAAGTTTGTACATATTGTATTTAATTAATACAAAATACAAATGTAATTGGAGTTTGTTTGATATATGTATGATTTGAAGCTGAAAGTTTTACTTATTAAAATAAATTATCAAACTTCAAAGTAAATGGATGCTTATAATTGAAATAAGCTTGTTGGTACAATATATTAATAAGCCGGTCAAACGGAAGGCCGTTCTGTTCTTAAAGAATGTAGGCTCTAAAAACTGGTGATTTGGGAAAACTTAGAAGTTTATTTTTTATGTTATGAATTCCATAAATATCAAGTGACAGTTTATTAAAAATATCAAATGTACTGTGTTCCGTTTGAGGGGATGCTTACCTCTTAAGTGTTTGATTATTACCTCTCGATAGGTCATTTTTGATAGGTAAGTTCGGAATTCTGTTAAAAAAATCTCTCGATGACTTTTTATAGCCCCAAATATTTTCATATTTTACACTTTTATGTTAATTAAGACTAACGATATTATAGAGAAATAAAATGGATGGTTTAATACACGTATCTGGGATGTTTCTGTTGTTTTGAAAGATCTAAATATCTTTAAAATCTAAGCCAACTGATATAAAACCATTTTTATTTACATATAAAATAAATATATATTTTGCAGTTATCTAACATCTGGAACCTCGCGGTGTACACTAGACTAGTTTGCAGTGCTAAATGATGTAGCAGGTTGCTGATTGTTACAGTTGGATGATGGGAGAAGATGATGAGGTTTTTGTTAGATATCAGCGTTTGGCAGCACTTGATGTGTAAATAATCTCATGAATGCCACATAAAATTATGGCTGTTCGAATCTCGTATAGAATTTTAAAAATACTACAGAAGACAAGAATATGAATTCAATATCATTGTATAATTACAACTTTCAAACTTTAAATTAGTCTTTAATAGTATCGGCAATGTTTTTTGATTAATTGGTCAAATTCG
This sequence comes from Tipula unca, assembly GCA_951394425.1. Taxonomy (NCBI): domain Eukaryota; kingdom Metazoa; phylum Arthropoda; class Insecta; order Diptera; family Tipulidae; genus Tipula; species Tipula unca. The sequence goes on from OX596380.1 coordinate 60,962,586, forward strand.
TTTCTAAACTCGAAGAAATCTCCATCATCCATATTTGTGCTACATCAATTCAGCAGTTACGAATGAAAGACTCAAGTGATTCCTGATTATGTTACTGAAAATGTAATAATTGGAATGATTTCGATCTCCATAATAGCGGAAATCGGTGATTAACCTACTCTCTAAATCCTATATAGCGTGCCATTAAATAACTGATTCTGCTATTTCTTGTTCAACTAACAAGTACCAAATCCGAAATTATGTGGAAAAATTGGTTTTTTCTTGCATATTAGCTCGTTTTTAACAAGATTTACATCACTTTTAGCCTATTTTTTTCAGAAAAAATCGGAAATTAGTTGGAACTTAGTGGGTCCAAGTACCAACTCTCTCGAAAACTAAAAGAGTTATAAATCATACACAAGGACCTAGGAATACCTCCTACATCGGATCTATCACAATTCACAACTACCACGAATACTAAATAAGAACTGCGTAATTAAATTGAGAGCTTGGAACTAACTATGCACCCACTGAAGATAATTTCGGTAACATGAAAGAATTCGGTAATAACAAAAAGTCAAAAACAAAGTGAAACTTCGTGAAAAATAGATGACCGGTCGCTATATATGTTCGATAGGAAGGAATCAATTCAATATCACTCGGCTAATAAAATTGAACATTCACCAGCTATGCATTAAATACATCAGCTTTCTTGCAGCTAATCGGAACTCGAGTGAGGGTTGACCTGTCAACATTAGTAATTTAAATTAAGGCTTCCATCCAAGATCTAAAGCCATCATAAGTGACCACTGATACTTCTAAGTGGCCTCTGAAACTTAGTATCAACTATACGAGCTAATGAAATAGCGGTCCCTATAGTTCAATTACTAAGGAACCTATATACATGGGCCTCGCCTCGTGATTTTGTTTTTATACTTAGTATCACAGTTTGATTTAATATTTTTTAGTTAGATCTTGGAATAACGAATAAACTAAACAACAATTATAAGAAATAGTGTCACGCAATTAGAGTATATCAATTAATGTTTGGAGAATTGCAAGCAATATTTAATTTAAACTCATAGAATAAAAGTGTTGAAAAGAGACGGTGACGTAACTCAGATGAATACAAACCTGATTCAAAATATCCCGAGGAGACAAAATCCCGTAATCCCGAGTAAATCCGGAAACTAATTAAATTACTATATCGTTCACAATCCGATGGACGTTAGGAGCGGTTTTTCAGCATGTTGTGAATATAAGAATTAATTGGTTTAAGTTTTATTCTATTATTATAATAAAAATTAGTTACCAACATTTTAGAATTTCCTTAGGTTATCGGAATTTTGTACCCGCAGCACTATCCGGAAAGTTAACTAGAGTATTATGATGTTTATTCAATCCCTACTTTAATTGTAAAGCTTAGTTTTTCAAGTAACAACTCCGCAACTTCATGTCGGATTCACCGAAAACCGTAAATCAAAATGTGTCATAGCCAGGAGTCTTCAAATAAACTGCAAAACTTGGTGCGAAAGGACAAAGAAGACCCTAACAACTATCCAAAATCATATCAATGAACGAGTCAAAGTGAACCAATAAATTTATTTCAGTCTTAAAATTCTTGATTTAAAATTCTTGAGGAAGTGATTCTTTGTTTTGTAATCATTATCTAAACAATGATTGGCTTGAACCTTCCAACAGGACCTTCTGTTGCGGCTCATAAAAGCGACATTGACGGAACAATGGATTCGAAATAAATTTGACGTTATGCAATGGCCAAAGCGCTCTCTCCGAATTTCATTCCTCTCGAGTATTTTGTTTGAATGTACTTAGAGAAAGCCTGAAAAACAATCTATCTCGGTGTTTTCTCAAGCCATTCTCAGTTGAATAATTTCGATTTTTTCTAAAAGTGAATCTCAAATTTAGCTTTTTTTGAATAATATAATGTATATTGTAATTTGTTTGATATTCAAGTGGCGAATTTTAAAATACATAATACTATAGACGACACTACGCTCCACGTGAATGCTGTATAAGGGAAATTTCTTATTTGTGGGCGAATTATCGGATAAAAGTCAAATTTTACTTGTAAATGAGGTAAATTTATTTACTTTTCTAAAATGAGGATAAAAATAATGTTTTTACATTTTTATTGATTATTGAGTGGATATATAATATAAATAAATCGTATTTTAATAAAACATAAATTATAAAAATCGATATTTTCCGCAATAACTGATTTATCCGAGTATTCGATAGTCCGCTTTGGTATGAATGAACACAAATTAATCTCTATTAAAGCGTTGGGTTATTCTATGGCCTTTAATTATAACTACAGGCTGGTGGACCAATACTCGGATTAAAGTCGTCTTACACTTTAATTTGCGGTACATTTTTCATGTTTAGGTTGTTGATTGTTTGTTGAGTTTTAAACTAGACATAAACCCATATTACGATAAAACGAAAATACTATGTTGACTTTTATTAACGTAGTAAATGTGTTTTACCTGAGTGTTGATCCGAAGTCAAAGTTGACAAATGGAAGATTCAACTAATTAAACCTTTAGTGTTCTTTATAATAATAAGAAATAAATATAGATTTTAAAGTTATATAAAGTTAAAGTTATACGCAATTATTGTAATAACTTATTAATTTATTTTAATTTTAGTTACTTTCTAATAAAAAGGTTTCATAGGTAACATAGTTACTCAAACTTTTATCAGTGTGTTTACCGCGATGCTTCGAGATTGAATGTAACGTAAGACCATTCTGGTATTTCTTTCAAAAATATGTGATATTTTCGATATCTGGTGTAAAATGCTGAATTAGAATGTCAGAGAGAAACAATATAGCAAATATAGAAGTTTTTTAAAAGACATCCCTCATCTTGTGATTTATTTATATGGTATTCAAAAATCAACAAAATTCTCTAAGCTTGTTCGCTATCTGATTGAAAGATTCTGTTGCTTATATATTCACCTCTCTTTAGTACATCAAATAAAAACATAATAAAATCTTTAATTAAATTTCATTTTATTCAAACAATTGGATCGATAGTTTTTGTTTACTTTATAATCAATAATAATAATATTTTTTATGAAATTTACTTTAGAGAATAATTATTAATGTAATCATTTTTTAATACTTCTCTAATAATTGATTTTTATGTAAATTGAATTAAATATAAATAAATGTATCATTACTATTCTATTTAAAAAAAAAAAAAATAAAACAATACAGAAACCATCTAAAAATGTTTACAATTCAAATGAACCATAGAAATTTGTTTTATAAATATTTACAAAATTATTTTAAAAATAAAAAGTTTAAAAGCTTTTTTCTTTAATAGTTTTATAAAGGAGACTAGACAATTCTATTATTTATAATTAGTATATAATAGATGAAGCACCTTATTAGTATATAACAGTATGTAATAATGTATTTAATTATAAATTGGCAACTAAGGATTGATTTTTGTTGATGCATTCATTGATAAAAAATATAACATATAATTTTTTTTTTTATTGTGCTTAAAGAAGGATACAATAATATTGTGGAACGATGAAATTGCATGATGAGCTTATGTAGAAAGGTCGTTAATCCTTTCAACTATTGATCGTACATATGCAATTGTATAGCGGTATAAATAAAATTAAAAAAATGCTGCAAAATGCGTTAAATAGAAAAAACCCATCTATAGTTAGTAATTTTTTTTTTTGCTGAATTTTATATAATCTATTATATAGATATCGTGTATAATATAATAATTAACACGACATTGCTACAAAATATGTTAAAATATAAATATTTATATTTTTAATTTGGTAATTGTTAAAAACGCTATTAACTATTTATGTCTTGTAATAATATGTATTTTGTAAATTTAACGTTTTAATATTTTTATATTTTGACTCTTTGAATGTATATTTCATTTATTGGTAGCTTTGTTACTTTTTAACCAAAGCGTGCAATACTGATGCAAGCTACGAATCTTACCTATGATAAAATACAAAAATTAGAGATATTAAAAGACACGCTCAATGTCATATGTATTTGATCTTTCTAAGCGCATTAGTAATCTTGGTAAATTTTCGTTCTAAAGCGACCAGTCGGACAAAACCATCAGCTGGTAGCAATACGGTATTAAAAACACCGTCATGATAAACAAAACGACTTGTCGCTTATGGAAACAAAGGACATTAAAAAATAAAACATTTTCAATCTCATTTATTCCCGGACAGATACAATAAACTACCTTCATTTGAACATGGCAGGGATTTTACTCCAATGCCTAATTTTAGACTCTATGTTAATCTGATAAAGTCGTAGGAATCGTAGCCTAATGAGTATTGCAATTTATATATAATAATATAGTTTTACAAGTTAACACCAGAGGCATCTGCCATCGGTTTGTTCGTTTGACCTACTGTACTTTAAGTAGACAGTATTATTCCACGTTATTTTCAATTCATTCGCTTTAATAACTTAATTAAATTAAAAAATAAATTAAAACATTAATTTTCACAAACCCTAACTCTCCAGACTATAAAAAATAACAATTTTATGCTCACTACACATCAATTTACGTGGTATTATATATACAATCACTTTTTGAAAATCTTAAAATAAAAAAAAAATTAAAATTAAAAATGGAATTTTCTTTTGTTTTTCAGTTATTTATAAAATTTTTGAGTATTTTGAACTTAACCAAGGAATTTAAACGATTGCAAACAGAAAGCAAATTAAAAACAACATAAATATTGGTTTAAAAAAAATGCAAGGGTACTAATTTTTTATCAATTGGGATAGGATGGGCCCTTGGTGGGCGAGCCCAACACCTACAACAATCCGCCCTTCCGTCCAAACAGTAATGAACTTATGGTACCAACAAATCCCATTCCTTGTGAACGTTCCTCATTATTATTGTTATTATTGCTGATAATGTTATTGTTCGAATTTGTGTTTGTACTTGACACAGTACCCAAATCTGGCCTTATATTTGAATTGTTAATTTTTCCTAAATCGGGACGCTGCCGGCCATTTACCATATTTCGCCGTGATTTTTGTCGTGATAATTGTTTCATTCGATTTTCGTTGAGGCGATTATTTTCATTGCTGTTTGTTGTGTTAATATCTGTGATGGCGCTAGATACATGCGACGTTGATACGCCAGTGGTGGTTACTTTACTCTCAGCACTACCACTATCACTGCTGATTTCTGAGAGGGTTTTAATACTATCACACGACAATCCTTTACTTAATATTTTTTTTATTGCATCTCGGTCGATTCGTACTTCTTCCGCTTTATAACTGCCTTCACTGCTCGTCGATGGGGCTGTTGTTGTGGGCGCCAAATTTTTCAAACTAGTCAATTGTGTCATTGGACTAGCTGAACGTGAATGACTACTATAAAATCCTGCCGAATTCTGAAAAGATAGTGGACTAACCGCCGTTTGACTATTCGTTGGAATTATATTATCGATTCCGATGCTTTCAACTTTCTCAAGAATTCTAATTGATTTAAGAGCTCTCTTTTCTAATCTGGATAACGTAATTTTATTGCGTGCCCTCATAGTCTGTTGTTTTTCGGCTTCCCCAATTAATTTGCGTCGCAACAAATCAGCACCCGTATTCAATATTCCAGTCAAAAATTGTGGTTCTGGTGACATGCAACGTGGAGGCGAACCTTCTGGGCTGTTACACGGAGTTACCGTAGGCGAAAAGTTTTGTCCACACGGTGTATTCAACGCACTTGGAGTGACAGCTTTAATCCCTCGTTCGTTTAACATTGATGCAAGACTCAAACTAACCGAAAATGTAGAACATGAATTACGTCTTGAAAGCGTTGAGCGTGGCGTTTGCGGAGCACTCGATTCGCGAGATGAATTGTATGACGTAATTTGCGATGCAGAATGAGACGCAGGCAGACTGAACATCATTGAGCCATCATCAGGATGCATAACTGTGCTATTTGTGAATGTATAAACGCAACCAGAAGATTGGAATCGTTTTCCTGGATGATCTTCAACATCTTCCTCAACATCGGAAAGAGAATATGTTTGATGTCCTAAATCATCCAGACCCCGGCCGCCGCGAATTGTTACACCGGGTCGGTCTTCTAGTAATCCGCTTAGCGTAGGCGTCGCTAATCGAGACCAATGACCTAAAGTCTGCGATCCCTCCAATGGTTTGATAATTTGTAACTTTTCTGGAAGACGCCATTGCTGTGAATGAGACGATACACCTGATATCGATGATAACCCTGTAGACATAATACTATCTGGAGTTCGGGTACCAAGTGCACCTTGATTGTCTTCATAATTGTATGTACCGGCCGGTGCATGTTGCAACATAGCACGCCGAGCTAAAACCTCAGCAGGAGTTAATCGTTTTAACGCTGCCTCTAAATCTCTAGCACCTGGTACGCCCGGAGTTCCGACCGGAGCTTGCGGGGGATAATTTTCCTCCTCGGACATAATACTTTCTTTCGACATAGTCTTCATTTTTAATTCACTACCCAAACTCATCGAATTTGGATAGTTTGTGTTTGAAAATATTGATGTTGTACCACGACTATTATATGCAGAAAACGATCCTTGAGTAACATATGCGGACATCATCGGTTGAGTGGACGAGCTCATTGCCATGGTGCCTAAATGTAACATCGAATTATCGATTGTATTTGTTCGACTAACACATTTAACTGTTTCAAACACATTTTTGTACGACATATTGCTCATTCGATCCAACGATATACCCGAATCCAAACTACTATCCGAAAATGTTGTTTCCAATAGTTCGTATTGTAGACAATCATTAGCCAGGGCAGATGGCCCGGAAATGGGACATGTTCGCCCAACCGGCTGAGTTTTTTTTCGCGCCCGTCTCAACTGTTCCTGTGTCTCGTTCAACAAGGACACAACTTCTTGATATTTTATTTTATAATCACCCAATTCGATAGCGAGCAGATTTTGATTCTCTTTCGTGATACAAAGTAGAGAGCATTGCTCTTCATTTTCGGTTGTTAACTGATGTAAACGTAATTCGGTTTCAGTCAAACGTGTGCTTAATGCTACAATTTGTTCATGTTGTATTTGATTCTCTTCTTTGTGCCGTTCCAATTCTAAGCCTATTGGATTTAGACATCATAATATTAGAGATAATCACTAAAGTGCATTGCTAACAATAAAACTTACGCAAATCATCGAATTGATTATTGGTTGTATACAGTTGATTGGTAATATCCGCCATGAATCGCTTCTCTTGTTCTTCAACTTCGGTCGTCTCTTTTGCTAGCAGTGATGCTTCTTGTCTTAGTGTCTTATTTTCTTCTTCCAATTGTGTGATCTTCTTTTGAAGGACTTCGATATTAATTGATTTTGTACCAGTGGGAGTACCTGAAAGTATTAGAAAGACAAAAAAGGATATTAGAAAATATATTTTTATTGAAAACTTTTAAATATCAACGACTATGGTAATTAATTAAACTACATAATTACTAATTAATTAGTCTAATTTTTCTAAAGATAGATGGTGATGGCTAAAACTATAGATTAAACTAGAATCGATATTAATAGTTATGTAGTAAAATAGTTAAGCCTAACTAAAGCTAATGAAAATCTAATTACGTTTTTAAGATCGAATAATTCGTACTCGATTTCAAGTTATCCAGCTCAATGTAATAGTACCAAATATCAGAACAGGTTTTTTGTGTCATGTTCAACGCTAATTTTAGTAACGACGTCTTATTTGTATGTATAGTAAACAAAATTAATTTATCACATCTTAAAATAACCAAATTATTTGTTTTTGTTTAATTTTCTTCAGAATAATTATTAAGACATACGTAAACTCATGTTATCATCACATATATAAGATTTACACATTTTGGTGCTTCTTTCCATAATTACAATTATGTATAGTTCAGATGCTTAATATTTGTTTGTAAAGCTATATTATAGCAACGTGAGTAATGACACAGTAACTATTAATTAAATTAATCGATACTGACAACAAGAAACTACAAATAATAATTAAAAGTTCGGAAATCTGTTCGCAAGCCATACTTATTGATCGAAAACTTGAAAGTCAAATATCATGAAAATATTGAAATCTTTTGTAAATTTGATTATTTCTTGTGTCTGGTTAGTTTGTGTGTACAAAACTAATATTTACTTAGTTATACGTGAAAAATTTACGAAATGGGATATAATGATCGTTAACCAGCTAATAAACATTTATATATTTAATAACAATAATTAAGCGATATATATAATAGCGAAAATTATAATAAATTTGTTTAAATCTTAGTAGTAATTGGTTTTGTGTAATTTTAACATTTGATTAATACAAAATTACGGGCATTGATTAGGTTCATTGTCATTTTGGATAATTCGTAAAATTATACATTTCACATCTGTTCGGTGTTGAATTTTTTTTAGACTTGTTTATTTGATACGACCAGAAATACAAAATAAATAAAACAAATTTCTTTCTTAATCGAGAAACATTTAAAACAAAAATGGGGCTTTAAATACCATGTATAGATATTCATCTAAACGCTAGCCACTGAATAAAATCAGAAGCCCAAAACTAGCCCAAACGAGCAGAAGGCTGTCCATCAAACATGTTAAATAGCTCACTATCTTTGCTGAATATGCAGCCCAAAACTTACTTGCCTTTTAATTTTATTTTTTAAACATACATCTGGTAGCTATTTCGAATGAAGTGGGACAAATAATTCATGTTCATGACACTAGAAGCTTTATGTCTATTGATTTGTAAAATTTGGAAGTTCATGTCTTCAGACAAGCCGAATTCTAAATTCTAAGTATTATTAAGTATTAATATTCTGTCACTAGGCGTTTTAATAATCTTGTCTAAATTAATTTCCAACCCAAAACAAGGATCTTTACATATCATACTGAACGAGGAAAATAACCCAAGTCACGAACATTATTATATTGTTGTTTATTTTACCTGTGCCTGAAAAAAGGTAAAAATGTTCCTTCATCCATAAAATCAATTTTAATCTAATTTTTGGCATTTTCATAAATAATTTTTTGCTAGATGTAACATTAGGTTCAAGTTTATTCAAGCATGCAAATTTAATTAAATTGTTCAGACTTTAAATTCATTTAGTATATCTAGAAATGTAACATTCATTTAGTATTTCTAGAAATAACTTATACAAAAAAATATTAGGTCAATCGAAGATGGTTTATATGTGCCAACTTGAGTGCTTAGTTTGAAAAAGCGGGTTTCCTTTCAGTTTATCGACATATTTTAAAGATTGATTTTATATCCAAAATTATAAAATAATAAATAAATAAAAAAAATGAGTTATTTTAATCAAAGGAGATTGACAACGAAAGGATATCTTCTAACAAAATGACCTTCGAAAATATTAAGATTACTGATCGTGCAGCAATACATTTAAACAGTGGTATTGTCGAAGGTCTTTGACATTTCATTGATGAACTCGTTTTGGATCAAACAACACTGAAACGTCTTCGTGAAACAAACAGAATAGAAATATAGCAGCAACAGTTATGTCGATTCTCAAGTTTACAACAGGCGGCGTTATAATTAGCCTTTGGAAAATGGTCCACGCCATTTCCAGACCAGTCGATCTTGGTATTTCGGGAACAAGTAATAATTATTCTGCGCCTCTCATATATATGAAAATAACTTATTGGGTATTCCCAAAATATCAAGATCAGCTGGTTTAGAAACGTTTGTCTTCGAAATCTATTAGTGAGCAGCTGACGATATCGTGGCGGCGTGCTTCGATACCACATATTCAAATTCTGGAAGATTGAATGGTGTAGTTATTATTTTAGAGCAGAAACTAAAACGATGGTTGTTATATTTTCATTGTGAACATAACATCTGTGAAATTACATTGCGCTCTTCATTTGAATTAAAAATGGGCACTACATTTGGAGAAAATGTTCCATTGTTTGTAAGATGCTCGAAATATGGAACAAGAATAATTTCAAAGCACAAATAGTGTGAAAGCGAAATTAGGTGATTTTTGTACCAGGGAATTGGTAAAGGAACAAACTCGAGATGATAACAAGGAGTTATTGGAAATCACTCTAAACTATAAGGACATGATACCAAATGAAAATACCCGTTTGCGTCAGCTAGGGCTTACGTGCACCATTGAAATTATTTATCTTTCTTGGAGCATTTATGTTAACAGCACAAGAAGATAAAAATTTACGGGACATTTGTATTTTATGAGAAACATTGGTCTCAATGCACTAACGCCGCTAAAGTACCAAAACTGGATGTGAACTATTTAAAAAATATTTATTATAACAAAACAGATGAATTTTGTGTTTCTTTTTAATTTTGAAAAAATGACTATAAAATAAAAATTGGAAATATTTTTTAAATTATGTTTATGAAGTAGGGATTTAGATCCCGCACTACTTTTTCTAGTAACTTAGACAAAACAGGTACCATACTGATAGGTTTCATATCTTGTATATTTTTAGCATGGGATACTTTGGAGATCATTTTCAAAGTCTTCCACTGAGTATGAAAATTTATTGAAGCAAAAATTAATAATTTGACCGATAAAATGATATATAAATGGATTTTTTACTTTTATAAAGTTCAAGGAAATACCACAATCCCCAACAACATTCAATTTGATCAAATTTAACGCTTTAACGATAGCTATTTTAACAACAGTATTAAAGTTAAAGTTACAAGGGTGTCGGAATTTTTCGTCGTTATCAGTCTTTTAATAGATAGTCTGGAGACGAGGAAACATTTTTATTTTCTAATGCAAAACTCTACAAATGTGATATTTTTGCGCGTCTCCATGACTGTGTTTATCACCAAATGTTGATATGTAGATCGGCTGGGCATCCGCATTTTAAGTACCTACATCATTAAGGTCAGTAACGGTGGCATTATCTTTAACATGATATTGCTGTATTATTACTCTACCAGTAAAATGTGAAATGATAAATCAAATCAAGCCGCCGTCTGAGTGTTCGTGCAAGCAATAAGACTGCAAACCAATTTTTGGGTAAAACATATGCTACAGTTAACGTAAAAGTCGATTTTTAGTATTTTGGTCAATAAAAATTAAACAACTTAAACATAAACGTTTAATTTTGCTTACTCGATGCTATTGACCACTAGGCATCCGTCTAACCAATTGGCTAATTAATTCGGCTACCTTGTGAGATTGTGTTTTTCGTTTATGTATGATTTTGTTTGGGTTGGGTTGGTAATGTTTACATATTTTGAAAGTAAGAATCATAAACAGAATCATAATTTATTTGATTAATACTAGTGTTATCTATGAATGACTGAATAATCTAATCAACCATTATGTTTCAATTAAATCTGCTGTAATTAGGCCCTGCATTTAAAGTTTTTGCTGATAATTTAAAGATAAACGCACCGAATTTGAGGTCAACGTACTAATGTGTTCATTCCACATATGATAACATTTGAAACTTGCAAGATAGCTAAATCAGATATTTATTTATTTATTTATATTAAAGAAATCGATTTAGTACATTATAAGTATGATTTCATATGCAAAAAAATAATCAATTCAGTATTGATTATTACACACAAGATAAAAAAATTTAAATTTTGCAATTTTAAAAATTAAAAGTTAAGTACTTCAGATTAGAAGTTGTCAAAAAAATTAGATTGAAAAAGTATATTTTTACAAAAAATAAACTGAAAAGATGTTACCAGATAATTTCTGATAAATTAAGTTTTAAAATTTAAAAAATAGTTCTTCAAGTTCCTTTTGAAGCAGTCCTTTGTGAGGTGAAAGTCAAAGTTTTCTTCAGCGATGTTGAATGATTTTGCCAGTCTGTTGATTGGACAATTTTCACCATAGTTAGTTGAGTGGGGCGTACTATCTCCAAAAACCGATGGTTTCGCAGCGATTTGATTGGAACATGGATATCTGTATTTTCCAATATGTAGGGAGAATCAATAAAACCAAGCAGGATGTTACCGATGAAAGCTGAGTCTAAAAATAAGCGTCTATTTTCCAGAGTGCAAATTTTATACTCTAAACATCTTGTCGTGTATGGTGGAAGGCGGGCTATATTCTCATGAAACGGTAAGCTATGGTCATAGTCCCAGTCAGTTTTCTTTAAAATGAAGATTATAAATTTCTTTTGAATGCTTTCAATCCTTTTGATGTGGTTAGCATAATACGGGCTCCAAATTACTGATGCGTATTCAACTTGCGATCTTATATACGCAAAATAAAGTGAAAATAAAGTTGACAAATTTGTAAATTCACCAGTCCAACGCTTAACAAAACCAAACATAGAATTTGCTTTAGCAATGCATTTGTCAATGTGGTTGTTAAAACTCATATTTTCAGCGAATGTGACACCTAGATCGATTATTTCTTTAACTCTTTGCAGTTCCGTATTATTAACGCTATAAACAAAGTTAATCGGTTTTTTCTTGCGATGAAAATACATTACTTTGCATTTGTCAATATTCAACAGCAAAGAATTTTTGTGGCACCATTCACTGAATCTCTCGATGTCTTCTTGTAATACTTTTGTGTCATGTATATCTTTAATTGTATGATAGATTTTTACATCATCTGCGAACATGAGAAGATTAGAGTATTTTATGACTTCAGTTATTCCATTTATGAAAACGAGAAAAATCCATGGTCCAATATGGGAACCCTGAGGAACCCCTTCCAATTGACACATATTGTACGCGACTAGATATGAGGTATGATATATATTAAATTTTGTTTTACTGAGACTAACTGGTATTTTGTTATAAATAAAATATTCCAATAATGTTCGGATATCATTTTCCATATTAATCATTGACTGCGGACAATCATTGAAATAATAAAAAATATGCAATATCTTCAGCAAGCATTCTAATTTGACCAACCAAAACTTGTTTACGGTTTTCAAAATAGCTATCCAGAAGATTAAACGATATAGGCCCAAAAAATCATTGTCGAAAGTTCTGCAATTCGGTAACTTCAATAAGTGCGGTATCAGTGCCAGAATCTTACCTAAATTTTTTACTTTAAATTTTCAAGCAATCCGGGTAAATTACGGTTTAAAACACTACGTTGAATATATCGAAGTGTTGAAGATAAATATTTTTGATGTTAGAATGTATGTCATCTCTAACGAACATAGGAATTCGGCTCCTGATCTGTCATCTCTATAATACTTTCAGAAGTTTGCTATATTGAAGGTTAAAATTTAAATTAGCGTGTTATGTACTCATGTATTCCATCATTGAACTGAGATTTCTATCGGAACATCGATATTTTAATTGAAAGATTTTTTTTTCTTTGAGGTATATGCAGAGAGTTTTGGCGTCCATAATTTCTAGACACTCGATTATCCAATTTGTTTGTTTATTTGATTTAAGATTCCAGTTACATTTTATACTTAAATTATGTCATTGCGCAAACATCCTGACTTGGCATAATTTGCCAAAATTCTAAAACATTAAAATAAACAAATACCAAAGCATATAATTGGTTTTGATAATAATTGGCTATATCCAAACTTCACACTCAATCTTATAACATCAAACACATGTACATGAGTATGTTGATATGTTGATATTAAAAAAGTAAACAAACATGATTGACTCGCACTAATCTGATAAATTTAACAACATTTTTTTTGCGCATTTCTATATATTAAGTGTTCATATCGTAAATTGACTTATTCAACACAAATTTTATCGCCCCGGTCTGAGGCATGCCAAATATATCAATAATATTAATACATACAAAATGTTAATCGAATTATTACCCCATAGATAGTAAAGATATTGGCTCTAGATAGTTTCAAATTTTTGTTTGTTGTACAATTTAAATTTGAAGAGCCGACTCGATTTATCCACACGAACACAACACAATTATACACAAAAATCAACAGGTCAAAAATAATAAATAAAACATTAAACTATAATTTATTTCTTGTTCAATAAAATAAATACTTACTGTAGGAAATATTTGTCTAATCAATTAATGGCCTCCATAACCCATAATAAAACCCGTAAGCTTAACATTTTTTTTTATGATATCGATAATAAAATTGCATTTGATAAAAAGCGTTCATAATTTAATTCTGTCTTAAATAACATTACTTACATATAACAAGAAAATAAAAAAATTAAAAATATTTTTCACCTGAATATTTTTATTGCTCTTGGAGGAAATAATATTGTATTACAGATAGCAAGGTATTTTCTTTCGATGTATGTTGTTTTTCGATTCATTAATTATATGATCAATAAATTACGATTAATGCTATATGAAAGTATTGATAAAATTGAAATAATACAGGTTTTATATATCACAGTATGTACAGCTTATACAAAAAATATGTTGCAGGTAGGATTGCGTTTGAAAAACTGAACAACAATATTAAAATTCATATTTCTCGAATAACGAATTGTATTGATCAAAAAGAATCTCCTGATACTTATATAAATATTTGGCAACTCATTTCAAAACATCGGTATTTACTATTCGATATAAGTTTGGTTTGAAGGCTTATATAAATTATCGAAGCTTGATAATAAAATAATAATAAAAACAATGGCATTTCTGGCCCTTAACTGCTGCAACAATCTGGCTCCAACGGTTTCGATCCTGGGCTTGGTCTTTATACTGTTCTAGACAACCAGAAGAAGCCAAGTCATTTTCTACACCGTGGAGCCATCGTCGCCTGCAAAATCGACCTCTGCGTCTACTCGAAGCTTGATAATTGGCAAAAATATACACAGTCGATGAAGCATGGTTCAATCTATATGCCGATCGCCAACGACACGTTTAGTATTTGAGTCGCGACAAGTCGTCAGAGAAATTAATTCGCAAAACTGTCCGAGTAGTGGTGTCATGAGAATTGCATATTTTGGAATAACAACGCCAATTTTTGTTGTTCCATTGGTTGAAATGAAACTCCTAGAACAGAAAGCCGTATCGCTATAATCCGTTCTTATAGATGAACTCTATTGCCACCAGCCATTTCTCCATGTGTTTATTTTTTTAGATTATTTAAAATCAATCACATCCTAAATAAATCCATTATTTCAGAAAAATAAACGAGTTTTGAAATTGTTCAATTTTCCAAGCACACTACCTGTATGTAACAAAATTCTAACGATATAATAAAGGTTATATATAGTCTTTTGATGTATGCTTCGCCTGCGCATGAAGTTAGCCAACCTGTCGATAATTTGTGTACATGCGCCCACAGAAGTCAGCCAGCCCCAAGATAAAGACTCATTTTACAATGACTTGGACGATCTGATGGGATCTATACCCGAACACGATGTTAGAATGGTAATTGGGGACTTTAATGCTAGAGCTGGCAGAAATCAGGCCGACTTGTGTGAAAACATAGGTCCGTACTCCCGACACGAAACTGCGACCGATAATGGTGAGAGAATGATGTACTTTGCAATTGCTCATGATCTTAGAGTAGCAAGCACATTCTTCCCTCACAAACAGATACACCTAGAGACATGGACACATCCTCGCAAAACATCCCGGAGCCAAATTGACCACGTGTTAATTTCAAAAGGGCGAGCTCGGGTTGTGCAGGATGTGAGAACTTATCGGTCAGCAACCAAATACGTAGGCAGCGATCATTATTTGGTCGCTGCAAAGCTACGGTGGAAGTTTTCGTACAGGTCGGGGAACACAGCGAAACGGATGGAACGTTTCGACTGTGAAGGTCTGATAAATGAAGATCAAAAGAAACGATATCAGGATCTTGTCAGCGACAACATTGAGGGAGCTAATTACCAGTCTGACTGCGTGAACTCTGTCTGGGAGGTACTGAAAACTTCGGTTGTCAGTGCTGCTCAACAGACTTTAGGTATAGTGAAAGTCAGACCCAAGAATGATTGGTTTGATGACGAGTGTCGTCTTGCAGTTGAGCAACAAAATATAGCCCATAATGAAGTGCAACAACGTCTCACAATCGCAAGGAAAAACAAGGCAGCTCTTGCAAGAAGGGCAGCTAAGCGGATTTGTAGACGGAAGAAGCGAGAATGGTGGAAGGCCGAGGTTCTGAAAGTACAACAACTCAGCAATGAGCGTAGTTCACGTAATTTCTTTAAAAGAATTACTGGATTGCACCATACTTTCAGGCCTTCGTCAACCGCCATTCGGGACCGGGATGGAAACCTCTGTGTCAACATCGACGCAGTACTTGACGCATGGAGTGGACACTTTACTGAGCTGCTTGATGTTCATCATGCATCACAGACTGTTGTTGAGCCACCTCTAGAACAGTCTGCGGAGATTTGCACTGAGGAGCCATCCCATGAGGAATTCACTAAGGCCATGCAGAGAATGAAACGAAACCGCTCACCTGGAGTGGACTGCATTAATTCGGAGCTCTTGATATTCGGAGGGGATACTTTGTGGAACTGTCTTTTCGACCTTATTCGATTAGTATGGCGAACCGAAGTTATGCCTGATGAATGGAAAGTGGCCGCGATATGCCCCATCTTCAAGAAGGGAGACCGCTTGAAGTGTGAGAATTATCGCGGTATAGCTCTCCTTTGCACAGCATACAAGTTACTGTCATACATTTTATTGGATAGAATCACTCCTCTGGCGGAAGGCTTGGTTGGTGACTATCAGGGAGGATTTCGTCCGAATCGATCAGTCACTGATCAGGTCTTTTCGCTGCGGATGATTCTATCTAAATATTATGAGACATCCATCTCCGTACATCAGGTTTTCCTGGATTTCCGGCAGGCCTACGACTCGATCAATCGAGAGAGTTTGTGGTCTGCCCTGGAATACCTAGGAATGCCAACAAAATTGGTACGACTGTGTAGGATGACAGTGACGCAGTCTCAATGCTGTGTTAAAGTTGAGAACAGGCTATCGACAATTTTTGCAGTTAACTCGGGTGTTCGGCAGGGAGATGCTCTGTCCCCGATACTCTTTAATCTCATGTTGGAGTACATCTTTCGTAAAACTGAAACACCTCAGCGTAACATCTTATATCGCCAGTCCAATCAAGTGCTTGCATATGCAGATGACATATGCGTGATTGGACTGAATAACAACGGAGTGAAAGAAATACTTGATCCGCTTGTAGAGTTTTCAGCTTCTGTTGGACTCCAGATCAATGAGTCCAAAACGAAATACCTGATCTCTGGTTTTAGAGACAATGGCACACCAGATTTTAGTAGTGGCCACCACACGTTTGAGGGAGTGAGGAGGTTCAAATATTTGGGCTCTCTTATCACTCACGATAACAGTGTGGGTGAGGATATTAAAGTGCGGCTGGCAGCTGGCAGTCGTTCTTTGTATCCTCTAAGGCCACTGCTAAAATCTAAACACTTATCAAGTGCCGTGAAGCTGAAGCTTTACAAAGCGTTGATCAGGCCCGTTGTTATGTTTGGATGTGAAAGTTGGGCGCTGACGGATGAGTACGAGAGATGGCTCCTTACATTTGAGAGAAGAATCATGCGTGTGATTTACGGCCCTAAACGCGAAATAGATGGTACATACCGAGCTCTGTACAATTTCGAGATCAGAGATCTAATGAAGATCCCCGATATTGTACATGAAGTTAGATCTCAGCGAGTACGCTGGCTCGGTCACGTTCTGCGTGCTGATCCGGAACGAATTGTGCAGCGATCTCTGAAAGGAGAGCCACCATATGGTAGGCGCAGAGGTCGTTGCAGGCGACGATGGCTCCACGATGTAGAGAACGACTTGGCCTCTTCAGATTGTCTAAGACAGTATGAAGACCAAGCTCAGGATCGAAACCGTTGGAGCCAGATTGTTGATTCAGTAAGGGGCCAGTAATGGCCTTTAACACTGTTATTATTATTATAGTCTTTTGATTATTTATATTAAACAAAGTTTCAATATTTTTTTTTCTGGTAACCATATGATGGCGTAGAAAAGAATATGATTGTCAGTCTATCTTGTAACTAAACTGATTTCTCCTATCGCCATTGTCGCATTAAAAATTCACGTTCGTTGAAGATAATAATATTTCAATTGTCATTTAATTGTTAATATGGTGACAAATTTAATCATTCACATACTTGATTTTATAAGTTTAGTCTCATAATACTAAACTTATCGATATTGATTGTATATTGTAATTAATTGTTATTTATTTAGAGCAAGTACTTTAGATGAGTAAGTAAGTTCCGGCCTAGTTTTACTTTTGATGGGGTAACGCGAAAGTAAGAGACAGATTTTAACATGTGATATGAAAGCTGTGCCGGATTTAAGCATTAGACACAACCCCAATCTCGTTTATGAAAATTGGTTAGTATCATATTCGATAACAATTTATGACTGCTTAGTCAGGTTTCGATGGGAGACCAGATATTTTCGAATGCAAAATAGTGTTTTAGAGTTAAATATTTGAAGCAACTAAACTATTTTTGCAATTCATACAAGCAATTATTTCATTTGTTATACTATCAGTCCCTGATTTTGAGCCAAATCAATCCTCAACTGATCTCAATTTTTTGATTATATTTGTTATTTCATTTGAAGTTTAACATGATATTTTATCAATAAGAAATCGAACCAATAGAGTCATGACTGTGTTAGAAGTACGACTATGCATAAACAGGTTAACACTGTATATTTGTACAATATATACTACTACTAGTTAACACTGTATATTTGTACAATATATATATGATTATTGATTGTATATTGTAATTAATTGTTATTTATTTAGAGCAAGTACTTTAGATGAGTAAGTAAGTTCCGGCCTAGTTTTACTTTTGATGGGGTAACGCGAAAGTAAGAGACAGATTTTAACATGTGATATGAAAGCTGTGCCGGATTTAAGCATTAGACACAACCCCAATCTCGTTTATGAAAATTGGTTAGTATCATATTCGATAACAATTTATGACTGCTTAGTCAGGTTTCGATGGGAGACCAGATATTTTCGAATGCAAAATAGTGTTTTAGAGTTAAATATTTGAAGCAACTAAACTATTTTTGCAATTCATACAAGCAATTATTTCATTTGTTATACTATCAGTCCCTGATTTTGAGCCAAATCAATCCTCAACTGATCTCAATTTTTTGATTATATTTGTTATTTCATTTGAAGTTTAACATGATATTTTATCAATAAGAAATCGAACCAATAGAGTCATGACTGTGTTAGAAGTACGACTATGCATAAACAGGTTAACACTGTATATTTGTACAATATATATATGTATCAGTTATGCCTACAAATTTCATAAACATTGAAATTCGGCATTTCAAGCTATGAAAAATTATCGAAATTCAATAAAATGAAATTGTACGAAGTTATACGAAAAATGAGTTAAACAAATTTTTAAAACTTAAGATGAATTTTTAAAACTTAAATCTTAAAATTTGATTTATTTCCTTTGTCTATAAATGTTTCAAAAATTCGAAATATTTCAAAAGTTACGAAAATTAAAGATTTGTTAAATTTTATCATTTAAAATTTTTTAAGTACAATAAATTTTTAAAATTTAAATTTAATTTTTAAATCTCGAATTATGTGTATGTATAAGTAAAATTCCATTTCCAATTTAACGAATTACACATCGAAATTCGATTTTAAAAATTTGGCAATTGTAATTTTAGGCCCGCAGTGAACAGAAACAAATTGTTTTTAAAAATTCAATATTTGATGAAGTATATCGAACTGTAAAATTTTGAAATTCGATTTAAATTTCGAGGTTGGCTTGTTAAAAATCCATTTCGATTTTTTATATAGCAAGCTGCTTTAAATTTGACATTTTAGTATATTAAAAAATTTTTATTATAGAAATTGAAGACGAAATGAATATATATGTATATTTGACAAACCAAACAGCTACAAATATTTTAGTACAGCAGAGCACAGGTAGTTTCCAGGTTAACTTCCAATGTTACCACACCCAGTTCAAATTGGAATCTCAGACTATAGTTAATGTTTCTTTTAATTGTAAAAACAATAAAACAGCTTCAAAACCATACCTTCAATGGTCCAGATACTTTGTTTGGTTATATGTTAAGACATGGATACGACTAAGTGTGACTAATATTGTTAGGAATCTTGTCTCGCATAATTATAAAAAAGAGTACTACATAATACTCTTGCAAACAGTATATCTGGTCACCTAGGTTTCGAGATTTAACCCGCTGGATCCCGGAGTAAGACCCGTTCTGCGTGCAAGAAGATCTCAGATTGCTTCACCTTAACATTAAAATATAATGCACAAAACTCATGGAAAATACATTATAAATGTGGCATCATTTTCTGGATGTTGAATTTTAAATTAAATTCTTCGCACATTTACAAACTCTATAGTTCTTAAATCAGAAATTTTTTGTTATTTGAAGCAATTTCAGATGAAATACGTGGCAAACTAAGAAAATTGAATTTTTGGGTGATTTAGTTGAACTTTTATGTAAATCTTTCGTAAATTTGGATGCTTTGAAAACCAAAGAATATTATTTTTTGAATAATCGTAAATTGGTATTTTCTGGATTTTGTTGAACTTTTATGTAAATTACTTGCAGCTTTAAGGCAACAGGCCTAATCATAGCTTTGTATGTTTGTAAATTTTATATTATTTATTAAAATTTCAATCTAAGAATTCACTAAGAAAAGTTATGAATACTAAAACTACCATAATTTATTTATTTTGAGGCTCGTCTAACATCCGAGACTTTAGACAAGTGTCAAATGTGGCTATACGGTAAAATCCTTTGCGCGAAATTCTAACATCGCAAACTATGAGGTGACCCTCATGGGTATTTATTTTACGTCAAGAGCAAGTTCTTATCAAAGGCAATATTTGGTTTAGTGTATTGAGGAAATTCTTAAATTTTCCAACAATATTTCGCAATTATTGACTGTACAATCAATTGACGTAGGTAACGTAAACACCAGCATAACTTTTGAAAGTTTTGATATTATTTCATTATAAAAAAAAAAACATTTTTATATTCTGACGGCCGTTGTCAGTTTTATTTAATCAAAATATTTTAATGGATATAGAATTATTTGTTTTGACATCTGCAGATGGATACGCGAAATAATCTATTCCAATTTTCTAAGTGGTTTATGCCATTGAGGAATACTTGCTAAATAGTTGATTTGAGACATTTCTTGAACAAAATATTAATGTTTTTTGTAAGTTCAAAATTTTAATGACTTAAGAGTAAACCGCAGCGAATCACCAATAAACAACAGAAATAGGATAAACCATTCGCAGTAGAATGTTTTCTTTGTGTTTTTAAATCTATGGCTTACGTTTAAGGTGAATACACGCATTAACACAACTACAGAATATTCCGTAGACAAGTTGCTGGTTTTAAAGTTAGTGCAAATCACTGAATGATAACTTCCATATAACTTTTCATTTTCGAACTTAAAAACATATAATGAAGATCTAGCCATTTTCGAAGAATTATAAAAAGTGGCAAGCTGTTTATTTTGTCAAATTATTATTATGTTAATTTGTTACTGATTCGCTGCGGTCCCTATTGTACAGGTTAAGTAAAATCGTGGAGTGTTGGATTTGTTCGCCTAATTTAATTTACAGAAAACACCAGCGTTTTGTCTAGCTTCTGATTAAAAAATTGTAAAGGGTGTGAGATGACAAGTGGAGAGTAATACGATTGAACAACGCGTATTAACTGTGATAAATTATTTTAAATTTGGTGAAAGTTATGCAGAGGTTGAAAGATACTTTCGTACAGAATATGGCTTTTAGTTTTTAAGATATCGGTAAAAACGTAAAACGAGGTTTTTGAACTTGAAACGGCTTATAACGTATTAACGGTAACTAAAATTTTTTTTCAGGTTTTCTCCCTTCTTCCGTCTGTCGCGTCACCCTGTAATAAAATATGATTTGTGAAATATGGATATAGGAATATTTGTAAAATAGTTTCTTCATTATTTTGATTATGGGCATTTGCTGCAACTGTTGGAGACCACAGTAATAACCGCACGCATAGTGCTTTCCTTAGTTGCTTTCAATTGCTTTGTGAGATCGATCAATTTTTTAAGCTCTTTTAGCCTTAAATAACAAATCTTTAAACATTTTGTTTGAATTCAACAGATGGTTAGGAAAAACTTTGTATTTGCCGTGTATCTATTATGTTATGGGGACCTCCGTACAGTTTACGGTCCATTAGTTGGTGAACATTTTATGCTTATGGAATGCATGATACTGGCTAAACCTTATATTCATAAAATTATTAGAAAATGGAATGCGGCCTCAATATGACTGCTTTTTTTATAAATTGATCAAACATAGTAAATGTTTTATATCAATTTTATGATTTTCGTAATTTTATTTAACATGATTATACCAAGTTGATATTGATAATTTTGTTTTTTTCTTTAAAATCGGTCTAAAATCGGTATAGAAATTAAGAGTTTATGAAGTCAATTTCAAAAATCAGTACAAATTATTTTTAGGTGTACATTACATACCCCAGGTACATAATTATAAAACCAACTCGATAGTTTTATGACCATTGGGATAAGTCGAAAACAGGATTTTCCCAATTTTAAAACGAATTATTTTTAGAATCAATTGTTGTATACATGACTCATATAGGAATATGTTCATATAATATTATCTTTAATGCATTCAGTGTACATGTTTGGTTAAAACTATTGTGATTGATACAATTTTGCACGGTGACACAAATATAAGTTTTCCGTCAGTTTTTGTTAATTTACATTACGTACTTATATAGGGACATTAAGAATAATTATGTAGGCTGTTTAGCAAGTAATTTTTACTTAAAAGTTAAAGGTTTTAAGATTCTGTATTATCATTTTGTTGATCCCAGGAATATATTTAGGTTTAGTTGAGATTTTATTTATGAAAACCTATTTTAATAAGTAACATAAATACATATTGCTGTCAATTTACAGAAATTCAATAAATTAATATACTTATATTAAGGCCATTACATGATAACCGAATATATATGTATATTCCTAAGATAATTTCGAAAATTAACAACTTAAATAATCCCAATAAAAAAAACAACAATTAGTACTCATTTTACAAATCACAACACAATTAACTTATTATCATAATAACCGTACAACAAACTATAAGAATGTATGTACCTATATTTAATTTTATTTTTCTACGATGAAATCAGAAGTTTAAATAAATCTATCGTAAACTATTATCAATTATTTTTATTATAATATTTATTTAGGTTTTGCAAGAAGTAGCTATTTTTACAGGAAATAACACCCCAACACTAAAAACGATCAATATATTATGTTATAATATAACACTACAACTAAAAGTGGAATAGAATTAATCCTATGCTGCAACAAAAAGTTGGGATTATAATATGCCGAATGGAATGAAATACATGGTATTATTGTAATTATTAATAAAATAGACACCTGTTCTTCCAAGTAAAGTAATAAAACTATGAACAATTTTCGAACAACTTTTTGAGCTGGCAATACATTTTAGCAAATAAATCCAATTTATAATTCCATATGAAAATGGTTTGCTAATTTAATTGACGAATGAAAATCCCTACATACATATTTTGCTCATGAGCCGTGTGAACGATATCATAACCAATGTATATTGAACGAGTGTGTTTGAATCGGAACAATTTTTTACTTTCGTCATTAACTTATAAAGAAAACGTGCCTCAACTTGCTAAACATATCAGCAACTAACCCGAATATCCCTGTTTTATTTATTCTAAATTTGACATTCACATCCAGTAAAAGCTTTTTACATTTACTAGATTGTAATTACGTTGACTCTATTATTTGTAATAATCCGATATGAACTTTTAATATTGCTAATTACTGATTGAACTTTTGCCAATTTAGTTTCATTAAATCCAATTAGGATTTAACTGAGTGAAAATTATTGTTAGAACTGATGGTAATCAAAAGTTGAATATGGGAACTTCTGTAATTGATCGGTTAAAGACAAATTGTTATTGACTGTGAGTAAATAAATTAAATAAATGTAGGTGTGATTTTGAAATATAATAGCATCCTGTATAGAGTTTTCCACTGAACCTCAATTAAGTACCGATTTATTAAAATGAAGCTTGTTTGTGCTCTGATCAAATTTTGTGATTTGGCATAAGTTAAAGTAATAGGAAATTTTTTTATAAATAAAAGTACAATTAGATGTTCTTCATTCTTTCCTTCTTTATGATTGACCTGCGATTTTAAAGTATAGTATACTTTATAATTCTCAGTTTGAGTTTATTGATTTCAGAAGTTAGTAAGATTCCAACAAAATTACTTGTGAGTTGTTGCTCTGTCAAAAAGGGGCATTTAATTTTTTCTCTTAATTTTGTAAAAACTTAGAAATAATATTAATAATAATAGAATCTTTTATTAGAAATTCCTCTAAAATAGTAAATAAAAGTAAATTAAATTTTGTAATATGTACAGGGTGGTCCACATAAGACTGAAGAGTTAACTATAACTATAATATTTTTTGTTGGTTTCTTCTTTTTGCAGCGTATAAAACATTTTTTGGAGATATATTATGATGGCTACATATAATGTGCAACAACGTATTAAAATTATTGAAATTTTTTGTTCTTCTGAAAAGTTTATTATCTCAACCCAATACCGTCAACATTTCAAGGGCAGAACCTAGAACATGATTAGGAACTTTGTCTCCTGTGTGGAGGACTGGGATTAATGTCAGATCTTCCGAGAAGTGGTGCTTCCATACAAAATTCAAATGGTGTAGCAAATATTATCCCAAGATTTTTAGGCAGAAAATAATAACTTTTTATGTAAACCTTATTATGAGCGATGAAGCTCATTTTCACGTAAATGGCTATATGAACGTACAAAATTGTAGATTCTCTGTTAGATTCACTGTTTGGTGCGATGTTATGGCTGATAAAATTATCGGTGTATATTTGTTCGACGGTGAAGAAGGTCACCCAGAGACCATCACCGGGGCCCGGCATAGGACTATGATTGATAACATATGGTTCTAGCACGATAGGGCCATGGAGCATACAGCAAAGGGACAGCAAAGGGACAGCAAAGGGACAGCAAAGGCATACAGCACAATGAAACTTCTTCGTAATCTTTTAACCTTTTAGGTGAACGAATAAATTAAAGAAATTCGATTTTCGCCTGGCTTTCTTGTTCACTAGCTTTGATGCCTCTTGATTTCTCGAGGCTACTTGAAGGTGCTGGGGTATGTGAACAAACCTCAAACAATTCACTAACTTACGCAGAACATTTATGGTGAAATAAAAAACTTTTAACCAAAAACTCTACTGTTAATGGGATATATTCTTGAAAGAGCCAATATTTTTCTGCAAAATGGTAACCATTTGAGAGATATCATATTTCATATTATCTATGGCTGATCATATTATTTATAAAATAAACATAGTTTTACTAGAATTTGTTGCTAGAACCCTTTGATCGAATCAACATTAACTACATTAATCATAACAGAGTGCTCGCTCTAAACCTTTAGAGAAAGAACATACTTTGAACCTAGCAATCTAATTTTATCAATGCATGTATTAAAAATCCTTTACGAATTAGAACACGAATATTTGATGACATTCATATTACTTAATTCACGTAGATTATTTATTTGAATATTCGGCGTAGTTGTAACTTATACATAATGCAATGATTATTAAAATTTATTTTCAAAAATGTAGACTAAAAAAAAAACCTAGAAAACACCAGTCTCTATAAATCCTAAATAATCCTTCTATTCCATATAGTGACTATATTTTATCGAATTTTATTGTGCGGCAAAATCACGCTTTAAACGCATGAACCGTATGTATATAAAAGACAAAAAGCTATCCTCAATAATATTTATACTGTATAAAATCCAATTAGATTAGAATGTTTTGATAATTATAAATAATTATCTTATCAAAACTGTTGCCTGTTTATCTGTGATTGGTGTGGCGTTTTTCCATTAAATTGAATCATACAAATCATCACATACATATTTTGTACAACTGTTATAGACAAGATATAAATTTAAATTGCGGATATAGATATTTTTAGGACATTTAATTAGGTTTGTTTATTTGTTAGCTAAAATACAATTCTTGTGCATACATATATTCAAGGCTAGCACATCTTCATATTTGAGAACTATTGCCCATATCAGTTAGTACTTTTTGATTAATACGCCTCGTCTAAAAATGGAAGGTATTTTATATAATAAAAAGTTGGCAAACTATAAACATGGAATTATGTATTATATATCACATCACATGAGAGACTAGCACAAATTGTTTGGTATATTTATATCATTAAAAATTTATGAAAATAGATTTCTTCTCTGATGTAATCCGTTCCAGTTGCTTTACTTTACCTTGTTTATTTTTTTTAAGGTAAATCTAATATCAAACTGATTAAGATAAACGCATATTTTAAACAAAAAACAAAAGCAATTTATGAATGGGTGTTATTGTTATGTAATCTTGCGGTTACCGTAAGAAATAAACAGTTCACCGCATTTGACCAAACAATTATACATACTTTTTTCAGTTGCATAAGTTGTAAATTAACGCGTAGTTGGAAAATGTACATTTATTTGGAATTTATTGACCGATTTGAACACTAAATAGCAGGGACATTTCCGAACTGTTTAAACTTATAATGCAGAGTGTCTAATTCTCATTATTATCGAAATTTCATGTTATACCCATTTATCATAGAATATGTTGTATCAGATCAAATTTTTGTGTAATTTCTGGTCTCTCGTCTCTTTATTTCAAGTATTTGCAAATTTTTGATAGTTAGATTACCTAATTCAAGTACGATATAAAATTATGATAAAAAACGGAAACATTTCAATTTATTCCATAAATTTTAATTTCATTCCAATCAATTCAATTGTATTTCTTCCCAATTCAAATTCAACAGGAAATTTTGAATCATTCAAATTTCATGCAAATAATTCAAATTTTAATTGAATTCTAACCACTAATTTAGTTTTAATTAGTTTTTTGATTCTAATTTAATTTGAATGATCCTAGCGTCTACGGTACATACCGATTTTAAATCAATCAATAAAGCATGAACATGATTAATTATTTTAATCGGATATTCGGTAGGCGGGATCAATGATAACACAAAAAAGGGAATACACTCATTAGGGAATACACTCATTAGGGAATAGACTCATTAGAGAGGCTTAATAAAGGGTCGTCGCTTTTATGTATTTCATTGCCACTGAGTCATAATAATTTCGTTCAAACGGAATATTACCTATAGAAGTAAGTTACAAAATTTACATTACAGTCCTGGATGTGTTGCGTGCAGTTCAAAGCAAATGAATGAAGATCAAGTCATAGATGACGTACTGATACTTAATGATTGCATGCACCGTAATTTTTTGTTTATAATATATCTTCAATTCAATTTAAAATACATTCATTGATTAATATGCATGAGAAAGAGAAGCGAAGGTAAATGACTCAGAATAGAATATCGTTAATTTTGTATCTGCAAAATACAAAAATGTATTATTTAAGAAGGAAATATTATATTTTATATAGTTATGTTTGTAGGTATACATGGCATGTCAATGACTCGACCAAATATTTTTATTTGAAGTCTGGTAATTGGAAATAGCACCCAATAGTTATAACAGTTTTTCCGAACTTACATACCATGTAGCGTTGAAATGATTAATTATGCTTGAACACACCAATTAGTAATATGTATACTAGTATATTGCAGTACCAATATATTCCGGCTCCAGAATCTCTATTGTTAGTTTTAAACTTGTTCATAAATCATAGCGCTAATATAGGATCAGAAAGAAAATAGTAATTTGCTTGTAAACCTAACCTAACTAACTTCCACAAAACGTACATTTTAGTACATATTTACAATATATTTTTTAAATGGTCGGCTTAGCCCTTT
The DNA here is from genome assembly GCA_951394425.1 of Tipula unca. Taxonomy (NCBI): domain Eukaryota; kingdom Metazoa; phylum Arthropoda; class Insecta; order Diptera; family Tipulidae; genus Tipula; species Tipula unca. Next base: position 60,990,492 of record OX596380.1, read on the forward strand.
GGTGAGACTCCAGCTGGATCGTGTATTTTTATACAAATAATTTATAATTTTTGTATTAATTAGATTTCTACCAGGAAATGGGCTATGTTCAGACGTAATGAGTAGATACATAAATATGTACATATCTTTGTACACAAATCTTTACGTTGAATAAAGAAATACTCATTTAATTAATCAGAAACTTCATGCTTTCATGAAATCGGTTTATAGAATTTCGATAGAGATTAATTAATTTTAATTGTGAACCGTATTGAATGCAAAAAGATCCGGAAGAGATTTACATTTGATCAATATTTATCAGTGATATGTTACTTTAGCGAAATTATAGGGTCTACCAGGATTTCGATAGTTCCGATGGGCCTTAAGGGGTTTATAAGTATTTACAACTCTGTAAAAGCGGGAGAATAAAACCCGGTTTAACTCACTAAAATGTAGGAGTTTGTTTAAGAAAATTTCGTATTTCTATTGTTTTGGAGAAGAAAGATCTCATTCTACACTAAAACAATAACAATAGTTAATATCATTAAAACCTACATATACCCTGGGATGATGTCGATTTACAACAAATCGGGGAAATAAAATTATATTGTGTTTGAGTCGTTGAAACATGAAAGGTTAAATGTAATAGTGTTATTGTAAGTACCGTCAAGGAACAGAGAAATAGAAATTCTTAGAACCTTGAAATTTACACTTGAAAATTTAATATATCCAAACATTCGTATAAAGCAATATTTTATGATGACGTAATCTTTTAACGTAGATAGATTATCATAATATTATATTTAATTTGATTAAGTACTATGTACTTACCATTTTCACTATTATTATCATCCAGATCACTGGTTAAAATGGCAACCAGCTCATTTTTCTGGTGCAACTCATGCGACAACTGAGCTAATGCTTCATTAGACACTTTAACTTCTAATTCCAATTCACTAGTTCGCCGTTCTAGCAATTGATTTTGTTCTAATAATTCTTTACCAATTTGAGCTGTTAGTTCCAAGTCACGTTCCTTCTCTTCCAAGAGACGTTTAACATGTTCTATATCATCATGTGATCGAATCATTTGTTTTTAGTTTTTTTTTTGTCTCGCACTATTATTGTTTGGTATAATATGTGTGTATTTTTTTACATTTAAAATATTTAGCAGATATTTTTATTTTTAAAAATAAACTGTAGAATTGATTTTATAGTTTTATTTTAAGTGAAACCTGTTTAAATAAAATATATTTAAATAGAAATATTTATTTCCGATTTTTTTTTTTTGCACAGGAGTTATATAAAACAAATTTATCGACTAAAATATTTAATAATAGCGGATAAGTACATAATTTAGATGACTAGCACTAAAGTATTTAGTAGAAATATATTTAAAACTAGCAAATCAATATTCCTAATATGTTATTAGAGTTTGTATTGGAACAAAACCACAGAACATTATATTCGGTTTTTCCGCACGGTCTAAAACACTAAACTACTAAATGATTCATGTCTTAAAAAATTGATCGATTTTATTTTTTGCTTTACCTTTACTCGAAAGCACTGTTGTTTTATTATATAATATACATATTTTTAATATGTATTATAACAAATAAATAAATAATTAATGTAAAATATGATTAGTAATTTCACAATTTTAACTATTAGCTTAGAAAATTTTTATTTTTTTTATGCATCATAAATTAATCACAAAAATATTATCTCCATTTGAAGTGTTGCTTACACTCACTTTACTAGTAAAATGTCAATGTTTGACATATACAATATAGGTGTGATGTTGTTTATAATTATAACAGTTTTGATAAAAATCAGGAGGACAACATATAGAAAATAAAACAAATATTTTTGCTGAATATTATATACATCTTGATGCATTGTATATAACATACATTTAGGTGTATTTTACATATTTATTTCAACACTATCCACATCGTCCGCTAGAGTTTTAATTTTATCCAGCATATCGTTTGGAATTTCAACTTCCTTTAAATTGTCATGGCCAATTTCTTCTTCTGTCCTAATTATTACATCCACAACATTTTCACAAGCGATTAAAGCTAATCTATCGAGTCCTGTTTTTAATTCCCATTTATGATATTCCCGCAAAATTTCGTACGTTCCTTTTGACCGTAAATATTCGCGGGCTGATTTGGTGGCACATAGTTGTGATAAGGATTCCAGCAGCATTTTACGTAAATCGGGATCTTCTTCACGAGTTTTATCCGGTCCTAAATACTGAAAATAGGATATAAATTAACAAAACGTTTATGTAACGTAGAAATTTTTCGTCCATGGTTGGCGCGTTTCGCTGTTAACCGAAAGGTTGGTGCATCGATCCCACCAGGGGAAGGTATTCTTATTTTGGGGAAAAATATATCTATAAATGTATATTACAAAAGCCGAACCAATCTAATTAACTTGAAAATTTGTATTGGGATTTCTTGGAAACCCGAGAAACGAAGATTAATTTGCAGGTATTTTTAACTGATTTTCATGAAGAGAAATTCATAGGATATAGTGCTAACTGTAACAAATTTTCATAAGTTTGATGTTGCTTTAGTAGAGTATTATTATTTTAGATTTTTTATTATCCTACAAAGTGGATAAGAAAGCAGGAACAATAGTTGGCATTTGATACCATCTAGTTTAGTAGACTAAAAATCAAAAGAACTTAAAGGCTTGTACTATCCTAATGTTCCAGTTTGAAGCCACATGAAGCTAATGAAATAAAGATAACTGTTTACCTGAAGTTCCGGTGGGAATTTGTCAGTATCCTCTAAGTCGAACTCCTCGGGTCCAGCCAATGGCAGTAAAATGCATGGCAAAATATCTACATCTTCACTCAGCAGCCATTCATGAGCAGATGAATCAAAACAAATATTCTTTACCAAACCAATAGCACCACCCCGTCTTATGACACTGCCGTTAAAATGTGAAAATGGTAGGAGTCTTTGTAATAGTCTTCGAGATTTATTACAAATTAATTTTCGTCCTCTAGTATGTTGTGATAAATTACTAAATAAAGGACCTATAATATAAAAATATAAATATTTGTAAAATTTCATTATTTATATGTGGCCCATTAGCTCAGTTGGTTAGAGCGTCGTGCTAATAACGCGAAGGTCGTGAGTTCGATCCTCCCATGGGCCATGAAATATTTTTTGTTATAAATATACATACCTAAATAATTCAAATTTTGTTTTTTCTGGTTGTACTCGACCCTAGTAAAGCAAGTCACTAATTTTTCAATCTGATTGTCCAGTTTGACTAACTCGTCAATGAATTTTTCGACGAGATTTTGTGGCCTCGTCAAATTACACAGTAACATACACCAAATGTCGGCCGTACTACTTTCTGGATCTAAAATTTGTTTTAGCGCGATTTGAATTATGCCATTGTCCTGGAAAAATTAATAAATGTAAAGGTTAATTTGGATATAAATTTTCACAAGACCATTACATACCTCGGCATTAGTTGGCGACAGATTCAATAAAATTTCAGCACCACTTTCCTCCGCCGATAAATTGACTAAACTCAAAGCTGCATCTTTAGCTAAAGCACCAGTTGGATCTTGGGTTAATCTCACAATCGCCACTATAATTTCATTGCATTTAAATAACAAAGTCCGGCCGTCAGTTGAACCTGTCAATTCTGTATAACACATGTGTTACCTTGATTAATTAAATTTTATAAGCAACAAGTAGATGAAAAACTTACCTAGAATATGAGTTAATGTAATAGCCTTTAAATCCAAACGGGCCGAAACACTTAGAAATTGTTCAAACTCTTTTAAACTTTCCATTTTTCGTGGATGTGCAAAGTTTGTGTTGTGTTTATATTGAAATGTCAAATAGTATTGGAATAAAAAACACGTGTAATTGACAGTTCAATTCTTTTTTACTCTTGCAGCGTCATCATGTAACCATTAAACATAAAAAACTAAAATGTGTCTTGAATACAATTGGAAAATTGAATTATTGATCTTATTTAAATTTTTAAACGAAAATATAGGCACATTTCCACCGATTGCGAGAATAAGGCGCCATGGACATTATTCGTGAAATCAGTGGAAATTTCCATATAAATGGAAATTTTATAAAACAATAGAAACCATTCGGAAATTTTTAATCACATGTTCTTGAATTCCTTTCGGAGAATTTTTCCTTTTCATACAGGGAATGGTTTCATTGGGGGAAAATACGAGGAAAATTTTACGAGGAAAATTTTCTAAATATTTTTTAATTTTAATTGTTCTTAGAGAAATTTCCACTAATTTCAATAAATGTGCTCAGATTTACTTTGCTGGATGAGAAACAAAAACTAAAAGAACACCACTTTTGTACATACAATCATACATAGTTCAATATGTATTTATTTTCTTTTTCCCGATTTTAATGACATCTACTACCTGTTGTCTGTACTATATAATTATTCAGTTAAAGTCGGTTTTTAGAAGTGTTAAAATAAATATTCATAGAACATAGTTCTCTGTTTTTTAGAAAATTCTGAAATTGACTATTACTACTGCACTAAACTCAGACTATTTTCGACTTATGTCGTTTTCGTTTGAACATAAAAACTTGCACTGAGTGCAAAAAATTACACGAAAACCGTTCGTTTGAACCAAAAAAAATTGCCTGACAGCTAAATTTTTTGCACTCAGTGCAATTTTGTCTACTCTGGTTTTTTCGACCGAGTTACCCCTATTTTACACCAATACTATAATTTTATCTGTCACTGTGCTGCATTTTGACTTTTGTGAACAAAGCCGTCCAACTATAGACGGTTTTGTTTGTGAATCTTCATTTTTTTTTTGTCAGAAAACAGAAACACAAATATAAATGAGGGTAAATCGGTTTCATGTTCGATTGACGCATAAAATCAGTGTACTCGGCCAATGAGGGAAAACAAATCAAACGAAAACGACATTATTATGATACACTGGTACCAATATTCGGGTAAAAATAAAATATGTGTTTTTGTTTATTTTAAGGTCACTCTATCCGTAGACCTATGTTTTAAGGTCTATTCGGTCTAACAACCGAAACGTTGAACATTTACTTTTGTGTATACTCGGTTTACCCTACTTTTACATAGGATAAATGAATTTACCAAAATATTAAAAGAAAAATCGACTTTTACCCGAGTATTGGCCTGTAGCCAGTAAATAGTGGGTAAAGGTACATTTCATATTGAAATGGCTGCGGACGAATACTGGGATAGAAGCCGACTTTTACTTTAATTTGCGGTGTAAATATATTAGATTCAAAAGGTATAAAAACTAATTTATAGTTATTTAATTTTTCCCTACTAAAAAGTATGGTAGGTGTTTGGATGTTTATGGCGAATATTAATTTTGAAATACATTCCATCAATAAACACAACTTGAAATGCCAATCATATCACGATCGAGACAACCTCAAATAACGACATTTTAGGTTCGAACAGACAATAATAAGCCTGAGTACAATCACACAACAAAACATCATATGGGCATAAAGCGTACATTTTCCTGATCAAACCATCAAACGTAGACCCTCAGATGCAATTCGGGAACGACATATAATATATCGACAGTAGCTCATCCTTAAGGGCTTGCCAATTTATTTAATGCACATCAATGGAATAGTAATTTCCATAGAAAACAGCTTTCGGTACAAGTGTCCGATTCAACACCGACAATAACAGATCGGTCAACGGACAAGTCGGCCTGATTTCTGCCAGATCTAGCATTAAAGTGCCCAATTACCATTCTAATATCGTGTTCGGGTATAAATTCAATGTAAAATGAGTCTTTATCTTGGGCTGGCTAACTTCTGTGGGCGCGTGTACACAAATTATCGACAGGTTGGTTAACTTCATGCGTAAGCGAAACTTACACAATCGGCTATTGACTGCTTGGAAATCCAAATAGCCTTCTTTTCCTGCGGCCCAAGAAGAAATCCAGCTCCATGATTCCCGGGGTCATCTCCACTGTTGAGCAACGTATAGTTCTGGGACACATGCTCTCCACTTTTAGGCCAGCGAGTCTCTTGAAGAGCAACGAGTTCCAGCCGATTCTCCTTCATGCAAGTGATTAGGCCTTCCTGCGCTCCTGGTTTTCTAAGTAATTGCACGTTCCACTTGCCGATCCTGAACCTTGTGTCCGGGTACTTGAGCGGGGGTTCGGTATTGGTTAGGCGGTATCCAATTTTTCTTTTGTTGATATTGCAAACAGTTGGGTTTCTTACGGATGCGGGTTTCCAACCGTTTAGTTGCCTCTTATGATAAGTAAAGGATACTGTGGTGCGGTATTCTAGAAAAACATGTTCGTGCAATTTCGGTTTACGAGACATGTAAGTGTCCCCCGACCACAGGGGCCAGGAGCCTAAATGATGCAGGGAGCCTGATGAAATGTTAGTCAAATTGGTCAGTTTTGTCAAGCTTTTCTTGGGACTTCTTTCAAGATTTGACTGCTATTAGAGCGTATCCAGGAGCTTTTTTCGGGCCGTTTTGTTTTTGTATTTCTTTTCTTACTTCAGTTGGAGAGGTTATGATAATTACTTCATGAAATTGAACAGGCTCATCGTTGTACGCTTCTTCATTCTGTCTCGTATTCGGTTGAAATATTGTTTCTAATGCCCTGCGAATCTTGTCGCTTTTTGTTCTTTGTTTCTGGCCCAACCCTCATCCGCATTTTATATAGATGAAGTCATTACATGGGCTTTTTAGTTTTTTGGTTACCTTCCAGAGAGAATATTCCGTACTTTTGCCACTTGTTAGTTCAAGGTTGAATTAAATTTTGTGAACTTACGATTTTGTGATTGGTTCATGCTACCTGTTATCTTGGTGATGTTATCTGATGTTTGGTTAGCTGTTATATTACCGTTAATATTAGTATGAACGACTTCCTTGTTGATTGATCTGTAACTGGTTGGGTGAGCGTTTCCGCAGTGTGCAGTGTGCTAACGGCTTTGTACTGAGGTATCAGTTTAAATTTTTTAATGGTTAAACTTCTATGGGTGTTCACCAAGATAGATATTTTTGATTTCAAAGATTTTGTTAGTATCTACAACAGTCTCAAATGTGAACACATTGAGTGGCATATTCGTTTTCCAGTTTCTGTTCAGTTTATTAATAACTCCAATAATTTTGAATCCTCTTTATTTTAAGTAATTCGTAAAACTTTCTGGCTTGCAAGAATGTTGCTGATTTTTGACCATTACTTTAATGGCTTTGTTCCATACAAAGGAATTTATTTGGAATCTATCTACTGGAATCCATGTTGCTAATATATTAAAAAGCCCTTTTCAGCATTATCTCCCTTCAATAACGATTGAAGGTGGAGCAGGTGGCTTCCTAATTTTTAGTTGTCTTTGGTTTTCTGCTGCTTTATTTTTTATTTGTATTGAGTGGTGTAAAAGTATTGCTTAGACTTCTTTTTTTAGACCTGACCTTTATCCATTTTTTAGCCTATTCCTCTTCGTCCGTAGAGTAATTTTTAGGTTTACTTTGTATTTTCATTCTGTATATTGTTTTGTACTTTTTGTATATTTTGCACCTCCTGAGTTAGGATGTGGATTTGTCGTTGTATTTGACTGATTAATTCACTCATATAAGCTTTCTCGTTTTCCTGAGCTTGCCACGCTGCATTTCACTCATGTTCTCTCTCAGAGCTTGGCTGTTTTCTTTAAGAACTCGTGTTTACCGGTACATTTATTTGTTGATTTAACTCAACATACCCTAATGTATTTTGGTATAAATCTTTTCTGATACAGGGACTTCTAACTGTTGTTAAACATATACAAAGGGAGTTAATAAAGCGAGGTCCCCTAAAGCACTATAATCTTAAATTGACATTGTAATATTGTACATAAATATAGGTATAATATATTTACATAACATGAAGTTTTCCAAAAATAATTAATTGTATACATATCTAAAAACCACCTATTTTTATTCACCTACCATAATTTGTAAATGTCCATTGCAAAAAATAAATTACAAATCAATATACCAAATCGCTTCCAACCAATCACCCTTTTCAAGCCAAATTAATACCAATCGAATCCAATAATTTATGTATCGATTCATTCACGTTTCACAATATGTTCGTTCGGTTAACAAATCAAATTTAAAACATTTTTTATTGAATGAATGACCCACATTCAAACCGCGGCATGAGTTTCGTGATGTGTTATGGGTTATACATATTATGGCCAAATGAAAAAAATTGCCCGAAACAAAAGAAACCAACATCAACAAAAATTAATTTTAAACAATTTCCATTTTAATAAATTTGCCCTCGATCCTTGCCACAATTACCATACAGGCCAACGAAAAATATAATCCAACTCGTTCTCCCGCCGTATACAAACACATGTATATACACACATAAATATATGTATTTTTCGAAAATCATTTTTATCAAAATGCGTGAATAATTAAATTAAACGGAATTTTCATTTCGTTTATTATTGTGTACCTTTTGTATCGGAATTCTGATGAATTAAAAATTCCAGGAAGAGCTGCTCCGCATAAAAATGATAAAATAAAATACAACATTGGGTTATATATATTGTATAAATTGTTTTATGGTGTTTTAATATAAATTATTTAATAAAATAAAAATTTCATTTTTAATAACGAGTAAGTAATTATAATTTAATGAAAAGTCTTGAATAATTATAATACAAAGAACGAAGATTTATAATGAAAATTAATCCAAATGGATTATTTGAGGTTTAGGCCACCCAATTATTTTATTTTATTTTATTTTAGTATTACAACTGATTTTCAAATCATCCAGTAATTTATCTATCTTATTTTTCGAGAACACATTCGAGATTAAAAACATTAAAATTAGTATAGCTTGTAAAATACTAAAATACTTACTTAGAAAATCGCTTTACATGGTACTTAAAGGTATGCTAAGAAAATCCGAAGTTCGAAAGCATCGCTTATATAGTTCAACTGTTTGTCCATTTATAGTTGATAGGTTCATTCTCACCCAGTGCGATGTAGGTTTAGTTGAATTAAATTAATCGGACTAGTAATCTTGTTTGGAACATGCAGGCAGACGTTTTGTAATCAACTGTTTTTAATGTCAACAAGAGAAAAAATGGATACTGCCAAACCATACCTTCTCTTCAAGAAACTCGCTGCCCTAAAGCCGGCTGCACACGTTCAAGTCGACCTATCAGGCATGCCTCCACAGGTATACCTATATGCAGTTTTACCTGATGTCTGTTATGCGACCACACGCACGAATTGTTTTAAATTGTTTTAAATGAAATCCTTAAACGACACGTAAATGAAATTCTTAACTTTTTATTCAATGATTATGCGGTTGGCATGAGAATATACGTTTGCTTTGGATTGTACGTTTCATTGATGAGTTGCATTATTTCATATCAGTGATAATAACAGACTTCCGAGTTCATTTGATAGAAATTCATGAGGCGGTCTAAAGGAGAAGTTCCCATAAATTTTAATGTGCTGTACACTAGACTAGGACAGGTGCAGAGCAGATGGACTACAGTTTCCTCCTCCTCCTCATCACCGCAGCTGCGCCAGAAATCATGGACAGGAGCACCCAGTCTGCTCGCATGTACCCCAATGAGACAATGTCCTGTTATACCTCCCACGACCAATCCAATATGGTGCCGTCGAAGTGATATCAGTTGGCCCGATCTGAACCGGTCAAGTCCAGGCCAGATCTGGCTGGTTATTACACACGAACTAGTGTTAGACCTTCTAACGTTCGTTTCTTTTATGGTTTCTTCCTAAAACAGCAGTTTAAATGAAGAAAGCGGTATCTTTATATCCCGCCTGCTTTGGGATATAAGCCGTGCTGTGCCCTTGCGGGCCAGCTCATCTGCCTTTACTCTGCTGTATTGAAGTGCCCTGGCACCCACGTCAAGCGGATGTTGAACTGATCAGCCATCTCATTTAAATATGCCAAACAGTTCTGAGCTACCTTCAACGTCAGGGAGTCTGGCTGTCCGTAAAAATATTACATTATACTTCAACCAATCCATGAATTGAATTATCGCGATAAGTTCAGCTTGAAAAACACTGCAAACGTCGGGAAGACAAAAATAAAGGTTGACCCCTAGTGCCTCACTGAATACCCTGCAACCAACCCATCTATCCTTTTTGGAGCCATCCGCGAAGAAGTTTAATGCCTCATTGTCCATAACCGTTTCGTTCGCTCAGTCCTCTCTGGTGGGAAACTCAGTTTGGAATCTCACCTCAACAGATTTCAAAGGAATAGCGTAGTCGGTAGTTTCTAGAATACACCCATTACGATGAGTGCCCTATATTGTTATAGATCCACATAGATATGGATTTGAGCCGAATGGCTGTGCAAAATGCAATCTGCTGGGCTGCAATATTCAAGTGAGTGAGATGAAAGAGAATCTCCAGAGCTTGAGTAATTGTGCTCCTGAGAGCACCCACTTATACACATGCAGGCCTCATCAAAAGATTAAGGTTGGCCATAATTTTTAAAGCTGGCTACCAAACGACTACCCCATACAGCAGTATAGGTTTGACCACTGAGACGTAGTGCCAGTGTACTATGTGGGGCTCCATACCCCATCTCTTTCCAATGGCATTTTTACAGGAGTAGAGCGCTATAGTAGCTTTCTTTACTCTCTCTAAGATTTTGGTTTCTAGCTTAGCTTGCTGTCCAAAAGTAATCCGATGTATTTCGACGTCCCACCCAGATGAGGTGACACGAGCCTGCCTCTAAGCATTTGATCTATCCAGCCTCTGAATAACCCATCCACCCCCAGGAACGCAAGGGCCCGAGTGATTGCCTCCGGTCTGACTTTGCTAAAGGCCCCCTATATATCCAAGAAAGTTACCATTGAATATTCCTTATATTCAAGTGATTTCTCAATCGGGCCAATAAGGGAGTGGTGAGTTTTTTCCACCGATCGTCTCTTACATTATGCGTGTTGAGCTCCCGACAGTTCGCCAGGCTTGATTGAACCTCTAATGTAAGCCTATATTTGTCTTTCCAGTGATTTCAACAGAAAAGAGGATAAGCATAGAGGACTAAAGTGGGATAGCAGTGTGAAGTTTTTCCCGCCTTAGGTATAAATATTACTTTTACTTCAGTCCATTTCCTAGGAAATTTGATAGAGTTCTAAGCTGGTTTTGAAAATAACTTCCAACCAGGGAGGGTTAACTCAATAGTTCGCTGGATATGCGCAGGGATAATGCCATCAGGTCCTGCCGACTTGTATGGCTTAAAACTGTTTATTGCTCATAGGATATTCCGCGTATTTATTATACGATTTAGGGAGTATGGTACCGAGCAATCCGGGAAATGCGTTTCTAGTATTAGCTCCATGGATTCCTCACTATACACAGTCCATGAACCATTCGGTCGTTGTAGATATCTCGGGATGGAAGGATTAGAACATAGTGCTTTGCGTATAGCCTGGGTGCCTCCGAGGACTGTTGTATCCACAGTAGAGCGTCCAGACCCTTGTTTTGGCTGCTCTTAGTTCGTACTTGTAAATTTTGGGGACTTCCTTTTAGCAGTCCAAATCTGCAGCAGAATTTGTGTTCCTCGCTTTCTTGAACAGTCTCCTGCATTTCATACAAATACCTTGGAGTTTTCTCGAAACCAGGGTGGCCGAGACTTATCCAAAGGCCCGCTGATAGGACATGCCCTAACATGGCTTTGTTAAAAGCATCAGATAGTTTGGTTACTAGAACATCAAGCTTCTGTGTAGATGCAAGTGGGTTTGGAACCGATACCGGTAATGAATTACCAAGAATGAGTCTAAAGCAATCCCAGTCAGTTTTCCTCCTATTCCTGAAGGATGGTTTACTAGTGAGCTTTGTATTCACTTCATACTGGAGATAACAAAGGTCAGAAAAGAAATGGTCTTCGGATACTTTCCCGTTCAGTACCCTCTCCTTAACAAAATCAGAGACAAGTGTGATGTCTAGCTCTTCTTGTCTATTTTTAGTAATAAAGGTAGGTTTACGTCCGATATTACATATATTTAGGTTAGTACTTAAAATAAAACCAAGGAGTAACTCATCTCGCCTGTTGATATTTGTACCTCCCCAAATTGAGTGATGCGCATTAGCATCACTGCCCATGATGGCTCCTACATTTTGTCTTTTAGCCTCCGTTATTGCACTGCCCAACCTACCTGGTGGTATACTTTCCTCCTCTTATGGTAGGTAGACCGATATAAGCCAGAGATTACCCCCCCCCCCCCCCCCCATCTCGATGATAGCCGCCACTACATCAGCGTTGCTGTAATTTAGAAGTATAAAAATTATCAAATTATTTCTAGCGAGAATGCAGGAACGTATCTTAAATTCATTTTTCGCGTGTAATATTATGTCGGACGGAACAGATCCCGGATTATCCCCCATGATGTTTAGGAAGATGGCGTTTTATTTTATTTTATAGCAAGTCAACTACTTAACTTATTAATTTTTAATGAAATAGAATATTTTCAACAAAACATTCATTCTTTTGTAGTAATCAAATAACTGTTTACAAAATAACAAGTTTATTTAAAACAAAGTTTTATGTAAATTTAAGTAATATAGTAATTACTAATAATAATAATAATAACAGTGTTAAAGGCCATTACTGGCCCCTTACTGAATCAACAATCTGGCTCCAACGGTTTCGATCCTGAGCTTGGTCTTCATACTGTCTATTACTGTCTGTAAGGAGCCATCTCTCGTACTCATCCGTCAGCGCCCAACTTTCACATCCAAACATAACAACGGGCCTGATCAACGCTTTGTAAAGCTTCAGCTTCACGGCACTTGATAAGTGTTTAGATTTTAGCAGTGGCCTTAGAGGATACAAAGAACGACTGCCAGCTGCCAGCCGCACTTTAATATCCTCACCCACACTGTTATCGTGAGTGATAAGAGAGCCCAAATATTTGAACCTCCTCACTCCCTCAAACGCGTGGTGGCCACTACTAAAATCTGGTGTGCCATTGTCTCTAAAACCAGAGATCAGGTATTTCGTTTTGGACTCATTGATCTGGAGTCCAACAGAAGCTGAAAACTCTACAAGCGGATCAAGTATTTCTTTCACTCCGTTGCTATTCAGTCCAATCACGCATATGTCATCTGCATATGCAAGCACTTGATTGGACTGGCGATATAAGATGTTGCGCTGAGGTGTTTCAGTTTTACGAAAGATGTACTCCAACATGAGATTAAAGAGTATCGGGGACAGAGCATCTCCCTGCCGAACACCCGAGTTAACTGCAAAAATTGTCGATAGCCTGTTCTCAACTTTAACACAGCATTGAGACTGCGTCACTGTCATCCTACACAGTCGTACCAATTTTGTTGGCATTCCTAGGTATTCTAGGGCAGACCACACACTCTCTCGATTGATCGAGTCGTACGCCTGCCGGAAATCCAGGAAAACCTGATGTACGGAGATGGATGTCTCATAATATTTAGATAGAATCATCCGCAGCGAAAAGACCTGATCAGTGACTGATCGATTCGGACGAAATCCTCCCTGATAGTCACCAACCAAGCCCTCCGCCAGAGGAGTGATTCTATCCAATAAAATGTATGACAGTAACTTGTATGCTGTGCAAAGGAGAGCTATACCGCGATAATTCTCACACTTCAAGCGGTCTCCCTTCTTGAAGATGGGGCATATCGCGGCCACTTTCCATTCATCAGGCATAACTTCGGTTCGCCATACTAATCGAATAAGGTCGAAAAGTCAGTTCCACAAAGTATCCCCTCCGAATATCAAGAGCTCCGAATTAATGCAGTCCATTAATGCATAGTAATTACTACAATCACCATTTTATTTATAAAAACATATTTTTTTTGTAAATGTAAAGGGATTTTAGAAATTTGAACAATAATTAATTTTGGGTTATTATCATTCATTACTCAAAATCGCCAAAAATATGTCTTGTGGGTTCCAATATTTTCTTTGTATCCACAGACCAATATGTTGGTTTACTCCCAGAAAGAAATTCTCGTCAACAAATTGAAGAGATGCCTATGCCTCAGATAATTTCTGATAAGGTTCACTCTCTTGAACTGGTTCCAATAGCCACTATCCGGAGAAACTGGTTACTCAAATTATTTAATACTCAAAGCTCTATCTTGACCTTAACTTCTATTTCTGACCATGATGTGGTTGGCATTGCTTATAAACATTTACGTAAACTTTACTGTATACACAGTGTATGGTTATTGATTAAAATCGATTTTTATAGACTATGCTATAATTATTTTAATGTCATTGATTAAAAAAAGACATATTATTTTCTATAACCAGTATTGACCAATTTATTTTGATATGTATTCAATGAATAATGAATAGTATAGGCGATGGAAAAATTAACTAAACGATGGACGAAGGAATTTATAGTAACAAAGTAACTATACTAAGATTCAACTTATTAGGAATTGTATTGAGGACCATTATTCTTTGCATATGAATACTGTCTTTCTCCGCAACCCTACGTAGGTGTATTGCATCCGTTGCTCGATATTTAAGTATTTTGGTAAATTATCGTTTAACAGTGTAACGGATTTGGCTATGATTTAAATTAAAAATATATATTTTTTTAGACGAGATTAACAACTCTATCAATAGTGGTTCAATAACTGTAGCAGAATTACGTTCGCACTACATGATTCAGGCATTTTTGGGGTTAAACTTGACCTAACCTAACCTACAAATTTTATTTGTAGGTTAGGTTAGGTCAACAACGATGGAATGTCCAAGAAAACCTGATCAGATAATATATATGTATAAATATCTGATGAAATTGGGCGACCCTCAAGTTCGTCGTTCACAATTGAAATTTTTATCAAATAAGTACTTACAATCTAGGGGGAATGAGGCTACATACTTGCTAGGAGAATAGCTTTGCGAATATAATATAAAAAAATTGAATAATGCGGGAATGGTGAAAGACCGAAGTACTAAAGGTACTATCCTTAAAATGAGCGCAATTCGCAAATCTGTTTCAATAAACAAACGTTGTAACTTTTATAAAAACAAAAATATTGAATAAATAAACTTAATACATACCTAAATTAAAAAATTAATTTTTTTTAAATAATATTACAACTGATTTACAAATCATCTAGTAATTTATTTATCTTATTTTGTACACTTTTGTAGGAGTGTGACCTATTGGTTAGTCCCAGTAAAATTTACATCTAAGCTTATTTAACCATCTTTTGGGTGCTAGAGGTACCTAGTTTATGTGGCTTCTTCCTTTGAAGCCGTCTCACAGGGTGTGGGCGGTCTGATATATGACATATATCAGTATTTTCGTGCTAACTGACGTATTCCATTTTTAGATCCCATGAAGGTTGTCATTTCTTATGTACCATGGGGTATTCACTATAATACCGCGTATAGAACTTTATTTTGGAATTCTTGCATCATTTTTACATTTGTCTTCTATACCACAACCCCAAAGTTTTAGTATTTGATTCTTCTTATTTCTATTTCACATGATACTTCCACTTGATTTCATTTCGTTGAGCATAATTCGCTATATTTTTGTTCAGTTACTCACAGTTTGACTGTTGCCTCATTTATGTTGTCACCAATTGCTAAGATTGCAGTATCATCCGCAAATGTTGCTATATTGGTTTTTTCTGTAGTTGCGGTAAAATCAGCAAAGTACGATTTTCTGATCTGGTAAAACTGCTTCCGCAGATACTATTGGAATAAAAGGAATGTATAAATTCGTTTATATTCCGCAGTCGTTGCTTACAGTATCCAGTTTTATTGAATAATTCACCTGACCCATTAAAATAGAATCAGTGCAAAAAATTACTTACAATAAAAATACAGAATTATATATTTAGGTCATATATTCTATAAATAAAAAAAAACATCATTCAAATTCCAGACATCACCTAGATTGAGCGCATAATACAATCTCAGAAATACAATTACCATCACAAAACAAATATTCCCTGCACTATTTTGTAAATAAAATCAATTACATTTATAGGTTATGTAAATTTCACAGACATTTTATCTCGGTAACATCAAACCGCGAATAATTGTAAATAATTAATTCAGATTTGTTTGTACTATTTACCCAACTCCACACATATGTTTGTATTACAACCAGAAACAATACGTTTGTTCTTTTTCTTGTTAGGGAATTTTTGCCCACTATATGTACATAGATGATGCGCGATATGAGATTATAAAAATAAATCATAATATTGTATTTTTGTATAAAGATCATAAATCAGAATGAAAATATTTATGTGCATCGTCTATAAATCGATTGCCAATAAACATTGAGTGATGAAATATCGTACTGGGAACGTAAAAATATATGGCAACGTTTATATTGATAAAACTGAAATAATGGTTTGTATACGAGTAAATTCTGAATTGAATATTTGTATAATCTGGAAAATTTTCAAAGACATATTACTCGGTTTTTTGTTTTGCGGATCCGCTTCATTCCATTTAAATATCCGGTTCAACTTGGTAATGTTAATTTAATCGATGTGTATTAAACTATCTGTTAGAATGACAAAGTGCAAAATCGTATTGGTCCCATAACAACAAACAAATTTCTACTCTACTAATTTAAACAAAAAGCAAATTTCATAATCACAAAGTTCAATGATAATAAAAGCATTTTCCCTAACCCAACTCAATACATATCATATTCCCAAAAAATACATTTTGCTTACATAATCCTACCAACAGTCATTAAACAAAGGAAAAACTTCTCATGTTTAATGTCAACTAAAAAATAACAATAAAAAAGCTCAACACAAAAATGTATTGTAATAAACAAAAAGCGATCGCTCGCTATACATAGTTTCGTTGTTTTTCCTAATGCTTAATATTTTGCTTAACATACATATAACAGTATCTCGTTTCTGAATGACATCCTCTATTATATACAGTAATCCCTCGAACTGCGCGGTTTCTGACTGGGCGATTTGGTTTTTACCACTCAAATTTCGATATTGCGCGGTAAAAGTTTCGTAGCAGCGCGTACGTTTTTCTCCATTCCCAAGTATAACGAAATCCGACTTTTTTCACATTTTTCGGACAAATTGATGAATTCCTCTCCGACTTTTGTTCATCAAATATGTCCGACTTATTGTAAGATTTACTATGAACGTTGTCGCAAATAGTCGGACAATGATGAAAAAAAGTTAGGTTATGTTTTCAACAAAATGTGGGCGGAGCCTTTATTATAGATTTTAGTGGCAGAAATTTAAATTTGAAAATGTAAATACAATTTTTTTTTAACGGTTTTAAGTAAATATATTTAATTATTCAATATGAAAAATTAATAATAAAAAAATATTTCTCTTCATAAATTTAATTAATTCTTAATATATTCAATTATAATCACGGGATTATTAGTTCACAGCCGTTTGACGTCGAATTAAGTTGATTGTGATGTATGATGAGGAAGCTTTCTTTGTAACCCTAGCTTCATTCGTCTTTGTCTGGTCCGTTCCGACATCTCTGAATTTTAAGATACCTATATTTTTAAAAATAATTTAATATCAATATAAATAAAAAAATTTGTTGAGGTAAAGCAATCGCACATAAATTTGGTTCATCTCAACAGCGGAAAAATTATTGTCGAGAAAAAAAATTCAGAGATGTGTGTGGGAAATGATTGACATGTTGATATTACGATTAGTTTTAAAGGTGCCAAAATATCTAATTTGCTCCAATATTGAGATAAACCAAATTTACTAACTAAACATAACCTTAATTTTGTTAGTAACCAACTTATTTAATCATAACAAAATATTTACCTTTCAATAAATGATTGAACAAAATTAAATGAACTAACGAAATTTATATTTACACACAAAAAAAATATTTTGATATACACTTAATTAATAACTATAATATTATATACATATACAATTAATTTAAATTAAAAATAACATGGAAAATACTTGAAAATAAAACATAAAATTTCACTGCAAAAGAAGATAACCAACCGAAATGGCGTTTCTGACAGGAATAAAAAAAAATACACCAACGCTGTATAGTGTTAAAATATTGAAATCAAATTTCATCATTTCCCGATTTTTGCTACCGAAAACCGAAAAAAATTTCGTAATAGATTCAAGTTTTCAGTTTTGTTATACTTGGGTTTCTCTTGTTCTTTGTTTTTCGTACTACTTTTCGTGCAATATACACATAAAATTTGGTGAATCCCCTTAAATTGTGTGATGTGACTTGTAATTTATACATATACATAATTCGCATTTAGTTTTCGAAACTCTTCATTTAAAGTCGTGTTAAAGTGTGAATAATTTACTATAATCTTTTAATAATTTTACGTAATACATTGTTGGAGTGAACTACTCCAGTTTTATTTGACTCAATAGCAGTTTTTTTATTTAAGGTAAACAATTTTTGATGTTAGAGATTTGATGTTAAAACACATTTTTTTTACAATTTTATTAAATCCCGTAAAATGAACGTGGCTAGAAAAAGAAAAATTTTAACATTGGAAGTAAAACTAGCAATTGTTAAAGCAATAGAAAATGGCGAAAAATTATCTGTATTAGGTAGGAGACATACTATAAATGAATCAAGCATAAGACGAATAAAATTAAATGCTGAGAAAATAAAAAGTTCAGTTGTCTGTTCTACACCATTATCTTCAAAGGCCACAAAAAAAAATCGTAATTCTGTAAGAAAAAAGACTGAAAAATTGCTAAGCTTGTGGATAGAAGGCCAAAATAAAAACAGAATCGCAATTAGTTCAGGCATTAATCATAGTAAAGCCTTATCAATTTTTGATTATTTGAAAAAGGAAGAGCAGTCTTCATCCAATTCTGGGGAGCTTCAATGCGCAGCCAGTAAATGTGGGTTTGAAAGATTTACAAGACGGCAAAACTTCCACAATACACGGTAGTGGCTTCTGCATTTCCAAAATTTTTGAAAGATCTAATTGAAATGGTCAATTGGTGAATATCTATCAAAGCAAGTTTTCAATGCCGACGAGACTGGCCTATTTTGGAAACGGATGCCGAGTAGAACGTTTATTTCGAAAGAAGAAAAATCTGTTCCTGGTTTCAAGGTTGCAAAAACAGATTATCACTCTTGTTATGTGGAAATGCCACTGGGGACTATAAGAACAAAGCACTGTTAGTTTATAAATCTGAAAATCCCCGAGCTTGTAAACGAATTTCAAACAGTTCCCTACTAGTCTATTGGGAGTCGAATTAGAAAGCTTGGATGGCAATTAAAATGTTCGAAGACTGGTTTTTAAATTACTTTTGCGTAGAAGCTGAGAATTATTGCAAAAGAAAAAACATTGTCTTCAAGATGACAATACACCAAGTCATCCAGCACATTTGGTTGATTTACATTCAAATGTTAAGGTAAGATTTCTTCCCCCGAACACGACCTCATTAATTCAACCCATGGACCAAGGTGTCATTGCTGCATTTAAACTATATTATCTTAAAAGAACGTTTTTCCAACTAATTGAAGCTACAGATGGACCAGATAAACTCTCATTTCGTGAATATTGGCAACAATACAACATCTCAGACGCTGTTTTATATATTAAATTTGCTTGGGATGAGGTAAAGAACACAACTATGAATGATGTTTAGAAAAAAATATGGCCTGAATACTGCATCATGAAAGTAATTGTGGATATGCCAGCACTAGTGGATATTCTGGAAATGGGTAAAAAAATTGGTGTTGAAGGATTTGAAGATATAGGTTCAGAAGATATTTCTGAAGTTATTGAATCGCTCAAGAAGATCTTTCTGTTGAAGAAATGGTAACGTATTTCTTAGATAATAATGTCGAAAAAGACGGAGGTGATGATGCAGAAATAGTCGAAGAAAAAAAAAATTAAGTAGTAAAGCACTGGCAGAATTTTCAAAAATTGGCCCTGAACCCTGATTTGGAGCGTGCTTTCATATTCCGCAGACGTTTGAACGAAGCTTTAGCGTCGTATAAGTTCTTCATAATTCAAGAGATAAAAAGCAATAATTAAGACGTGGCACAGTAAAATTTGCAAATTCTAAAACGGCAATAAGTATTTCATAAACAACGAATTTTTTAATTTCTTTATTCCATTATGTTCCTACATATTTGTTTTTAATGAAAAATCATCTAAACTATTTATAATTAATTGCCGGCTGAAAAGTCGAACTTTGGAGCGGACGGCCACCTTTAAGGCACGCACAGATGAATTTGAAACCAAATTCGTACTTTTTATCCATTTTTTTTAAATCTTCCATATTCTTTGCTGCCTTGTGGGTCTTTCTCAATTTAATTTTCATTATTGCCCAATATCGTTCGATTGGACGAAGTTCAGGGCAGTTGTGCGGATTGACAAATTTGGGAACAACATACACGTTGTTAGATTCGTACCATTCTAATGTTTTTTTAGAGTAATGACATGACGCTAGATCAGGCAAAAACAAAGTACCAACTTGGTGCCCACGTAAAAAAGGCAGGAGTCGCTTTTGGAGGCACTCCTTAATGTAATTTTCCGAAGATATTGTCCCTTGCGTGATGTACGGAGCACTTCTAGAGCCACATTGGCAAATAGCCTGCCAAACCAAGTATTTTTTCGGAAACTTTTCATGTTGGATAATTTTAAATTTCATGTCGACACTCAGTTTATCCTTTACAGAATAATATTGGTTACCTGGCAGAGATTTGAAATCAGCTTTAACGTAGGTTTCGTCATCGATTACCAAACAATCATCTTTTTTGTCCACCAAAAGTTTGTACAGCATTCGGCTTCGTCGGATTGCCGTAGCTTGTTATTTATCTTCACGCCGTGGTACTTTGAATTTACTGAACGACCGAAAATCACACCTCTTTTTAATTTGAAGAATTTGCACATGATTTGTGTTATTTTTTTTCGCTAAATCCCTCAGAGATAGGTTTGGATTGTTTTTCAGAGCGCGCACCACTGTAGTTTCCAATTTTATATCAATATGGCTCGATATGCCTGTTCCAAATTTTCTATTGACGCTGAGTCTCCATAAACCGAATTATAGTCCTTCTAACGGTAGAATATGTACAATTAGCTTTTTTTGCGATGGATTTGTATGTGAGACTTTGATTTTCCAAATAAAATTGCACAATTTGTTTGCGAACTATCTCTTGATTAGATGACATTTTGCAAACGACTGATTTAAAACAAATAAATATTACACAGCTTGCTTTGTAACTTAACGGCAAATTACAATTCATGTTGTTTTTTTATTATTTGATTCGTTCGTCAAAAAAAAGCGACATTCTGTGCAAATTTTACTGTACCACGTCTTATTAACAAGTTTTTTTACAAAACCCTTGGCGAAAATATCAAATTCATCAATAGTTCACAGTGCGCGGTTTCGATTTGCGCGCTGTTTTTTCAAAACGAAACTACCGCGCAGATCGAGGGATTACTGTATGTGTATTTTTCATCTCACGGCAAAATAGCAACGATATTATAATATTACGAGTATGTACATATACATATATTTATGTAGCACACAAAAACATCATCATCGAAATAATAATATGGAATGGAGGTTAGCTATGTAAATGTATATGTATAGTAGAGCAACATATAGTTGTAAAC
Organism: Tipula unca; assembly: GCA_951394425.1. Lineage (NCBI taxonomy): Eukaryota > Metazoa > Arthropoda > Insecta > Diptera > Tipulidae > Tipula > Tipula unca. The sequence continues at coordinate 61,012,085 of OX596380.1, forward strand.
AATGTATAGATTGTATACTACGAGTATATTCTTTTCCGAGACATAAAATAGTATATAGAGAGCATAAATTATACAAGATATTATATAAGATATTAAAATCAGCAGAGGAGAAAAACAAAAGAAACCTGACGCCAAAAATCAATAAAAATCATGATTTTCTTTTATTTATTTTTTAACGATCGATGAATCTTTTATGATACTTTTGTTATATGTATTTGCCTTTCTAGTCTTCGGCGCTTCTACATATACATACATAAGTATATTGCTATTTTCGGTTAAAAGTTGAACGCTGATTTTTTATTATCTGCTTAGTTCAAAGTTAAATTAATATTTAGTGTGGTTGTTGATTTAAGCGTAATAGTGACAGACAGCTACTTTTTTTGTGTAGCTCATAAAATAATTTTTATCAAGAGGTTTTTTTTATATTTTTGGAGCGAGTTAATTTTTTTTTATAGCAAATATATTTGCAAACGAGTAACACACGCGTAGAGTAACATAAGGTAGAGTATGTAATATGTATATTAGTTCATTAACTGATATAGCTTTTTAATTTATATTAAGACAATAATTGAGCCGCCTACAGGCAGAGGGATCGAAAATACAGGGCCGAAAGCTGCCACTTGGCCATTTTATGATTTAATGCACGATTGTGGTTCAGAGCGGCATAATATAAATCCGCCTAATATAATCGATACCGAGGAAGACATTGTACCATCGACGAGTCAAATTACTCTATCATTCACTTCGAATAGTCGGAAGAGAAAATTTAATTCAGAAAATACAGATGAGATGAAATTACTAAAGAAAGCTACCAAACTGTATACATAAAATATATGTCCAGTTTGGTAGAACTTTCTAGTTCAAGTGAAGATGATTGATATGTATTATTTTCATATGGTGATATGATGAATTATATTTAATTTTGAAAGGCTGAATTGTTTTAAAATTTTGCATTTTTATACATGTTATATATTTTTTTAAATAAAAGATTGAATTAATAATTGAATTCACATTATTTTCTTATATTATATTTATTTCTATAGGAAGATTTCTTAATTTACACCAATAATCCCTGTAACAACGTCCTACGAAAATCCAAAGCTGTTTCATCATCTGACTTCTTCAAACGGCTCCAACTCAAAACTATCATTAATGCAAATATTGTGTATTACACAGTAAGCGGTTATAACTTTTACGTAATTTGAAATTTTTAATTCAAGTGATTTTAAAAAAATCGCCCGCCATCGTGCTTTCATCAGTCCAAATGCATTTTCCACAATGCTGCGTGCTTTGCTATGCACAAAGTTGGATTTTTTTTCTACTTCGGTTAAGTTGCCTTTTCTTACAAATGGTGTGATAACAGCTACTGGGTGTAATGCACAATTGTATCCACTGTCGCCTAATTTTTGGGATGTTTATGAGTTTCGCTGTGTTAAAGGGTGTTCGGCAGGGAGATGCTCTGTCCCCGATACTCTTTAATCTCATGTTGGAGTACATCTTTCGTAAAACTGAAACACCGCAGCGCAACATCTTATATCGCCAATCCAATCAGGTGCTTGCATATGCAGATGACATATGCGTGATTAATAATGGAACAATTCCAGTGTTATAATAGATATATTATCATCTACTTGCTTTGTAAATAACATCAATTTATTTACAATATGGCAAAATTATGTCAAACTTATGTCAAAATAATGTCAAAATTATGTCAAACTGACATAATTTTAGACAACCGCAAATTGAGCAAAAAGCCATGTACCAACATACTAGAATAAAAAGCGGCTAACTTCAACCCGCTTTGCAGACAATTTTGCAGCAAGATAGAAATGCATAAACTCGCCATCAAACTAAACTTTTGTAAAACCCAGTAATTCATGCAATATTTAAATAGATGTCACTAGATTAAAAGTATTCAATTGTGCCTTAATACCCTACTAAACTTTTTAAATGTAATTCGAAACTCATAATAATAATAAAACAGTTTTAAAGGCCATTACTGGCCCCTTACTGAATCAACAATTTGGCTCCAGCGGTTTCGATCCCGAGCATGGTCTTCATACTGTCTTAGATAATCTGAAGAGGCCAAGTCGTTCTCTACACCGTGGAGCCATTGTCGCCTGCAACGACCTCTGCGCCTACCATATGGCGGCTCTCCTTTCAGAGATCGCTGCACAATTCGTTCCGGATCAGCACGCAGAATGTGCCCGAACCAGCGTACTCGCTGAGATCTTACTTCATGTACAATATCGGGGGTCTTCATCAGATCTCGATATTGTACAGAGCTCGGTAGGTACCATCTATTTCGCGTTTTGAGCCATAAATCACACGCATGACTCTTCTCTCAAATGTTAGGAGCCATCTCTCGTACTCATCCGTCAGCGCCCAACTTTCACATCCAAACATAACAACGGGCTTGATCAACGCTTTGTAAAGCTTCAGCTTCACGGCACTTGATAAGTGTTTAGATTTTAGCAGTGGCCTTAGAGGATACAAAGAACGACTGCCAGCTGCCAGCCGCACTTTAATATCCTCACCCACACTGTTATCTTGAGTGATAAGACAACCCAAATATTTGAACCTCCTCACTCCCTCAAACGTGTGGTGGCCACTACTAAAATCTGGTGTGCCATTGTCCCTAAAACCAGAGATCAGGTATTTCGTTTTGGACTCATTGATCTGAAGTCCAACTGAAGCTGAAAATCCTACAAGCGGATCAAGTATTTCTTTCACTCCGTTGCTATTCAGTCGAATATGGACAGATTAGAAGAGTTGGAAATTTACAAACATAAGAATTGCCCGATGTTATTGAATGACAAAGTTAACACAAGAACTAACTGCATATATGACGTAATTTTAGAACTAACATAAATGTTGTCCCATAGTAATTTGTAACCTAAATATTTTTAATGTTTGTATAGAATTGACAATGGAATGTTCGATTCCGAAACCGGTCTTCTAAAATAATTAGAAATTTTTTGTCACAATAAGAAAGCTCGCATTTTAACATGTTATTTATTTATTTAGTTTAATTTATAAATAATTATATGTAATAAAATATTAGTACACATTTTCAAAAAGTGTGTTTTTTAAATTAAATTTTTTAAAAATTCTTATTAAACGATAATATATCACATAAAATACTACTGTTGGTAGTTTCTTTGCATAAAACTTTCGAGAGGGAAATCAAACTCGTAAGGCCACCACCAAATGTTACTAACTCATCCGATTTTAATACTGGCAACACTATTCCACCGTATTTTTGTTTATGATTTTCAGAACAATTGTACACTCTGTAATTTCACAACCAACCCCACTGTAAATACTGAATCTTTGTATATATGTGCATACCTTGTAAGGATGCACCAGAAAAAGGTTATAATAATCACGAATTCAGACGATCAGAAAACCAAACGATCTCAGAACATATCAAAATAAAAGTATAAATGTACATATACATAAATAAAATTTTAATTAATTTAATAAATTTTATTAGTGTGTAAGATTTGGTGTGGCACCTCGACTTATCTAATTGAAGTTGATAGAGCCGTGGCACAATATGAGTTAAAATACGGTCTAAAATGTTTTGTCGAAATGCTTTCGAACAATGCTCGCAGGAATAGGGTTGCTCGCCAGTATAGATTCTTATATGATTTTGTAATGCGTCTGCTCGATAGAATCGTTTACCACACAGTTCGCATCCATATCGGCGTTCTCCACGGTGTTGAAGTTTGTGTTTATAAAATACTGATCCGGTGATAATAAGTTTTTCACATATTAGGCATTGCTACGGCAGTTCACCAGTGTGGCATTTTCGAATATGATCATTGAAATAAGGAATCGTACATTTTCGGGTACATCCTTCGACGCTGCAAGCAAATGGCTTAACGCCTCGGTGAAATCTTAAATGTGGTCACAAATGGCTCGATTGTGTATATGATTTCCCACTATAATATAATTTTGTATCAAAATTTTGCCAGAAATATTTACTTCCAACTGGGACTTCCAGTACATGAATCTAGAAATATACAATCAAGATAAACAACCAAAATTTTAATAAATACAAAATACTTATCTTAAATCATAAATATCACATCCATCATCATTATAAAAACACAACATTTGATTTATTTGCACCGACCACAAAAAGTTGTCTAGCCATTTTTACTGGAATGGCAGGCAGTATACATTTTCTCATGAAAAAATTGAAATTAACATTAATCTTACCATTAAATACAAACAAATATGTATATAGTTTCAGCAAATTCATGTCACTATTTTGACAACGTCAAGAGGACAATGTCATTTCGGTTTCGCCAAGCCTATTGAAATAGAGCTAAAACAGCCTGCTGCACATTTTACATCGATTTGAAATTATTTTAATTTGGAAGGGGAAATTTATTTACGAAATGGCTTGTTTTGATTGGCTTATATATGGTCGGTGAATATTTTGCAGCAAGATAGAAATGCATAAACTCGTCTTGAAAAGTTTTCTGAGGCACACAGCATTAGGAATCAACTAAATAACGTGCATTTTTTAGTTCATCTCTTTTTAATTAGATGTCATATGTGGCAAAAAACAATTTTTTCATGGAATATTTTGTAATTTTCAATAACTATTTCAAAATTTATTTTAGACGCATTTTTTGGCATTTAAATATCGACATCAATTTTGTTCTAGGTAAAGTAGAACCAAAAAAAATTATATTATACATTAAGATATAATGTGTGTGAAGTTAGCCCGACAATTATCCCGAAAAAATACGATGGCAACACTAATATACCAATATCACGCTATTTTTACATATCATCCCGAAAAAAATAAATCTTTCATGATATTTTTGAATATTATCCCGAAAAAAATATTTCTGTCACGAATATTTAGTTTCTGTAACGATAGTTTTGAATATCACCACCAAAATTAATTCATTATTAGTATCATACTATTTAAAATTTCACATAAAATAATATAAACAACAGTCGTCACAGATGTATAAAAATTTAATAAAAATTGCTTAAGCTTCACATGATATGAACATTTTAGGTAACGGATGTATCTTTCTTAGGGCAAAGCAAGAAAAAAATCCTATTAGCCGAATTCTCGTTATAGTCATCTGAACTCATGCTAGATATTGATTACCAAAGATCGCTTGATATGGTAACAATGTACTAGTAAACATATCATACAAAATAAACAATTCATCGTTAATAAACTAAAGGTAAACCCAGCTATATTACAAACATAAAGCTGACATCTTTATTTTCTAATAACCAAACCCTTAATGATTTCCAGACGCTATCGAAAATGAATCGTATTTGTGGCGGCAATCGGTTCAAAAAGGTCGGCGTACCAACTAGGTAGTATCTATGGAAAAGTTCAGTTACAAAACTACGAGTTATTGCGCACATCATATGCTATATTCAAGGCCAGTTTATGCATTTCTATTCTGCTGCAAAATATTCACCGACCAAATATTTGCCAATCAAAACTAGCCATTTCGTAAACAAGTTTCCCCTTCCAAATTAAAATAATTTCAAATCGATGCAAAATTGTAAAATGTGCAACAGGCTGGCTACTCCTACAAATTAAAAATATGCTCAAATTTTCACTCATTATGTCAATTTTAGCTCTTTTTCTATTTGCTATATCTTGGCGAAGCTTACACAATCGGTTGTTGACTGCTTCGAAATCCAAAACAGCCTTCTGAACTTGCGGCCCAAGAAGAAATCCAGCTCCAAGATTTCCGAGACCATCTCCACTGTACAGCAAAGTACAGCCCTGGGACACATGGTCTCCACTTTTAGGCCAGCGGGTTTCTTGAAAAGCAACGAGTTCCAGCCGATCCTCCTTCATGCAAGGGATTAGGCCCCCTAACGCTCCTGGTTTCTTATGTGACTGCACGTTCCACGTGCCGATCCTAAATCTCGTGTCCGATGTTTTTTTGGCGGTATCCATTTTTCTTTAACCAGTTGAGTTTTTTACGGATGCGGGTCGTCAGCCCAGCGATCCAACCGTTTAGTCGCCTTGGAAAACATGTTTGTGCAATTTGGGTTACGAGACAGGTTGTCAGAATAATGACATGAATTTGCTGAAACTACGAATATTTGTATGTATTTAATGGTAAGATTAATGTTAATTTTAATTTGTAATTACTAATTATATTGTGAATTCATTTTTTTCATAAGAAAATGCCATTCCAGTAAAAATGGCTATACAACTTTTCGCGGTTGGGGCAAATAATTTTAATTAAATTTAAAATATCGTGGTTTTTATAATGGTGGTCACATCCATCAGTGATATTTATTATTTAAGATAAATATGGTGTATTTATTAACATTTTGGTTGTTTATCTTGATTGTATATTTCTAGATTCAGGTAATAGATGAACTTCCAGTTGGAAGTAAATATTTCTAGCTTGAGACTAAATTATATTATATATCATATACACAATCGAGTCATTTGTGGCAAAATTTAAGATTTCACCGAGACGTTAAGAAATTTGCCCCTGATCAGTATTTTAACAACACAGACTTATACACCGTGGAGAACGTCCATATGGATGCGAACTGTGTGGGGACCCAATAGCTACTATCAAAACTCTATGAGAAAAATCCAGCATTACATGAAGTATTCAAACGATTTTATTGTTGATGATTTGTCAAAGCTTTATTTCAAATCAATTGATACAATTCCTTACTCAGCTAGCTCATTAACATCGCTTAAAGTTTTTGTATACGACAATGTGAATCAGGTATATTTAGAGGATCATGTAGCTCAAGGAGTTCCAGGATGAGGTAAATCAATTCATATCAATTCAAGGAGTTCCAGGATGAGGTAAATCAAACGTGGATTCTAAATTCTTACCGAATTGGGAATGATCTGGTCGTCATTGCTACGAAACATGACATTAAAGATATAAAAAGTAAAGTGGAGTCTCAGTGTAAGGGTACAGGGATAACTTTTAATGAAATCAAAACTAATTATCGAACGATCTCATCATACCTTTTAAATGGCTCTAAAAAATATGACACCGTTTACATTGATGAGTATATGATGGTACATGCGGGACTACTAGGGCTAGTCGCGCTGCTAAGTGACTGTTGTAAGTTGTTTATCCTGGGAGACCAACATCGAATACCATATATTGATAGACTGAACGATGTCAACTAGTTCAGCGCTATTTTGATGCTAACAAGTACACAACAAGATCTAAAAATCTTAATACAACCTATAGATGTCCGGCTGATGTTGTGCATGCAATACAGCCTATATACCCTGATTTCTGTACTACCAATACCACCACAAACTATGTTCGTGTTCATAAAAGTGTATCAATGACAGATATCCCAGTTTTACCGGACACGTTGTATATAACATTCACGAATTCCGATAGAAAACAGTTGAAAAGCAAACTGAAGTTACCAGATTCAAGTGAATTATTGACTATCCAGGAGGCACAAGGTCTAACTTCAACAAATGTAATTTGTGTGCGGTTATTTGATACAAATTTGGAATTATCTGAGAGCATACCTCATGCATTAGTAGCATTAACACGACATACACGGAAATTTTGTTACTTTGCGGCCATGTGGAAGGCGACCAACGGTACCCATTTGTGTGTAGAGCCATTCATGCTACCATACAGAATGTTCAGCGAACTTTTGCAAAACCAACTCGGATATAGTGACTGTGTTTTCATCAATACCATGTTCGATACAAATATGAGCCAAATGTGCGATATTATAAATGGTCGAGATAGAATTTTAGATCTGATTTTTACCAACTCGCTTGGAATGTTTAAAATCATCAAATCATTATCACCATTCTGTATCAACGTTATTCCCCATAAATCTATCGAAATAATTATGAAGAGGGAGATCTGCCTAAAAAGTCACCAGAACCAAACAACTTACTATAACTACAGAAAAGCTTGACTCTCTATTTTGAACGCTTCAACTGGAAAGATGAATTGAACTTCGGGAATGTGGATGTTAATTTAGACAAATTTTAAAAGGTATACAACAATTTGTCCCTATACTGGCGTATCTAAACAGGTATCCACCTTGGTACGATGGGAAATTAATTAACTTAAAAAATCAAAAGGACATGGCTTACAAAAAAAGCTGAAATGTTATTTCGAGTCTAATAAACATAAATACACAATCTGTAGCCATCGCTTCGAAAGCTACTACCTGACAAAGTACAAAGGATTACATCTCTTGTATTCAAGAAAATATAAAGCATGATGCAAAATATTTTTGGAGCTATCTGCTAAAACGAAACGTGAAATTAATGGTTACCCTGAAAATATGACATGACAGGCGGAAGACATCGATACTTACATTCAAATAAGCGAGAACAACAACAATGTATCCATACAAATACCCCAAATATGACTGAATGATATATATCAGGCTCTGGATACTCTTGGAGATGGATGCGGCGCGGATGGTATACCAGCTTCATTGTTAAAAGACTACAATTAAAAGACTAGAATTTCTCAAGAAGTGGAAAACGCGAGAGTGACGCCGATATTCAAAACTGGAACGCGGGATGATATTTCATGTTATAGAGGTATAATGTCAATTTCATAAATCCCAAAGTTATTTGAATTGGTAGTTTGAACTCATTCCGGACCGTCGTACCTCGATACATATCACTATATCAACACGGTTTTATGCCAAAGAGGTCTACTACAACTAACCCCATCCATATGGATGTCACCAAGACAACGACTTTCCATCGGAAAAAGAATCCTGTAATTCAACAGTACCAAATAAATGGTACCATTTTAAAACAAGTTTCCGAATTTAAAGACCTACTGTCGTTGGAAATATGTGTTTTTCTAATCACATTGAGCTATGTATAGCTAGAGCTCAATGTTTGGTTTTATCAAACGATAGACAGGTGATATTAATGATATAGAGGCAATCTTATAATATGCCTATCCCAGATCTCAATTGGAGTATGCAGTTAATGTATGGTGTCCCGTTTACGACGTTTATATTCAAAAACTTGAGAATATTCAAAAGAAGTTTATCCGTTATGTAACATTGAAAGACGATTGGCCTTATAACCATGAATTACATTATAACCTTAATGTGAAACAACTACCACCATACGTAACTGCCAGCAAAACCTATAAGAAGACTGCACTTGAAAACAGGGAACATTTTACTTCATCACATCGACCCACCATCTACATAATCAAATGGTGCGTAAAGCAGAAACCTACGGGATCATCAATTATTACATTGAGATGCACATAGGACAAACATGGTGACAATGAGCCTATATCAACAGGATTATAACTTTAACAAGATTTTCCTCAATTTTATCTAATTGTTTCAGAAAAAACCGAAAAAACACAATTTACCAAATCACCATGTGTCTTAGAAAGAAACATCACCTTTGTTTTTTCACTTAATAACAACTTGTGCTCATCAAGCCAAGAACGAAGCAATCTCATGTCAGAGTTAATATTATTTCTTACCGCACCTGAACTCATTCCACAGTATGCTAGGGTAATATCGTCAACGAATGCAGTTATTTTACCAATCAGGTTCAATGAAAACAATGAGTTGATATAAATTAAAAATAGAGTAGGCCCAAGCACAGAGCCTTGCGGAACTCTATAATCAATACTAAATAAATCATTATAAGAGCTGTCTATTCTAACCTTGTATGATCTATTACTAAGCTATGACTCAAACCAGCTATGCAACAATATTTTGTGATCAACCATATATCGAACGCTCTTCTAATATCAACGAAGACTACGGACAATTTAGACACATATATAGGTTTACTTTATCACAGTTTACATTTACAATGGTGTCTATACTCAAATAGAGATGTCGCCACAATCTTAACAATATTACCTCTTAATCACTGTTATGATTTTTGTTACACAAACACTTGATTGGCGCCGTAGTTGCGTTAGTGTAAATTCCATGTAACTGTTTAAGTCACAGACTTGAAACATTTTCTTTTTGACACTGCAAAGATGACATTGTGTATACGTTTTGATTTTTTCTGAACCTACTGAGGTTCCGCATTAAATGCCACAATGAGTTCATGGTGCAAACCTAGAGGATTCATCCTAACTCGTAGAAGCGCACTGCAGCCTTAGCAAGCTGCAAAAGTCTGAACCAAGAAATGGATAATAACTGATCTACGTTCAGTGATCCGGAAGAGAAACCTTGGAATTTAGCTTCGACAAAGGCCAGACAGCTGCGAAGGTATTGAAGATGGTCGTCCACTTCTTCCACACAGTCGTCCCATGCGTTGGAGATGAACCTTGAAACAAATTATTCTCAATGGTGAACCGTTACGCCTTTCGACAGGCAGGAGTAGAACGCCATTTTAGTTGCAGCTTAAATAAAGCAAACTTCCTAATAGCGTCCTTAGCACCATTGAAAGATACAGGTATTACTGGCTTGGGACCAACAAATTTATTACACAATCCAGCTTTCGGCAACCTCATTTCCAACATTTGCCACATTGAGCAGGCACCCATATGATTAAAGCAAAGAAGATTAAGATAGTGTTTGCAATCTTTCACCAGTTTAGACGTATTCAAAGGATTATTTAGGGTATTAGGCACGGCTCTACTATCCGTGCAGATTAATATCCTTCCCTAAATCACTAAGCTTAACCGCCTTAATCGCGCTATGTGTAAGTGCAATTAATTCAGCTTCAAAACACGCATCGTGCAGGGTTTACCCAGACTACTCGAGAATCTGAGCCCATACTATTAGGACAATATAATCCAAACCCTGCACTAATGTCTGAGCGAGAGCCATCCGCAAAATAAACTATCGACTCGGACAACGGTCTATAGAAATCATGAGAGCGCACATCTGAAAAAGAATAAAAAGCTCCCTCAATGTTCAGAAAGGTACCGACTAGAAATTCTTTATAATTAAGTGATCTTTCGATTTTAGCTATTCTGTAAGCATGTTGCATGTTGCATGTTAAATAGAGGGGCCGTAGTTAAATAGTTATGAAAACTACGCTTTAGGTACGAAAGCTACTCTACTCTTGCTCTATAGAATTGTGGTACAGTGCTAAAACTAACGCATATCTGGAACAGATTGAGCAGGTGATTACTGATGTGTAGAAAACCATGCTGCAATTCAGCAGCAAAAACTCAATCAGGCCAACTCGATTTGAAAGTTGCGTACGGGCTAAGTTCGAATCAACAATGTCACACTCAGATAAGTGGACAGACAACAATAGCTCACCAACTTCTCGTCTGCAAGAGATGAGTTTGCCGGAAGGTAGGCGAATACTATCGAGTCTACAAGTATCATTCTTAGCCAGTGTTTTGTTAAATTTAGCGAGAGCAGATAAGCTATCAATTTCCTCACAGAAGTTTTTTGACGGAGCCGGGTTTTAGACTTTTTTATAAGCTTTTTGAGCTATCAAAAATCTATTCCAATCCGAAATGAGATTTGTATTTTTGGTTTTTGCTTTCAATATTACGCACACTCCACCTTAACTTTTTAAGTTCAGAACACCAGGAGTCCAGTTCAGGCGCCCCTTATATTTGAGAGAATCATCATGCGTATGATTTACGGCCCAAAACGCGAAGTAGGTGGTACATACCAAGTTCTATAGAATATCGAGATCAGAAATGTGGTGAAGATCGCGTTCTGCATGCTCATTGTAGGTGACGATTGCTCCACGGTGTATATAGAATGACTTGGATTAAACGACTCTGATTATCTAAGACAGAATGAAACTAAGCTCAGGATCGAAACCGCTTTTTGACTCAGTACGGAGGCAGGTTTTGATTATATTTATCTATCAAATTTGTTCAGTAGTTAGTCTTAAAAATTATTGTTGTTTTATTTATGGGTTTTGCGCGAATTAAACTTATTTTTTCGCTTCAACCTTTCAACATTACTCTAAACTATGTAATACATGCATTTATATTACGAGATTGAAATTATTCCCAGTTGAAATTATATAATTTTGAAAATTGAACAAATATTTTCTGAAAAATTGAGGCTGGGATTGGGTTGAACCATTCTAAAGATATATAAACTTTTTTCTTCAAATAAATCAAACTTATGTAACTTATATATTTTTGTTTGGTTTAGTTTAAATTGAAAATATGACGTATTTAATGTGTATATGTTTGACACAACCGCAATTTATGTAAAATATATACATACGAGTATATACCTAGAATTCTGGAATGTAACCCAAACAAAATTTTTTGAATAGATTAACAGGTTTCTCAGTACAATACAAGAAATTTGTATGGAATTGATTTAAAAGGCAATATTAATTCTTATAACCTAGAGTGTTTTTTTGGAGATTGACGCTATAAATAAATCAAAATGAATTATGATTTTATAATCTCATCCTGCGTATATATTAACCAAGATTTATAAGTATATGTATATTGCCAATTGTAATAACAACCTAATAAATAACTCGAGCTTTAGCCCCATAACCATCTGTACACATATACATTCATACACACACGCATGTATATGTATATATTTGTTACGTATAATATTATCCTAAAAAGATAGCATCTATCAATACTCATATATACCCTTATACGCAATACGTAATATATATTCTAAAAACTCGTATTTTTTCTTATCGTTTTCGTCTAAATTGATTTTTGAAAATTTGCCAAATAATTTCGCAGCAAAAAATTTCCCATAAATCATTTTCGTTTACTTCTTAAACCATTAAATTAATATTCTTCAATTTCCATTAAATTTTCGTTCGTTTTTCCTTTATGTGATTTTAAAATTTATATTCTAGTGTCCCCCTTAGAATAACTACTCGTATATATAGGCACAGTATGAGCATATAGACCAGTGTTTCGTAATCTTTGTCTAATTACGGTGCTAATTCGAGAGATTTTTTATTTTCACAAGAACCTCTACTTAAAAGATTATAGACTACATTAGGAAGCTGAAGAATAAAGCACAAAAACACATATCTTAATAAGGTTGATTGGGATGGTGTCCAAGTACACAAATATTAAAGCTTTCAATAATTTTCAGACATTAAGTAAGGAATGTAGCATTATTTAAGTGACCATCACTCACATCTCACCAATAATAAGTTCCAATGGTAATTTTCTGGAAATTATTGATTACCCAAACTTTATCAATTATGTGTTCTGTATGGGTAGTTGTGCCGCCTTGTTGGAACCTGTGGCTGATTGATAATTTTTGATTAATATCGACCGATGAATCCACCAGCTCAAAATGCACTCCAAATATTGGAATAGATGTGAACGACGATAAATTGACAGATTTGAGTTTTTTCGAAGACTGGTACTAACAGCAGCGGCGTTGACTACACTTCGGGCATTTCGTTGTTTTACTGACATAGTAACAACACCGTTCGCTGCAAAGTTGGTAATAATTCGAAGTTTCTTGTTGGTAGCTATCTGTTTTCTAAGGTCAGACATAAGTTGAATATATTGTTTTAATAGTATCAGGTACCTAAATGTTTTTACTGATGTAATTCAGCACTCTCTCCTTGTCGTGCCGAAGTTGTGTCTTATTCTCTACATTGTGGCAACTTCTCTAAAATTGATTTGGTTGTTGAGCATGGAAATATTGACGACTTTTCGATTGGTTCTCATTTTGTGACTAGGATTAACTGTCTAATAAATAAATTAACAAAAATATATTTAAAAAAACTTTTTAAAAAACCACGCTTAAATTTGCTTTGAAAAGGCTTTGAAAAGTAGCGATTAAAAACTTCTTTTGGCTTTGAAAATCCTTTTAGGCCGAGAAACTGTTAAGATCTTGTAACTGTTAACTTTGAGTTTGAAAAGCCTTTTAGGCCGAAAAAATGTTAGAATCTGGTATTGAGTTAAGCCTGCATGGAAAATTTCAGCTCAGTTGGACTACCGCAAGTGGTTGAAAAAAGCCTTTTAGGCCGAAAAAATGTTAGAATCATGTATTGAGTTAAGCCTGCATGGAAAATTTCAGCTCAGTTGGACTATCGCAAGTGGTTGAAAAAAAAGCCTTTTAGGCCGAAAAATGTTAGAATCTTGTATTGTTATCAGAGTTAAGCCTGCAAGCAAAATTTCAGCTCAATTGGACTATCGCAAGTAGTTGAAAAAAAACCTTTTAGTCCGAAAAAATGTTAGAATCATGTATTGAGTTCATTGAGTTAAACCTGCAAGCAAAATTTCAGCTCAGTTGGACTATCGCAAGTGGTTGAAAAAAAGCCTGTTAGGCCGAAAAAATATTAGAATCTTGTATTGTCATCAGAGTTAAGCCTGCATGCAAAATTTCAGCTTAATTGGACTATCGCAAGTGGTTGAAAAATTGATTAAAAAATTAGACGATACAAACATACACACATAGTGAGGTAATTTAAGCATGGTAAAAAAATGGCAAGAGAGAGTTACAAATTTTGAACTAAGAAGAAGGCAAGATGTAAGCTACGGCTACAGTTTAATTTAGGCAATCAGAGAGGTAGACCAACTCGATGGGTGGCAGGATAACTTTTAGTTTCTTGCCAAACACTGCGGGTAGATTGTAGAATAAGCTAGCCTTAACTGCACGGGTAACACAGATGTTAATTGGCCCATCAAACTAACCTCCTACTTTCAAAGAATAAACATAATAGAAGATGACCAGTGAATGTGGTTACTTTGAGGAGCTGGTAGACTATACGTGCTATATGGCTGTGCACTAGCCGATGAAGGGAATAGTTAAAAATAGAACCAAGTGCAATATGACCGGCAAGTAAACTGGTTTTAATGTTGTCACATCATACGTACGCATTTGAAGGATTCTGTGATTCCGGTAGAAGCGGACGGCAGACTCTGATTCCTTTTATGAAAATTGTATAGATGTTAATATACAACCCAAGGTTTCACAACCTGCAGCTACTTTACGCGCTGAACGCAAGGTTTTAAGATTTAACCTGCAGATATAAAATTTGAACCATCGCTAGGTGCAAATCCAAGAGAACTTTTAAGAAAAAAAGATAGCAGACGAGTATGCGCCTCCGCATTCTTTTCGTTGGGATTTGGTCAGGCAGCATTTTATTTTGCAGTAACAGAATGCTCCAATTTAAAAAAGTAAATTTATCATATATGATATGTGGGAAAACAATTAAACCCCATTGAGAACATGTGGAACTATTTGAAGCAAAAAATGGCGATATAAATTGGATAGCAGACCAATTGAAACATTTGCTACGGTAAAGAATGTCTGGGACCATATCTCAAAACAACTGCTAGAAAATCTCATGAATTTCATTCCACAGCTTCTACGTGAAGTGATATAGCAAATAATGGTGGGAATACTTCAAGAATTCATATTAACTTAATTTGTAAATAATCATATAATTCCTCGACATTACGATGCACAAATAATTAAGCTAATGGCCGTATATTGCAAGGCAAAATATAATTTTAAGCCAATTTGCGTGAAACACAAGTTTCATCCCTATATATCATAACTTATTGCACTAGGAACTTCATGGGGATGGCTTTCAAAATCATGTGAATTTTTGTCATTGCACACCGCCAATGATGACATGTTTTATTCTTTGATATCTTTATTTACATACCATGGTTAAATAAACCGGCTTAATACCCATTACTGAACTGGTTACGAGAAGTAGTTGATGATCTACTAGTCCATATAGAATATTAAAGTTTAGTGTGCAGTAAAAGTACACCCGCATCGTCGCTCCTCGATTTTTTCTAGCTGCGGGTTGAGTTCTTTTGCGCATTGTCTTTCATAAGCCGTTTTTGTTCCTTTACATATCTAACAATGCAGATTCTTGACTTTCTTCTTTCGTTTCCCTCAAAATTGACTTTCTGATTTTTGGCATAAGGTTACGAAGAAGATGCCGATTCAGGATGCTCCTAGGTTAGTGTTGAGTAGAGGCTACATCCAATTCTGGCTAATTGACATTTCTACTGGAAACTTTAATTTGAAGATTTATATCGATTGGTCGTGAATGTGAATCTCACATGACAAGTACATTATTCCCTAGATGGAAGCCACAAACTAGCAGGATGGGTCTTTCTTCTATACTGTTCATGTGTTTATTTAGGAAAAAATTCACCTCTTTCGATAGACACTATTAGACCGACCTGCCGCTGGATTTTTTCCGCCAAAACTTTAGGCGTGTTGAAGACTGTGGTAATATCTGTCTCATCAAAATTTATTATCCAATCAGCAGGAAAGTTGTACCTTTTCAAAGCATCTCCTAGATTTACGTAAAATTCTGACACAGCAGTCTTATAGGAAGAAAATATTTTGGCAGCACTGGTATTTTTGGTTTCGTTAAACTGATGTTTTTATTTATTTTGCGAAATCCAACAGCGCAATCCACACTTGAACATTTTGTTAAATACTTAGAATCCAAGGACAATAGCGATATTCTAACATCTTCGCAAATTATTAAGTAAGTTGTCGCTCCTGAATTAACGTTGAAATCGCATTACAAAAAGCATATTTTTATTTATTCACTATAGATCAATAGGTTTGGTCCTTTGGAGACATCTTACTGCCAACAGCCTGTCCCGCAAATTGCATATATCGATATTTTCATGCTGTCGGAGGCATGAATCATGCTTCAGAGCATGATACGTAACAATTTCATCGATGTATTCCATCTTTAAATCTCGGTGAAGGGTTTCATTTCTAATGTACCATGGAGCATTTACAATATTCCGAAGTACTTTGTTTGGGAATGTCTGTATCATCTTGATGTTCATTTTCTTGGTACAACCCCAAAGCTGTATACCATAGGTTCATACCGGTTTCAGTATTTGCCGGTATAAAAGCAATTTATTGTGTATAGATAGTTCAGAATGTCTACCTTTCCACCTCAATTTGGCATCCAGCGTCATACCTGTATTTCGCCGTATCTGCATAGGCAACTTGTTTAGAGTTGATTATGATTGGGATTCTATTAGAAATATTATTAGTAAAGTTCACATGCACAGATTTAGTTTCGTTCAGTTTTATCCTCCATTTTTTCATCCAATTGTTGACAAAATCGCAGTAAGTTGCTTCTTCCATTGGTGGTATATCCCGAGTATACAGAAGGTACAAGACCGGGCCCAATACGCTACCTTGGGGTACTCCAGCTGAAATTTTTTTTAGGTTCGTGTATTCGTCTTCATATTTTACGGAAGTGTTTATCGGATATGTATGACTTCAGAGTTTCATAGTATTGTTTGGGAAGGTCTCGCTTGAGCTTGAACTCCAATCCTCTGTGCCAAACTCGCTCAAATGCTTGCGCTACATCCAGGAAAACGCTTGAACATATTTTTTTAGTTTCTAGTGTTCGCTCTATTATATCTGTGATTCTATATGGACTTGTTCTATAGTCGAGTGGTTTTCTCTGAATCCAAACTGGTGGTCAGGAATGAGATTTCTGTCCACCATTATGGCTTCCACTCTCTTCAGGAGCAATTTTCAAAAATCTTGGCTATGGTTGGGAGTATGGATATCGGTCTGAAGGACTTTTTATCGTTACATTGTTTGTTAGGTTTTAAGATCATGATTACCTCTGCCACCTTCCATTGCTTTGGAACGTATCTTAGTCTAAACACAGCGTTGATTATATGGAGAAGTTTACGTATCGATTTATTTGGTAATTCGCTTTAATGATTTGTCCAGGTATGCGGTCGTACCCGCAGGAAATTTTTTCATGTTTTAATTTTGAATTTCCCCTTTTAGATCCTGTATAGAGATAAGCTCATCACATCGTTTCAGTAGGTTAACATTCTCTTCCGCAATTTGCCTGGGTAATGGTTGAAAGGTTTCTTCTAGGTGTCTCGCAAACAAGTCAGCTTTTTGTTTAGCGCTTCGAGCCTAGCTTCCATCCTCACTTCTAATTAGTGCCGTCGAATTTGTTGGTCTCTTAAGTACTTTCGATTCCATAAGGAATATTCGGTATATTTTTGGCTAGTAAGTGACGACAAATATGTACTTATTGATTCATTCTTAACTGTTTTGATCAGAGATTTCAACTTGTTACATACACTTGTTGGTTCGATTTATTTGCCAAGACTTTCGAGACTTACATACTCGTACGTTTCTTTGCCACAAGCTCTCTTACTTCAAGTGGATAGTTTTTACAGTTGTTGTTATTGGCGTATTTGAAAGATATACTTTGCCACGCAGCTTATTGTGTGTTTTCTATTAGCCTTCCTACTTCCTCTTCGGCTTGTATAATGTTCCTTATTGGTGCTTGAAAATTGGTGTTTTGTTCTAATAATTCTCGAAAAAATTTCCAATTGGTATTCTTATTGGACAGTCTCGCTGTGATTTCTTTTTCAATTATTGTTTCACTGACCGTCATAATAACAGGAGAGTGGTCCGATGTAAGCTCTTCATTATTTTCCAAACGAATATAGTTATCTGATATACCTTTTGTCACATAAATGTCTATAAGATCCGGTGTTTTGTTTAAATCTGTTGGCCAGTAAGTTGGTGAGCCAACAAATTGAAAGTAACATTTTAATTTTCCTATACTTCATATAACTCTCTCCCTTTTGGTATAGTAACTCTGGAGCCCCAGTATGTGTTTTTCGCATTGAAGTCTCTTTTCAAATTATGTCGTGGTGGACAGTATATTGCTGATATATTTATTTCTTTGTACTTTGTGCGAGTTTTGATAGTTGTAACTTGCATAGATTCACAATTTTTAATTCTTCGTTGTGTTTTATATTCTCTTTATTAAGAATTGCAGATCCGCCTCTTGCTCTCTGGGATGGATGGATAGCATCTGTAAAATGTAAAATCTGTACCCACGTATTCTGGCATATGAGGGGTTAGTAAATTGCCAGACTTCCTATCTAATGTACACGTTCTCGTAAGGTGGTTACCAGCACATTTAACGCATCCTGCCATACGTCCACAGTATCTTTGAGTATGATTGAAGCCCTGACATTTTTCAGTAACTTTTTCTTCACAGGTTCTATTCTGACTTTCATATTTTGAATTGCTCGAATACCACGACTTTTTTGAATATTTTCCTCCTTGGCAAACATTAGCATGAATAGTGGTCGCCCGCGTTTTGTGACGACACTGTTGCCTTTATCATCTATCTTTCTCTCTTTGTTAATGTTGTTTGCAGCATCCTTAATGTCCTTTACTCTACAGCTTGGCAATTATATCTTCACTCTCGCATGTTTGATGTAGTCCTCTAACCTTAATTGGTCTTTCCTGCTTGTCCTCATATGTATTCCACTGAACTTTCTCAGCATTAAGCTTCATAGAGAGATTTGTATAAGTATCTGAGTCTGGAACATTTACCTTCCACACATCATTACTTAGTGCTACTAGCTTGAAATCCTTGTCCGTCATTGAGGTCATCAGAGCTGTGTTAGGAATTTCATCGTTGCACTGAGTAGTTGGTTTACTCGATGTTGGTGTTTGCTTTCCCTGCTCAACATATTCTGGTTCGTTTCTTTCTGGGCTTGTTTTTTTTTCCCGATCCAATCAGATTCCCTTGCACTTCCTATTCATTGGGAACTGCCATATTGAATGTGGCGGTTTTTCTTGTGCTTCTTGATCCTAGTATCCACTGGTAATTGGTTCCTATTTCTCTTCCGAGTTCTTCTTCGTCTGTGTAATATTCATTACAGACTTGTTCTTTTTCTTTACCTGATTCGATGATCCTTTTCAGGACTTCATTTTCTCTCTTTATTAAGGTAATTTCATTACTCAGCTTTGACACCACCTCTTCTAGGCTTTTGAATTGGTTATGAAGACAAGGTCATATTAATATCTCCTATAGAACTGGTTTTTTTAATAGTAGGTGATCTTAAGATTTTGTTACCCCTATGAAAAGGACACATAATTGAAAAAAAAATTACGTACAATTTTGTTGTTGAAAAAAAGAGACACAAACGTCTATCGTGTTTCGAAAATCACAGCCTAGTTTTATATACCACAGCACCATCTATGAGTAAGTAAATAAACCTTTTAGTTATTTCACATGCTGAGTGTTTTTACCTCTTGTATTAATAATTTTCTCTATTAATAGTCTTTCCAAATCCAAAGGAGTTTTTTCGCTACCACTCCAACGGTACGCGTACTCTAATTTGAGGGCCAATGGGACTACATTATAATACATATATAGAGGTTATACCGAGGGATAGGCAAAATTTGTTATTTATTGGAAATTTCTTTTTAATTCTCAATTAAAAATTGAACAAAAAATTAATAACTGGCCTTATCTCGTTCATCTTAAATGGGCCATAAAAAACAAAATCAGAGAAAAAATTAAATTACTATCAATCAATAAAGTTTATTAGAGAGAATATGTGTGTATGTATGTAGGTAGGTACGAGTAGGTATGTAAATATCATAATTTGACAGAATAAACAATGAATTTTGTTGCCTGAAAATTAGTCCTTACGCAATTTATTCAAATAAAACCGGATTACACATGTCTTTTATGATTATACATTTGAATAATAAATTAACATAAATCTTTATGTAGAACATATACATAAATATATGTATATTTGTATGTTTGCTTAGGACTACATAATATGTACATATCGTTATACGATATTAATATTTTATATGCTTTTTAATTACATATACCAAATTTAGGACTACCGCAAGACTATGAAAAACTATAGTGTTTCACGCCTTTCTCTTGACATACGTACATACAAATAATAGATATAGCAAACATCATCGGCCTTTGTGCCATTAGCCGAATTTTTGTTAGAAATCAGCATGATGAAAGCATTGCGGAATATTTCAAATATTTTAAATTCGTAATTGAAGTGATTTCCGTTGTGATTTTCCAGTGATTTTAAAATAGTAAAATCAATGTCGGTAAACGGTGCCAAGTTATTAAAAATAGCTATCATTAAAAATATTAAAAATAATAATAAAATCACGGTCGAGTTTTTGTTTGTTACATGTAAGTATATGTGTACAAACACATAAATATCTAATGTATATATACCTACATGATAAAACCGGATATGAATCGGATAAAACAATTGATAAAATAATTCTTGGCAAATTTGCAAATCTATAAATGAAAATACTGAAATTAGCATAAATATTATTTGCACTTGTTGTTTGAATGCATCTTGATGTTTTATATGTTCGGATACAATTTTTTAAGCTTGCAGGGCTGATGTTGCTGACTCTTTTAATGTGGTTTCAGGGATTCGCATGGTACATATGTTATGCTTATGACTAGTTGTTTCATATCTAAATTGGCATTAATTTAGCATTTTAGATATGGATTGATGACGTTTTGCAAATTATTTTGTATATACCCACAAATTACTGTAAATAGGTACCCTCTAAAACTTCATCTGAATTTAAATCTTGCTATCTATTGGCCACTATAAATGATAACAATAATTAAGAATACCTTGACTTTCGTAAGAAGTCGACTGATGCGGATTCATGTTTCGCCAACAGTTATGATACGATGAAAAATTGTTTTTTGTCGCACTTGAACTTAGCCAAATCTGCCTCTGAAGTGATGATTTTACACGATTGTAGGCAAATGCGGTTTCCATCGCGCGAATCGACGCTTTACAATCTTTGTGGTGTCGTGATTTTATTTTGACATCTTCAGCGATCGATACATATTTACTTTTTTCAATTTTTGCATCAATACGAGAGGCTGCTTTTAATTGGTCACAATTATACAAAATGGCAAGAAATTTTAATGTATGACCTCTAGAATTTTACCCAGATTTTGCAATTTGCTCGCATACCATTTGATTTTTCAACGCACCGCTGAGGCGCTGACAACTTTGGGTAAAACCTTATAAATTTAATGAACAAACTTCAATATCTACCTCGCCACTATATTGAATTTAGCTAGAAGGTTTCTTTCTATTGCCTTTTCTTGGTATTGTTGTTAAATTATTTGAATCAATCAGAAAAGACGTCAAAAATACGCAATAACCAAATATTCAGATACACTTTGTATAGTAATTTGTAAATTGTAAATTTGTAAAAGTCCTAGAGAAATTCATGAAAGGTGATTTTATACGCATTACAACGTACAGTGTAAGGTGGTAAAAAGGTTCGGTTTTCATGGTATGGTAAATTGTAGTTATAGTTCCAGTTTTTTTCTTCATAATATAGAGTAAAACACACCCTCAATTTTATGAATGGGGTCAGCGTTATGAGGGCAGCAACCTGCAATGTTGGGTGCAATAAATTGCCAATCGGATATCCAATTGGCAATTCTGTTCGACTATATTTCGATATAGAGCCCATTTAGTTAATTTATTTGTTAGACGTTGAGGTGGTCCTGCTTTTAATGTTCTGGTACTCAGACTTATTATTATTGGTGAGTGATTGGATGATAAGTCATAGCAAGCATCTACCTGAGCGTTGGTGCGTGCAACTCCTTTTGTTATACAGAAATCTATTAAATCAGGTATTTTATTTCTATCTGATGGCCAGTAAGTTGGGTGTCCAGAAGATAAATAATCTAGTAGCTTTCGTTTAGATGCTGTTAATCTCGAACCCCATTGCAAATGTTTAGCATTGTAGTCCCCCCTGCGAGAAATTTAATGCCCAGCTGATTAAAATAATCGATAAATTGCTGCTTTTTGATTGTGTGTTTCGGTGGACGCAGCCTATATTACACAATTTCCAGACCATTCTTCTAGGCAGATCTTAGTTGCATGGATGTGATCTTTATCATATTTGTAGAGTTCATAATGCTTTATTGTTCGTTTGGTCAAGACCGCAGTGCCACCGTGTGCTCTTCCATCTGGATGTTTGGTGTCATAAACTGTATATCCGTTGATTTTAAAAAAGGTATTTTGTGTAAATCTCATGTGTTTCTGTTCCGGTACCTTTTAGGATGTTGTCATAGGAAACTCCTGATGGCTGTCAACAAAACTGCTTGTAACATTCTCCAGGTCATTTTGTGTGGTTGAGTGCGCATTCGCTTGTTGGGCAATTGTACTTCTTGGAGTCATATCTCTTTGATTGTAACGTGACTTAAGTATTCGTTGCTCGGATTACAACTTTGGATTGGTCTTGCGCTTTAAATCTAGATATACTGGGCAACCTCTGTAGTTTGCTGTGCGATTTTCACCGCAATTACTACAGCGTTTTACTGATGGATCATTTCTCGATCATTTTTTTGAATCATGAAGTTCGCCACAGATAACGCAAACTTCACTCAACGTGCAATAAGCTTTTGTGTGCTCGTATTCTTGGCACTTGATGCATTGTACTGGTCCGGTTCGCTTTGTGGGTTCTTCTACAGTGATTTTGCGATACAGTAAATATCTCAAGTCATATAGGTATACTGTGGTTTCCTTTGTTTTTCTCATCTGGCTCTAATTCTATGCGAAACATCGATTGAGGAACCTTCTCCTGATTCAAAATGTTTGCAATAGATTTGGCATGGAAGCCTTGCGCAACGAGAGCCGCATGAATGTCGGTCACATCTACGTTGCTCTCCATTCCTTTTGAAACAAAAGTCAAGCCTTGTTGACTTTTCAGGTGGTAAGTGCAATATCGCTTTCCGGTTTGTTCGAAATGGTTTGCAGGTACTCTGAAACCATCAATTTCCAAAGGTTGTATTTTCGTTTCTTTGATATTGCTCCCTTTAAGCGGGGCAATATACAATTTTGACTCTGTGGCGTCTTTCCGGTCTTTTTAGCTATTGTTTCATCAGCGCGGTCTTCCTCCAAGTTAGAAAATCTATTGCCGAGAGGTATTTGACCAGCACCATGTTCTAACCTAGACGATTTAGTTTTACTAGCGAATTGCACTGATTTCGGGCTTATTTTTTTTGGGCCTGAACAGTTATATATCGGTCCATTCCGGTTTGTACCAAATTTTCTTTATTTCAGTGACCTATCTCACTAATTAAATTAATGTCGTTATTTATGCTCACTGCACTGAGTTTATTTGCTGTTGAAGTAATTATTTTTTAACTTGTATTTTCATTAGTGGTAAAAGGTGGTATCACCAAATTTGCTAAATTTGATGTCGAAGCACTTTTTTCATTTAGCGTTATTATATTTTTTTGGGGGCTATATGTTCCACTTTACCATGCATTATTCTGATTTACTGCTGATATTGTTTTTTGAATGATTTAACACATATATTGGAAATAGCAGCAAAAGAAGCCACCACTGATATTAACAACTCTGAAAAAGTTAATAAGCCTTCACCTAATATACTGCAGTTAATCCAAGAAAAACGGACAATACGCCGGCTATGGCAGCAGCAAAAATCTCCATTACTTAAATGGAAATTGAATAGGGCTATTAAAGCCCTTAAACGAGCATTGAGAGAAGAAGAAGACTCAGCTACCTCAGTTACCTTACTGAACGAGAAGACAGCTTATTCACTATGGAAGGCAATAAAAAAACTATAAAGAGGCCAACATTATCGAATCCACCAATTAGGCAACCAGATGGACATTGGGCCGGAAGTGACGTAGAAAAGGCTACTGCTTTCTCTAACCACTTCAAAAAAATATTCACACCAAACGAAAAAACCAACAACAGTGAATTACCAAAGTTTAAGGAGGACCCTTTGAAATCTATTCGTTTAAAAGTTAAGTGGAAAAAGTTAAAAAACCATTAAAAATTTTATAAACCCAAAGAAAGCTCTAGGACACAATTTTATTACCGGAAAAGTGATCAGAGAATTACGTCTGATAAACAAAACACACGTCGCACCATACAGGCCAATAAGTATACTTCCGATGATTTTTAAACTGTTTGAAAAAGTGGTATTAAAAAAATTAAAACCAATATTATCCGAGGGACAGATTATACCAGACCAACAATTTGGGTTTCGAGACCAACATGGCACTGTAGAGCAGGTGCACAGAGTTGTTAACACAATTAAATTTGCATTAGAGGAATAGAAATGGCATGATGGCCTTATAAATAAAATTAAAACTCGTCTGCCAAAAAAATTTCATGTAATCTTTGAAAACTACTTGTTTCAAAGAAAATACCAGGTGATGAATGAACGGAAAATGATATAAACGCAGGAGTTCCACAAGGCAGCGTACTGGGGCCAATATTGTATTTGCTGTATACTGACGATCTACCAACAACTGATAAGGTTGTCACATCAACGTTTTCAGATGACACTGCTATATCATGTGTTTACACAAAAATCCTCAAACTTATATACAAAATTGAGAATTGGCAAAGAACGTGGCGGATAAATGCGAATGAAAACAAGTCAACACATATAACATTTACGTTGAATAAGCGTACAGCGGTGAAATTAAACAATGTCAACATCCCTCAACAAACAAATGTCAAATACTTGGGTTTTCATCTTGATAGAAGTTTGACATGGAGAAAATCCATCAAATCAAAGCGCAACCAAATAAAAATACAATTCTCAAAAATGTACTGGCTGATTGGAAGAAATTCAAAACTTTCCCTAGAATGCAAACTTCTACTATACAAAATGATCCTAATTCCTATATGTACAAGCGCATCAAATATAGCTCTTTTACAATGAACGCAATCAAAAATACTTCGCTGTATTACAAATGCTCCGTGGTATATCCGAAATTGCAACATCCATAGAAACCTTGGGATTAAAACGTTCAAAGATATGATCCCAGCACGTAGTTTGAAGTACCTTTCGTAACTGGAAACTCATACGCCAATGAATTAGCAAGGCAACTATTAAGGCAACCGGAACGGTTATGGACAATGAGGTGCTAAGCTTCTTCACGGATGGCTCAAAAAGGGATAGAGGGGTTGGCTGCGGGGTATTCTGTGAGGCACTAGCGGTTAACCTCTCTTTTCGTCTTCCCGACTTTTGCAGCGTTTTTCATGCTGATCTGATCGCGATAATGGAAGTCATGGGCTGGTTGAAGTATAATGTAATATCTACGAGGGATATTTGCATTTTTACGGACAGCCTGGCTGCTATTAAAACGCTACAATCATACTCCCTGACGTCGAAGGTAGCTCAGTACTGTCTGGCATCTTTAAATGAGATGGCTGATCAGTTCAACTTCCGATTGACGTGGGTGCCAGGGCATTCCAATATCGCAGGGAATGTAATGGCAGATGGTACAGCAGGGTACAGCACGCCTAATAACCCAAAGCAGGCGCCATATAAAGATACCGCTTGCTTCATGTAAACTGCTGCTTCAGGAAGAAGCCATAAAAGAAACGAACGACAGATGGTCTAACGCCAGTTCGTGTGTAATAACCAGGCAGATCTGGCCTGGACTTGACCGGTTCAGATCAGGCCAACTGATATCGCTTCGACGGCACCATATTGGTATGGTCGTTGGAGCTATAAGGGACATTGTCTCATTGGGATACATGCGAGCAGTCGGGGTGTCCCATCCCACTATTTCTGCCGCAGCTGTGGTGATGATGAGGAGGAGGAAAATGTGCTCCATCTGTTCTGAACCTGTCCTAGTCTAGCGTACAGCAGAACAACATTTATGGGAACTTCCCCTTTGAACGATCTCTCGGATCTTAGTAAGATCGAGATCCGGGACTTTAAACGCTTCTTGGTAAGCTCAGGATGGTTTAGCGAGTGAAGAGGAGGAAACTCGAATGTGGTACCGCTACGGACCATTTTTGTGTCTATGCTAGTTCTTTAGGACGGCCACCCTTACCTAACCTAACTTAATAAAATAAGCATTTAACATAGGTTAAGGACTTAGATAGATTTAGATAATAAATTTTTTAGATTGTGAGCTTTGCACACTTCTTGTTAGTTTCGTATACAGACAGATTCAAGAATAAAGCCATTGGCAGTTTAAAAATAAAAAAAAAGTATGCACAGTATAGTGCAAATAGTTTTGCTCTTTAATCTCTGTGGTCCTTTCCTTGAGTTGGCTTTCGATACACTCTGATCAATGTGTCTGGAGAATGAAATATCACTGACAAATATTACACCGAGGCCTTTGATTGTGGTGACGCGTTCAATTAATGACCCAATTTTTCCGATAATATGACATTATCTTGCATTTTTGAATATTAAGTTTTAACTGGTTTACTTCAAGCCAAGTACGAATATTGTCAATATCCTATCCTCTTCAAGCTTGTCAGGATATCAAAAGATCATCAGCAAACAAAAGGTAGACCTCAGGTTGATATCATGCCACTTATCTAACGGTTGTTGAACCTTATTGACTATCTCCAAATTAGTTTAGCGAAATGTGTCAAATTTACGTAACAAATTAATAATACATACATTCTAAATACGGTTATAAATGAGTATAAACCTACCGAAACATGTATTTACATAATATTTCATTTATGTATTGCTAAAACGCTTCACACACAACACGCGTTATCGTTCTGCGTATCAACATGTTTATTTTCATTTTCTCCATTTTACTCATCTTGGTTCCAATTAAATCGAATGAAAATTAAATGTTTTACGGTTATGTCTAGCAGATGTGATCAGACTCGATGATTGTATCGTGTACAGGCGGGTTACATGTATGTATGTTGTACACACAAATGATGATTGTAAATACGGAATGAATGATGGCATTATTACGTTAAGCAAAATATCAACAACAAAAAATTTAATGAAAATAACAGGATTTGTTCAAGAAAATGTTATTATTGTTGTTTTGTATATACATGTATATACATATATATATATGTACATATGTACTGCTGCGGGCCTTGAAATAATTTTCCAGGAAAATTTGGGTGAAAACAAAATGTTTTATTTTGTGAATATTTTTCATTTATAAAGTTGAAATCTACTCGTATATTATGATGTTTATGTTTATGTAGTAGCTAAGCTATGTAGAGAGAATAATACTTTTGGATATTATGATAAAATTCACCAATTGAATGAATATTTCCCCAAAAAGGTTATGAAAATATTAAAATCACAAAAAAAAAGAATGTTTTGTTGCTCTTTTCTTTTGCTGCTTTTTTTTTTTTTTTTTTTTTAAATAAAACTTTTTTTTTTATAAAATTAAATTTGTAATATACTTTTTAGTGTTGTTATATTATTCTTATAACTTGTGTACGTAATAAAATTCGAAAGTCAACAACTTCAAAAATTTTGTTTCATTTATATGATTGTTAACATCTCGAGATTCTCATTCTATATACGTTCATATGTATATATGCGGTGAATTGAAGATTTTGTGTCATTTCACAATGATATATAAATTCTGCTTAATTGCATGATCATATCAATTTGCAACTTATGTTTCGTATAAACATCTTTATAATATAACAAAATGTTTTTGAAACTTACATTAAATTATATTAAATAATAATATTAGGGTTACATTTGATTTAATACCATATAAATAATAATCAGTTTTATAAAGGCCATTACTGGCCCCTTATTGAGTCAACTATTTGGCTCCAACGGTTTCGATCCTGAACATGGTCTTCCTACTGTCTTAGACAATCTGAAGAGGCCAAGTCGTTCTCTACATCGTGGAGCTATCGTCGCCTGCAACGACCTCTGCGCCTACCATATGGTGGCACTCCTTTCAGATATCGCTGCACAATTCGTTCCGGATCAGCACGCAGAACGTGACCGAGCCAGCGTACTCGCTGAGATCTTACTTCATGTACAATATCGGGGATCTTCATCAGATCTCTGATCTCGAAATTGTCCAGAGCTCGGTATGTACCATCGCTTTCGCCTTTTGGGCCGTAAATCACACGCATGATTCTTTTCTCAAATGGAAGGAGCCATCTCTCGTACTCATCCGTCAGCGCCCAACTTTCACATCCAAACATAACAACGGGCCTGATCAACGCTTTGTAAAGCTTCAGCTTCATGGCACTTGATAAGTGTTTAGATTTTAGCAGTGGCCTTAGAGGATACAAAGAACGAGTGCCAGCTGCCAGCCGCACTTTAATATCGCCACCCACACTGTTATCGTGAGTGATTAGAGAACCCAAATATTTAAACCTCCTCACTCCCTCAAACATGTGGTGGCCACTACTTAAATCTGGTGTGGCATTGTCCCTAAAACCAGAGATCAGGTATTTCGTTTTGGACTCATTGATCTGTCCAACTGAAGCTGAAAACTCTATAAGCGGATCAAGTATTTCTTTCACTCCGTTGATATTCAGTTCAATCACGCATATGTCATCTGCATATGCAAGCACCTGATTGGACTGGCGATATAAGATGTTGCGCTGTGGTGTTTCAGTTTTACGAAAGATATACTCCAACATGAGATTAAAGAGTATCGGTGACAGAGCATCTCCCTGCCGAACACAGCTTTGAACACAGCACTCAACTTTAACACAGCATTGAGACTGCGTCACTGTCATCCTACACAGTAGTACCAATTTTATTGGCATTCCTAGGTATTCCAGGGCAGACCAAAAACTCTCTCGATTGATCGAGTCATAGGCCTGCCGGAAATCCAGGAACACCTGATGTACGGGGATGGATGTCTCATAATATTTAGATAGAATCATCCGCAACGAAAAGACCTGATCGGTGACTGGTCGATTCGGCCGAAATTCTCCTTGATAGTCACCAACCAAACTCTCCGCTAGAGGATTGATTCTATCCAATACAATGTATGACAGTAACTTGAATGCTGAGCAAAAGAGAGCTTGTAGATGGGGCATATCGCGGCCACTTTCCATTCGTCAGGCATAACTTCGGTTCGCGATATATTAGTATACTATAATCGAATAAGGTCGAAAGTAAAGTTCCACAAAGTATCCCCTCCGAATATCAGGAGCTCCGAATTAATGCGGTCCACTCCAGGTGAGCGGTTTCGGTTCAATCTCTGCATGGCTTTAGTGAATTCCTCATGGGATGGCTCCTCAGTGCAAATCTCCACAGTCTGTATTAGAGGTGGCTCAGCAACAGTCTGTGACTCATGATGGACATCAAGCAGGTCAGTAAAGTGTCCACTCCATGCGTCAAGTATTGCGTCAATGTTGACACAGAGGTTTCCATCCCGGTCCCGAATTGCGGTTGACATAGGCCTGAAAGTATGGTGCAGTCCAGTAATTCCTTTAAAGAAATTTCGCGAACTACGCTCATTGCTGGGTTGTTGTACTTTCAGAACCTCGGCCTTCCACCATTCTCGCTTCTTCCGTCTACAAATCCGCTTAGCTGCCCTTCTTGCAAGAGCAGCCTTGTTTTCCTCGCGATTGTGAGACGCTGTTGCACTTTGTTATGGGCTATATTTTGTTGCTCAACTGCAAGACTACACTCGTCATCATTCTTGGGTCTGACTTTGACTATACCTAAAGTCTGTTGAGCAGCACTGACAACCGGAGTTTTCAGTACCTCCCAGACAGAGTTCATGCAGTCAGACTGCTAATTAGCTTCATCAATGTTGTCGCTGACAAGATCCTGATATCGTTTCTTTTGATTTTCATTTATCAGACTTTCACAGTCGAAACGTACCATGCGTTCCGCTGTGTTCCTAGACTTGTACGAAAACTTCCGTCGTAGCTTTGAAGCGACTAAATGATGATCGCTGCCTACGTATTTGGTTGCTGACCGATAAGTTCTCACATCCTGCACAACCTGAGCCCGTCCTTTAGAAACTAACACATGGTCAATTTGGCTGCGGGAAGTTCCGCGAGGATGTGTCCATGTCTCTAGTTGTATGTGTTTGTGAGGGAAAAATGTGCTTGCTACTCTAAGATCATGAGCAACCGCAAAGCACATCTTTCTCTCACCATTATCGGTCCCAGTTTCGTGTCGGGAGTACGGACCTATGTTTTCACACACGTCGGTCTGATTTCTGCCAGCTCTATCATTAAAGTCCCCAATTACCATTCTAACATCGTGTTCGGGTATAGATCCCATCAGATCGTCCAAGTCATTGTAAAATGAGTCTTTATCTTGGGGCTGGCTCACTTCGGTGGGCGCATGTACACAAATTATCGACAGGTTGGCTAAATTTATGCGCAAGCGAAGCTTACACAATCGGTTATTGACTGCTTGGAAATCCAAAACAATGTTCTTTACCTGCGGCCCAAGAAGAAATCCAGCTCCAAGGTTTCCGAGGTCATCTCCACTGTAGAGCAACGTATAGCCCTGGGACACATGGTCTCCACTATTAGGCCAGCGAGTTTCTTGAAGAGCAACGAGTTCCAACCGATACTCCTTCATTCACGTGATTAGGCCCTCCAAACGCTCCTGGTTTTCTAAGTGACTGCACGTTCCGCGTGTCGATCCTAAATTTCGTGTCCGGATACTTGAGCGGGGGTCCGGTGTAGTTTTGTCGGTATCCATTTTTCTTTTTGTTGACTTTATAAATACTTGATTTTTTTTACGGGTGCGGGTCGTCAACCCAGCGATCCAACCGTTTAGTCGCCTCCTACGACAAGCAAAGGATATTGTGGTGGTATTCTTGGGAAACATGTTCGTGCAATTTAGATTTACGAGACATGTGAGTGCCCCCCGACCACAGGGGTCAACGAACATTAAAATACATTGGAATTCAGCATTCATTGAATTCCAGCACAAAAAAAAATTTTAACCAACGCACATCGAGCAGCACGGGTAGCTTTTGTAGAAGATAATTTAAACACGAACTGGGAAAAAGTTATTTTCACGGACGAAAAAGTTTTTAGGTCCGATCATCATTCTGCACATATGTCTCGCCCAAACAAAATGTGATATAATGAAAAATATAACCAAAAAACAAAATTAAGTGGCCAAGTATCTAAAAAGTGTGGGGCTGGATAAGTCCAGGTGGGCTTATCGGTGAGTTATGTCGGGAATACTTGGAAATTCTAAATGAAATAATGATACCGTCAGTCACTACTGTTTATTGTAGCGTTCGCTGGTGGTCAACCTCACCAGAAATCCACCAAACGAACGCATTAATTAGTCAGTGTTGGCTGATAAGCGGCTGGTGGTAGTTGTTTGTGATCAACTCCATTTTCCAAAATACTCCATTACCAATGTCTCCATCCATTAAACAAATCCCTCCCATTTTCAACTCACCTGTATGATTAGCAGAATGGTATAGGCGGTGAATTGATTGTGGGAATAGCAAATAATATCAATATAAGTCGACGATATTAATGATGTTTTATTGTTCTTTTCATTAACATACATACATACACGTCCAATTGCAAATGAGACCAAAAACACATTAAGTGATACACTAGCATCATTCAGGCGTTTTGGAACACTAATAACATCGTTTGAGCCAGTGCAATGGAGATGGCAGCCCACACCAGCAAAGAAATAATATGGACGGTTTCATTTTCGAAAATGGAACGTTGACGGACGAAGTGCTCGCCCAAACGCAGTCATGAGCAAATGCACAGGGGAGCCAACTTGTATTTCAAAAAAAAAAAACATGACAAGCAATTTTTGGGACAAAGCGGAGGTATAAAAGGAAAACGAAAAAAAAAAGAGGACAGTGAAGCTTTGGATCTCAAGACGAGAGATCGTAACACGATAAAAAGTGAACATTGGCAGAGAATTGGTGAAAAGATCCACGGCGTAGCCATTTTGGCCGTAGTCATTATTACACCAAAGTAAATTCTTTTGCATAAAAAAAAAAAAAGGAGAAAAAAAATATGTATATGTGTAAATATTTGATCGTGTATATATAAATGTGTATATTGATTATTGAATTAAAATTAATTATAAAATTTAGGAGTTAATTTGTGTTTTGACAATTTATTTTCAATTACATTCTCAATAAAAATAAAAATAAAACAGTGAACAGAAACCATGATGCGTTTTCTTTGAGAATTTTCCGTGTGATTGGTTGGAAACAGTTCGAGTGTTGATAAACTGAAGTGATCAAAATAGTGGCATTTTTGTGTGAGCACGGGCATGTAGTGAAGTGTTGTGAGGTTAACAGGATTGCTTATCGAATCCAAGTGGAGGACAAGGATTCCCAAAAAAAAACATAAGAAAAAGGGGGAACCATTGTCTCAATAAAAGGTGATGTGTAGTGTAGTGCCGCGTGTGCTTAAACAAAAGGAAATATTTAAACTCTACAAGACGCCGGAATTGAGTCAAGAGGGTGAACGAGGCCGCAAAATTGTACAGGTGAGTTTCCCTCAATTAATTCTTCTCCACTTTTCCTCTTGGCACACATACAATTGCCATTAGCCGCGCGTGCATAATCGGTCTGTTCCATTGACGCTCGCGCTGTTGCGTGTCTTTAAAAACATTTGGTGGCTTTCTTGGTGTGTGAACGCCCCGCCCGAGTCGTCCTGCTCCAATTTGAGCTTAGCCGGCGACACGTGCTGGTAGACTGGCGCCCAACAAAAAGAGTTCTTTTTTTTAAATTGTCTACCCAAGCCACCAAACCCAATGAACTGGGAAATAGCACGTCACATTTGGCGCCCAACGTGGGACTAAAACTGGTTAATAAAAGAAGTTAAATCTCGTTCGTTCTAGAATAGAAACAATTTTAACACATACGGGTATATCATATTAGGACGGAAAACACGTGTTGAATTTTCTGGAACACGTTTCTTAATTATAACGGTCCAACACATGCATATGGTTGCTAGTTTTTGAAGCAAGAAATACTTTGTTTTTTTTTTGATTTTTCTAATTTATCTTAGTTGGTAATTTGATTTATTCGTCATATATAGTTTAATATATTTAATTTAATTAATTATTTATTTATTAGCGCTAATTTATTCGGTTTCGGTCAAGCTATAAATCACATAATTAAGATTATAGCTATATGTAATATATCTTTATGTTATTAAGTAACAACGTGTTTATCGTATTTAGTGCAATTATTTAAATTAAGTAAATTAATTAATAGGTATTATTTAATAATTTTCTTATTAAATTTATTGTTGTGTGTAGAATAATATAGGTGGCGAAATAAAATTGGTCGATTTTGTTATATTGATCAATAGTGCGTATATTTTGACTGCTTGCGGTCTGCGTAATAATCTAGTGGCAGAGCATAAAGTTGTGCTCTGAAATTTGCGTTTATTTTAAGTGTAAAAATCAGTTAGTTTACAAAAATTTCAGAATTAATTTTTGGGTACGTGATAGAGGTTTCATCTCTGTTTATCTAGTTTTTTTTTATTTTATTTTACGGTTACATCGCAACATTTAAGTTGAAACCTTCTTGGTTAATTTATATTGAAAAGTGTCGCGTATATATTGGTAATAGATTTAATTGTATAAACATGGCTGAATTACTCAGTTTTCCTCTACTAGTTCATGCGTTAACCGAAGGGGAACTGGATTATGAACTAAACATTCGTCAAGCTTTACCAGGTGGTACCCACATACAGAAAGTGCTTGAGCTGTCAAGACTCCTGACAGCAGAAAAAAAACCACCTATGGACTATAGAGATGATGGTCAGGACTTCACGCTTTCTGTCGAAATGTTGACAGATCTCCAAAAGTCGCTAAAAAAATATATTTTAAAACAAGATGAGCAAAACGAAAGGTTTGTAAAGGCAAGAATTCGACACTACCAGGACAGAGCTTTTCGCTGTCTGGGGGAGGATGAGGAAAAGGATTCCATACTCTTCGGAATTGTCAGAAATATTGGCAGAACCATCCGAATTTCTACGGAAGAAGCAGCATCATCCCATGGTGGTAGTACTCCATCTTCTACAACACATCGAGGAAACGTGGTAGCATTGGGAGCTGGCAGGGGAAGAGGTCGCCAGTCCATCCAGTCCATGCAAATTAATGATCCCAGCTACGACGGCAAACCAGTAGTGCATCAAACTGAAAGAGAGAAGATTAAAGAACACCCTCAGCAAAAAATTGGTACTTCTAATGAGACATCGTTTGCGGACACAGAACTGAGACGAATGCTACAGAATCTGCCAACACCCAGCAGCAATATTGATTGGAGATTACCAGATGCATTGCAAAAAGGCGCAAACACAAATGCAGAAGCAAGAGAGGCACCTTATGTGATTCAAAGTAGACGAGTGGCAGTAGAGAAGTGGCCAATTAGATTTAAAGGAGAC
The DNA here is from genome assembly GCA_951394425.1 of Tipula unca. Taxonomy (NCBI): domain Eukaryota; kingdom Metazoa; phylum Arthropoda; class Insecta; order Diptera; family Tipulidae; genus Tipula; species Tipula unca. Next base: position 61,046,968 of record OX596380.1, read on the forward strand.
AACAACCCTGACCTTGCAGACTTTCTCTGGAAAATTGAATTATATGCGAGAGCAGATGAAATACATGTGAATGAAATCTTCAAATGCTTCTTTAAGCTTCTTGATGGCGTGGCACTAGAGTGGTATGAAGTCAAAGCAGCCGAATTCAACAATTGGAACGAGCTTGTGAGAGGACTCAAAAACCGCTTCCAATCCAGAAATTACGACTTCATAATGAAAGAAGAGATACTCGAGAGATATCAACGGCCAAACGAAAACATTGCCGATTATCTGTTAAATATGTCGAAGTTGTTCTCAAGGATATATCCACCGGTAGGAGAGCAATATAAAGTATATGTATTGCAAAGAAACATGATCCCGGAATACAGGATGCAGTTGGCTATTGCAAATATAGGATCAGTCACTCAACTGGAGGAACTTTGCCGCAACATTGATGAAGCCAGAATGATGGGAAATAGGGAGAAGATGGCCAGAATACCACAGGCAACAAAAGTATCGACTGGTCAACCCAGAAAGACGGTGCTCACATGTAATGAAGTACAAGAGGAAGCAGCAGAGGTTGTAACTACGATTAACAGATCGGTGCCAAGATTTCGATCGGATAGACGCCGAGGCTTTACAAGGAGGGATGACAGCACGGTGGTATGCTGGAATTGCAAGGTAGTAGGCCACCGACACTTTGACTGCACGAAACCTCGCAACAGAATATATTGTTGGTGCTGTGGGATGGAAGGTGTAACAGCTGACCGATGTCCCAAAAAACATCCAGGAGGAAACCTCTTTACTTGTTCGGATACTTCGAAGGCTCAAGATACTAGTATGGAGGGAAACGGTTCAGCGGGCAGATAAGGGATCAATCTTGTCCGATTGACAACAAACAGATCCCATACAAAGTAAATAAAGAAACACAAACGGAGTTAAATGAACAACAAAGTAGTAGAATAGGAAAATGCAGTAATTCAGACACTCATCAAAATTTAGATTTAGACGTAGATTTTAAAATCATTAGAGTCAACCAAGAAGGTATTGAGCCGATTAAAGGTAACTATAGGACGAAAGGCCGCGGTAGAAAGTCAGGACAACTTGTCAGTAGAATGACTGACCCAGCTGAAGTAACTGACGACGAATTTGCTAAACATGAAGATTTTGATGGTAGTCAACAGTTAGTAGAATGTGTTGTCAACGTAGAAGGTGATAATCGACCACACGTAGATGTCGAGGTCTTGGGGTATGCTTTGACTGGCTTATTGGATTCTGGTGCCAGTTGTACCATACTCGGTGGGTTTGACATCTGTGCGCGGTTGGAGAAACTGGGGTTAGAACTGATTCCATCAAAATCCCGTATTAAGACTGCGGATGGAACTGTTCATTGCGTGGAACACGCTGTTGACATACCATTTCAAATTGATGACAAATGTAAAGTGATCAGATCACTCGTAGTACCATCCATTGCTAGGGATCTGATCTGTGGCATCGATTTTTGGGAAGCTTTCAACATCTGGCCCAGAGTAGACAGGACAGACGATCGGATTGGTATTGATTGTGTAGATGTGGTGAACGAAAAGGGGGAAATGATTCAGCATGAAATGGACGATTGTCAGAAACTGGAATTGAAAACAGCTATGAATTCATTCCTGGTGACTCATCCTAACATACTGGGTTCCACGCCCTTATTGCAACATAACATCGACACGGGAAATGCAAATCCGGTTAAAACTCGAGCTCGCCCCATATCTCCATACGTTCAGAAGGAGTTGAATCTCGAACTTGATCGTATGTTACGGTTGGGAGTGGTGGAAGCTGCCGGTCCTGTTGAATGGGCACACCCTGTGGTTTGTGTGCGAAGACCTTCAGGTAAAATTAGATTTTGCTTGGATGCACGCAAACTCAACGAAGTTACGGTGAAAGACAGTTACCCTTTACCATACATAAACAGGATTTTAGGACAGTTATCCGGTACAAAATACTTGTCCAGTTTGGACCTTAGTGACGCATTCTGGCAAGTTGAGTTGAACGCTGCAAGTCGACCAAAGACGGCATTTATTGTTCCTGGAAGAGGACTTTTCCAGTACAAGCGTATGCCGTTTGGGCTGTGCAATGCTAGCCAAACTCTTTGCCGTTTGATGGACAAGGTTCTTGGGGTGGATTTGGAACCTAGGGTATTTGTTTACCTTGATGATATAATCGTGATGTCGCAAACGTTTGAAGAACATATGGACCTACTGAAAGAGGTGGCTCAACGTCTGCGGAAGGCTAATCTTTCAATAAGTTTAGCGAAGTCACGATTCTGTCTCAAGGAAATCAAGTATCTTGGATATATCCTCGACGAGCACGGACTAAGGATCGACCCTGAGAAGATTACCGGAATCCTGAACTTTACAACACCCACAACAGTTAAAGACGTACGGAGGCTCATTGGGATGGCTGGTTGGTATCGGCGGTTTATCCCCGATTTCTCTGCGATAACAGCCCCAATCACTACCCTTCTGAGAAAAACTGCCGGTAAGAAGTTTGAATGGACCTCCGCCGCTCAAGTCGCTTTTACCCAATTAAAGTCATTATTGGTGTCCGCTCCAATTTTAGTAAACCCAGACTTCAAGAAGATGTTTACCATCCAGACTGATGCATCTGATAATGGAATTGGTGCTGTTTTGACACAAGAAATCGATGGTTTTGAGCGAGTAATAGCGTATATGAGTCAGAAACTCACATCCACGCAAAGAAAGTATCCGGCCACAGAGCGTGAATGTTTGGCAGTGGTGTTGGCCATCGAGAAGTTTAGGCCTTATATCGATGGCGTGAGATTCAAAGTGGTAACAGACTGTGCTTCTCTGGTCTGGCTAAGGAACCTGAAGGACCCTGCATCTCGGTTGGCTCGCTGGTCTATGCGTCTCCAGGGGTATGACTTTGAACTCCAGCACAGAAAGGGAAAATTAAATGTAGTGCCTGATGCATTATCCCGTGCTGTGGAGTGCATTCAAGTCGATACCGGAATGCAGGAAGACTTGGTCTACCAGAAGGTCAGGCATGGTGTTAATGAGTATCCCGCCAAATATCCCGATTTTCGTCTACAAGATGGGAAGTTGTATAAATATTGTCAGACTGTACGAGGCGATGGAACATACACCTGGGATTGGAAGTTATATGTTCCACTTTCGGAGAGGAAAACGATTTTATACAACAACCACGATAGCGCTTTAGCTGCACACCTTGGCTTCTTCAAGACACTTCGCCGCATACAGGAACGGTATTTCTGGCCAAAGATGTCAGTAGATGTGCGTGATTATGTCAAGGTTTGTGAAAAATGTCAGCTCAACAAACCAAAGTGCGAGATCTCGAGGGTACCCATGGGAGAACCACGAGTTCCGACTCGCCCATGGGAAATGATTGCCATCGACTATATGGGGCCGTACCCTCGGTCTAAAATCGGAAACAGGTATTTGTTAGTTATAATCGACGTTTTTAGTAAATTTGTGTTGTTGAAGTCTGTTAGAAGGGCTGAGTCGGGTTCGCTTATCCAATACTTGGAGGAAAGCGTATTCCTAGTGTTTGGCGTACCCTCAGTCTTGATATCAGACAACGGCAGTCAGTTCACTTCAAAAAAATTCAAAGGCTTTCTGCAACAATATAAAGTGCGGCATTGGCTAAACGCCTACTACCATCCGCAGGCTAATCCAGCCGAAAGAGTTAATCGGAGTATCTTATCTGCAATCCGTAGCTACATAGGCGACGATCAACGCAACTGGGATGACAAAATTGGCCAAATATCCTGTGCTTTGAGAACGGCTGTTCATGAATCTTCTCGATACACACCTTACTTCATAAATTTTGGACGCAACATGAACGTGTCAGGTACGCGCAATACTGACATGGAATGCGAGAAAGAGTGTCAAAATCGAGAAGAGCATGAACAACAAATGGAGAAAACACATGAAGCCGTACGAAACAATCTTAACAAAGCCTACGAAAACTACGCGCACAGATATAATCTACGTAGCCGGCCATTACAATTTAAGATAGGCGAGGTCATTCTTAAAAAAAATTTTAAACAATCAAATGCCGCAGAAGGATACAATCCCAAATTTGACTCAGTATACCAGAAGTGTAGGATCTCCGGTAAACTGGGACTCAATACCTACGAGTTACAAGATATGACTGGCAAGAAATTAGGGCGCTTCCATGCCAATGATTTAAGGGTATTTCACAATAACAATGATCAAGTTTAAAAAAAAAAAAAACATAGTATGAGATTAACGAATTACAATCAGGGCAGCTAAATGCGTTGGACTCGACCGGTATCAATTCGCTTGTAGATGTGAATTTTCGTAAGATAACTGAAAATTGTTTTTACGCTCGAGTGAATGACGTAAAGTCTTTAACGAAAATTTTTTTAAAGAAACTTTAAAAAAATTTTCGTTGTTTCCACGATGAGTGTAGTGTAGCGTTCGCTGGTGGTCAACCTCACCAGAAATCCACCAAACGAACGCATTAATTAGTCAGTGTTGGCTGATAAGCGGCTGGTGGTAGTTGTTTGTGATCAACTCCATTTTCCAAAATACTCCATTACCAATGTCTCCATCCATTAAACAAATCCCTCCCATTTTCAACTCACCTGTATGATTAGCAGAATGGTATAGGCGGTGAATTGATTGTGGGAATAGCAAATAATATCAATATAAGTCGACGATATTAATGATGTTTTATTGTTCTTTTCATTAACATACATACATACACGTCCAATTGCAAATGAGACCAAAAACACATTAAGTGATACACTAGCATCATTCAGGCGTTTTGGAACACTAATAACATCGTTTGAGCCAGTGCAATGGAGATGGCAGCCCACACCAGCAAAGAAATAATATGGACGGTTTCATTTTCGAAAATGGAACGTTGACGGACGAAGTGCTCGCCCAAACGCAGTCATGAGCAAATGCACAGGGGAGCCAACTTGTATTTCAAAAAAAAAAAACATGACAAGCAATTTTTGGGACAAAGCGGAGGTATAAAAGGAAAACGAAAAAAAAAAGAGGACAGTGAAGCTTTGGATCTCAAGACGAGAGATCGTAACACGATAAAAAGTGAACATTGGCAGAGAATTGGTGAAAAGATCCACGGCGTAGCCATTTTGGCCGTAGTCATTATTACACCAAAGTAAATTCTTTTGCATAAAAAAAAAAAAAGGAGAAAAAAAATATGTATATGTGTAAATATTTGATCGTGTATATATAAATGTGTATATTGATTATTGAATTAAAATTAATTATAAAATTTAGGAGTTAATTTGTGTTTTGACAATTTATTTTCAATTACATTCTCAATAAAAATAAAAATAAAACAGTGAACAGAAACCATGATGCGTTTTCTTTGAGAATTTTCCGTGTGATTGGTTGGAAACAGTTCGAGTGTTGATAAACTGAAGTGATCAAAATAGTGGCATTTTTGTGTGAGCACGGGCATGTAGTGAAGTGTTGTGAGGTTAACAGGATTGCTTATCGAATCCAAGTGGAGGACAAGGATTCCCAAAAAAAAACATAAGAAAAAGGGGGAACCATTGTCTCAATAAAAGGTGATGTGTAGTGTAGTGCCGCGTGTGCTTAAACAAAAGGAAATATTTAAACTCTACAAGACGCCGGAATTGAGTCAAGAGGGTGAACGAGGCCGCAAAATTGTACAGGTGAGTTTCCCTCAATTAATTCTTCTCCACTTTTCCTCTTGGCACACATACAATTGCCATTAGCCGCGCGTGCATAATCGGTCTGTTCCATTGACGCTCGCGCTGTTGCGTGTCTTTAAAAACATTTGGTGGCTTTCTTGGTGTGTGAACGCCCCGCCCGAGTCGTCCTGCTCCAATTTGAGCTTAGCCGGCGACACGTGCTGGTAGACTGGCGCCCAACAAAAAGAGTTCTTTTTTTTAAATTGTCTACCCAAGCCACCAAACCCAATGAACTGGGAAATAGCACGTCACATTATCCGGAGGAATTTCCAATTATCTTTATGCAATATAATGTGAAATTATTAGTTGGTTATGGTTATAAGGATTGGAAGCCTCTTTAACCTCGAACAAGGGAAGTAGTCTTAGAATATGTTTCTCAAAAATGGAAAGAGCTAAGAGGTAACCCGTAGTAGCTTCGCTGCCAAATCAATTACGTGAAGTAATCGATAATGATGGATATGGGCACATTATTGAAATAATTACTTATATTCCTTTTTTTACTTCTTATTAGTTTTAGTATTTATTAGTTACTACATAACTTCAATATGGTAATCCTTTTATGTTTTCAGGTTTACCCTATGTTTTCATACAAAATAATTCATAATTAGTGGGCTGCTCGTTTGAAAAAACACTCAGTTTTTTCTCTGTGTATAACCAATTTTTGAAAGTGATAGTACATGGAAATATTCAGGCTTCTGGCATTTTAGTTTTCGAGTTAAAACATGTACACAGACTTGAATTGTTCAATGTGCCAAAGTGCTAAAAGGCATAATTATAATTAAAGCAAAACCTTGACGTAAATGTATCAAATCAGAAAACTACATCAAGCGTATCACGATATATCGTTGTCGTTAGATCTGCATTCGCTATATTTAGAATTCTATGGTAACCAGGCAGAACCAACCATTAATGACTGTTACTAGTTTTATATACATAGATAAATCTGTGTAATAAAACAATTATTTACAAATGATTTAGACTGCAATTAGAACCAATTGTTTTTTTTTTCCGTAAATTTATACAACAAAATTCAACCCATTGAGCATTACTCGGTTATATGCATTTACCCAGGAAAAGATAGTATAAAACCAAAACATAATGTATGTACTCGTATGTATACATATATGTACAATGTATAAAATAATATTCAAGAGCAAGCAAACCAAACATACCAATTTAATATAACATAAGATATACATCTATAAATAAATTTATTTTGAACAGTCAGGCGGAAAATTGCAAAACCAACATTAAATAATGAAAATGAAGAAACGATAAAAAAAACCAAAAAACTTTCCATAGTTGAGATTACAAGTAGGAGAGAATATTTTAGTGTAGAAAAATTAAAGCTTTCATTATTATTACATAACATGTACACACACACACATTTAAATCAGATCCCATCCTTCTATATAGTAATACATACACTACATATATGAATGTACATCTACAACACTACTATATGTACTAGAAGAGTTTTGTTGTTGCCAAAAAATTTAATCAAAATCATAATTGCATCATATGGATAAAACACTATACACCAGTATGTATACTCGTTCTCGTATATCCTATATACGTAGCACATATAGAAATGAAACTATACTATCTATAATGTGGGTGGAATGGTGATTTGTAGACGCTCGTTCTTTTTTTCGCTTTCAATTTTGGTGAATAGGCAACATTTTAAACTTTTTGATTCGCAATCGTATATTATATGTACGAGTGAGTATGTGTTATATATACTATAGAGGATTACATAGAATGGAAAAGTTTTAATCGAAAATAGATAAATAGTTATTTTTTAATTTGCGTATAATGAGTTGCATGTACATAATATACATACATATACATACACTACATTGCATTTTAATAAATCAAAATGATGTAATCGATCTAATCGGAAAATCGCTTTGTGTAAAATATTAATTTTTTATTATTAATAATTATTATAACTGATTACAAATCATTAGTAATTGGTCTATCTGTCTATTTCTTTACGTTTAGAGGGCGGTAAATGTATGTTCCGTTCCGGATTAGCACGCAGAACGTGACCGAGCCAGCGTATTCGTTGAGATCTTACTTCATGTACATAATATCGGGTCATCTGATCTCGATGTTGCACAGAGCTCGGTATGTACCATCTACTTCACGTTTTGGGCCGTTAATCACACGTGTAGAGCTTCAGCTTCATGGCACTTGAAAGATTTTAGAGTTTAGCAGTGGCCTTAGAAGATGCAAAGCACGGCTGCTTGCTGCTAGCCGCACTTTAATACGGTCACCCATACTGTTATCGTGAGTGATAAGGGAGCCCAAATATTTCAACCTCCTGACTCCCTCAAACCGTATTAGACCGTATTAAAGTATGGCCACTACTAAAATCATATATGTCACTGTCCCTATAACTAGAGATCATGTATTTTTGTCTTGGACTCATTGATCTGGAGTCCAACAAAAGCGGATAATTCTACAAGCTGATCCATTATTTCCTTGGCTGAGGTGTGTCAGTTTTACGAAAAATTCTCTATATAGCCTGCTCTCAACTTTCATACAACATGGAGACTGTGTCATTGTCATTCTACAATATCATACCCATTTTTAATGGCATTCTTAGGTATTCCAGGGCAGACCATATATATTCTCTCGATTGCTCGAGTTATATAGCCTGCCGGAAATCAAGCAACACCTGATGTATTGGGATGGACGTCTATTAATATTTATATAGAATCATTCACAGGAAAAAGGACGATATATACGAAATCCTCCTTGGTAGTCACCAACTAATAGAATCACCACTCCGCCAGAGGGGTGATTCTATCCAATATAATGTAGGACAGTAACTTGTATGCTGTGCAAAGGAGAGCTATACCACGATAATTCTCACACTTCAACCGGTTTCCCTTCTTGAAGATGGGGCATATCGCGACTACTTTCCAGTACTTTCCAGTCGAATAAGGTCGAAAAAACCGTTCCACAAAGTATCCGTTCCGAATATCAGGAGCTCCAAATTAATGTAGTCCACCCCAGGTGAACGGTTTTGTTTTAATCTTTGCATGGCCTTAGCGAATTCGTCATGGGTTGGATCCTCAATACAAATCTCCACAGTGACGCTTGATGAAGACCAAGTCGGTAAATTGTCCACTCCATTGGTCGATTACTGCGTCGATGTTAACACTGAGGTTTCCATCCCGGTCCCGAATATCGGCTGATGCAGGCCTTCAAGTATGGTGCCATCCGGTAATTCCTTTTAAGGAATTACGTGACCTGCGTTCATTGTTGGGTTGTTGTACTTTCAGATCTTCGGCCTTCCACGATTATCGCTTCTTCCGTCTACAAATAAGCTTAACTGACCTCCTAGCATGAGCAGCCGTGTTTTTCCTCGCGATTGTGTGACCTGGCTGCACTTCACTTTGAGCTATATTTTGTTGCTCGAGTGCAAGACAACACTCGTTATCAAACCAATCATTTAGGTCGGACTTTCACTATACCTAAAGTCTGTTGAGTAATACTGACAACAAGAACGTGATATCGTTTCTTTTGCTATTCATTTATAAGACCTTCACAGTCCAAATGCATTTCGCTGTGTTTCCAGACTTGTACGAAAACTTCCATCGTAGCTTTGCAGACACCAAATGATGATCGCTGTCTACGTATTTGGTCGCTGACGCATAAGATTCCCTTTTGGTTGCTCACCCCCGTAAGTGACCCATAGCGTTTGAAAATTCAACTACCGGTTATTTCGAGTGTATCCGGTATGAAGTACGTCATTCATGTTACGAGAGAAAATTAGTTTAATGTTTGACATTTATGAAATATTTATGCATCCAAGGCAATTTTGTGAAACTGGATTTTTATTGGATAAACCAACACATGCACGAACATTTACAGCGTGTAAGACCGTGGTATGAAGACGTTGAAAGTTCAATTAATGTAGGAGCTGAATCAAAATGACCATCCGCAACATTTTTGGTTGGTATGGAACGCTTGGAAACATGAGCATTTTTACCGAAAATGATTTTGGACCGGGGGCATTTTTATTCGAAAATGAGCAAGGAGCCGCACTTATAAATAATGGGGAGCGTTTTCGGGCCATGATAAACGAGTTTTTGTTAGCCAGAATTCAATAGGGGGACACTCACGAAATTTGGTTGCAAAAGGACGGCGCAAATTGCCACACCGCAAACGAAACAATCGGTCGTTTGCACACTGTTATCGGGGATCGTAATCAGCCGTAACGGAGATGTCATGTTGTATCTTTGTGCGAAGTTGTTGTATAAAATCGTCAGTCGATGGAAGGGGTTGTGAACTTGGGCCTGAAAATATATCGCCAGGTAGTTTGAGGCTCTGGCCGTACACTAGGACCGCTGTTATGGGTAACTCGGAGCTCCAATACTTGGTATTACCTCGAGCTCTGAGCGAAGTTTTTAACGTTTTGTGAAAGCGCTCTACCATTCCATGTGCTTGAGGATGGTAGGCGGTGGTGCGAAATCTATGTGAACCTATAATTTTTGTTAACTCGGAGAAGAGTTTTGACTCAAATTGGCTGCCTTGATCTGTCGTAATTTCAAAGGGAACGCCAAACCTTGATACATACTGCTCGACGAACGTCTTAGCAATGGTAGCAGCGGTAATATCTGGAATGGGATATGCCTCAGGCCAATGAGTAAATCTATCAACGATAGTGATTATATAATGATTTCCTTCAGATGGTGGTAGCGGACCAACTAAATCCACTACACGTGGATTTAGTTGGTCCGCTACCACCATACACTACACGTCGTATTGTTTGAGGAATGTATACGCGATGGTTGCCAGAAGAAATTTCGCAGTATAATTCGTAGCCAGCGAATTGAACAAGTTCAAGTTTATACTTGGTACTTGTAGGACGACTTTTGTTTATCAGAGTTTTTAATTCGTCGTCCGTACGTTGTAACTCTGATAGTTTGTGTATGTTTGGAATTTCATTAATTGAGGCAGCTTGTGGGTCACATGTTCGTGACAAGGTGGTCACTTTGTTTTTGCCTGAAATGTGTCGGATATCAGTCGTAATTTGGGATATAAAATCCAAATGGCGGGTATACCGCGGACTGCGTTCCGTCTTTTTGAGTGGATTGCATTAATTAAGGTCTTATGGTTAGTGTAGACTGTAAATATTCGACCTTCTACGAAATATCGGAAGTGTTTAAGGGCTAAAGTCGGAAGTGTTTAAGGTTTAAAGGATAAATAGGCAACAGTTCTCTGTCGAATGCGGAGTACTTGATTTCAGTTTGTGACAGTTTCTTGGGTGTGCCACTATTGTTGCATCAGCAAGTGCGCGCTTAACTGTGATAAATACGTTATTGCATTCATCAGGCCAAGAGAAGTTCTTAGCTGTTTTGGGTCGTTTTGTTGGAATTGGTTGAAGAAATTCGGCTAAACGTGGTTCAAAGCAGTGATAATAATTCACCATCCCGACGAATTTCTGAATTGTTTTATTGTAATTGAGGTAGGTTGTGAGAACTGATTTTTGGCTTCTATACGCGCTGCGGCCAAGGTTTTACGCCATCGTAAGATATGTGGTGGCTGAGGAATTCAAGTGATGGAACACCAAAAACCATTTGGATGTCTTTATTTTGACATCGTATTATGCAATTCGTTGTATAGAACTTGCCTTAAATGACATTAATGTTCCTCGTTGTATTTGCCACCAATATGTCATCAATGAATTGGAAACGAGTAGGAAATCAAGATCTTTTAACACTTCATTCATGAAGCGTTGATAAGTTTGAGCTGCGTTCCGAAGACCACAAGGCATTCGAATAACCCAAATGGTGTGGTGATTGCCGTTTTAGGCGCACATCTTGAAAAGCTACAGGTGTTGCGTGATATGCCCTGATTAAGTCAATTTTGATGAACGCGAATCTGTACTGTCCTTCTTTTGTACCATGTTGAGTAGTGATGAAACCGGAGAGGACGACGGTTGACATATACCTAATTCGATCATATCTGCGAACTCATTATATGCTGCCTTATGTTTTGTAGGAACCAGTCGGCGTGGTTTCGAAAACGGAAGTTGACCGTTTGTAAAAATATGATGAACCACGCTGTGTTTTACTGGAACTTTGTGATTTGGGGATTCGGTGAGAGTAGGAAATTTCTTTAATAGTTTCCCGTGTCTATTTTTAACCACTAAGTGTTTTGGAGTGGGCGTATTAACGGAAACTGTCAATGTGCTGACAGTTAATTTCGTGGCCGGATCGATGATTCGTCTTCCACGCAGGTCGACCAGTAGACCGAATAATCCGACAATTGGTCGGTTTACTGATGCGAGCACGAAAGGAGTAAAGGTGCGCCGGAGCCCAATATCGACAGAAAGTAATTTAGTCATTGGAAATAATTTATAGGAATTACAGAAAGATCAGCCCCAGTATCCACAAGAAAAAGTAAATTATTAATTTGATCTCTTAGAAAAAGACGGCTGTTGACTTGTTCTCGACTGTCTGACATATAGATAGTCGAATTTAATCGTTTAAAGAGAGTGAAATTGTCGATCCATCTTTTTCGGCTATAAAGTGGCACGGTTTTGTACATTTCTGTGCTCTGCTACCATACTTGTGGTGATACCAGCAAAATCTGTAGTTACGTACTGAATTGCTGCGGCTCCTCGGTCTAAATCGTGGTGATCTTGTGGTGAAGTGAGAGCTGAGAATGAGCTCTGGAGCTGGGAAATTTGCTCATTCAAATCTGCAATCTCTGATTTGTGTGTTGGCAGTAATTAATTGATTGACGTTGATGTTGAGGGGGAATCCACCCAATCAATGCATAATCTCCTCACAATGCTTTCGTTGATGTTTTCACATATGCTAGCCTATTCATGGCCCGGTAAACCTCGGATGCGGTTTATCATCGCCGATATTTTTTTATCGACAAGTTCTTCCAAGCGTTTTTCTTGAGACAGCGAATACCTCTCAATTAATGCTTGTTTCAGCGTATTATCTGTCTCTTATCACGTCGGGGTTACCAGTTGAAGGGTTATTTCTTATTATTGTTTTTATATTTAAATATAAATATAATTTGTGTTTTCATTACATTGTATTTAAGAAAATCAGCTGATTTTATGAATAGTAATTTCTTAAGACTGATTAAAAAATTAAAAGTAAAATATGATTTAGGATTTTTATGATCCAATTTTTTACTGGATTTTTGTTATTTGATGATATGCCAAATTTCCATTGGTCCATTTCGCATAGTTATATTAAGGCGGATTCTGCATTTAGTCAGGGCCGCTACAGCCCATACAAACGAAAATGTTCTGGAAAATTGGATTGACAGAATGGGTCACTGTAAAGCAAGCCATAGAAGTTGTTTGAATGAAATTGCGTTCTTTATTTAATGGCAATGTAACTCAATGGCAACTTGTTCTAATAAAACAAACCGCTTTGAAAAGTATTCATTCGTCTTTGAATTTTTGTGATTTTCAAGCAGTTGTCTTTTGCATCCTCTAGGATAACTGCTAAAATCCAAACACCTATCAAGTGCCGTGAAGCTGAAGCTTTACAAAGCGTTATTCAGGCTCCTAATTATATATATGGATGTGAAAGTTGTACGAAGTAGATAGTACATACCGAGCTCTGTATATTATCAAGTTCAGAGATTTGAAGAAAATTCTCGAAAGCGGATCAACAAAATACTCCTATATACAAAAAAGTTTATTAAGGAATCACAAAAAACATTTCTTTCTTTCGTCTAACAACTTTGATAAGGGGTATTTTCTCTGTATCCCTATAAACATTTTCGAGTAAAGCAAGGTGCACATTTTACCAGACTCGCACCCTGTATATCAGAGAGAAATATTTTGTTTTTATCATAATGCTTTTAAGTTTCATTTCTTGGGAAGAACGTATGTTCGTCCATAATTTATATTTTATTTTATTAATAAATATTTTTTTTATTATTTCAATCATTTTAGCTAATGTACATCTTCAAGTCCCAAGTTCATCGTTTTTGAAAATTTGTTTTATGAATTACGTTTACTTAATAATGATGTTCACGAAAATATGAATTTAAAATACATATATACATACATATGTACATGTATGTCTCCTAATGGTATACTTATATAGCTAAGTGCGTTTTTCAATATATCACGTATGTATATATCTACTAAGTAAAGGCTGTCATTAATAATTAATCTTTTGTGTATATACACATATGAATAATAAAATTTTTGATATTTGGCCGATCATGTCGTGAACTCCCACAAAACAAAAGAATGAAATAAACAAACCGAAAATCCCAACATATGATTAATAACATAAATATATATATATATTTTTGTTAAATATGTGATTCTCTCGAAATGTATCCAAGTGGATTTGTGTAAACAACAATAATATACATACATACATACATACATACCATATATGTACGTATGGTAAAAATAACTGTAATAAAATATTGTTTAGTGCCATTGTGTCTCGACTTTTTGTGACTTTGATTTTGGTTTGGTATATAACCAAAATATACATATGTATATACGTACATACATACCAATTACGTATACGCTTTGGTGTTTACCACGATTTTTCCAAATCACAAAATTACACAAGCGAGTGAAATAAAACAAAAATGAAAAACTAAGAAAAACTTATGAATCCAATCAACTATGGCGAATTATATAATCCACTAAAAATATGAAATATTAAATTTTATACATAAACTCGTATCTACATATTTTGCTATATATAGAAATAGACCATGGATTTGACAAAATATTTCACGTCCTAGGTCAGGGTTATTCAACTACATATATAATATACTCTTATACAATCCAAGAAAAATTTTCCTTGGGGGTTGGTTTGTTTGTTTTGTATTTTTTCGCTGGAAAACATAACGTTATACAATTTTTCTGTGCCGCATCCAACATGCAATGTCATTGCCTAATGTTTTTGGTATAAATTTCCCATTTTATTGATTTTAAATATTGTGGTAGCCAAAAAAAAAAAACAGTACATTAGGCAAAAAATATTGATAAAAAATGTGTTGTTTGTAAACTATATCTAGAATTTTCTAACAAGTGTAACATTCTTATAATTTTAACAAAACATCACAATGTTAAGTTCAGGGTTACATACCCCTGTTGATCTGTTAATTCAATAACGTTTGCATAATATATATAATTTGACAGTGATAACTCTAGAATTTCTACAAAATATACTAAAATAGTTGCGATAACTAATCCAATTTCAAATAATATTAGTTTAAAACATTATTAGAAGAAGAGACGATGTATAAATGACAGTTCAGTAAATTTATTTAAAAGACAAAATATTTGAGTTCAGCTGATACTTGAGAATATTTTTTTGTTGCTGATAATATGTTCGCGGTGTCAACTATCGCATTTCATTTAATATTTTCGTGTTATGTTATAAACTTGTTGTATACATATAACCCAATAATGCGATGGTGGCATAAAATGAAACGGGCGCACGTGCCAAATATATGGTTATGCAAAGATAATTACATTTTATTTAAACTCACATATTTATGTACGAGTCTGTTTAATGTACAAAATTGTAAAATAGCTGAGGTTTTGAGTTTTAGAATTTTTATATACAAATCAGTATATATGGACTTTGTATAGTTTAGTTAGATCCGCAGTGTCAAGTTGAATATACTAACAGTCCATCATAAGTTGGGGTTCACGTCTTTAAAAGGGTGTTTTTTATAGAGTTACACAAGTTTAAATCAAAAACAAAGGATAGAAAATTTTATGACCTTAATGTTTAAATATCATTTCGGCCATGTGGCCGCCACGGCTGGCGCGTACAAGGCGCAATCTGGAACACCACTAACTTTTCGCAGCATTTGCGGCCGTATTTTGACAATAACTCTTCGAATGTTGATTTCTCGGTGTTTAATTGTCTCTGGTTTATCGACGTAGACAAAATAATCCAATGGGGTTAAATCACATACGATCTTGGTGGCCAATTAATTGAACCATTACGCGAAATTATTCTTTCATCAAAAGTTTCTTTGAATAAAACAATTGTATCGCGCGCTGTGTAGCATGTGGCTCCGTCCTGTTGGAACCACATGTCACCAAGATTAATGCCAGCTAATCGCGGTACGAAACAATTTCTAATCATGTCAGTATACCGCTCGCCATTGACAGTAACATTCTGACCATCATCGTTTTTGAAGACATATGGACCAATGACTCCGCCATCGAGCGCACCAAACAGTAATTTTCTGTGGATGTAATGGTGTTTCGACAAGCTTGTGGATTATCCTCGCTTAGGGTGGCCAAAAGGTCTCTTTAAAAGAGAACATGTTCTCTCTTTTCATTCCGATCTTTTTTGCTCTTTCTTTCTTTTTTTGTTTATTATCTTTGGTTCTCTTTTTAAATTAATTTTATTTTGTAACTTGAGGAGTCAATAGTAGGGCCCATTTTCTTCGATTACTATTGAATATTACAGAATATCTGAGATTATTATCGAGTGATAAATAATGATGGTAATATTTCTTGCAAACGAAAGATGATGAACTTTGCAGTATAAGCTCTGTGAAACTTATGTTTTTTTTTAATACCTGTCCAAAATTAAGGGTGCCTCTGTTCTTCTTTGGAATATATTGTTCTTCCCGTAAATAATGACTTTTCGGTTGTTTTTTAAATCATTTGAAAACTAAACTACTCTAATTTAAAAACTATGCGGTACTTTTGAAAAATATGTTCCTAAAACCTTAAAACAAAATCAAATTTCTACAACAATCATCTCATGAGAACTATTTAGGATTATTATACCCGGAAGAACTCATAAACAAACACAAGAAATTAATTTTTTGAGCCGATGAGCCGTGTTGAAAACCCAATAAATTTTCTCGTAACTTCAGAGTTTGTCCTATAATGAATCATTGTTAATATTAGAATTTCGTTGGATGAAGTTGAACTTTTATTAAAGTCATCACACAGTCGGCAAGCTTAGATATTCAAGAAATTTTGTTATTTAACGCAAATTCCCTTTCCTAGCCCTGAAAAGAGTATGCAACCCACGAATTGGAAACAAAATAAAATGTTATTGTGTAATTTAAACTTTTGATTAAATCCTCGGTACATTCTCCATTTTCCAAAGGAATGAATACGAGTTGAGGTCCAAGAAAATGATAATTTTCTGGATTCAGTCGAATTTTTAAGTAAGTGCTTTGTAGTTTTGGGGATCTCGAAATTCCATTTTATTAATATGATTTTTGGAATTTCAGAAAATCTAATAACTTCTTACAACTTTCCAAAATCTTCAGTACCCAGGTCTCTCGTGGCTCTGCAAGGCTTTGTATGTTTGTAAAGGTTTACGTATTTTTTATAATTTAGTTTTAGTAAACTGTCCTTCCCTGTCGTTTTCTGGATACAAAAATACCAGAATTATTCTACCCCAGATGAGAATGTGAATATGGTGTTTTCATTGATGAGAGCTTATGCAAGTTTCAAGTGTTTATGTACATCAAAATGAGTTTTGAAACAAATAAATATTTACTTTTAATTTTGCAACAGTTTAGCAAGCATTGTACTGCCTTTCTTACAGATTGTGAAATATTAGCAACTGAGGACTTAATTATTCGTCGTCTATATACTTATTCAAGTCGCTACTGTGCAATTAACATACATAAAACTTGATGTACAAGCTTCTCGTGTTACAATTTTGAGCACTTTTTCATCATTCTCCGACATTAATTTTCTAGACTGTGAATACTTAACCATAAAATCTAACTACTCCGGTATACCGATGCAGGCGTTAATTGTAAAATTTAATAAGGCAAATCTTGGACATTCTATTTCAAAATTTGAAGCACTTCAATTGGAATTCTTCCGTATTACTATACAAATGTTGAATTTCATGTTAAAATGGCACCCAGTCGAAATGTCGTACAACTGTCCAGTTCACCGATATGAATTTTAAATTTAACGATTTTATTAGAATTTTGGATAAAGTTGATTTCAATTGAGAGTGCAGTGCAATGATTTGAGTTTGATTACCACATTGTTTATTGTATTGATAGTTTATTTGCTTTTTATATTTAATTTTGTTAAAAAAATTTAAATTTATTTACAGAAATAATCGCCATTTTCAATTTCACAAAATGTCCTCTCATTTCCTTTCCCTATTATGGACACCCAATAACCTCACTCATCGGAGAACAACATTTTGAATAGAAATTCAACATCAATATCAATTTGTGCTTCGGCCCATTCGCCGAATTGGTGGCGCACACGATGGTCGTTTGGCTTTAATTCCTGCACAAGTTGAATCTTGAAAGCTTTTAAGCCAAGATCACTAAGTATCCTTAAGAGTAAACGTGGTCCGAAAACGATCAATTGTTATTCGAATTAGCCGCTCAGTGTTGCCAACTCAAAGTTGTGAACTTCTATAAAAAACACCCTTTAGCTAGAATATCCTACCTATATATATATATATATCCATTGAGAAGTTGTGTGTTAAATTCGCTATCTACAATAAATCATTATTCAAATACGTTGTTTATCTTCCGCCTGACTCACCTATATCATCATATACGGCGTGTATTGAAATCAATAATGCCGCTGATCCATTAAATTTTCCATCGATTAACTGAACGATGAGAAAACTGATGAAATTTTTCCTCGAAATACAGAGTGTCTTCTGACTCAAATTTGATAGATAAAAAATTATCGTGATATAATTCGCGACTTGATTTTTACAAATGAACCGGTTCTATTTAAAATACACAAATCACTATCGCAATAGAACATATCCAAATCAGAGGACTTATCACAATTTCTAAATAGCAGATACAATCAATTTCCGTCTATATCTTGAACAAATTAACTGGCAGTATGAGCTAATAAACAGCATGAATATAGATGTAAACGTTGAGAAATTTCACCATTGTATGATGACAAACTGATTAATTTTTAAAACAAGAAAGATAAACCATTAAAAACAAACTCTCAAATTATATTCTGAGCCAGCATAAACTCACAGAGTGTGACCAAAATTTCGAAAGTTACTTTGAGATAAAGTACAAAAACTATATTAGCTCTATAAAGGTAAAGATAAGAAAAGATCCTCCTAAACACATTTTGAGCTTTTTTTAGAAACAAAACGTGAAATTAATGGTTACCAAGGTTGCATGACATTGACTGGAAAGAAATCTTGCGACCCGCAAGTTATATCAAACATGTTTACTGAGTTATCCCAATCGTTATACAAGCTAGAATATATCAGTAACTATGAAAGTCCGCAAATAGTAGTGAAAATAAAGTATCTATACTAACACCAGAAACAATTAGATTCTCAACTCACCATACGATCAATTATTAAAGTCATGACGATCCATGAAACGCAAGGTTTAACATCATCAAATGTGATCTGTATAAGCACAAATCCTAAACTTCATGAATTATTTGTCAATGTGCCTCATTCTATAGTTATATGCTATATCGAGACACACACGTTCTTTTAAGTATTTTTCACTCGTTGAGAATGGCAGACTACACTGTAGGTAAAGGCCCGATCTTACACAATATTGATGCCGCGGGTATTGGTCATCATGCGATGCAACAAACCAGTAAAGAAAGCGTTTAGCGGTAAATGTTCAATATATTATTACAAAATGGCATATAAAGCTTCCTTATTTTACAACTTTGTTCTAATATCAAAACGATTTAACTGTGGTATTTGCAGTACGGAATTTTTTGTTATGTTGTTTACAGATGTGATCGCTCTGCAGCAACTAGTTTTAAAAAAACGGGTGGGGGCATTCTTATTGCCATACATTCTTCACTATACCGTTCGCCAGTAAATTTAAAACCATCAGTAGTGGAACAGGTCTGTGCGAAGATACCATTACATCAGTTACATGCTTTGTGCCAACTTTAATCAAATCAATGACATACCCAATATACGTGAACATTTTTTAGATATTTCTTCACCAACGAAGTTGATATATACATATATTTAAAGTTGTAGAATCCTCTTTGTAGACATTTATCACAAGTCGATGGAAATATTATTTGAATTTGTGGATTTTTTACCAAAAAAAATTGAGCATAACCAACAAACCACTTTCAACTTTAATAAAGATGACCATGTGGGTTTGCATGAATACTTGGAAGCAATTAAATGGGATGACATTTTAAATACTGACCAATGTTATGCGATTCAGTAGCTCATAAATTTAAAAAACCCAAAATCCTTAGCTTATGAAAGAATGATAAAAAGTGGGCTGGAATAGGAAAAACTGATCTTCCTCCAATACCTAACCCTAAACAAATTTGGAAACACTTTAGAACTAAATGCGAAATTGAGGGGGACCCCTCAAACCAATATGTCTTAATAGCTGATAAATAAAATAAAAAATTAAAGTTGGGCGGATTACTCCAGCACTCAATGCCACATGGGCCCACGGTGCAATACCCGGACAAACACATATACTTACACATTAAAAACACCCAACCGTGACTTTTGTTCACCACCGGGAATCGAACCCGAGACCTTCGAATAACAAGGACGCTATTTACTGTGCCAAAGATTATTTTGTGGTTTTGCGACGGATGGGGGTAGCATAATATACCATCATCGATCTTAAAGAAACAAGCAACTTTAATGTATCCATTGTGGAATCTCTTCAATTTGTCGTTACATCAATCTTTAAATCGGGTATAAGATGTCCCATGTTTCAGAGGAATTCTATCTATAAAATTATTTGAGCTAGTATTTAACAAACCGCACTCCATTTGTGTTAATTGGAAATAAGAAATCCAAAGTTATCGGAAAATTCTAACGTGCTCATTTTTGCAGACGATATTTAAATTTTCCTTACCATGAAAGAAAGAAGCGATACTGACCGATTACATGAAGATATTAATGGTCTTAGTCAGTGGTGTGATCGTAAATCGTCGATCATTGCATTTAAATACCAAAAAATAAAAGGTTATATCGTTTCACAGGAAGAAAAATCCTATAATCAATAAATACAAAATTAGCCAAAGTGAACTCAATGTTTGGGTTTATGAAACGATGAACCAGAATATGGACTATGATATACCTTATCATGATAATGTGGCACGCTTACCCCCTGATAAGATAAGGTGCCAAGACTACCAAATCTGCACCATTTAAAAAGAAAAGTTCTTTTGCGACGCTGCCTTTATAGAAAACGTTCTTCTATGGCTATATTGATTCCCCGTACATGACCGACAACATCTCAATTCATGTTCCGGGGAGGAGGATCTCGAACACCATTCCACAAATTACAGGGAGAACAATCCTTATAGATTTACTTATAGATCCTTTATCCATAATAGCTTGGCCAAATCATTCAACATTGCGGAACATCAATTTCAACTTATTAAAAAACTTGAAAAGTTACTTTTAAAATTCGAATCGGCACGTAACAATTCTAAGCTTACACGGCAAATTATTGATGATGTTTTGGGTAGAAATATAAAAGCAAAACAGATTACAGATATCTGCAAGCATCAATCTGATACAATTATTACAGATTCTCAACAAATATGTACTGAGTTCAATACGTTTTTCCTAAACGCCCCTTTAGCCATTAGCTCTGGTTTCGAAAATGTTATTTCAGCTGCTAATCATAGTGAATTTAACCGTTATATCTATGGTACGTTTACATCACCTAGCACGTCTTGTTTTTTTGATAGAATTCACGCCATGGACATCTTGTCTGAAATAAATAAATTAAAAAACAAGCCTTCTAAAGGTATCGACGGCATTGATAATCTAGTAATTAAGAAGTGTTCCTGCGGTATCTAATAGACGTATTGAAGTACCTATTTAATTTAAGCTTAGATACTGGAATATTTCCTGATGTTTTAAAATTAGCAGTCGTAGTTCCAGTTCATAAAAAAGGTGATGTACTGCAGTTGAACAATTATCGACCGATATCGCTCCTAAGCACATTCTCCAAACTATTTGAGAAAATGATTAAATGCAGACTAATTAAGTATTTAAATAAAATTAATTTCTTGCATCCTAATCAATTTGGTTTTACAATAGGTAAATCTACCGAACAAGCGCTATTGCACCACCTAAGTCATGTTTTTTTATCTATCAATAATTCCCAAAAACCTACATCATTATTTCTCGATATTTCAAAGGCGTTTGACACTGTTGATCATTGTATACTTTTAAGTAAATTGTTTAATTTGGGTGTAAGAGGTAAAATTTATAATTGGTTCAAAAGTTATATTAGTAATCGTCGCCAAGTTGTTAAAATAAATGATACGATTAGTGACCCCGGTAATTTAAGCTGTGGCGTTCCTCAAGGCTCAGTTCTTGGACCATTATTATTTATCATTTATATTAACTCTGTTTTTGAGAGCAACCTCTTGGGCAATGTGACCGCATTTGCAGATGACTTAGCTTTGTGTTATACATCTACAAACCCCTTGGAGGTCAAATGCTTACTGCAAACCGATTTAGCCACTCTCAGCAAATGGTTTTACCACCACCGCCTTACAGTGAGTGATAAATCCAGAATTTTGCACTTCGGTCGTTCGTTCCCTGTCCCTGTGAAGTACCACATCGAGCAATGTACGGGTAGCCTTTGTTCATCAAAATGTTTTGAATTGGTGTTGGTGGATGAATTTAAATACTTAGGTGTCACAATTGACTCCCAGTTGACCTGGAATTCTCATCTTACCAATGTTAGGAAGAATGTTATTATTTCTATTTATAAATTCTACCACTTACGCCAAATTTGTCCACAGTCAATTTTGAGAAATTTATATCATGCCTTAGTTGAATCAATAATAATGTATGGCATCACAAGTTGGGGTGGGATTTATTTTTCTAGAATTGAGGCTCTGTATATTGCTCAAAAACGTATTATTAAACTAATTTATCGCCGTAGAAGGACCACTGCAACAATTCCACTGTTTCGTGAATTAAACCTGTTACCTTTGAGATATTGTATGTGTATAAAGTTTTAAAAATGTTTTTTGTCCGCAGTGGTAGTTTTCATTTTCGCATATCTCATACACATAATATAAGAAATCCAAACATTTTTTCAAGGCTGCGTTGCAACAGTGAGGGGTTTAGAAGATTTTACTTATTTATGGCGCCATATTGGTTTCATAAATTATCCATAGATATAAAGCTCATCCCTACTCACCGCAAACATTATTTCGAGAGTGAGGCCCGTAAGTGGTTGATGAATATTACCAATATTGAAACTTACTTTTAAATAGTAACAACTATCTCTCTGTGACATTTAATCTATTTTAGTTTAATTTATTTCATTTTTAATGTATTTTAATTATTAACTATATTTGAACTTGTGATTTTTGTTTATATAAGCTTTTTGTAACGTCCCTTTTATTTTGCAGAACCTCCATTAAATAAGAAATTAAAAATCACAATCAAGTTGATGTGGTGTACACGGACTTTGCCAAAGCCTTTGATTCCATTAGTTATTGCAAAACATTGAAACGCCTGCATAAATTCGGTTTCTCTGAACAGTTCTAGCTTGGTTTAAATCGGATTTGTGTAATCGAATTTAATATATTGAATTAGGACATAAAAGATCGAAATTAATACGAGATACCTCCGGCGTACCACAAGATTCTCATGTTGGCCCTTAGATCTTTATAATCTTCATCAATTTATTGATGTTTGCAGATGATCTTAAAATTTACAGATCGGTTGAGACCCTTGGTGATACAAACAAACTGCAACAAGCCATAACGATTTGATATGAGGCTAATCTTCTTAGTCTCATTATTAACGTGTGCAAGACCTTATCGGTCCATCGGAAAGTGAGTCCTATTAAACAACAATATCACATTAATGGTATACTCAATGACTTCAATCAAGGACTTACGGGTTACTTTCCACGAAAACATGGGCTTTACTAAGCACAATAAACGATGCGTCGCTTAAGCAAATTCCATGCTTGGTTTTATTAAGCGCTGGGGACACGGGATATTTATGACCTCGAAACAATTAAGATCGTATACTATGCTTATGTCAGGTCCCAACTTGAATATGCCGTCAATGTCTGGTGCCCTTTTTGCGACGAATAAGTTTATCTTTGGTCAGAAAAATGCCATTCGTTACTGAAATTATTTATGTATCATTTATTCAGAGCTGCGTTGTGGCCATCGTTCTGCTGGATAAGGCTCAGGGATTGGGGTGGGGTTTTCCGAAGTTACACTTCCAATTTATTACGGAAGATTCCCGCTCCTACTTTTTCGTCTAGTTTGGAGCCATCCGTGAAAAACTGGAAAACTACAGTTGCCAATTCCAAACCGCTTCTTCAAGATTCTCTTGAAGGGCACATGGTTCGAAACCCTTTCGCAAAGCATAATGTTGGTATAACTTAGTTTATATTCTCCAGTTCGTTCCTTAACTAATCGTCGAGTATCCTGTCTGCAGATATTTCTACTGAGTTACGACTTATAGTCTCGTGGCCGTATTCGCCGACATCTGCTTACCACAAATATCCATCTCGGTCCCATTCATATATGTACCAGCTCCGGTTGAAGGCTCCATCTCTTCCCGATGGCATCCCTGAATGAGTACACAGCTATAGTAACCTTGTTTACTACTTCCAAGATGTTAGGCTTCTAACTGGACTTTCTGTCCAAGATTACGTCCAAAAATTTTGCTGTATCAGTAAACGCTAGTCTTATGCCGTTCAAGGTAGGTGGTTCTACTACCGGAATTTTATATTTCCTGGTAAAGAGTACCAGCTCAGTTTTGGACGAGCTGTTTGTCAGTCCACATCTGATGGTTCATCTCGTGATGGTTAGGAGGGCATTTTGGATTACCAGCTTTAACGTGCTTAAGTATCTCCTAGAGACAGCTATCGCTACGTCATCTGCATAAGCAATCACTCCAATCCCATCTCTCTCCAGCTCCACCAGCAAACCCATTGATTGCTATGTTACAGAGAAGAGAAGACAAACACAACTCGCCTCCTAATGAGCTTATTGCATACATTACATTTTGCGAGAATTCTGTCATCTTCACTATGTATGAAATGTTTCCATACATTCTCGTATAATTTAACGTTTCTAATACTGATAGATTTTTTTCATATCCAACTTAATTCAGCATGCCTTAACTATTGTGGAGGCATGGTGTGTTGAAAAGGGTATTCACGTCAACCCTTCTAAAACTGATTTACTTGTCTTTACAAAGAAGAGGAATACTCTTGAACTATCTGTTCCCTCCCTTTTTGGGAGAACGATCACTAAATGTGACTACGCCAAGCACCTTGGTGTTTTACTGGATAGTAAACTTTCCTGGAAGAATCACCTAGATTACAAACTTCAAAAAGCAACTGCCATTTTTTGGCAATGTAGAAGAGATTTTGGGGAATTCTGGGATTTAAGCCAGGATGCTTTCTTTCATTTATTAATCACAGGTCCTACCGCTACTATCGTACGCTTCTATTGTGTGGTGGCCAGTGGTTGACCTGAAGGCTTCTGTAGCCAATCTTAATGCATGCAGAGCCATAACTTGGGCTATGTCCTCGACTCCACTTCTTACCATGGAATCCATTCTTTCCTTGCCTCAGTTACGCACCTTTATTTTTGGCACAGCCTGTTTTGCAGCATATCGTCTGAGGTGCAATGGGCATGGAATTTTAGGTTCTATCGTGGGACATCGACAAATTTTTAAAAATTCTTGTCTTATATTTATATCTTCGGTTAATGACAGACTACTACTCGAATTCCATTTCTCAAATCTTCTCTCGGTGGCTTATCCTTCGAGAGATTTGTGGAGTTCGCAGGATTTTCTTAACAAATTAGATGAGTAAATAGTGTTTTTTTCTGATGGCTCTCGTTCTAACCTCAGTGCAGGTTTTGGAGTCTACTGTCCTTGGATGGATCTGAGACTTTTCGGTAGTCTTGGGTCGCATTGTACTGTTTTTCAGGCGGAACTAATTGAGGCTTTGAATTTTGCTGTTAAAATCAAAAGTATTCTACTGTGTACCGATAGTAAATACTTAGTCTTTAAGAAATCTCTTGACTGTTTCTAAACTCGTCAAGGAATGCAAACATTTCACGAACCTTCTTTGTTCTAACAATAAAGTTCTGTCATATGGGTACCGGCTAACTGTGACGTCGTAGGCAATGAGATCGCGGATTGAACCAGCGGTTTCTGTTTCTTTCTACTACGGGAAAAAAGTTATAAACGACTACGCCTTGAAGGACCTAAGGTCTCAGTGGCTTGAGACTTTTAGTTATCGTAAGGCGACGTACTTCATTAAGGAGCCCAGTTTGAGGTCAACGAAGTTTGCTTTATTTTTAAAAAAGAACCAGTTAAGAATCTTGGTTTACATCGTATGTGTTTAGCGCATGATGTTATTTACGAGGACTGCCTTGAGGAAGATGATGACTGCCTTCACTTCGTGAGCAGTGGTCCTGGTTTCAGTTCTATACGAATTTAAGTATTCAACTTTAGGTCTTTAAATATAGATCAGTTGTCTCGCAGCCTTGCTCTAAACTTGTTCAGTTTGTGAAGGCAGCAGTGAGCGCTTGCGAATTCGGATAGAATCCTAGTTTGCACCATGGGTCTTTGTGTCATTGAGTGCGGAATGCTCGTGCATTACGCAATTTTTTAAAGAACTCTGGCGATTCTGGCAAAGGACCAATTTTATATTCTTCAATCTAAACCATTTTTATTTAACCGTAAAACACGTGAAATTTGTATACGAATGAGTCATTCATTACGAGAAGATTTCATGTTATTTTCCAAATTTTGATAAAGATAAAAAACGAGAAAATATATAAAAAAGAAATTTTTTCCAAATTGACTCGTCACTTCTTCTTATCATAATCCGAATACATTATTTGTTAATCAAAATACTACATTTTAATTTTCCACAACATTTTGCGATGAAAATCCCTTTTAAAATAATCCACCGATATTCTTCTTCTCAAAAACGTGTTGTATACGTATAAAATTTTACCTTTCAACCACAAAATTGAAATCAAAAATAATCCAAAACCAAAATTAAAAAAACAAAAAAAAAATATCCTCTTCTTGTTCGTTCATCGTTCAGTATTGTATAAATCTTGAGAATTTTTCAAAATGTGTATTATATACATATGTATGTAGATATAAAATGGTATGTATGTATAAGGATAAATCGGGAAAGCTAAATATTTTTTTTTTGCCAAACGGCAATAACAACAACAACAGAACAGATCGGTTATCTCGTTTTTGTGATAACACACGCAAGAAAATAAAAGCATAAAACATTTTTGGCCTCTTATTTGAAAAGGGTTCAATTTAAATATTTTCTTTTATTAACACACACAAACATACACCCAAACACCAAGACGCACACCAAGCTAAACAAACAACAACAATGATGAAGTGAATTTTCCAAGACAATCAAATTTACAAATTTACTTTTGAAATTGACTTTACTGATGGTGTTATGGTTATATGATGGAACATACGAAGTATACGAAGTCGATTGTATATCAATATACTCAAAATCAATGATCGGCAGTGTATGGTCTGCGGAACATTCTTATTCCGCATCACAAGCCTTGAAGTAGTTCATCCCTATAGATAAGAAGAAACATTTTTAATTTCAGAAATCTTTGTAACTCAAATTTGTTGTCATTAATTGACCCTCGTTTAAATTTATGCTGCTTCTCCAATAGTAAGGCTGCGGTAAATCCACCAGAAAATCTGTATACATATTCAAAAAATAAAACTTTTCAGTTTCAAAACCGGAAAATTACAAAGGAACTACTTTTAAATCAAATTAATCCAAAAATTTTAATTTTCTACTGCCTTCTATTTTCTGGACAAAATAGCAAAATTTCTCTGAAATTCTGGGCTCTTGAAAAGTGCAAAGCATTTAATTAAAAGTTCAACTAAACCAAGAACAATTTTCTTGGTTCCGTATTTATCACTGGACTGATTTCGAAAACACCATATAGTTGCGTGAAAACATGAATACGCTTGATACAGTAATCAATTGTCAAAAAGGATAAATAAAATTAACATTTTGTAAATAGTAAATACAAATAAAACAAATACCGTAAATAAGTCCGCCATGTTGTGTGCACGAAATACAAATTTCTCCATGTAGAAAATAAACTAATTTGGCGCTGCTCACTTGATATTGAAATTATGATAATTGTATCTTCCAAAACATCAAATTAAATGTGAAACCATAGTTAGCCATGGCACATTTGATTGAAACTATGGTTTTGCATTTCAAACTGATTTTATAAAATTTGACAATTTATTCAATATTTGATAACATTTGCAAATTCGAATATACCGAAAAATTTATAAACCCGCTGGTCCACTACATAGCTTGTGTGAGGTTGACGACATTGCAAAGGAAATGGTCGGTAGGCAACCAGGCTGATACTTTTCTTAGCACTACTGGAAGCAAGGAACAAGCGATACATGAATGGCCCTTTGGTGGAAGAAGGACGGCACTCCAAAGAACACCACCATCAACCCCACCGCCAGGGAGCACCACACTACCTCTTCCATCAAGCATAAAAATTCCAAGGTAACTGCTGAAGCCACGCCCAGTGCACAAGCAGTTATAATAAACAACGCGGAATTAATAAATAAAGTTGAGCAAATGGAGAACTCAATCGCGCAGCTGAACAATGAAGTTGCCGTGCTAAAGAAAGAAAACCTTATGCTAAAGGAAACCGTAAATAAAAATAACAACGCAGGAAACTTAGCAATAATGAACAACCTCTCAAGTACTCGCAGATCAAGCCGAATATCAAACTGATGAAGATGAGCTTGAAAAAGAAACAAATTGGAGGCTACAGAAATCCAAGAGGGCAAATAAGAAACCTAGAAAAGAAACCAACCCAAGCAAGAGGAAAGCTGAATCATCACCAGAAGTTGAGCCAATGCTAACCCACATTAAAACTGGCAAAGCATTTTCTTGATCAAAAGTGCATGAGACAGAAAAGAAAAAACAGGTACCACCTCCGACCAATATTCTAGGGATAACAAACCACGGTAGTATTCAGAAACTGATGTAAGAAGTAGTACGAAATGACTACAAAGTAATATCGCTCAGCAATAATATTTGGAAAATAAATACAACAGAGCCTGAAGATTATAAAGCTTTAGCTAACGAACTAAATGCTGATGATCGCCAGTGGTATACCCACGAGGACAAAAATGATCGATCAATTAAAGTAATGGTAAGAGGTCTCCATCCAACTTGCTCAAAAGATGAAATTATTGAGGACCTGCAAAATAAAGGCCTGAAAATAATCGATGCAGTCAACCTCATCAGAAAAGAGAGAAGAGAAAACAGGGACGGTAATGTTGAAATCATGAGAAGAGGTCTTCCACTTTTCATGGTAACATTCTACAACCAAGAAAAAATCGAAAATATTTATAATATTAAGGCTATCCTCGGCGGTCTGGTGTGAAGCTGTCTTGGGGGAATCAAGTTGGTACTTGTTGCCAGCTCCGTATCTTGGAGCTTCCACAAGTGCGCGTGTTACCTCCCCGTGGTGACCACCGGGCAACTAATACACCATGTTCTTATGTGGTGTATTAGGCGAAAACACGGCGCTAAACAACTGGGCCGGGTTAAGGTGTCAACCGTACCGTGCTGATAACCGGCCAGGCTGGGGGCCCAGTCTAAAAACTAGCACAGTCTCTAACGGTGTATCCGGATACTTGGCGCCCTCCGGATCATGCAGCCTTACCTGTGCATTGCGGATCTCTGCACAGGTGGACCTCCTTTCTCCGCTACTCGTGAGAACTATTATGGAAAGTCAAAATAGTGAACAAAAAGAGACCGGTGCTCTAAAAAACCGGAAACCAGTGCTATGGAGACATCGGCCTTTAGGCCCGGTCTCCAAAGTGCAAAAAGGGGCATAGGACCAAATGAGGCTGGCCCCTCGAAACCAAAGGGCAGAGGCACGAATGCTGGCCCTCCAGCGTCAGTCAACTACCAGACCAGGAAGAGGGCCTGGCGCATGATCTCCAAGATCAGCAACATTCCGTTGGAGCAGAGAACGGATAGGGATAGGGATACGCTTGCGTGGGCAAGGCGTATCACTGAGCCAAAGCAGGAGGGTTCCGAGATCTCACAGCCGAAAAGGCAGAGATCCGATGATGAACCGCCTACGGAGGCTAAAAAGAAACGGGTTCCAGGAAATGTTACCAAGCCCTTCAACGAGGTGCTAAAGGAGCACCTGCTCATGGCAGTCGTTGACAGGGTTCAAGAAGATGGGAGCATTACGGCCCTTAACTGGAGGAAGGTGGAGAAGGCCTTAGCCGCCATCTTCCTAAAAATCATGAGGGAGAACCCAGGACCTGCTCCGTCCTGCCGAGACGGAGGGTGGCATCGGGGTCACGTCAAACTGACTGCCTGTGCCGATGAAAGGTCAGTGGCCCTCTATAAAAAGGCGATCGGCAGCCTGGGCGAAGTCTGGCCGGGGGCCAAATTAGAAGTGGTGACGAGGGAAGAAATTCCCTGCAGGCCAAGGGCGCGAGCCTGGATACCTGCGGAGCCTACTGATCCAAGGGAGATCTTGGAAATGTTGAAAATCAGCAATCCGGATCTGCCAACGACCACCTGGAGGATTGCCAGGTTAGAAGAGGTAAAGGCGGTAGCAGATCACAGATCGGCCGTCATTATCATCGACAGAGAATCCGTGGGTGCTTTGGCAAAAACTGGAGGCAAAATCAGCTATGGTTTTGGAGCGATTACGCTCAAAATCTATAAGCGTGATGAGGCTGACAGAGCTGGGGCACCTGCAGCAGGGGGGGGGGGAAACCACTTGTGGTGTCCCGCCTGGTGTTGGTGACCCAGAAGTCCGCGGCATCCCGGAGGACGCTCAGGAGACACTATCCCTGGACTCGGAGATTTCGAGATCATTACTCTAACATTACTCTAACTAAGGGACTAAGCTGTGCGCTCCAAACGGACGAATCGACGTCAGAGGAGTCTGACTCAACAGTGGTGGAGGGAAGCAATATCTAATGCTTAAGATCCTTCAGATCAACCTCCATCACTGTAAAGCCGCCTCGGCGGCCCTTCTGCTAAAAATGGAATCTGAGTCCATTGATGTGGTTCTGGTCCAGGAGCCTTGGGTCAATGGTGACCGGTTGCTTGGCCTCAGAACTCCCAAATATACTATTACTACACGCGAAAAATGAAGGTAAGATACGTTGCTGCATTCTCGTTAGAAATAATCTGAATATTGTTATTCTACTAAATTACAGCAACGCTGATGTAGTGGTGGCTAGCATTGAGATGGGTGGGCAAAATCTCTGGCTAATATCAGCCTACCTACCATACGAGGAGGAGGATATACCACCAGGTAGGTTGCGCAGTGCAATAATGGAGGCTCGAAAACGAAAGGTAGGAGTCATCATGGGCAGTGATGCTAATGCGCATCACTTAATCTGGGGAAGTACAGATATAAACAGGCGAGGTGAGTTACTCCTTGATTTTATTTTAAGTACTAACCTAAATATATGTAATATCGGTTGCAAACCAACCTTTATTACTAAAAATAGACAGGAAGTGTTGGACATCACACTTGTCTCGGATTTTATTAAGGAGAGGGTACTGAACTGGAAAGTGTCCGAAGACCATTCCTTTTCTGACCATTGTTATCTCCAGTACGAAGTGGATACAAAACCCACTAGCAAACCACCCTTCAGAAATAGGAGGAAAACTGATTGGGAGTGTTTCAGAACCATTCTGGGTAACTTATTACCGGTATCGGTTCCAAACCCTCCTGCATCTACACAGGAGCTTGATGCTCTAGTAACCAGGCTATCTGATGCTTTTAATAAGGCCATGTTAGGTGCATGTCCTATCAGTAGGCCCTTGGGTAAATCTCGGCCACCCTGGTGGTCGAGAGAGCTCCAAGGTACTCGTATGAAATGCAGGAGATTGTTCAAGAGAGCAAGGCACACAAATGCTGCTGCGGATTGGGACTGTTATAAGGAAGTCCTGAAAACCTATAAGTACGAGCTGAGAGCAGCCAAAACGAGAGCCTGGAGGCTCTACTGTGGCAATATACAGGAGTCCTCGGAGGCGGCCAGGCTACGCAAAGTACTATGTTCTAGTCCTTCCATTCCGGGCTATTTACAACGACCGGATGGTTCATGGACTACATGTAGTGAGGAATCCCTGGAGCTATTACTAGAAACGCATTTCCCGGAGTGCTCGGTACTAGCTCCGGAGAGACCCATGATAAATAGGGATATAGACTCCGTAAGTCATATAGTAAAAAGGCGGAATATCCTATGGGCAATAAACAGCTTTAAGCCATACAAGTCGGCAGGACCTGATGGCGTTATCCCTGCGGATATCCAGCGAACTATTGACTTAACCCTACCCTGGCTGGAAGTTATCTTCAAAGGCAGCCTAGAACTCTGTCACATTCCTAGAAAGTGGACTGAAGTAAAAGTAATATTTATACCTAAGGCGGGAAAGAGCTCTCACTGCTATCCCAAAGACTTTAGGCCTATAAGCTTATCTTCTTTTCTGTTGAAAACACTGGAAAGACTAATAGAGGCTCATATTAGAGGCTCAATCAAGCCGGGCGAGCTGTCGGGATCTCAACAGGCATACTGTAAGGGACGATCGGTGGAAACAGCTCTCCACTCCCTTATAGGCCCGATTGAGAAATCACTTGAATATAAGGAATATTCAATGGTAACCTTCTTGGATATAGAGGGGGCCTTTAGCAACGTCAGACCGGGGGCAATCACTCGGGCCCTTGCGTGTCTGGGGGTAGACGGGTCACTCAGAGGCTGGATAGATCATATGCTTAGAGGCAGGATCGTGACAGCTTATCTGGGGGGGACGTCTGCCGCCAGATACGTGAGCAGAGGGACACCTCAAGGTGGGGTTTTGTCCCCCCTTCTTTGGAACTTTACTAAACCTGGAAGGACAAGGCTTCAAGGTGGTTGCTTACGCGGATGACGTTGCTATTGCGGTCTTCGGCAAATATCCTAGTACACTGAGTGAGCGCATGCAGTGCGCGCTTGGCTATCTCTCTGAGTGGGCACGCGGCTGCGGATTGAACGCAAACCCACAGAAAACAGAGCTGGTCCTCTTTACCAGGAAGCACAACTTCCTCAGTGTGACCCGCCAATATTAAATGGTACTCGCTTGATCTTTACGGATAGAGCAAAATACCTCGGACTAATTTTGGACAGCAAGCTAAGCTGGAAACCAAACATCGTAGAGAGAGTAAAGAAAGCTACTATAGCGCTCTACTCCTGCAAAAATGCCATTGGAAAGAGATGGGGTATGGAGCCCCACATAGTACACTGGCTCTACGTCTCAGTGGTCAAACCTATACTGCTGTATGGGGTTGTTGTCTGGTGGCCAGCGTTAAAAATTATGGCCAACCTTAAACTATTGATGAAAGTCCAAAGAACGGCCTGCTTGTGTATAAGTGGAGCTCTCAGGAACACACCTACTCAAGCTCTGGAGATTCTCTTTCATCTTACTCCCTTGAATATTGCGGCCGAGCAGCTTGCATCTTGCACAGCCATTCGGCTCAAATCCATATCTATGTGGACCTGTAATAATGCAGGGCACTCATCTATCCTATGCAACAGGGGTATTCCGGAAGCTACCGACTATGCTATTCCTTTGCCATCTGTTGAGATGAAATTCCAAACTGAGTTTCCCACCAGAGAGGACTGGGTGAACGAAACGGTTATGGACAATGAGGCGCTAAGCTTCTTCACGGATGGCTCAAAAAGGGATAGAGGGGTTGGCTGCGGGGTATTCTGTGAGGCACTAGGGGTTAACCTCTCTTTTCGTCTTCCCGACTTTTGCAGCGTTTTTCAAGCTGAACTGATCGCGATAATGGAAGTCATGGACTGGTTGAAGTATAATGTAATATCTACGAGGGATATTCGCATTTTTACGGACAGCATGGCTGCTATTAAAACGCTACAATCATACTCCCTGACGTCGAAGGTAGCCCAGAACTGTCTGGCATCTTTAAATGAGATCGCTGATCAGTTCAACATCCGCATGACGTGGGTGCCAGGGCATTTCAATATCGCAGGGAATGTAATGGCAGATGAGTTGGCCCGCAAGGGTACAGCACGCCTAATAAACCAAAGTAAGCGGGATATAAAAATACCGCTTGCTTCATGTAAACTGCTGCTTCTGGAAGAAGCTATAAAAGAAACGAACGTCAGATGGTCTAACGCCAGTTCGTGTGTAATAACCAGGCAGATCTGGCCTGGTCTTGACCGGTCTAGATCAGACCAACTGATATCGCTTCGACGACACCATATTGGTATGGTCGTAGGAGCTATAACGGGACATTGTCTCATTGGGATACATGCGAGCAGACTGGGTGTCCCAGCCCACGATTTCTGCCGCAGCTGTGGTGATGAGGAGGAGGAGGAAAACGTACTCCATCTGCTCTGCACCTGTCCTAGTCTAGCGTACAGCAGAACAAAATTTATGGGAACTTCCCCATTGAATGACCTCACGGATCTTAGTAAGATCGAGATCCGTGACTTTAAACGCTTCTTGGTGAGCTCAGGATGGTTTAGCGAGTGAAGGAGGAAACTCAAATGTGGTACAGCTACGGACCAATTTTGTGTCTATGCTAGTCCTTTAGAACGGCCACCCTTACCTAACCTTACCTAACCTAAGGCTATCCTCAACCTTAGAGTTCAAATAGAAACACCCAGAAAGGTCACTCGACTAATATCTCAATGTAAAAAGTGCCAAGATTATAATCATACACAAAAGTACTGCCACCGTGAAGCAAGATGTGTTAAATGTGCAGGAAAACACGCAGGAAATCAACTGTAATGGCCAGCATCCAGCCAACTACAGAGGAGGTGAAGTTGCAGTAGAACTACAAATTTGAGAGATAAATAACGCAAACCAGGTACATCAATAAATGTACAATCTATAAAAAGAACCACGGAGCCAAATTCGTCAACTGCTAATCATAACATACAAAGCCAGAAAGTAAACGAAAACGTTACTTATGCACAAATAGTTCAGCAAACCGAGGAGAAACAGTTAAAAGTGGATCTCGTTCTACAGGACATACTGAGAAATCTAGAGAAACTTAACAAAAGACTTATTTCGAAGGAAATGAGTCTGCAGAAAACACTAGAAGAAATGAAATCACAAACTAGTTTCAATAAAAGAGTAGAAGAAAACCTTGGTCGAATCGAATTATAAACAAAAGAAATGAATAAAACATTACGAATTGTAACCTGGAACGCAAATGGGCTATTGCAACACATTCAAGAACTAGATATATTTTTAAACATGTATAATATAAACCCATTTCACCACAGAAACCCATTTCACCAAAACTTCATTCTGTAAAATAAAAGGATATAATTGCTATTATGCACTACATCCTGAGAACATAGCCAGAGGTGGATCAGCTATCCTCATATATAAAACAGTATATAAAACATAACGAAGAACTAAAAGTTGGGAACCTTTCCATGCAAGTCACAACAATCAAAATACAAATATATTGCCATCCAATATACAATCTCAAACAAGTAGATTATACTAATCTTCTCAAAACGCTAGGAAGTGTCTTTTTAGTTGGAGGTGACTATAGTGCAAAAAATATATATTGGGGATTTCGGTTAATGACCGCTAAAGGAAAAGAACTGTTCGCAGCAGGCAAACAACTAAAATGCGAGTTTCACTCAGGCGGTACACCAACCTATTGGCCTATAATAAACAGGATGCAGTAAATATTACATCTGTAACATTGAAAGAACTAAAATGGGAAATCAAGAATAATCTGAATGCGTATAAGGCTCCAGGATATGATCTTATAACGGGTCAGATAATAAAACTGTTACCGGAGAAAGCGCTGAGGAAACTAGTGCATATAATTAATGCAGCATTTCGACTAAGATATGTACCAAGACAATGAAAAGTTGCAGAAGTAATTATGATACTTAAACCGAACAAACCGCCGCATGATAAAGCTTCATATAGGCCAATTCCTCTGCTACCAACATTATCGAAACTATTTGAAAAGGTTCTTCTTAAAAGACTAAAACCAATTATCAAAGAAAGGAATCTTATCCCTTCACATCAGTTTGGATTTAGGGAAAAACATTCTACGATAGAACAAGTACATCGAATTACTGATGTAATCGAGAAATCACTAGAAAGCAAACAAATAT
The DNA here is from genome assembly GCA_951394425.1 of Tipula unca. Taxonomy (NCBI): domain Eukaryota; kingdom Metazoa; phylum Arthropoda; class Insecta; order Diptera; family Tipulidae; genus Tipula; species Tipula unca. The sequence continues at coordinate 61,082,854 of OX596380.1, forward strand.
GCTCAACTATATTCCTTGATGTAGCGCAAGCATTTGACAAAGTATGGCACCAGAGGCTAGAATTCAAACTTCATCGAGATCTTCCGGAGCAATTTTTTCAAATTTTAAAATCATACAAATGAGAGAGGCACTTCCGAGTAAAGTATGAGAATGAATACTCCCAACTAAAAAGAATAACAGCCGGAGTACCACAAGGGAGTGTTCTTGGGCCAATCCTATATCTCCTATATACTAGAGATATACCAATTACAGAAGAAATTATGGCGACTTTTGCCGATGACACGGCAATACTTGCAACAGCAAAGAACATCAATGACTCCACTAGTAAATTACAGAGGGCTACTAACCTGATATGTAATTGGACAAAGAAATGGCGAATTAAATTAAATCAAGCAAAATCAATCCAAGTGAACTTTACAAATCAAAAAGTTAACCATATACCAATAATGATAAACTCAATAGTAGTACCCCATGCAAACACTGCCAAATATCTTGGTATGACTTTAGATGCTAAGCTTAGATGGAAGGAACACATAAAAAAGAAGAGAGAAGAACTAAACATAAAATTTAGAAAAATGCATTGGCTCCTAGGGAGACAATCTGAACTAGCGATCCATAACAAACTGCTGTTATACAAACAAATTCTGAAGGCTGTATGGACATATGGTAGCCAACTCTGGGGATGTGCCAAGAAGACAAATATCAAAATCATACAAACAGTTCAAAATAAAATCCTACGATGTATTGTTAATGCACCGTGGTACATTCGAAACGACAACCGCCATCGAGATCTCAAGATTGAACTTGTCGCGGATGAAATTCAGCATCATGCAACAAAACACCTACAACGTCTGCACCAGCATCAAAATCTGGACATACGCTGTATGCTGACTACATCTCCAACAAGAAGACTGCAAAGAACCAAACCACTGGACTTATCGCGACCAGGAGGTCAGTAGACTTACTGTGGTGAAAAGTCTGAGGGAGGAGTTACACGAACCTGCTGATAATCACTTGATTACGCCGACTATCCAAAATACTTTATTATGCAATGTAAATTACTAAATGGGTATAAGACTCAGTCGTAATATAAATAAAAAAAAAAAAAAAAAAAAAAAAATTATTCGATTGAACAAAGTTTAAGGAACACTGCTCCTCTACATATTGCTTGATTTTTTTTTCTGTTTTTATTTGATTTCAGACGGATCAATCATTTGGAAAACACCATTATAAAAGGTCAATCGTCGCTTAGGTTCAATAGTATTTTACGGAGAGGTGTGACATTGGCCACAAAAAAAAAACAAACCATACTAATAATAGAAAATGGAAATTCTTCCATGGTGGTATTTATATACCTGTACACATGTATGTATGTATATAATGAGTTAATTTAGTAAGTTGAAAATTTGTCGCATGTCACACGAACATTAGAACATGTACACTGTTTTTAGTGTTTAAAAGAATTATTTATAATATAATGTATGTATATAGATTTGTCAACACCTGAGTGCATGTCGGAAATGTTCATATACAAGTTCATATTATTCACATGTACATACATTATCGTTGTATAATTGGTTTGAATTTATAAAAAGCATATAGTTGATTGAAAACACGATCGCGTACATGTGACTTAAATCAAAATATCGCTTATCTCATTGACAAGTCTAGAATATGCTATTAAATTAATAATTTAATTATTTTTACTTACCTTAATTAACGTACTGTACTGTAATAATATGTTGGCTTATTTCGATGTTAAAGTTAATGAATTATTCAAAATATTTATTTAATTCGAACGCAACTAGTGGTTTATGGGTATGATTATATGTTTTTGTTGTACAAAAGTTGCCATCAAATGGGATTTAATTATATGTATGTTTGTTACAGTTATTAGTTTTTATTTATAAGTAATGGCCTGCGGCCCTTACGGGGCCGAATCTACGATAAATTGTGTTCGCCAAATTGAACCAGTTTTGTATGTGCTATTGATTAAGTAATAAAAATAAGTAATTTATTTTATTCAAAGGAATAGTCCTTTCTGCAGAAACCTCGAGACCTGATACCTCACATTGATCTTTTAAGCAATAAACGCAGCTAGAAAGGACACTGTCCTCGGTGCTACTCTGGTGAAGAACATCTTCCATCATATAATTTTTATAATTATTGAAAAGTTTCAATGGATTTGCAAAATTACAGAGACGCAATATTATTACAAATAATGATCTCAATGAACTGGGTAACATTTGATTGCTCGCTTCTAATAAACAGAAAATCCACTATGCTTATGAGATAAGCATAAACTTGTTTAGGTTTGCTGCACCAGTGTCCAGTTCTCCTGAGGTATGATATTCATTCGGTTAGCTCAGGTGGTTTGGTTCGTTTGAACCGCCTTACTTTGTTTGTACTATCCACATCCAAACATTACAACGTGCCTAATCAACGGTTTGTAAAGCTTCTGCTTCACGGCACTTGATAAGTTTTTAGATTTTAGCAGAGGCCTTAGAGGATACAAGGCACTACTGCCCGCTACCAGCGGTACTTTAATATCCCCACCCACACTGTTATCGTGAGTAATAAGAGAGTCCAAATATTTGAACTTCCTCACTCCCTCAAACGTGTAGTGGCCACTACTAAAAACTGGTGTGCCACTGTCTGTATAATCCAGGGATCAAGTTTTTCGTTTTTGACTAATTGATCTGGAGTCCAAATGAAGCTGAAAACTCTACAAGCGGATCAAGCATAACTTCGGTTCGCCATACTAGCCATTGTTGCACTTCACTATGGGATATATTTTGTTGCTCAACTGCAAGACGACACTCGTCATCAAACCAATTATTCTTGGGACTGACTTTTACTATACCTAAAGTCTGTTAAGCAGAAATGACAATCAAAGTTTTCAGTACCTCCCAGACAGAGTTGACGCAGTCAGACTGGTAATTAGCTTCATCAATGTTGTCGCTGACAAGATTCTGATATAGTTTCTTTTGATGTTCATTTATCAAACCGCATCACAGTTGAAACGTACCATGCGTTTCGCTGTGTTCCCAGACTTGTACGAAAACTTCCATCGTAGCTTTGCAGCGACTAAATCATGATCGCTACCTACGTATTTGGTTGCTGATCGTCAAGTTCTCACATCCTGCACAACCCGAGCCCGCCGTTTTGAAAGTAACACATGGTCAATGTTCTTCGCACAAGCGAAGTTATACAATCGGTTGCAGTCAATCTTGGAAATCCAAATCAGTGTTTTTTACGTGCGGCCCAAGAAGAAATCTAGCTCCAAGATTTCCGAGGTCATCTCCACTGTAGAGCAACGTAAAGCTCTGGGACACATGGTCTCCACTTTTAGGCCAGCGAGTTTCTTGAAGAGCAACGAGTTCCAGCCGATACTCCTTCATACACGAGATTTGGCCCTCCAACGCTCCTGGTTTTCTAAGTGAATGCTCGTTCCACATGCCGATCCTATATCTCGTATCCGGGTACTTGAGAGAGGATCCTGTGTTTTGTTGGTTGTATCCATTTTTCTTTTTGTTGACTTTGTAAACAGTTGATTTTTTTACGGATGCGAATCGTCACCCCAGCGATCTAACCTTTTAGTCGCCTCCTACGACAAGCAAAGGATACTGCGGTGGTACTCTTGGGAAACATGTTCGTGGAATTTAGAATTACGAGACATGCGAGTGCCCCATGATGTCCAATTAACTAGTACATTTAACGTTGTTTTAATCGTTTCCAGTTTAGCCTTGTTTCCAGTTTTGCCTTGAGTCTAGATGCAGACCAAGGTATTTGGCCGATTCAGCCTGCGATACTTGCATCCCGTTGATATTTATGGCTCGTAGCGTAAATGTCACATGGGTGATTTAACCTCATTAAGTGCGATTTTCCAATCAATCGTTCATTTACAATAGTAACGTTGTTCATTGCTCGTTGAAGATTTTCCAATGCCTTTCGTTGAGCTTCGTCTATTGCCATAATAACAGTGTCGTCAGCAAACATACCGATGAATGTTTTGTTCGTTGTATGGTATGTCGGCAGTGTAGAGAAGGTAGAGGAGCGGCCCTAATACGCTTCCCTGCGGAACTCCCGCTAGCTAAAGTCAAAACATGTTTCTTCATGGATGACTCTGAATTTGCGATCAGAGAGGTATGCAGCTGGCAATAATTTTGTGGTAGCATTTTGCTCATCTTATGAATGTCAATCCCCCGTGCCAAACCCTATCAAAGGCCTGGGATACATTCAGAAATACAGCAAGGCAATATTTCTTTTCTTCTAACGCTATTGCTCTATTACTGTAGTGATTCGATGGACTTGACTATTGTGGAGTGGTTACTATTGTATCCAAATTGAAAATCAGGGACGTTTACCATTGGCTTGAGACGTTTCAGAAGTAGTTTTTCAAACAGCTTTGATGAGGTCGGAAGCAGTGAGATTGGTATGTACGATGTTACTTCTTCATATGGTTCGCCTGATTTCTGCAGCATAACTATTTGGGCAGTTTTGTAGCATTTGGGTACATACTTCAATATCATACGATGATATTGATGATGATGATTGCTCTACGTGGTAGTTCCTTAAACATCAATTCCAGGTCCCCTTTTTTGGTTAAGATTTTTGTCAATTTCTTCGACAATTTCCATTGGCGTGACCCTTTCAAAATCATAACTTGTTTGATAAACAGGTGTTACGTCGATGTTGGATTGAATGTCACGGGGTTGAAATACTGTTGCTAGGTGTTGAGCAAAGAGTTCCTCTGTTTCTTTGTCTTGTCGAACCCAACTATACCTTGAGCATTTCTTAAGGGTGGTATCCGAGCTACAGGTCGTTGGAATTTTCTGGTGGCCTTGTTCTCGATTGGTTCCCTTTCGAGTGTATTCAATGAAATCCTCGGTTTGATGTTCCAATTCCTCAATACTTTTGATATTCACTTTTAATTGAATTAGCTATTCTAACTTTTCTCTGAAGAGATTCCAATCCGTAAATTTATTAGTAAGGTTTCGCTTTTTTTGTTTTTTGATTACTGATAACAGTACAGGAATGTGATCAGATGTTAGTCGTTAATCCCTTCGGCTCTAGTGTTTAATTGGATGAAATACCCTTTATGATAAGGAAATCAAGTAGATCTGGTATTTTTCCTGCATCCGTTGGCCAATACCTGGGCCCCCCTGGAGACAGATGTTCACATTTGTTTTCATGAATGGCATTGAACAGAGCATGTCCTTTTCCATGGAGAAATTAGCCTGGAAGCCCAAGCTGTAAGTTTTATATTGTAGTCCCCTCCAATCTTGGACCGAGTTTATTGAAGACGTTATTAAATTGTAACTTCGTTGGTATGTATGCCGTGGAGGACAGTATGCTGCCGCAATATTTTTGAACTGCGCCTTTATTTTGGATTGAAATCACCGTTGCATGAATTTGAATCTCTTTATTCTAATAAATTATTTGTTGGAAAAGTGCGTTTCTGTATATTTCCGTATTTCTATCTATATTGTTTGTATGGAGACCAATTTCCAGTTCCTGGGGTCATTGGTTGAGCCCATTGGGGTTCCGAGTTACCACAATATGCCTCAATTAAGTTAGGACCTTCTCAAGCGGTATCCCCGCTTAGTACACACTGCAGTAGTCAGGGAGACGAAAAGAAATATCTACGTTGAGTTTATCACAGAAGACTCCTGCTCCTACTTTACCGTCTAGCTTGGAGCCAACTGTAAAAAACTACATAACTTCGGCTTCCGATAGTGACCCGCTCCTCCTAGGAACTCTTGAAAGAAAAATGGTACGGAAGCCTTTCTTGAAGCGTAAAGTAGCTGTAGAGTAGTCGATAAGCACCAGTTCTTTCCCTAGCGATCTATACTTATCGTCGAGTGGCCTGTCTTATATTAAGAATATTGACATAAGTATGGGTCTCACAACGGCAGGGAAAAGCCAATATACCAGATCCGGTTCGCGCGTTCGTTACATTAAATGAACATCACAAATTAGTTTTCATATTTTGACAGAAATATTAAAACATTAATTAAGTTACCCATCAAAACTAACACAAATATAATTAAATCGTTGCTTCCTTTTTATTAAACCCTTCGTGAGCTGACTGTGTATAGTATATCGTTGCAGAGAGAATTAAAATATGAACCTACATCAAATATATCACTCGTTCTCATTTCTTATTTAAAACAAATTGATCCTTTCCGCCTGCCTGCTCCCATATAAAAAATAATTATTATTATTTCGTTTTAAGTGGGATACCCTGTACGTCATCTGTTTTGTTAATTTCGAAAACTGAACTCAAAGCCATGCGATAGCTACCAAATATTGCCGGTCTTGATCAACTCCAAGTATTTATCTGATTTTTTTGCAACTTGTGGTAATTATGAAAAAATATAATATGGCTGAAGATTAGTAAGTGATCTGTTTCTAGAGATGCGTAAATATTTATTTTTTAAATCAACACCCCACCCCGTAATAGGGAATTCCCAATGAAATATTACAATGTATCGTATACCCCTATAGTGTTATACTCTTTAAACTTTGCTCCCATAATTTGTTTGGATATACACAGAGGGCACACACTATTAAAATAAACAAACGACCAGAAATATAATCAAAATAATTTCCAACCCCAACAACATGTGATAGTCGTTCGAATATATGTATTTATAGTGTGTATCATGGGAGTAATAGGATAGTTTAGGATTTTAATAGCATATGTCGAAAATCTTATTATTTAGAATGTATATATGTATGTACATGACAGAGGCAAGAAAATTTATGTAATCAGAAGATACGGCGTTATAAATTCTCTATCTAGCTATTAAATCATTTAAGAGATAATATATAGTGTTTGGAATAGTATATGCAGAGGAATTATTTAACGAACAAAAACTATTTACATAAAATTTACATCCACATAAAATATTTTCATGTACATAATCATATTACATTCAACTACAGTGGATTTAATTATATAAGTGCATTGGCTGGATAATTTTGTGGTTAGAAGGATTAGATGGTTTTTCCAAGATATACATATACATATGTACATATACATAGATTGTGTGATATTGGGATTTTGTACGGAAGAGCAAAATACATTATTTTATTGTCATTATTTATAGCAAACACATCATGTCGTACCAATGGAAAAAAATCTTGATGAAAAGACTATTTATTGAAATTCAAGTTGTGCTTAATGTCGATTGGAATGGTTTAAGTTTGGTAACCTATATATATAGTACCCATATTGTAGTACGATTTCCAATTTTAGTTCATTAAATACTATATACGATATTGTTACGTTTTAGCCTTGTCAAACAAGGTTCGATCACTGGATTGCGAATAAAACAACCATTTAATTCTAAATAACATTAATTTAATACTAATTTCGTTAATTTCACAATAATCACATTACTACACTTTAATCACACTATATCTCACTTTAATAACACTTAAATTACACATTGATTACTCTTAACCTTAACTCTTACTTGCTACTAACTCTATCACTGTTAAAATCCAGCTAACTTACTCCTACCATTTTTCTACCATGACTTTATACCATATATTCTAACCTTCTAGAATATTCCACAATATCCGAGAGCGTCTAGGCTATTCTTGAATAGTCTAGACACAATTTACTATAGTTTACATTTATTGTAGTGTCTCTACTCAAATAGAGAGGTCGCTACGATCATTTTTATTTGCATAGAGACACTACCGTAAATGAAAACTGTAGTGAATAAGATGGGTCAGGAATATTATCGAACCTTGTTTGACAAGGCAAAAACGTACCAATTGGTGACATCGGTAGAATTGTGAATTAAAAGATGATTCTAGACGAGTTAAAGATTTCCGAATTAAAGGAGGAGCTGGAGAGGCGTGGTTTGTCAACAGCCGGTCAGAAAAATGTATTGAAACAACGATTAATGCAAGCGTTGGAAAAACGTAGGATAGGATATTGATCCTGCTTTGTTATAATTTAGATGAAGCAACATTTTCGGACCAAGCAGAAGAGGACCAAATGGATGAAGGTGCAGTGGTTGTGATAAACAATGAAACAATAAATAAATGAAACAGTTCCAGTACAATTTGGAAGCTTCGACATGGCGCAGTTAATGGCAGCTATCATGGAAATGAAACAAGATATGAGATAATCAATGCAACAGTCCAGTAACCAATTAAATCAGAAATTGGATCGCTCAAATCAAGAATTGCAACAGATTAAATAATCAAGTCAGGAAATTAAACAGTCAATGGGCAAGATCAATAACAAAATGGACGAAAAATTTCAAGAAATGTATGATAATCTACATGGAGAAATAGAGCAAATTCAATCAACGGTGCACCAGGTTGGACAAGCAATTATACCACCGATATTTGATGGCACAACATCGTTTGCAGAAGTAAATTGGAGGTGGACAAGATCACGATCTCCTATGCAACGAAGATCAAGTAGAGAGCGACCATTGGCCAAGGATGATTGCCAAGAACCTAAGGTGTCGTTAAACTATAACGAGTCAGCCTAAAGGAGCAGAAACGACTGACTACCACAACCAATTGCTCCATAACCTCTATCCCTTTTACGAGATTGGGGCAAGGTGGTGATAGCTTAACCATCAAATGAAGTATTAACGAGAAGAGTTATGTTATTACACTGGGTACAGGGGCAGTGCGCACGTTTGTAGTGAGAATTTAGCCAAGGGAAGAGTACATCCAGCCAATGGTTTGAAATTATGCACAGCCACAGAAGAGAGTGCAGACATAACGCAGGATAGGCAACACTCAGTTCCAACAAGAAGTAGTGGTCGCAAAAATAGTGGATGAAGTCATCTTGGGTATGGACTTCATGAGGGCGAATGGTTTCGTGGTGGATGATAGACGAGGAGTATTGGACTGCTATAATTTCGAGTTACCACTTCAAATAGACGATGCAGAGACAAAAATTGGTCGTGTAATAATGGATCATCGGGAAAGGTTGCCACCGAACTCGGAAACAATTGTGTGGGGGTGATTCGAGGGAGGTTCTGAGTTACCCAGGTTGTGGGTTGTAGAAGCCAGTGAAGAAGAAAGCGGATCCATAGAATTCTGATGGGGAGAATATTAGTAAAACCAGATAACGATTATAGGGTACCGGTTACGACCCTAAATCTCTCGGATAAGACGAAAACAGTTAAGAAAGAAACAGATATCGGTAAATGTGAAGAGGTACCAACAATATGAAATGCGAACAGAAGAATCCGATTAGAAACACCGATACGCACGGTTAGAAACAAATAGTAGAACACCTCATACAGTAATGGACAGAATGGTTAGATCCATGATCCAGAAAATTTCAGAACGCCAACTGTTCGAACAGTATAAATCAATATTTTGCAGTATACCGGATAGTAATGGAAGGGCTAGCAAGGTAAAACATCGAATTGATACCGGATTGAAGGCACCTACTCGCCAAACACCGAGAAGATTACTATTACTATGGCAGCTGCAATTTAAAAGTCCAGATCGAACATCGGAAATGGAGTGCACATGGAAATACCGATGCATTTGCAAGACGGCAATGCCAAGTAGATGCGGGTAAAAAGAAGCAAAGGAAGACATTATCGACATAAGGCTTGTGCAAGTACTGTCGAATAGGGAGTCGACATATGAAATGGTCAGGAACGAGTAGCTGGCAGCTCCGTGTTTAGCAATAATCATGCAATTTAAGAAAAACGGAAATCGTCCCACTTGGAGTGAGATCGCAGATTAGAGTCACGTATTCGTATTCACGCATTAGAGTATTACGGAGGGGCAAGTGGGGGGTCACTTAGGAATTAACACTTGCCAAAATATGTTAACGTAGACAATCTGTAGTGGCGTGGTACCAAAAATTTGAACAATGTGCGGAGGTAAAAGGCCCCACACGGAAAACTCAGGGAGCAATGTAGCAGTCTAAGGTCTGAGCGCCATTCGAGATAATTGCAATGGATGTGGCAGGACCATTTCGGACTACAGATAGTGATAACAAATATGTTCTAGTAATAATGGACTATTTCAGCAAATGGCTATATGTGAATGCCATTCCCAATCAGTAGGCTGCAACGATTGCTAATACCGTGGTTAATAATTGGATTAGTCGTTTTGGAGTACCAATGGAGATTCACACGGACCAAGAGGAATAATTAGCAAAGGTCGTGAATAGTAATTAACGCAACTGGGATGAGCGTATTATGATGTAATGTTGATAAGAGGAATGATCAACAAAAACTTCTGGGAGGTATGGGACTTCCACCTTAGATATAAAATATTAAAAAGGGGGTAGTTTGGAACAATAATCTATTTTGCTTGAATTCATTGGTCTAATCACATGCATTAAGTAGTATCGGCTGAAACTCGTTTCTCTTCAAGAAACTCGCTGGCCTAAAAGTGGAGACCATGTGTCAGCGGTCTATACGATGTTATACAGTGTAGATGACCTCGAAAATACAGTGTAGATGACCTCGAAAATCTTGGAGCTAGATTTCTTCTTATTCTGTAAAGAAGTCTGTTTTGGATTTCCAAGCAGTCAATAACCGATTTTCTCTTGCGCATGAAGTTAGTTAACCTGTCGATAATTTGTGTACATGCGCTCACCAGCCTCAAGATGAAGACTCATTTTACAATGACTTGGACTTTAATGCTATAGAGCTGGCAGAAATCAGACCGACTTGTGTGAAACCATAGGTCCGTACTCCCGACATGAAACTGCAACCGATAATGGTGAGAGAATGATATAATTTGCAATTGCTCCCGATCTAAGAGTAGCAAGCACAATGCTTCACTCACAAAAAGATACATTCGTAAAAAAGACACATCCTCGCAAAATCACCCGCAGCCAAATTTACCCCGTGTTAATTTCAAAAGGGTGAGCTCGGGTTATGCAGCATGTGAGAACTTATCGGTCAGTAACCAAATACGTAGGCAGCGATCATTATTTGGTCGCAGCAAAGCTATGGTGGAAATTTTCGTACAGGTCCGGGAACACAGCGAAACGCATGGAACGTTTTGACTGTAAAGATCTAACAACTGAAGATAAAAAAAAAACGATATCAGGATCTTGTCAGCGCCAACATTAATGAAGCTAATATTTGTCTGTGTGAACTCTGTTTGGGAGGTACCGAAATCTTCGGTTGTCAGTGCTGCTCAAAGATGGTCAGGAAGTGGCATTCCCGATACCAGCAATGGTTACACTTTCTACTATTGTGGCCATCATATATAATGGAGGAGAATTCGGCGTCGGATTTTTCGTTCGTCACCAAATGAATCAATACGTCATCGGCTTCCGCCCAATCAACAAGCGGATATGCACAATAAGACTCCGCACGCAAAAATTTAATATATCGATCGTCAATATTCATGCGCCTACTGAAGACAAGTCGCATGATATCAAAGATCTATTCTTTATCGAACTTGAAGATGTCATCAACAGCATCCCACGCCACGATATTAAAATCATCGTTGGCGATTTTAATGCTCAAATTGGTAGGACTGCAGAAATAAACTCATATCGGACCAAACAGCTTGCATCAATCCAGTAACAATAATGGGCTTCGCACCGTCGAACTGGAATTGATGTATGACTTATGATGAAAAAAATGATGGAAGAACAGAAAACCAGATTGATCACGTTATGATCTCAAAGAGGCATTCCTCTAGTATCACTGACGTACCATCGTATAGAGGTGCCGATATAGACAGCGATCATATGCTTGTCATCTTTAAGTATAAGTGCAAACTTTCATCCACATTCAATAGACAGGCAAAGAAGACCGTGCGCTGGAATCTCGATGCGTTAAAACAACCCGATTCTTTAGAGAGTTACCAAACGGCCGTCACAGATTACCTTGTAGGGCATAACACCAACCCCGAAGATCCATTCGATATTCAAGAGCAGTGGCTAACTGTACAGTCGGCCCTTACATCCTCAGCACAATCGATCATCGGAAGGAAACCACCGAAAACTCGCAATGTAAGTGGTTTGACGACCACTGCCGTCAGAGCGTCGAAAATAAACGGTAACTGCGTGAAAAATGGTTAACTCGGAACACCAGAAGCACTAGAGTGGAATATTTGAACGCAAGAAAAGAAACGACCAAACTTCTCCGGCAAAAGAAACGCGCGCAGATGAGACACTTTATCGTAGACATCAGCTTCCATGCGGCAAACGGAAACCTCAGAGACACCTTTGCTAATACCAGGAACCTTACCAAAGATTTCCATCCTAGATCGACCGCCATCAGAAACAGGGATGGTGAGTTGAGAACAAGCCAACATGATGTTTTAGCGGTTTGGCAAACTCACTTTCAAAATCTGCTAAACAGGACTGATGAAGTGACCCCAATTCGAGCTATTGCTCCACCAGGCGAGGAGGACTTTATCCCGTACCCCACAGCAGAGGAAGTGGACGCCGCCATCGCTAGACTCAAGAATGTAAAAGCGCCAGGTCTCGATGGAATACCCGCAGAACTAGTAAAACTCGGAGGAGCAACACTGGCATCAAAGCTCTATGACCTCATTGTCGCTATATGGGACCAAGAGGTTCTACCCGATGAATGGAAGACAACACTCATCTGCCCTTTACATAAAAAAGGCGACCGTCTTAAATGTGAAAATTATCGCGGCATAGCTCTGTTAACTAGTTTCTCTGTGCAAGCTTTCAACATCTGGATCTAGCGCAGAGTAGCAATTGAAGGCGCGGTCTCTGACCCCTTTGAAATAACATCAGGCGTGCGATAGGGCGATGCACTCGCGCCGACACTTTTCCATCTGGCACTCGAGTATGTGATCAGGGAAAGCGGAATTAAGACTCAAAACTGCATTTTTAACCAATTTATCCAAATTCTTGGCTATGCAGATGATATCGTCATTCTTGGACGAAGAACTCAAGACATCAATGACAATCTCGTACCGCTGGACCACAATGCGCGGCGACTTGGATTATATGCATTAACAGCAGCAAAACAAAATATTTAGCAACATCCCAGAGCATTCCCAATGCCGATCTCGAATCCGGTGAACACAACTACGATGGCGTACAAGACTTCAAATATCTCGGGTCAACAATAATATCTACGAATGATATTCAGGCAGATATAAAATCCCGAATTGCTGCCGGCAATAGAGTCTTCCACGCACAGTCGAAATTATTACGATCCAAACACCTATCGCGGTCATGCAAACTTTTACTGTATAAAGCACTAATAAGACCGGTGCTTACATATGGAAGCGAGAGCTGGACCCTGGCCACCACCGATTGTAGAGTTCTTTCTACGTTTGACAGGAAGGTCATACGAAAAATTTATGGGCCAGTGAAAGTTGCAGAGGACCAGCATCGAATTCGTATGAACCACGAAATTAGGCAGCTTCTCGGAGGATGCGATGTTATTGGATACATCAAATCCAACCGAATCAGATGGCTTGGTCACGTCTCGAGGTCCCCATCAAACCGAATGATTAAAAGAGTGTTCCACCAACAACATCCAGCTGGGGTACGACATAGAGGAAGACCCCGACTGCGTTGCTACGATGACATCCAACAAGATCTGCGTATATTAGGATGTCGTAACTGGAGGCAACGAGCGATGGATAGAGGTAGTTGGAGGTCTACAGTGCAGGCAGCAAAATTCCTTCATGGGGTGTAAAGGCCAGAGAGAGAGAGAGAGAGAGAGAGAGAGAGAGAGAGAGAGAGAGTATGATTTTAGTAAAAACTTCACAAGCATATATAGGCTTGTGAAGATTTTACTAAATCTTTACTATTTATAAATTACGTGATTTAGTAAAAAATAGTAAAAACTTCACTCGCATTCACAATCCAGTGATCAAACCTTGTTTGACAAGGCAAAAACGTAACAATAAAAAAAAAAAATGTAGCTTTGCTAAATTATTTTAAATGGACAGGACTTAACTATATACTATGTATATGGGGTTGGGTGGAAACGATATGATAACATAATAAAGAACTTTTCAATAATCTTTAATCAAAAAAATAATAATAATAAAACAAATAAACATAAAAACCAAGCAAGAAGATTTCTACATAGATTTATAAAAATGTCATGAAAATTTTCAAATCTTGCCTCATGCTTTGGTATATATACATACGAGTATATGAAAGCACAATAAGCTTCCAAAAAGAAAATATTCTACAAAAAACTGATGAGGGTGTATAGCTTTTTATTTTTGTTAAGTTTTTTTTAGATTTTATTAATATTTAATATTTTAAATTTCTTACATATTTTATTTCTATATAATATACAAATACAATATATTCTTCTTTGTTATGGTAATTGTTGCTTTTGAAACATTCCATCCCCCCTCAAGAAAAAAAATATTCCTTTCATATTCCATCTTTTATGCTCCGTCTATATCTATGCACGTACATACATATATACATATATGGGAGTATATATACTAAAGGATTTAATATACATCTCGTATATAAGTATGTATGTTTCCGTTATAAGTTTTATGTCAGTTCTCGAAAAGACTTAATGTGTGAATAAAATGTCTTATTCTTATTTACAGATACAACAACAATATATATAGCAACAAAAGGAATAAGGCAGATTTTAATGATTCCAGAAAATCGATTTGGAAGACAATTTTTTTTTTTTGTGTATTGTGTATCGTGTGGGCTGAGCAGAAATGAGATTAAAATTATATGACATAATGTAATTTGTACATAAATGGATTATTATACAGAATGTACACTAATTTAGGCTCAGATGTACATATTATATGCGCCTTGTGCGTGCGGGTGTGTTTGGGTATATACAACATATCATGCAATAAATTATAAATTTATATGGTAAAATGGTATATACATATAGCATATTAGATTACCCTTAAAACATTTTTCATCTAATTGGTTTGGTATACATTAAACTCAAGATTACACTTTGGACTTGCTATATTGTTAGAATACAGTTAAGCTATTTGTTGAGAGTTCATTATTATCGTTGTTTTTAAACCTTTTTTATATTGTTACAGACATAAATAAACCATTCTATCCCAATTGGCACTGCTGCTTTCGCAAACAGGACAAGTTTAGACTAAGACCTAATGTTGAAATTCTGAAAGATAGACAAGCTCTTACTTCTTTTAACGCGTAGGTTTTTTATTTTTTTACAAATGTAGTTGAAAGACCAAAAACCTGTTGATTCAGGACCAATTAAAGTTAATTTGCCTATACGATGTCACAATGAGCCGATACTCACACGATACTCCTCTTTTCAATTAAAATTACTAGAAAGACAATTAAAAGCTTACATAAGATTCTCGAGCCGGACGAACTGTCAAAATCTCACGCGTATACTGTAAGGAACGATCAGTGGAAACAGTTCTTCATTCTCTTATTGGCACTATTAAGAAATTTCTTGAATATAAGGAATGTTCTATGATAATATTCTTGGATGTAGCGAGGGCCTTGTTATCCCCACCCACACTGTTATCGTGAGTGATAAGAGAGCCCAAATAATTGAACTTCCTCACTCCTTCAAACGTGTAGTGGCCACTGAATCTGGTGTGCCATTGTTCTGGAGTCCAACAGAAGCTGAAAACATCACAAGCCGACCAATCTGCATATTGGTCCCTGTGGTCGGGGGGCACTCACATGTCTCGTAAATCTAAATTCCACGAACCTGTTTCCCAAAAGAATACCACCACAGTATCCTTTGCTTGTCGTAGGAGGCGACTAAACGGTTAGATCGCTCAAGACTTTGACTTAGAAGTCAACAAAAAGAAAGATGGACCCCACCAAAAAACACCGGACCCCGCTCAAGTACCCGGACACGAGATTTAAGATCGGCACGTGGAACGCGCAATCACTTAGAAAACCAGGAGCGTTGGAGGGCCTAATCACGTGCATGAAAGAGTATCGGCTGGAACTCGATGCTCCTCAAAAAACTTGCTGGCCTAAAAGCGGAGGCCATGTGTTCCAGGGCAATACGATGCTCTTCGGGTGAGCAACAAAATATAGCACATAGTAAAGTGCAACAACGTCTCACAATCGCGAGGAAAAACATGGCTGCTCTTGCAAGAAGGGCGCAGAAGATGAGCGCAGTCGCGTAATTTCTTTAAAGGAATTACTGAACAGCACCATTCTTTCAGGCCTACGTCAACCGCAATTGCTTGATGTTCATCATGTGTCACTGACTGTTGTTGAGCCACCTCTAATACAGACTGCTGAGCTTTGCACTGAGGAGCCATCCCATGAGGAATTCACTAAAGCCATGCAGAGATTGAAACAAAACCGCTCACCTGGAGTGGACTGCATTAATTTGGACCTTATATTCGGAAGGGATACTTTGTGGAATTTTCTTTTCGACTTATTCGATTAGTATGGCGAACCGAAGTTATGCCTGACTAATGGAAAGTGGCCGCGATATGCCCCATCTTCAAGAAGGGAGACCGCTTGAAGTGTGAGAATTATCGCGGTATAGCTCTCGTTTGCACAGCATACAAGTGACTGTCCTACATTGTATTGGATAGAATCACTCCTCTAGCGGAGGGCCTGGTTGGTGACTATCAAGGAGGATTTCGTCCGAATCGGTCAGTCACAGATCAGGTCTTTTCGCTGCGAGTGATTCTATCTAAATATTATGAGACTTCTATCTAAGTACATCAGGTGTTCCTGGATTTCCGGCAGGCTTATGACTCGATCAATCAAGCGAGTTTGTGGTTATCTCTTCTTCTTCTGGAATACCTAGGAATGCCAACAAAATTGGTACGACTGTGTAGAATGACAGTGATGCAGTCTCAATGCTGTGTTAAAGTTGAAAACAGGCTATCGACAATTTTTACAGTTAACTCGATTGTTCGGCAGAGAGATGCTCTGTCCCCGATACTCTTTAATCTCATGTTGGAGTACATCTTTCGTAAAACTGAAACACCTCAGCGCAACATCTTTTATCGCCAGTCCAATCAGGTGCTTGCATATGCAGATGACATATGCGTGATTGGACTGAATAACAACGGAGTGAAAGAAATACGCTGATGGCTGAGTGCGACAGATGGCTCCTTACATTTGAGAGAAGAGTCATGCGTGTGATTTACGGCCCAAAACGCGAGATAGATGGTACATACCGAGCTCTGTACAATTTAGTTTGAAGATCAAGCTCAGGATCGAAACCGCTGGAGCCAGATTGTTGACTCAGTAAGGGGCCAGTAATGGTCTTTAGACACTGTTTATTATTATTATTATCTTAGGGTTTGAAATTTTAAATAAATCGTAATTATCGGACGATTATTTTTCTTTCTATTGGCATAAATATAACATCATTATTATCATTATTCTCAAATTTTGACACCCTGTATCTTTATCAACAACAACAAAAAATTATGTATTATAAAATTATGTTTTTCATTTCAATTCACTTATGATGGCTCCATGGCTGTTTCCGAAACCGATACTTATTTCAAACTTATTTACTTATTTACTTATTTGCCGCCATCTTAAATAAGTAAAAAAGTCATCCGAATTGATTTCACTTACTTATTTTGACAAAAACATGAAAACAATAAATTTTTATGCTTCTATGAAAAAAATTTAATGACGAACAGAAACATCAAATCGTATATTATATTTGTTCTTTAATAATAATATAACCTTTAATTTTCTTTAACTATTTATAAATTTACTTAAAGGTAATTTTAAGTTGATGTTGTCATTCAACAAGAACAACAAAAAATTGACAATTAATTTCGCTTTTCTTGCATGAAAGAGACAGCAAATAAGTTACTTAGGTTCTACAAATAAGTTTTGTTTTCGGAAACAGCCCATATAGTGAATTTGTGATTTCACGTATTTTTCACCATATATACAATATAAGTTCCACAATTTATTCACAGCAAAATCTTTATGTTCCACATTAATATTCAAAAATTGTTGTTAACTAATTTTTGTTTCACATATGTTCCACAAATTGCATCATTCTCCAAAAACAGTAAACCGTTGGATATCGATTATGTGTATGTTTAATGGTTAATTTTGCTATTAATTGATGATTAAAGCGATGCAATAATGCAACAGAACAAAACTCAATATAATGCAAAATGATAATTTCTTGGCGAAATAACAAGAGCGTGGGACCTATTTGTTCCACTTATTATATTGAAACAATGAAATTATCACATAAAGCGTTTTAAATTAAAAACTATTTTATAAACAATATGTTTATTATTATGTATTTGTTATTAAAATCAGTCGAAAATATTCAAATCGTCAAAGGGTCCTTTGAAATATTTTTGAGAAAATGCCAAATTTCTTTCCTTTTTTTAAAATTCCCATTCCATCTCTTTACGTAAAACGTACCTTTTCTATTATTATTGATACTATGCATATGCTTAAATTTGAAATATTTTATACCCACATAAATAATTCTCCATACTCACCCCGTTCTCAAATTTACATATTCCTAAAATTCATGTGGTTCAATTTATATATCTTTGTAATTTATTTTTGTTTTGTTATTTTTTGATTCAATTAATTCGATTAATCTAGATCTAAAATAATAACAATAAATATGTATGTACAAAAAAAAAAATTTAATATTTTGATTTTTTGTATAAGTATAAATGCAAATCAATCTTACATACATATGTACTCAAGTTTTCTATTCTTCATAAAATAATTGATTGAATTTGAACTGTTTTGACGTGCGCGTGGGTGTTATACATTAAGTCATGTTTCAATGAACCTATATTACTATACGTACGTATGTTTCATTTGCACGTGCTCCATAAATTCAATAAGTTAATTATTTTTGTTCTACATGAGAGTCATAATATGTTTCCAATTTAAAGATTTTCAATTTTTATTTTTATACGAGATATTCCGGATTCAGTTTCTTAAGTACATTAACCTTCAACGTATATTATAATCGCAAGGTCGTGTACTCAATACAATCGATACGATGATGTAACCGCGCAATTCAGAAATACCACCACCTTCTACACAAGTTTGTCAAAATCACTCCTATTGTTAGCTAAGTTTATGGTTTATGTCACGGTAATAAAATCTATTAATCTTAAGTCTAAATAGTAATAACAAAAAAATCATTTATTGTCTGTAAATGCTTTCAAGTTCAATCAGACTTTATTGAATTTTTATTGTTCACATAAATATGTTTGTGTGCGGCCCGTTTTAAATGCCAAACCTATATTTTTAAACCATAATTAATTTAGTTCGATTGGACTTTATGGATCAAAAACCGGGTTAAAACTAGAAACAATAATTCAAACTGAAACAAATCGTATACATTTCATAATCAAACCAACCGGACATTACAATTTGATTGATTGCATGCAATATTAAATATTCTTTACATGCGAGAGAGAGAATTCATAAGAAAACAAAAGAAGATGTTGGTTGAATTTTTTTGTTTGTTTGCTCCGGGATGTATTCTTATGTTTTTAAATAGTAACACGAACGAAAACAAAACAATTGACTGAAATAAAATCCAATATATACGAGAAAAGATATGACAACATTGAATTTTCTATTTAGTTTTTTATGAAAACTGAAAATCACAGCATGCTGTATAATAGCTAAAATAGCTATTAGCATTTTATTGGAAATAAAATTATATTAATTTTGGGACATATGCAATACTACTCGTATAAAATATAAGAATATTGTATGTGGCAACATTCTTGAAGGAGATAGAATCTTATTTATTAGATATACTTTTTTAGTTGGTGCAGACAGCAACAATTATTTAACCTCGAAATATTTTTTATAGAAATGCGATAGCCTTCTATGACCGATTGAAAAAATTGAAAAAATTGTTCTTTATACAACGATTTCTGTTAATGGCTTTAATTTTAAATCTTTCTATATAAATGAAAACTAACGAGAAGAAATTGAAATCCCGAGCCACCGTTTATATCAGTGTAGACTGGCATGGATCTATACAAGGTGTAGATGGTCAATTAAATCGGACCTGTGGCTTTGTGTCGTTGATTGGGCTGGTAACGGTGTAAGGCAAGGACGCAAATAATGAAACTGCGAAAGAGTCGGGGGAGCCGTGAGCCCCAGAAGAGGTAGTGAATAAAATATATATATAAAAAAAAGTATATGCAATTCTGACTCTATCGTAGTCGTCTGTATTTCGGGTGCTTTAGAATGCCTCTCACCAATTGATTAGGATGTGTCTCTAGTTTCAAATAATGCTCGGAACTGAATTCTCTAACCATCTCTTTAAGGGCGCAGTATTTTTGGAACCCCTTTTATTATTAAACTATTATTATTATTATTAAAGTTAGGTGGAACCCAAGCAGGTTCCGCACCCAATGCCACTCTGCGCCCATGGTGCTAACCGAGGATTCTATCATAATTTGCAAATGCGCTCGGCTGCTCAACAAACTGTAACAGCTTAAACCAGGGTAAGGATGACAATTGGCCTACATTTAAAGTTCTATGATTAAGAAATCGAGACCTAACTAACTCGAAAGCAGGACAGCCACAAACAAAGTGAATGCTGTCATAGTCATCTTCAAGACAGTTGTCACACAAGGAATCTTGAACAAGTCCTATTCTTTATAAATGGAGTTTAAAACGGCCATGGCCGGTCAGAATAACGACCATAACTCTCAGTTGGTGTTTCTTCAAAGATAGAGCAAACTTTGTGAGCCACTCGGTATGTGGTGGAAGCTAACTATTACGCTTAGCCTGCAAAAACATGTAGTTCTTAATAGCTTTCTTACCACAATTAAAGGTCATGGGTACTGACGGTTCAGGTCCAATGAATTTCATACTTGAGCCTGTTTTAAATAAAACTTCAGCTATCTGATTACCTTCAATGCAACAATGAGCCGGAACCCACATAACTCTGACACGATTATTAGAGCAAAGGACGTTAATAAAATGTTTACAGTCCTTGACCAGTTTGGAAGTGATCATAGGATTTCGTAATGAATTGAGCACAGATTTACTCTCACTGCATAGAATAATGTCCTTTGCGGAAACAGAGAGCTTAGAAGCATTAATCGCCCAACGTGTGAGTGCAATCAGCTCCGCTTGGAATACCATGCAGTTCCGGCCTAGACTTCCAAATGATCGTAGGTCATGTGCAGGACAATAAGTTTCGAAACCTAAACCAAAATTAGAGTGAGACCCGTCATCGAAAAAAACGAGCGTCTGAGCCACCCAGTCCAATGACTGACACATTTCAACAACTTGGAGAGCACGTTGCGTTAAGTTTGATAGTACATTAAGGAATTTACCCTGAACCAGAAAGACTAAGTCATCAGCATAACTCTGAGCAGTGAAGCTAGATTGTTGTTGTTTTACAAGTAATTCGTCAATAACTAAGAGGGTCATAACGTGACAGGACATCTCCATAACGTGACAGGACACCTCCCTGGGGGAAACCTTTAATAACTTTAACTGAAAGAGACAGGGAGTCCAGCTCGGCCAAGGTAATGCGTAACTCAGCAAAGATCCAATCCAAGTAACAATGGTTTGGCCAATTCCAAACTTTGAGCAGGCTTCAGTGATGGAAGCGAAAGAAGTACTATCAAAGGTACCCGCAATATCGAGGACAGTGCCCACAAGAATGTTTTTAATACTAAGCGATCTTTCAATCCTCGTAACAAGTTCATGCAGCGCAGTTTCACATGATCTCCCAACTCTGTAAGCATTTTGAGTGCTACTGAGTGAGATGACAGATAAGTGATGATGCCTCATATGTCTCTCAACAATTCTTTCCAGAGTTTTGAGAAAAGTTTAAGTGTAATATGTATATGTTGTATACCAATAATTTGGTATAATAATTTAGATGATTAATAACAATATTTATTTTTACTGAATTTATTTATTTAACTATACAATTTTATGATAACAAATTATAATTTGTTAAATAAGTAGATAGTATTTTAACATCTTGAATATATTTATCTATCTAATTTTAATTAGGAGTGGAATCCGCTTTTATAATAGACGGATTACTGTAGTATAAAATATTATGGCACTACTACATAATTATTATAATAATAATACATAATGTAAAATAAATTTATTAGTGCATTGCTACACAACACCTTTATCCCAAAGAAAAATAAAATAAAATAAAATTTATTTTTATTTTATTTTATTTTTTTATTTTAATTTTAATTGTTATATAAATAAATATAAATTTTATTTATTTTAACCTTTTTTAATTCATTGTAAATTTAGAGATTAATTATAATTTATAAAATTTTTAATTTGACTACAATTTTTATTTTCACTTAAAATTATTAGCTTATAAATACATAATTATACGTATTTAGTTTTATTTCATTTGTTTATTTATTTATACATATTTCTTAATTTTACAGAATAAATTTTCATTAAATGGAATTTGAACTTCAAGTTTATTTTTGCAATTAATGTTAAGCTTATTCTACGGAATAGTATTGAGTTGCATTTATTAAAAATTTTAAACTTTAGTAAAATACAAACATATTTAATAATTGCGAATATAATCTTAAGTATAAAAGTATAAACTTATACAAATAAATAGAAAAATATGATTTAAATTTTATAATTTTAAATTTTATATTGTTAATTTTCATTCGTAAAATCATAAAATATATTAACTTTTTAATAGTAAATTAACGTATAGCATTTCTGAAGAAATTATGAATTTTAAAAAATTTGAATATTAATTATATCTAATTCTATTTGCCTTTTTTATTTTTTTAATTTTTTTTTTTTTTTAGCAATATTTTCAACAATTTATTGAGATTAATATGTACAATATGTATGTATTAATATGTACATACATATATATCAGAATAACAATAAAGTCAAATTTTAGAATCGGAATTGTACTGCTTCAATCGATTGTTATGTACAATTTTTAAGCGTTTGTTGATTTCTATTTCGGAATTTTCATCGGAAGTTATTCTGGTTATTTTATATGGTCCTAGCCAAAGAGGATTGGTTTTCGAATTACCGGTTTCATCTCGTAATAACACTACATCACCAACATCGAAGCTTGTGAAATTAATATTTTTGTCATATAGCATTTTAGATTTATGTTTCTTATCGATCAATTTGTTTCTGGCTACTTCCCATGAGTTTTGTAATCTGAATTTTAATTCACTTAGGTAATCATTATAGTTATAGAGTACTTCAGGGTTTTTCTTAATGGACGTTGGAATGTTTGGAATTTTTCCGTATAACAATTCAAATGGCATGTAGCCTGTAGATGTATGGGGAGTACTATTAAGCAAACATTGCATATACTAACCAAGTATCCCAGTTGAATTTATCATTTGTTGTAAATGTTCTGAGATATTCTCCTAAAGTGCGGTGTGATCTTTCGAGTGATCCGTTAGACTGTGGATGATAGGCGGAACAGTTTCTATGCCTCACTTTAAAATTTTTTTTAAAAAGTTGGCTCTGAACACATAAAATTAGAACCTTGATCGGTAATTATAATTTCGGGTAAGCCGTATTGGCACACAAAGTATTCTGAGAATATTTTTGCGACTGTCGATGCTTCTTGATCAGGAATTGGAATTGCTTGAGAAAATTTAGTCAAGTCATCTTGAATTGTGAGGATGTATCGGTTTTGTAAGTATGAAGGAGGATTTATTGGACCTACTATGTCCATAAAAATTCTTTCAAAAGGAGTTTTTGCAGTATCTGTAATTTTCATCGGAATTTTAGTGTTACGCCCAAATTTATTTTTTTGACAAAAACTGCAATTTTTTATGAAACTTTTGACTTTTGATATCATTTTTGGAAATTCGTAATAATATTTTAGTCGATTTATTTAAAGTCCGACAAATCCCTTGATGAGCTCCCAGTGGCGTAATATGAAAATCTTTAATGACTTGGTCGATGTCATCAGAATTTATGAGTTTAACTATTTGATGTTTGTCATCCTGAAAAGTACGTAATTTATTTTGATCAGAAGAATTTAGAATTGGTTGAGTTGATTGACTTGCATGAATATTTGAATTTGAAGGAATATTTGAATTCTTAGAAGTTGAGCGAGTGTCTACGTTAATGGGATAATATTCTTGATTTTCACATGGATAAATTTCGATAATTGATAATGCGTCCGCTCCACAATTAGTTTTTCCTGGTTTGTATTTAATTTTGAAATTGTATTCTTCGAGCTCTAACCGCCACCTTAACAAAATTGATGAAGGATTAGAAACAGAATATAAATAAGTAAGTGGTTTATGATCGGATTGAATAACAAATTGTTGCCCTTATAAGTATGGTCGAAAGCGACGAACTGCCCACATGATTGCGAGTAACTCTTTTTTTATTGTAGGATAATTTTTCTCTGCTACATTCAAGACTCTACTAGCATATGCTATTGGCAGATCTTTGGAATCGTGCATTTGAGATAAAATGGCTCCTACGGCCTTATCACTGGCATAAGTCGTCAGTATAAATGTTGAAGTAAAATTGGGGTATTGTAGAATTGGTGGATTGCAGATACATTTTTTTAATTTATTAAAAGCTTCTTCGGTAAATGCATTCCATTCGAATTTGACATTTTTCCGTTTAAGTGCGTTAAGAGGTTCTGCAATCTTTGCGTAATTAGGAATAAATTGTCGGTAGTAACCTGAAAGTCCAAGAAATGATGATACTTCCTTAACATTTGTAGGAATAGGGAACTTCAAAATGGCATCCACTAAATTTGGATCGGGTTTGGTTCCTTCACGTGTAATTATATGTCCCAAAAATTTTACTTCGGTTCTAAGAAAGTTGCATTTGCGAGGTTGTAGTTTCATATTGAATTTTCTAAAACATGATAATATATTTCTTAGTCGGTCATTATGATCATCGAGATTCACACCGTAAACAACAACATCATCAAGATAGACAAAGCATTTTATTCCATTTAATCCGCTTAAGACATGGTTCATCAATCTTTGGAAAGTGCTAGGTGCGCCTTTCAGGCCAAATGGCATTCTAAGGAAATGGTAATGCCCATATGTACTAGAAAAAGCAGTTTTTTCTTTATCCTTGGGATTCATTAAGATTTGATGGTATCCTTCTGCTAAATCCAAAGTAGAAAAATAATTGGCTTGGCCTAGTTGGTCTAGAATTTCGGACACATTTGGTAATGGGAAAACAGTATTTGTTGTAATTTCATTAAGACGACGGAAATCTACTACTAATCTCCATTTTTTCTCACCATCAGACGATTTTTTGGGTACAATTAATAATGGAGAATTCCTCGGTGAGGTACTCGGTTCTATAATAGAATCATCAAGCATCTTTTTTACTTGGGAGTTAATTTCATTTTTGGCTACTTCTGGTAATCGATATGGTTTTTTATTTACAGGTTGACTGTTTGGTAAAATATCTATCTCATGATAAATTTCATTGGTTGCAGTATCACCTGGTAAAAAAAATACGTCATTAAATTCTCGACATATTTCTAAAATTGTAGGTTTTTCTTCATCATTCAGATATGAGATATTTATTTCAGTTTCTAATAATTGTAATCGGTTAGAGATGTTGGTTGAGAATGATTTGAAATGAAAAAGATTGAACTGATCAAGTGGCTGAAAATTTAATGTTATGTCTTTAAGAATAATCGGATGTTCGTTATTGTTTAATATGCTGAATGTTGCAAACCCATTATATGGTTTAATTATACAGTTAGCCAGAAATACTTGTAGAACTAATTGTTGGGAACGACAATAATAATTAACATTGTTCTTCATGCCAGCTGTTGATAAATTAATAAAAGTTTCTGCTCGTGGTGGAACTACTATGTCTTTCATGGTTGTTTGGTTAGTATGAGAAATTAATGGTATGTTATGAATAGAATTTTGGATTTTAATTGACAAACTTTTTTTTTCATAATTTATAATGTATTGGAATGTTTCAAAAAAGTCCTTGCCTAAGATACCAGAACAGTCTATTGGAAAATCATCTGGGACTATGTGAAAAGAATGTGGAATTTTTATATTATTTTCTATTAAAATATTTGATGTAACTAATGCTAAGGTACTTATGTTTTCATTTGTTATACCTTGTATTTGAATTTTTAAGTTTGGAAAAACTTCAGTATCATATTTAATGACATTTCTCTTAATAAGGCTAATATCTGCGCCTGTATCAACTAAAAAATAATGAGTTTTTTCATTTGTTAAAATATCGATGTCTAATTCAACGAGTTTAAAAAGATTTAAATTTTGCAGTTCAGAATAGTTAAATATATTTTTGGGATTTTGAACAATCGGATCGGTACCAGAAGAATTTATGATTGAGGGTGTTGAACACTTGTTTTGAGGTCTTAAATCCGGGCAGAAGTGTTCGGTTCTTGCTCGGATTTCTCTAAGTTTTCCGAATTTTGATTTAATCTATTTGTATATACTTGTGAGTTAACTCGAGAATTATTGTTTTGTTGACGCTTGTGACAACTTTCGATCAAATGGCCATTTCTTTTGCAATATCTACAAAACAGTTGATTATTGTTATTAGTTTTACGCTTGTTCTCTTGACTTAAACCTTGGTATGAATTGTTAGGTTTATAATTTAAATTCGAGGTTTGAAATTTTTGATAATTGGATCGTGATTGTGGAGGTTGCCTAAGATAATCGGTTGAATTTGATTGATGCTTGAAGCATTCATAATAAGAATGATTTGGTTTATTGCAGATTGTACAAAATAATTTTGGTTTAAAATTAGATGATGGCTTATGTGACAATTCTTCTTCAACAGCTTGCGCTATTGCCTCTGATAATTTGTCAAAATGATGAGCCTTGATTATTGTTCTTAATGGTTCTTTCAGTCCATTCTGAAATGAATTTAGAGCCATTTCTTCGTTTAGTGATTGAATGAATGTAGCAGATTCACGACCTTGTTTGGAAATACAAATTTCGTTGAGTTCAAACATTAACTTTTCTATTTTATTTGCAAATGATTGTGCGCTTTCGAAACGATCTTGACTAATTCGAATTAATTCACTTGACACAGTTCCGGCAGATCTTTTCTTGTAAAATTGAACTTCAAGTGCTTGTTTTAATTGTTCGAAATCGTTAAAATCTTTATATCGAACTATTTCAAAAGCTTGACCATCCAATTTTAGCTTAATAAGTTGCATAAATCTAATGTGAGAGATTTCCATACCAAATCACCGGCTAAACAGAATTTCTGATATTCGAGGATTTTTCCACTAAACGTTGGAATTATTTTACACATTTTATCAATTGGTTGAGACATTTTAACTATTTATTTGTAATATTTTTATTCGTTTTAGATTCACTTTTAGCAGAATCTGATTCACTACCAGAATTTTCGCTCATAATCTTACCACTTCGTAATTGTTTTCCAAGATTATGCATATAAATTTATTTAGAGTATGGTTTCAGATAAACTATTGTTATATTTGCTATTATCAGCGATCAAAATAATTTAAAATTCAATTATAATTTTTCAAAATGCTATGGACTTATAAACAGAAGCATTATTATATACAATAAATGTTTTGATGAATGAATATTGATTTTGAATGGGTTAGTAAAATTATAGATAAATTAACTTAATCATTACTTATATTAAAATTATAATTGTAAAAATGTTTTATATGTATCATAAAGTATTACCTGCGGTACTACTACAGACTAATAGGGCGAAATGCCTTGGGATTTGTATAATCCGTCTTCCCAGGTTTCGGGATGAACACAACTCTACTCCTGCTCAAGGACTATGGATCATATCCAAACGCAAAGCACGCTTGACAGAGTCGAAGTAAATGTTCCTGAATTAGGGTATGCTGTAATTCAGCAGGAAAAACTCCATCTGGGCCACCTGATTTATAAGGTGAGAAGGAGAAAACGCTCCAGCGCAAGATGTTGAGAGTGACTACCCTACAGGCAGTCGAGTGAATAATCAGTACCATTGGGCTGGGCGCCAGCAACATAATCACTTGGACAATTTCCTTCTTGGAAGAGGTATGAGCGAGACGTATGTCCATATGAGCATTAATATCGCTTTGTAAAGTAGCACCTTATTGTTCAATGTTATTTATGATTTTCTTCCAATCAACCAATACATTTTTGAAATTTTTACTTTTATTTGTTTTCTCCAAGTCAACGATGTAGACCTAAGTACTTAACATCGGCTTGTTGTGGAATACGTGCGCTTATTTATTTTGGTTCACTATAAGTCGCCATATTGTTAGTCAAACTTAAATTTTGTTTAAATGATTTTGCAATTTCCTTGAGGCAATTTCGGGGCTTTTGTTGGACCCCACAACGGCTGTGTCATCAGCAAACGTTTATACA
The DNA here is from genome assembly GCA_951394425.1 of Tipula unca. Lineage (NCBI taxonomy): Eukaryota > Metazoa > Arthropoda > Insecta > Diptera > Tipulidae > Tipula > Tipula unca. The sequence continues at coordinate 61,111,117 of OX596380.1, forward strand.
ATTACTTTGTTGGTAATGGGTAAATCGGCTGTATACAACAAGTATAGCTGGACCTAGAACGCTGCATTGTGGTATGCCGGCTCTAATAGCATTCAATCCAGTGGTTGTTGCGTTATTTTAACCAGGGATTAGCTTAATGATCTTATAAATTAGTCCATCGTACCAAACTTTGCCAAATACTTGTGTAATATCCAAGAAGCCAGTACAACAATATTTCTTTGCCATGATGGTTTCGGAAACCAAATTGATGTCCTGCGGAATAAGTTGTCGTTCTTCTAGTATTGTATTTATAGTATTTCAGTTTTTTTTAAACATTTTTCCAAATCATTTTGAGTTTGTGGATGAATGCATATTGGAAGATGTGACGAAATTTGTGTTTCATCTTTTCAAGCCTTATGAATCATCGTGATTTGAGATGCATTTATGCATTTATATGGTAATTCTCTAATCCTCTGGAGCGTTTTTTCGGCTTTTGCTGTTTTTGATTGAATTCTTAACTCCCGCCCACTAAAACTTTATAGGTTTTTTAGCCGACTCATTCATTAATCATTTACTACAAATTGTTCTGGAAGCACGCAGTTGTTAATTTCCTCATTTAGTGACAAAATTTTCTTAACGTTAATCGCTAAAGTGTTGAATTTTTCTTTGTCGCTTCTCGCCCAATTTCAACCTGGAATTATAACGGGTTGGGTCGAGTTTGCTGGTCTGTTTAAATTTCTGGTGACTTTCCACAATGAGTAATCTGTTCGCTCTGCCTCCGAGAGCTCACTTAAATAATTCTGGACACCTTGATTTTCTTCTTGCGTCAGGACTACTTTCACGCTTTCACGCTCGATTCAGTTTCTATGTTAGCAACAGTGACTTTTGTTGTTGCCATCGACTTCGAATTCTCCGTTTTTTATGGGTTAGCTCCTGAATATTATTAAGTTTAAGGGGAACATTCAGCTAGTAATTCTGTTTTAATATAGACTTCTAAATGTATATCCCAAATAGTCTTTTGTCAGGCGCTTTGGTTTTTCTATATTTAGGGCGTTAGGGCTCACTGCTACTATTACCGGCGAATGATCGGACGGCAGATTATAGCAATAGCACGTACAATAGCACGTACGAACACTAAGGCTTCTGCCTTAGTGTTCGTACGTGTAATACGTTTAGTAACACAGAAGTCTATTAAATCAGAAATTGTCTTATTATCCGTAGGCCAGTACGTATATGTGTTAGGCTGAACTATAATCCAACTACTGTTCTTCTATAGCTTCAAAGAGTTGCTTACCCTTCATCGTCTTTGATCTTGAACCCTATTGAGTATGTTCTTTTGTCCCAGGTGGTTAAAATAATCCGTGAAATACTGGTATTTTATTCCGTGTTTTAGGGGCAGTACACTGCTGATATTACAAAGTATCCGAACTGCTCTTCCAGGCAAATATTCGTTGCTTGGAAATAGTCTTTGTGGTGTTTATGTAAGTTCAGGGTGTTGTAATATTCTTAATATTATTTAGACTTACTTTACCCGAATGCTTATAGCTATTTTGACGATAGTCATTTTTGGTTTTTAGCGACTATCTGTATCAATGTTGACATATTTTGCATCATTAGATCCATGGTTCTCCCCATCATAACCATAAAGCTTTGCATCGTACCAGTGAGCTTGTTTAATGCTGTTGGGATATTTCCTTTTACATTTAAGAATACCTGCATATAAAACTGCACGATGGCCATCGCGAATAACAGTTGATTTTTGGTTTCTCTTGATTAGAAAATATTACTGCTAGTTGGATTTCTTTTAAGCTGATGAGGGCAATTTAAACATTCGTTGCTCAGCTCGCTGTCTATGACTGATTCTTTATTTTAGTTCTAGATAGATGAGGTACCCTTTTTAATTTGCCGTATGATTCCCACCGCAGTTGCTACATTTTTGCTCAGAAGTATTGATTTTTATTTTATTACATTGTTTGAAGTTATGAAGTTCACCACAAATCACGGAAACATTATTTAGCTTGCAGTAAGATTTAGTTACCTATATTGTTTTTGATTTCACTTTTCACTAAATTTGCCATCAAATTAATGTTATCTATGTTTTTGGAATTTTTTTTGCTTCATTTTACCAAACTCTTGTTAGTCCACAAACATGTTAAACTCAACTGAGGATCGATCGTTCAAGAAGGTGTTAAAGGTTATAATTGATTTAAGTGGTTTAATATCCCAATAGAAGGGAATAACAGCCCGTAATTCAAAGGAATAATCGTAGCGCAGAAATGTGTTCTATCAAATTCATTTGTGACACGAATTGGAAAGTATCAGTTTAATCGTGAACGTTAAAAGTGCTCACATATCTCGACCATTGAGTAAGGTGTTGCATTGATCAAAGAGGTCTTGAACAAATTACAGAAATATGGGTTAACATAGAATCCATCGAACTGTACATTTCTACACACACATATTGGCAGATGAAGTCATAATGGTACAGATCCGGATAAAGCAAAAATATTATGTGTTGAGAAATTTGAGCATTTAGCGTTCATCATGTGCAAAGATTTATTCAATAACCGACTAAAACTTAAGAAAACTGTATATATGGACTATAGTAAGCAAAATAAAAATTTCAACCAATTGAAAGCTTATCTATATGTCCTCGGCACACAGTGGCCCTGTATATGATCCCAGAATGCTAGACGAGATACCCACAGATGTAAATACAGTTAGATTCGCAGAAATATTGCTTAAAGTTCGGGAAAGTATTAAACCTGACCAGTTGCTTATTTTAGTCAGAAGACAAATGGCATGGAACAAAATTACGGTGAGACCAATGTTATGGATGTATTCAGCACAGAAGATGAAAATTAATGGATGATTGTACTGCAGAAGATGACGAAGATTTTTGAGATGAAAAATAATATTTTAAAAAAAGATCAAAGGATGAATAGTTTCGTAGTCTGAGATTACTGTATATTTCCAAGCTAAAAATGGCGACGAATTTTTCATGTGTTTTTGATGTCGGGTGGTATCCGAGGCTCATTCATCTGGGCATTTTGGTATTGAACAAGACACTTTATATCTTAAAGAAAAATTACTGGTTCAAAAAAATGAGACCCTACGTTAAAACCCATATTTCAGCGTAGTTAGAGCTATTGAGCATATTATGGTACAACTCGAGTAAATGAACATGTGGGACGAACGACCAAGTACATTATTGAGTTCACTTCGAACAACGGTTAGTGAGAATAATGAACAAAATAGGTAGTTTAAACTTCGTTAAGTACAATACGAAATATGTACTTTCAAGGATTAATTAACTCTGGAGTTGGAAGACGGAAATATTATTGAAAAACGACAGGACTTGTGCGGGTGAAATATGAGTGCATGTGTAACGTTTTGGCATTAAAGAAAAGTGATTTACCTGACAAAGAAACTATAACAAGTTCAACAGGAGAACTAACAAACTTGAAAATTTGCAAAATTGGTCCTAATCAAAAACATTTTTATCGTACAATGTCTGATTTCTCACATTATCATTTAATATTCTTAGTCCTAGTCCATCCATAGTAATGAGGTCCACTGTGAGAAAACCTATCTATTTCTGCGAAATCATGAATAAGCTATAAACATTCTACGTGATAGATTCTTTGACTTCATTATCCGCTTTGATTACAGTATTTTTCATGTCAATGGTACAATTTGGTACAAATAATAACCGCATTGGTCTATCTAAAGAAAAGGCGGAATAAAGCATAAAATCCAACGATACCGAGTACAACAATTTGATATAATCACATTCAAGTACATCGTAAATTTATAAAAAATTGAGCCATATTGAAAAAAATTAGGGCGTTGTTTTTATGTCACAATAACCACTGATATATTATACACATGTACCAAACTAAATTATATTTATAATTACACTTTCAAATATTTGTTCTCGCGATGATTTATTTTCTGCTATTTGAAAAAATAAATCATAATCTTATGGGCTTGATCGAGTATTTTGATTCGTCATGATTTAGTACTTGTTAGTTGTACTTGATTTATTTTTGTCTTTAGGTATAGTTCAATCAAATTTCTGTCTGTTCCAAACATTTTGTGCTAGACTGTGTTTACTTAATTTATTAGGACTATCCCAAATACAACGTAACGTAAAATATGCCTTTCTGCAGACCATATTCAAGAAAAAGCTTTCGCTTTTTGCGTGACAATTAATAATCAGTTAACAACAATTAAACTGTCTTTAATTTTGATTATAAATAAGATTTTGTTAAAAAATAAAAATTAGGGTGTTGTTTTTATTTCATAATGAAACTTAAAGTCGTAGAAAGAAATAATTTTCTGTGCCACTTATTTTACGTCTTATCAAAGAGAATAGATATCTATTCTCTTTGGTCTTATTATGAAATTAAAACAACGCCCTAATTTTTATTTTTAATCTTCTCAACTTTATTGTATCCGATCAGAAAATCGTTTCATTATTCTATTATGCATCTACTAATCCCTTAGCAAATTTTGAATGTTATTGTTACTATCCTTTGTTAGCGAAGTTTTCGATGGAAGTTTTGTGCCCAATGCAAGGTTTTTGTTTTGGTTTAATGTTCCATAAGTGGTTTTCATTTGAAATTAAAATTAAAATTGTATTAAAAAAATATGTTTTCCTTGGCTATATACAGTATGTTCTCGGTAGCAGGATGTGGTTGAAATATAATTTAATTTGCTTCAAACAGTTTATTGTAAAGGGTGTTTTTTTAATCCCGTTAGAACAGGAAATTGTAAAAATTAACAATTGTAATAAAAAATTATTTATTATTCGAAAGACACATGGCATTAATATATGAAAATGATTTCGGGCATATGGGCACCGCGGAACCAGTTACTTCATATAGCCCCACAGGAAGTAATTTTAAGCCAAAAATGAGCCTCATCACTGAACACAATTTGACGATAAAACAGCGGGTCATTTGCCAACTGCTCTAGAGCCCAACCAGCGAAAGAACGTGGGTCCCGGGGCTTCAATTCCTGCACCAGCTGGATCTTGTACGTATGTAGGCCAAGATTTTGGCGCAAAATTTTCCATGTAGTTGACGGATAAAGTTCCTGAGAACGACGACGAATCGATAAATTTGGATCTTCTTCCACACTTTCGTTTACAGCGGCGATATTCTCTTCAGTATGCACATTCCTTCGACGTGTTGATGTTATTGCATCCTCTAGAGAGTATGTGGTACGAAATCTATCCACAATTTGATGGATGGCTTTCTCAGATGGACGATTATGTGCGCCATAAAAATCACGAAGTCGTCTATAAATTTCGCGAATCGACGCCTGATTTTCAAAGTAAATTTTAATAATTTCGTAGCGTTGTTCAAGCGTAAGACTATTCATGATGATTTGCCAGAGTATACTGAGATCTGCTAGAGAAAATTTTTCATACAAATTTAATTTTTTGTTTTATTTTTCTATCAGTTCTATCAGGCTTAAAAAAAACACCCTTTAGGTCCTCTAAATTCAACTGGATTGATTCTACTTAATTTTTACAGTTTTTTTTACAAATACAAATTCTCATCGTTTTTTCACGTGTACTTAAATTATTCACAGATTATATTCCTCTATCCAGCATGTCGAAAGCGAGTCACCTTGTATGGTACGGCCATCCAACATGTGCAGTTTCATATAATCACATTCAAGAATATTGGTCCTTCGAGCCGGATGTGCTAAAATTGCACACACTATCAAGTGCAACTATAATAATTTATATTATTAACTATAAAGTTATCATCACATATAGTGTATCAATAAAGGTTGCAGTTAAATACTGTATATAATATATGCAAAGTGAAATACAGTTTGTGCAACAACATCGTATGTTTAAAAAAAAACTGTGCAAAATTCAGCTTGACAGTAAATATTTCAAGCGGTTCAGCCAGTCACGGTGCTACAACAAATTAAATTGTTATTTAATAACTACTATTAATTTGTGTGGTATAAGTTCCTGTTACGCAGTAATAATTGGTCAACACACTATTATATAAAGAAGATTGTTGAACCACAACTATTAATTTCTCATCAACTAAAACGTGGTTTTCATCTGGTGTACCGGTTGATAGTCATCCAAGGTTATTCTCGTTTGTTAATTCACGTGCTGGAAACTATCATCTATCATTCAATTCTTCATTCGCTGGGAACATAATTCTGCAGAAATATCATCTATACCTGATCAAATTATTCTTTCATGGATCATCATTACAATTATTGAAACGGATTTCATATTATATTATTTACGATTACGTCACATTTTATTATACAACATATTCTAAACGGTCAAGTGCAACGTCATCACATCATATTCATCAAATTAATTTAAGTAAGTCATTATTTGATTAAATCATTTTATATTTTAGTAAAGGTTTTTAAATCAAGTTAAATTACATAACTTCAACGTTCATGTTACCTTTGAAATATATTTAAAATTCAAATTTAGGATAGATTTATAATTATTGTAAACCAAACTGAATTTGCGGCATTTAGCGTAATATTAACATATAGTGGGATTTCACTTCTCGTGGTAATTTACTGATTTTCGGTTATTAGTCGTGTGTAAATATATAGTGTAAATATATAGTGATTATTAAATTCAAAATGGGCTCCGATTCTGAGAATCCAACCGGTGGTGGAACGTCTTCGAAATCAAAAACCTCAGATTCTTTAAAAAGACAACGAAGTGCATTTAAACGTCAACTGACCCAATTTCGAAACAAGCTTCCATCACTTACAACGATAGGAGCAATTGAATCAAACATTCGCAGATTACAATTAATGAATGACAAATATCATCAAATTCAATTAAAGATAGACGAAGCCGCATCAGCTGATCGTGTATCTTTTGAAGAAGATTACGAATATGTTGAGAGCACTTTGTTAAACAAACTTCATGAAATAAGGAAACTTGAAAATATTCCGAAGGAATCTATTAATTTTGAATCTTCGGCTAACAGCACTCATATAGAACAAAATATTCCATCAATGTCTTTAAAGCTTCCAGAGCTTAAGCTACCGACATTTAGTGGATCTGAACGTGATTGGTTAGCATTTAGGGATGTCTTTCGAGATCTCATTCACAACAAAACCAATATCGACAATACAGTTAAATTTGTGTATTTAATATCTCATATCCGTTCTGGCAAGGCATACAGTTTGATCGAAAATCTTCCTGTTACTTCAGATAACTATGAAGTTGCCTGGCAAACTTTGTGCAATCGCTATGATAATGCGATTTTAATTCAAAAGGTTCACATGAAGGAACTGTATGACATAAAATCTCCCCATGAAAACTCTTCAAATTCACTTCAAGTTTTCATTGATCATGCAGTTAGAAATTATAACTCTTTGAAATCATTGCACATTCAAGTTGAGGCATGGGACTTAATATTGATTCATCATTTGACAGAAAAATTAGATAATTCTTCAAAAATACATATTATTAAAAATTCCGAAACTAACAAACTGTTAAATTTTGAAAAATTTATAAGTATTCTAAGAAACCGTGTTCGAGTTTTAGAAGCTATTAAAGGTACAATTTCTTCAAAACAATCAGTTGATACTAATAAAAGATTTAACTACTTTAAAGGTAAATCAACTTCATTAATTTCAAATAGCTCCAAGTGCCCTTATTGTGGTGGATCTGATACCTAATTGTCCAGAATTTTCTGACTCTAAGATAACTCCACAAATGCGCTATCAATTCATTCGAAATAATCAACTGTGTACGAATTGTTTAATGTGTAAGCATAAGGTAGGTATTTGTGATAAACCTCCTTGTACTTTATGCTCATTGAAGCATAACAAACTGCTTCATTTTGGTACCTACGTGAAGTTTCGAGGCAATAAAAATATTCCAACAAGTACGTCGGTTAGTCTGAATAATCCAGATGTTCAGTTGCCAATTCAAAATAATCATGCCGAACCAAGTGAAATTCAAACAACTGGTATATCGTCGTGCCAAGTACAACACATTCCACCAAGTCAACCGTCTTCTTCAAAAAGAGTTGAACAGATTTTGATTGGTACAGCTTTAATTAATGTAACATCTAAATCGAATAATAATTTATTGTGTAGAGCATGATTAGATAGTGGATCACATTTAAATTTCGTCACGGAAAGCTTCGTAAATCTATTGAATCTTCCAAAACAATCTACTAAGAAAATTATAGCTGGGATCGGTGGAAAGGAAACAATAATAAAAACAAAAGTTTCTTTAACTATATCGTCCAGAGTATCTCATTTCTCAGTAAACATGGATTTTTTCATCATTCCAAAGATCACAAATTATTTACCAGCAAGTCCAGTTAGTTTCAATTTAGATTTAATTCCAGCTGAAATTGAACTGGCAGATCCTTATTTCCACATACCAAATAAGATTGATATTTTGCTTGGCGCAGAAATCTACAATCAATTATTCAATGGTCAATCAATTAAGTTTTGAAACATCTTCCACCATTATATTCCAGTGTATTTGGTTATGTAATTAGTGGTAGAGTATTGTCTTCTCATGTCGATGAAGAATACTCATCTACAGCATTATGCACCAGTGAAACCTTACATAACGATATACAACGATTCTGGGAATTAGAAACAACCTTCGTTAAAAAAATTATTCATTAGACGAGAAATATTGTGAAGAACATTATGTTAAAAATCATAAACGTCTTCAATCTGGTCGGTATTGCGTTTCTCTTCCAGTAAATGACAACATAAAACAGATTGGATTTTCAAATTACACGTCGCTTAAACAGTTTTATGCTATTGAAAAAAAGTTAATACGTCAACCAGAAATTTATCGTCAATACCGCAACTTTATGAGTGAGTATGTGTCTTTGGGTCATATGACACAAGTTGATGATCCAAATATCATCAATAATTTATATAATAAGGCATACTACTTACCACATCATTTTGTTATTAAGGATAGCAGTACTACCACAAAGTTAAGAGTTGTATTTAATGGATCTTCTAAATCTTCGTCTAAGGTATCGTTAAATGATTGCTTAATAAAAGGTCCAACTGTACAACAAGATCTGCTGTCCATAATATTAAGATTTCGAAAACATATAGTGGCTTTTACCGCCGACATTGCCAAAATGTATAGGCAAGTTGTGATTGCTGAAGATCAACGGGATTTACAACGAATCTGGTGGAGGGATAGTCACTTTGACAAAATAAAATGTTTTAAATTGTGCACGGTCACTTATGGAACCAGAAGTGCTCCTTATTTAGCGACACGCACATTACACCAATTAGCGTTAGATGAGATTACCTCGTTTCCTATACATAGCTTCGAAAATTTTAATGAACGACTTTTATTTTAATGACGTTCTGACTGGCTCTAATACAACTGAAGATGCAATTAACCTAATGTCTGAGCTACAAAAATTATTAGGAAGGGGTGGTTTCAATTTAAGAAAATTTTCTTCGAATATCCCTGCTATTTCTTCACATTCTCAACTTACGTCGAACATTTCATTAGTATTGGGGCTCTCTTGGAATACTTTAAGAGATGAATTCGAAATGAATTTTGTCAAGTTTTCATTATGGACCACTTGTATACTAAACGAAATATTTTATCAGAAATTTGTCAATTGTTTGATCCTTTGGGTTTATGCGCTCCAATAGTTTTAATCGTAAAAGTAATCATGCAAACTATATGGACTCTTCATACTGTAAATTGGGATGATCTCATTACACAGCATGTTCGTGATCAATGGATAGACTTCAAAAAACAGTTAATTCAACTAAATAAAATAACAGTTCCAAGATGTATTATAGTGCCACACTATAAATCAATACAGACTCATGGATTTTCAGATGCATCTGAGAAGGGCTTCGGTTGTGTTATCTACGTTAGAATGACAAATAATCACAATACACAACATCTAAGGTTAGTTTGTTCAAAATCAAGGGTTGCTCCACTTAAGAAGCAGACCATTCCTCGTCTAGAGCTTTCTGCCGTCTTACTTTTAGCACAAACTATGACAAAGCTAATTGAAAGCTTAAATATGCAGTTTGACCACATTTATCTTTGGTCAGATTCCGAGATTACACTTCTCCGAATTAAATCTGAACCATCCAAATACGCTTCGTTTGTGGCAAACAGAATTACCCAAATACAGGAACATTCTTCAATACATAATTGGCGCTATGTACCAACATCACAAAATCCAGCTGATTTAGTTTCTCGAGGCCTAATGCCAAATGAATTTCTGAATCAAGATTTATGGTGGTCAGGCCCTTCCTTTCTTCTAACAGATCAATCAAATTGGCCGAAAAGTTCTAACTTGAAAATAACTTCAGATTTGTTAAATGAAGATCTTCGGAAAAATTCTTCAATTTTGGTTTGTAAATCTTCGTCGCCTTGGAGTTTATTTCATCGATATTCGTCTTTTACAAAACTTCTTCGTGTTACAGCTTATATCCGTCGATTTATAAGTAATCTTAAGCTAAAAGGCCACCTAAAGATTTCTGGTGAGCTTAGTTCTAGTGAACTCGACTTGTCATTAACCAATTTGGTCAAAATAGTTCAGCAACTTGAATATAGAGACGATATTCAATACATTAAAAAATATAAAGTTGTTCAAAATTCCAGCAATTTAAAATTACTGAGCCCCTTTCTCGATCAAATGCGAATTCTTCGTGTTGGTGGACGCCTTAGCAACTCAAAATTACAATACACTAATAAATATCCGATTGTACTGCCAGGTAAACACATATACAATTCTTACAATTTAAAATCACAATATTGGATCATAGGAGGACGAAATTTATGCAAACAAGTTGTGAATCAATGTATTCCTTGTTTCAGAAATAGACCAAAATTGTCACAAGAAATAGTGGGTGAATTACCTGCCGATCGTGTTATTCAATCAAGAACATTCTCAATAGTTGGCATAGATTTTTGTGGCCCTTTCTTCGCTAAACCAAAAACAAGAGCAACATCTAAAAGTAAAATTTATATTTGTCTATTTATCTGCTTCGCAGTTAAAGCTATCCACTTAGAAATTGTGATGGATTTATTTTCCCAGTCATTTCTGGCTTGCTTACGCAGATTTATTGCAAGACGCGGTTATTGCGCTAGAATATACTCAGATAACGCTACAAATTTTATTGGATGTCATGCTGAATTAAAAGAATTAAGGAATTTATTTGTATCCGAAAACTTTCAAAATGAATGGCTTACAATTCCACCACGATCTCCCCATTTCGGTGGGTTATGGGAACCTGCTATAAAAAATCCCAAGTGGCACATGAAAAGAGTTATTGGTTTACGTTCAATGACACTAGAAGAGTATTACACTTTAATTTGTCAAGTTGAAGCGTGTCTTAACTCAAGGCCATTGACAGCAATTTCTAATGATCCAACTGATTTTACAGCCTTATCACCCGGTCACTTTTTAATTGGTACTCCTTTGCTAGCACTTCCTGAACCATCAGTGCTCGATCTGAACACTAATAGATTATCTAGATATCAAATGATACAGGTGATGTTCCAAGATTTCTGGAAGTGTTGGCACGTTGAATATTTAAATGAGCTTCAGAAACGTTATAAATGGCAAAAACTTTCAAACGATAATTATAAAATTGGATCTTTGGTTCTTTTGCATGAGGACAATATACCACCGATTCATTGGATTATGGGCAGAATATTTGATACACATCCAGGTCCTGATAATCGGGTAGTAACAATAAAAACTTCGAAATCTACATTTAAAAGATCAATTACTAAAATTAGTGTTTTACCACTTGAATCATATGATAAAACCGAAATATAAATATTTGGATTACATTTTCAATGTGAAAACTTCAGTTTGGTATATTTTCCTAATTCAGTTTTTTTGTATAATATTAATTATTAATTTTGAATTATTTATGTACATATTATGTATAAAAATTAATCTTTAATTGAACTAATTTATAATTTGATTTGCATTATATAATTATTATGATTTATTTTGAAATAATTGTTTCAAGGGCGCGGGTATGTTAACGTACTGAATAAGTATGAATATTAGGATGGTACGCATCCCATAGTTATTAAATACAATATTTAAAAACCTAGTACAATAGCTTTAAATACAAATGTTTTATATAATTTTTCATGTACTATCAGTTCTTCGTGTTCTTTTGAACAAAAATATTAAAATTAAAAATAAAATCTTCGAATATATATACTTATATGTATAAAATATAAATTCAAAACTTTAAATAATAAAATAAAACAAAATATAAAATCCTTCGAATTGTTTTATTTAAAAATGTTAACTTAAATGAGATAGTTCTTCGTAAATTTATCAAAACTATCATCAAATATAATCACAGAATAAACATATAAAAAATTGAGCCATATTGAAAAAAATTAGGGCGTTGATTTTATTTCACAATAACCAATGATATACACATGTACCAAACTAAATTATATTTCATGTCAAATTTGTTGTTTTAAATTTGGTAGAAGTGGCCGATGTGGAAAAGTGGTCTTTTTGTAAAATTTAATTTGCTTCAATGACATAAATACAGATAGTTGGTACAGAAAAATGTGTATTGTAGATGGCGGTCCTGTAAATTAATTTCAACTGGCTTGATCTACTTAATCTTTACAAAATGTTTTCGAATAATTTTAGATGAAGTTCACTTTAAGTTACAATTAAATGTATTTTATACATTATATGAATATTTCTTTACTCAAAGTTCTATGGGAGTTTAGGGACTGCGTGCCAAACCATATTCAAGGTAAAAAAACAAATTAAGAGCTAAGAAGATTAAGTTTGGAATATATACATATATACATCTAGAATTCCATTCACAATATTCTTTGAATTCTATATAACATTGTTGAAATTAGAAATTGGTTTTAACAATATTATTCGAGTACCAACCGATATTGTGTTAACATTTTATTTAAAAAACAAAAACAACTCAATAAAATTTGACGACCAAAAATTCTATTTTTTTTCTAATTTTTATAGGTTAATCCACTTGAATCATTTTCGACTTTTTTTATTGCAAAATGATTAATTTTTTGTATATCGAATAAAATATTAACTGCTCACTTTCATATATGTACGTCGATCAAGTATTTATACAATAAATTTTATCGATGAGTTTACTTGACGTAATAAGGTCATGTGGATGGATAAGTTATACGTACATTTGTATAAACAAACAAAACTGTTATGTATGGGCGAATCATAATTTTCGGCATCACATGAAAATATTTGTGTAGACAAAATAAAAATGATAACAGAAATGCTATGGGCTAGTAGAAAAATGATTGGTAGGATCTGGGGCCTTAGCCCAAAGGTAAACAGCTGGATCAATATGATCACTACCCGACAGTTGGTATGCAGGCTCGGCTGGGTCTGACACCGTTATATAAAGTCGTAAAGGAGGAAGCCTTAAAACAAGTCCTTACTATCACAAAGGAATTTAATCTAAAGAAAGCCAAGTGACATAACCAAGTTTAGCAACTAAATGCAACCAGGGTGGATTAGGACATGGACAAACCCACATGGCTTCGGTAAAATGTTGTACATAAATGATTAAAGGATAGATCAAAAATAGTAGAGGGAGTCTAGGAACGGGGATAGTTGGTCCACTAGGACTACGCTATCTTAACAAAATATTGCTTTAAATCTAAAATGCTGTACGAGTGCCACGAAGCTCTACATAAATAAACCAGGTCGTTCTTGTCTGGGTGCCAGGTAGGGTTTGTCAAACCGGTTAACCGAAACAGAACAATTTGGAAGAATTTGGTATAAATTATGTACAGGACATAGTTGGTTCTACGCAAGATGGTGCAACAATTAATTACAAGTTTATGAAAATTATGAAGGTGATTAACCAGTATTGCCTCAATCATGCTATTCATTTGGGTGTTTGCGATTCATTGTATAAAAATAATAGCGTTTTGCAATCAGTTTTTGAAGATGAAGTGGTTTCCAATGATTGAGATGAAAGTGATAATTTTGATGTTGAAGTGATTGAAGAAGAAAATTTTGGTCATATCGATTTCAATGAAACATTACAAAATGCACGCAATGTAGTGAAGTTCATTAGAAATTCTACAGTGAGAAATCTAATTTTCCAATCTAAAGTAATCACTGAATTTGGCAATGAAATCGAACTTCATTTGGAGGTGAAACTCCGCTGGAATTCTATTCCGATTATGATTGCTCCATTGATAAAGACAAAACGCTGTCTCTTTGAAGCTTTCTCTGAACTCAATTCATTAAATATTGTCAACCGACTAGACTTTGATGCTTTGTTGATGCTGCAAAATGTCATGGAACCAATTAAGCTTGCCGTGGAAACATTAAGTCGTGAAGACTCTACATTATTAACTGCCGAAACTGTAGTCGAATTTATGCTTAATTAGGTATCCAATTTAAATAGCAGCATTAGTTTGGAGTTGTACGAGAACATAAAAAAACGTACAAATGGAAGATGGAATACCGATGTGATGAATCTCCTAATATGTTTAAAAGACCTCTCAAATATTCCATCTAAAAATACAATCTCTTTCGCAGGAAATTTAGCAACACGTCTGTTTGGTGTTGGCGATGTTGATGTTTCAGAGAATGAACTAAATTTTGAAGTTCATACTAGTCAACCGACAACCGCTAATATCTCGCTGAAAGATGAGCTGAATTTATTGCTGCAAAAAGAAAATTTAATACAAATTTAATACTGCAGTAACAGGAAATTTCAAATGCCTGAAACAAGAATTCATCTTATTCAAAAACACGGGAAATAGTATTAAGCCATCTTCAACAGATGTCGAACATGTGTTTTCCGTTTGTACAAACTTTTGTACAAAAATTCGATCACGCTTGTCTGACACATTGTTAAATGCACTTGTATTTTTAAAATTTTATTACAAAAAAAAACTAGCTTGTACGAATTAGTAAATAAAAATGAATAAATAATACAAGAATTATGTTGAATTTTGAAAATATATTGTGTTTAAAATTAGAAAATTTCAGAAAAATTCTAACTTAGGGCTTGTCGGTCGAAAAAAACCAAAAAACAGCTGTTAACCGGTTTTCTTAAAATCAAAAACAGAAAAAAGCTGTTTCTCTAAAATAGCTGTTTTTGACAAACCCTAGTGCCAGGACATGAAGGAATCTCTTTATCGGACCATCACCCTTTTGTGGCTTTAACAAGGGCAACTTGGTGGAAGGAATAACTAGACCAAATAAGAAATCAAAATGTCATGGGAAGTCGTCGGAATATTCGAACATTTTTTTAGACTTATAGCTTGGGAAATTCTAGAACAAAGCAAGAGTACTCTAAGGATTCAATGTGAGGCACTAACAGGTCACAGTCATTGCAGATATAATCATAATAATAGTAAAAACAAAGTTTTTAAAAGGTCATAACTTGCCTATTACTGATTCAACAATTTGGCCAACGTATTGATCTTCGTACTGTCTTAGACAATCTGAAGAAGCCAAGTCGTTCTCTACACTGTAGTGCCATCGTCGCCTGAAACGACCTCTGTGCCTACCATATGGTGGCTCCTCTTTCAGAGATCGCTGTACAATTCGTTCTGGATCAGCACGCAGAACGTGACCAACCAGCGTGCTCGATGAACCCTTACTTCAGGTACAATATCGGTGAATTTCATCAGATCTCTGATCTCGATATTATACAGAGCTCGGTAGGTACCATCTTTGGGCCGTAAATGTAAGGAGCCATCTCTCGTCCTCATCCGTTGATATGGAGTACAACAGAAGCTAAAAACTCCACAAGGGGATCAAGTATTTCCTTCACACCGTTGCTATTGAGTTCAATCATCAATCTCATCCGATTGAATCATCCGTAGCAAAAACACCTGGTTCGTGACTGGTCGATTCGGAAGGAATCCTCCTTGATAGTCACCAATTGGGCCCTGCGCTAGAGGGATTATTCTATCCAATATAGATCTTCGATAAATGCGTTTCGATGTTTTATCAGACGGCATAAAAAATCTATGAGGACGCAGGGCTCTAAAATTGTTAAAATTTAAAATAATTTAGAATTTTCTTGATTTTAACCGACTTTTAAAATTATCTGCTGCCAATCCTACAGATGCTCCCTATAGATTAACTAACATATTCAATGTATTTTTGTCGTCTAAAGATGAAGCTATAACTTCAATTAAGGGTATTCGGCGCTTCATTCTTCGGCGGCATTTTTAATTTACTATACCATCACTCAAGTCTGAATTGGTAAAACCAATACTACAATCACTGCTCGACTTAAAGCTCAGTATAATTATACTGATGCACCAGACACTGCCATCGGGGCAGTTGTCCATCTGTTTAATAACAAGTGTTGGGAACCTTATTATGTTTTATTGAAGATCAACCTCACCATCCACCGACCAAAAATCTCTGCCTTGAACAATTCAGTTTAAAAGTGAATGTTAATTAAGGCAATTTTTGATTATATTACTCAATTTATCAAAGACATTAGTCATGCGGTGCACGGTACTGACAAAGTAGTTATAGAGACGCTGTGATACACTTATTCAGCAAGTGTAACTAGAACTATTCAAACTATCTAGCTTTTCGACAATCAACATATACAAGAGTCATGCAAGAGCAACTGAAGTGGTCCGCGGATCATAGGTTAAGAACTACTGCGACACAGAGTTCATGCATGAACTAAATAAACGGAATAAGAATAAAATTGCAAAATTCTAATATTATATCTCACAAACAATCTTTTCAATCTCAGTTTATGTGTATCATTTTGAAAATGAATTTCTGATTTTGCATAAATGCTTTGAAAAGTGAAAAAATGCTGTAAAACATGTTTAAAAAAAAATTAAAATAAAAAAATTGAAAAGACATACCGAGTAGAGTAGATGAACGAAAAAAGATTCTACAAGATGTAGAAGATACGCATTTATAAAATGATACGTGATAATCTTTTATTTTTATTCATAAGGAATTCTGGTTATTTATATTCAAAGTGGATGGATATTTAAATATTTAGCCAGTTTCAATAAAAATAAATCCTTATGAATTTTTTAACGAGCTGTCAATAAAAGCACAATACATTTCGTAATAAAGATTTCTCTTCTAACCCCGCAATAAATTAAATCTACACCAATATTTACAACACAAAATCGATTCATCCATTAACTAATACGTATTAGAAATGAAAAACAAAAACAATATGTTTTTCCTATACAGGTATACGTCACACGTCAACTTATGTACGTTGATTATTTTAATTTTTCACTCCTCCGCACAAACAAATAATAGATTTTCATTCAAGAAAATTATATTACCTCTGGCACTAAAATATGTAGGCAGAATAAGGTCAAAAAAAAACTGTTGGCACAAAAATGACATAACCTCTGTCATCTCTTTCCATTCGCTTCGAACGATCAGTCAATTAATATGGTTTTTTATTTTGGTTTGGGTGCGAGATGAAATATTGAAATAAGTAAATAAATCGTCTAACCTTCATAAATCGGTGAAATTATGCTACTTTGAAGTTCTAAGTAGAAAAGGGGCACATCCTCGATCGAGTCGCAAATAAACAATTTTTCTATGAAAAAATAAACTATTTCAGTAAGCTTTAACGTCAGAATTAATTGTCTTGACTTCCTAGGTTTTATATTCAATTCCAAAATTTTGGCACAACTTCGAAAACAATTATTCAACTCAAGTTTCCACAATCATATTTTTGATTGGCAAATATTTTACTTGCGACTCGATGGAGGGTATACCTCTTAAACTATTGATAACCTGAGTTTAGTTGAAGCGAACTTGCCGTCTAGACTATTCGTCTTTAGAGTGCCGCCAGGTTTTTTATTTTAAATTTTAACCAATGTTAATACTTGTTATTAGTGCGTTCCAAACATTTAATATATTTACAGGTTCATCAGTCCAAGTGGATCTGCTCTTCTCAGTCGCCTAAATCGCGGCTATTTTAATATATCCCTGGCCAATTCATTGGGATGTGTCTCTAGTTTTGAGTAATATTTCGAACTGAATTCTCAATTGGTTTCTTTAATAAAGGGTGTTTTTTTAGAGGTTCACAACTTTGAGTTGGCAACACTGCTTTATTTGACAACCCATTTAACAGCTGATAGTTGCTGTTTGTTTAGTTTGACATTTCATTATGGATAGACTTACATCAGAGCAACGCTTGCAAATTGTTGAAATTTTTTATCAAAATAATGGTTCTGTTCGTTAAACTAATCGTGCACTTCGTTTATTTTATGGCGTACATAATCGTCCTTCAGAGCGACTAATTCGAATAACAATAGAACGTTTTCATATCACGTTTTCTCATAATGATAATGTACATTCCGTGAGATGCCGAACAGTGCGCAGTGAAGAAGCTGTACCCGCTGTACAGGAAAGCATTGAAGAAGATCCAAATCGATTAATCCGTCGCCGTTCTCAGCAACTGGAATTGTGTCCTTCCACTTTATGGAAGATTTTACGAAAGGATCTTGGCTTAAAAGTTTTCAAGATTCAACTTGTGCACAAATTGATATTGATGTTGAATTTCCATTCAAAATTTTGTTCTTCGATGAAGCCCATTTTTGATTGAATGGGTACGTAAATAAGCAGAATTATCACAAGCTTTTCTCAAAACACCATTACATCCACAGAAAATAACTGTTTGGTGCGCTTTATGGGCTGGCGGTGTCATTGGTCCATATATGTCTTCAAAAACGATGATGGTCAGAATTTTACCCTCAATGGTGAGCGGTATAGGGAGTAGGGACAGCGCGCGCTACAATTGATGAAAGAATAATTTCGCGTAATGGTCCAATTAATTGGCCACCAAGATCGTGTGATTTAACCTCATTGGATTATTTTCTTTGGGGTTATGTAAAGTCACTTTAAACTCGTGGATCTCTATAAAACACCCTTTAGGTTTAATTCCAAGATCATCGTATATATTACTATTTCGAATGCACAACGGAACATTGGTAATACTACGAAGTATTTTCGGTTAGGTTCGTTTCGGAAGTCTGTTGGTCTGTTTAACTTTTTTGTTGCCTTCCACAAAGAATAATCTGTCCTCTCGGTTGCCGAGAGTTCATTTAAATAATTCTGAACGCTCTGGTTTTCTTCTTCCCGCAATGCAAATCTTGGAGTCTTAATAGCTCGGTTTAATTTCCATTTCAACAACGGTGATTTTATTTCTGGCCATCGGCGGCGAATTTTCCGCTTTTCCAGGATTAATTCCTGTATATTTTGTGATAGTTTATAGATTTCTTCAGTACTATTTAAGACAGGTGTAGCTTTTTCGGCTGATAATGCCAGGACATCTTTTAGGTTTTCTGTCGCCGCATCAATATCTGCTGATGTGATAAGATTCAGTACACAATTTTGTTCGACTAGTCTCTAAGATTGATCCGAATTAGTTAATTTATTTGTAAGCCGTATTGGCGGTGGTCTGGTGTGAAGCTGTCTTGGGGGAATCAAGTTGGTACTTGTTGCCACCTCCGTATCTTGCAGCTTCCACAAGTGCGCGTGTTACCTCCCCGTGGTGACCACCGGGCAACTGGTACACCATAATTTATGTGGTGTACTGGGCGAAAACACGGCGCTAAACAACTGGGCCGGGTTAAGGTGTCAACCGTACCGTGCTGATAACCGGCCAGGCTGGGGGCCCAGTCTAAAAACTAGCACAGTCTCTAACGGTGTATCCGGATACTTGGCGCCCTCCGGATCATGCAGCCTTACCTGTGCATTGCGGATCTCTGCACAGGTGGACCTCCTTTCTCCGCTACTCGTGGGAACTATTATGGAAAGTCAAAATAGTGAACAAAAAGAGACCGGTGCTCTTAAAAAACCGGAAACCAGTGCTATGGAGACATCGGCCTTTAGGCCCGGTCTCCAAAGTGCAAAAAGGGGCATGGGACCAAATGAGGCTGGCCCCTCGAAACCAAAGGGCAGAGGAACGAATGCTGGCCCTCCAGCGTCAGTCAACTACCAGACCAGGAAGAGGGCCTGGCGCATGATCTCCAAGATCAGCAACATTCCGTTGGAGCAGAGAACGGATAGGGATAGGGATACGCTTGCGTGGGCAAGGCGTATCACTGAGCCAAAGCAGGAGGGTTCCGAGATCTCACAGCCGAAAAGGCAGAGATCCGATGATGAACCGCCTACGGAGGCTAAAAAGAAACGGGTTCCAGGAAATGTTACCAAGCCCTTCAACGAGGTGCTAAAGGAGCACCTGCTCATGGCAGTCGTTGACAGGGCTCAAGAAGATGGGAGCATTACGGCCCTTAACTGGAGGAAGGTGGAGAAGGCCTTAGCCGCCATCTTCCTAAAAATCATGAGGGAGAACCCAGGACCTGCTCCGTCCTGCCGAGACGGAGGGTGGCATCGGGGTCACGTCAAACTGACTGCCTGTGCCGATGAAAGGTCGGTGGCCCTCTATAAAAAGGCGATCGGCAGCCTGGGCGAAGTCTGGCCGGGGGCCAAATTAGAAGTGGTGACGAGGGAAGAAATTCCCTGCAGACCAAGGGCGCGAGCCTGGATACCTGCGGAGCCTAGTGATCCAAGGGAGATCTTGAAAATGTTGAAAATCAGCAATCCGGATCTGCCAACGACCACCTGGAGGATTGCCAGGTTAGAAGAGGTAAAGGCGGTAGCAGATCACAGATCGGCCGTCATTATCATCGACAGAGAATCCGTGGGTGCTTTGGCAAAAACTGGAGGCCAAATCAGCTATGGTTTTGGAGCGATTACGCTCAAAATCTATAAGCGTGATGAGGCTGACAGAGCTGGGGATCCTGCAGCAGGAGGGGTAATCACTTGTGGTGTCCCGCCTGGTGTTGGTGACCCAGAAGTCCGCGGCATCCCGGAGGACGCTCAGGAGACACTATCCCTGGACTCGGAGATTTCGAGATCATTGGGACTAAGCTGTGCGCTCCAAACGGACGAATCGACGTCAGAGGAGTCTGACTCAACAGTGGTGGAGGGAAGCAATATCTAATGCTTAAGATCCTTCAGATCAACCTCCATCACTGTAAAGCCGCCTCGGCGGCCCTTCTGCTAAAAATGGAATCTGAGTCCATTGATGTGGTTCTGGTCCAGGAGCCTTGGGTCAATGGTAACCGGGTGCTTGGCCTCAGAACTCCCAAATATAAATTACTACACGCGAAAAATGAAGGTAAGATACGTTCCTGCATTCTCGCTAGAAATAATCTGAATATTTTTATTCTACTAAATTACAGCAACGCTGATGTAGTGGTGGCTAGCATTGAGATGGGTGGGCAAAATCTCTGGCTAATATCAGCCTACCTACCATACGAGGAGGAGGATATACCACCAGGTAGGTTGCGCAGTGCAATAATGGAGGCTCGAAAACGAAAGGTAGGAGTCATCATGGGCAGTGATGCTAATGCGCATCACTCAATCTGGGGAAGTACAGATATAAACAGGCGAGGTGAGTTACTCCTTGATTTTATTTTAAGTACTAACCTAAATATATGTAATATCGGTTGCAAACCAACCTTCATTACTAAAAATAGACAGGAAGTGTTGGACATCACACTTGTCTCGGATTTTATTAAGGAGAGGGTACTGAACTGGAAAGTGTCCGAAGACCATTCCTTTTCTGACCATTGTTATCTCCAGTACGAAGTGGATACAAAACCCACTAGCAAACCACCCTTCAGAAATAGGAGGAAAACTGATTGGGAGTGTTTCAGAACCATTCTGGGTAACTTATTACCGGTATCGGTTCCAAATCCTCCTGCATCTACACAGGAGCTTGATGCTCTAGTAATCAGGCTATCTGATGCTTTTAATAAGGCCATGTTAGGTGCATGTCCTATCAGTAGGCCCTTGGGTAAATCTCGGCCACCCTGGTGGTCGAGAGAGCTCCAAGGTGCTCGTATGAAATGCAGGAGATTGTTCAAGAGAGCAAGGTACACAAATGCTGCTGCGGATTGGGACTGTTATAAGGAAGTCCTGAAAACCTATAAGTACGAGTTGAGAGCAGCCAAAACGAGAGCCTGGAGGCTCTACTGTGGCAATATACAGGAGTCCTCGGAGGCGGCCAGGCTACGCAAAGTACTATGTTCTAGTCCTTCCATTCCGGGCTATTTACAACGACCGGATGGTTCATGGACTACATGCAGTGAGGAATCCCTGGAGCTATTACTAGAAACGCATTTCTCGGAGTGCTCGGTACTAGCTCCGGAGAGACCCATGATAAATAGGGGTATAGACTCCGTAAGTCATATAGTAAAAAGGCGGAATATCCTATGGGCAATAAACAGCTTTAAGCCATACAAGTCGGCAGGACCTGATGGCGTTATCCCTGCGGATATCCAGCGAACTATTGACTTAACCCTACCCTGGCTGGAAGTTATCTTCAAAGGCAGCCTAGAACTCTGTCACATTCCTAGAAAGTGGACTGAAGTAAAAGTAATATTTATACCTAAGGCGGGAAAGAGCTCTCACTGCTATCCCAAAGACTTTAGGCCTATAAGCTTATCTTCTTTTCTGTTGAATACACTGGAAAGACTAATAGAGGCTCATATTAGAGGCTCAATCAAGCCGGGCGAGCTGTCGGGATCTCAACACGCATACTGTAAGGGACGATCGGTGGAAACAGCTCTCCACTCCCTTATAGGCCCGATTGAGAAATCACTTGAATATAAGGAATATTCAATGGTAACCTTCTTGGATATAGAGGGGGCCTTTAGCAACGTCAGACCAGGGGCAATCACTCGGGCCCTTGCGTGTCTGGGGGTAGACGGGTCACTCAGAGGCTGGATAGATCATATGCTTAGAGGCAGGATCGTGACAGCTTATCTGGGGGGGGACGTCTGCCGCCAGATACGTGAGCAGAGGGACACCTCAAGGTGGGGTTTTGTCCCCTCTTCTTTGGAACTTGGTCATAAATGACCTGTTACTAAACCTGGAAGGACAAGGCTTCAAGGTGGTTGCTTACGCGGATGACGTTGCTATTGCGGTCTTCGGCAAATATCCTAGTACGCCGAGTGAGCGCATGCAGTGCGCGCTTGGCTATCTCTCTGAGTGGGCACGCGGCTGCGGATTGAACGCAAACCCACAGAAAACAGAGCTGGTCCTCTTTACCAGGAAGCACAAACTTCCTCAGTGTGACCCGCCAATATTAAATGGTACTCGCTTGATCTTTACGGATAGAGCAAAATACCTCGGACTAATTTTGGACAGCAAGCTAAGCTGGAAACCAAACATCGTAGAGAGAGTAAAGAAAGCTACTATAGCGCTCTACTCCTGCAAAAATGCCATTGGAAAGAGATGGGGTATGGAGCCCCACATAGTACACTGGCTCTACGTCTCAGTGGTCAAACCTATACTGCTGTATGGGGTTGTTGTCTGGTGGCCAGCGTTAAAAATTATGGCCAACCTTAAACTATTGATGAAAGTCCAAAGAACGGCCTGCTTGTGTATAAGTGGAGCTCTCAGGAGCACACCTACTCAAGCTCTGGAGATTCTCTTTCATCTTACTCCCTTGGATATTGCGGCCGAGCAGCTTGCATCTTGCACAGCCATTCGGCTCAAATCCATATCTATGTGGACCTGTAATAATGCAGGGCACTCATCTATCCTATGCAACAGGGGTATTCCGGAAGCTACCGACTATGCTATTCCTTTGCCATCTGTTGAGATGAAATTCCAAACTGAGTTTCCCACCAGAGAGGACTGGGTGAACGAAACGGTTATGGACAATGAGGCGCTAAGCTTCTTCACGGATGGCTCAAAAAGGGATAGAGGGGTTGGCTGCGGAGTATTCTGTGAGGCACTAGGGGTTAACCTCTCTTTTCGTCTTCCCGACTTTTGCAGCGTTTTTCAAGCTGAACTGATCGCGATAATGGAAGTCATGGACTGGTTGAAGTATAATGTAATATCTACGAGGGATATTCGCATTTTTACGGACAGCATGGCTGCTATTAAAACGCTACAATCATACTCCCTGACGTCGAAGGTAGCCCAGATCTGTCTGGCATCTTTAAATGAGATGGCTGATCAGTTCAACATCCGCTTGACGTGGGTGCCAGGGCATTTCAATATCGCAGGGAATGTAATGGCAGATGAGTTGCCCCGCAAGGGTACAGCACGCCTAATAAACCAAAGTAAGCGGGATATAAAAATACCGCTTGCTTCATGTAAACTGCTGCTTCTGGAAGAAGCTATAAAAGAAACGAACGTCAGATGGTCTAACGCCAGTTCGTGTGTAATAACCAGGCAGATCTGGCCTGGTCTTGACCGGTCTAGATCAGACCAACTGATATCGCTTCGACGACACCATATTGGTATGGTCGTAGGAGCTATAACGGGACATTGTCTCATTGGGATACATGCGAGCAGACTGGGTGTCCCAGCCCACGATTTCTGCCGCAGCTGTGGTGATGAGGAGGAGGAGGAAAACGTACTCCATCTGCTCTGCACCTGTCCTAGTCTAGCGTACAGCAGAACAAAATTTATGGGAACTTCCCCATTGAATGACCTCACGGATCTTAGTTAGATCGAGATCCGTGACTTTAAACGCTTCTTGGTGAGCGCAGGATGGTTTAGCGAGTTAAGGAGGAAACTCAAATGTGGTACAGCTACGGACCATTTTTGTGTCTATGCTAGTCCTTTAGGACGGCCACCCTTACCTAAACTAACCTAAGCCGTATTGGCGTTTCTATTCTTAGGACGCCGGTGCTCACTCTTACAATTACAGGTGAGTGATAAGAAGACAGATCATAGCAATTTCATAGCCACCGGCCTTAGCATGTAGGTGGAATGCCTTTAGTTACACAAAACTCAATTAAATCAGGAACTTTTTTTTTATCTGTGGGCCAGTACGTTGGGTGACCGGCAGATAATTAATCCAGACTGTTCTTCTATAGCTGCATAAAGTTGATTAAATTTCGGCGATGTTAATCTGGAATCCTATTGAGTGTGCTTGGCGTTGAAATCACCCGCCGCAAGAAATTTATTACCTAGCTGGCTAAAATAATCCATGAACTGCAGTTTTTATATAGCATGTTTTGGAGGACAGTACACTGCTGATTTGATACAGTTTCCAGACCACTCCTGCAGACAGATGCTCGTTGATTAAAATTATGTCAATATTGTGCTCGGTGAGGAATGATTGAACCTCTGCCTTATGTTGTGCTAGGCGGTTTGCATTCTATATGGATATTTTGAGGAAAGTCATTTTTGATTTTTAACGACTATCTGCATTAACGTGTTCATATTCTGTATCATTAGATTCATGGTTCTCTACATCATCGCCATGAAGCTTTGCATCATGTTAGTTAACTTGCTTAAAGCTGCTGCGATGTTTCCTTTTTCGCTTGCTTGCCCTTTAGGAGTGGTACCGTTAAGGATATTTGCATATGAACAATCTTGATGCACGCTACTGTTAATAGTTGCTTTTGGTTGGTTATTTGTAAATAAATTAGTTGTAGGTAAATTAGACACCATCTAGAAATTGCAGTGGGATTTCCGCCACAGTTGCTGCATTTTCTCACTAGTGCTTCCATTTTTTCTTGCATGCATTTAAGTTATGGAGTGCACCGCCGACAGTACAAACACCGCTTAAAGTGCAATATGCTTTAGTGTGTCCATACTCTTGGTACTTCACGCACTGTACTGGTTCAGTTCTTTTTCTGGGTTCCTCAACGATAATTCTTTTATGCTTTAGATATTTTAAGTCAAATATTGCATGTTTCTCTTTGACTTTTTTATAATATGTTTCTAATTCCAGACGGAACAATGGCCGGAATAATATTGTTAATTGATTTGCATTGAAATGATTTCTCAGCGAGAGCGGCTCGTATCTCGTTTGCATCCACGTAGGCCGCTATACCTTTTAACATGACGACCAATCCTTTTTGACTTTTTAGTTGGTAAGTGTAGTAATGTTTACCAACTTCGACGAAATGTTTAACTAACGTTCTGTAAGCGTCAATATTGAGCGGTTGAATTTTTTTTTCTTTTATATCTACTCTTTTTATCACGGAGATATATAATTCACTATTAGTAATGAACTCGATAGTTTTTGCGAGCTCTCTATTTGATTCTTCCCTCAAATAGATTGGTGGCGATTTCTCTGTTTTTGGAGCTTTTTCGACCGGTGGGTCTTCAACAACCAAACAAGAACACCGGTTGCTTAGAGCTAATTCAACGCTAGCTACGAGTAGCTTGGTAAATTTATTCACGTTTGCACAAGCCACTGATCTAGGGCTTCTCCTTCACTTTGAGCTGACAGTAATATAACTGTCCAACCCTGTTTGCAACTAAACACTGACCTACAACACTGTTTATTTTATTGTCATCAGTTGTCGCTGCACGTTCATTGTTCTTTTAACGTCGATATTTGTCGACGATACACTTTTATTGTTCAACGCACTAAGTTCATTTACGTTAATTTTTAATTCAATTGACATTAAATTACCTGGTAAAGTAATTTTTGGTGCATTTGCGATTTGTTGTAGTTTTGGATTGTAACACTATTGTAGGCGTTTAGCGACAAGTCGCTTGCGGACATCGCTTTCTGCAGAGTTGGCCCAGCCTTTCTTATTTGAGGTGGAGAATATTTGAACATCACGGTTTCACATATTTTTCACATCAACATGTTTTTTTTTATAAAAAATTCAGATTCAATTTTTCACACAAGTAATAAGTAAATTATTTTTAATGTGTACTCGGCGGTAGCAAAATGTGATTGTGAGTATTGATTCGATTCGTGGTCATTCAAATGTTAGACGTTTGTCGAGGTGTACAACTAAATATTTTACTTCGTCTGCTTGAGGTATATCCAGGTTATTCATTTGTACTGGTGGGCATGTGCATCTTCGCATTGGAAATGTTACAGATTTGCATTCAGCTGCATGAACTTTAATTCGCCATTTTTCATCCATACTTGAATATTGTTAATATTCTCCTGTAAAATTTCTGTCACTTTGCTGGGGTCATATGATGGAAGTACTGCCGTGTCGTCTACAAATGTTCCGGCAGATACTTGATTGCTCTTAGGTATATCTGCGGTATATAGTAGATATAATATCAGGCCCAGCACGCTGACCTGTGGTATATCAGATTTAATTTGGCGGACACTTACTTTTATATAGGCATCCTGATGTTTTATAATAAAATATCTGCCCATTAGATATCGCATGTGGTAAACATTGCTTAATTTTGTATTGTAATTGGCATGCGAGCCACACCTCATCAAAAGCTTGTGCTATGTCCATGAATACAGCAAAACAATATCTTTTTTCTTCAAGCGCTACTTACATTACTTGAACTATTCTGTGTGCCTGGTCTATTATTTAGTGCTCTGGTCTTAATCCAAACTGAGGGTCCGAAGTCAGCTTTTTCTCCAGCAATATATAGGCTTTAGACGCTTAAGCAGTAATTTTTCAAATAATTTTGACAAAATTGGTAACAAACTTATCGGTCTGTACAACGTAAATTCTTCTGGGAATTTCCCTAGTTTGTCTACTTATACATCAGCCTTTTCTTCCTTATTTCTCACCCAGTGACTGACCATCACTTTAACTGTCATTTTTATCGGCAGAATATGATGTTGTGGTTGTTTCAGCTTCTTAGTCGCTTTCCATAGTGAATATTCTGTGTTTTCTCTCCGTCTTTAAATTAATGTTTGCGTCTAGTTTCTCTGTTATCATATTTCTGGCATAGATGTGGACGGCGTGGATACATTTGGAATGCTCAACTCTTGTTCCGATTGTGGCAGTAATTGTGGAGTGAATGGTATTATGTATTTGGGTGACACCGTGGTATTGTTTTTTTTTTTGTTGAGATGAATTCATATTTTCTATTAATTTTGGATCAATTTGTGTAATTTGAAACGAACTACCTGGCGAAGTTCGTGGTGTTTTTGTAGTTTTTATAAAGAACTCAGTCATTACAAATTGTAATGACCTATAATTTAGACCATTATAGCACCTTAGTATAACCTGCTTTACGGAGAGATTGAAAGCGAACAGAAAAATTGGACAAAACTATTGGAAATCTTTCTAGACGTAACATTATTTTTATCAGAAATCAGAAAGACTTGCTTTGTTTTGGATCAGATTATCGTATCGGAAGTCCACAAAATGGTAATTTCTTGAGTTTAGTGGAACTACTAAGCAAATATGGTCCAGTCTTGGCAGAGCATGTTTCGAAAGTTCGAACATCACAAGAAAATGGCGAAAGGATGCAGGTTCATTATCTTTCAAATAGAATTCAAAACGAGTTTATCGAAATCTGTGGTTCGTTTGTTCAACATAAAATCATCAAAGAAACCAAATATTTTTCAATTATTGCCGATGCTACGCCAGATTCATCTAACAAAGAGCAAAGTGCAATAATTATTCGATATGTTAAAATGGTTGAAACAGATTTTTCAATTGAAGAACGCTTATTTGCTTCGATAATTTTTCAAATAAAACCGGGAATGAAATTGCCAAACGAATTTTGAGCCTTTTAATGGAATTAAATTTGAATTTTGAAAATTGTGTTGGACAAGGTTACGACAATGGATCTAATATGGCGGGTAAATATAACGGGGTGCAATCGATTCTTTTGGCCAAAAACTGCAATTGTGTGTTTTACCCTTGTGCAAATCGTACATTAAACCTAGTTGGAGTTAATGCAGTTGAATCTTGCAAAGAAGCTGGTGGTCCTAAAACTAATCTCATTATCCAAACCGAAAAGCAACTTTAAATATAGAGAACGATAATATAGATGGCCTAGTTCGAGCCATACAAGACATCAAAAAACAAGGGAGGTCGATCCTTCAAGAATGCAAAACTACTGCGATTGCAAATGATATTACTTCAGAATTTGCAGAAAATAGTCATTTAAAGTGTCAAGCAGCAATTGAATCACACTTTCACGAAATATTTAACAAGCTGACAGATTCAATATTAGATGGACTAACGCGTCGATTTCAATCCATTAACTGCTTATGTAATCTGTTCGAGGTTTTTTGGAATTACTCAAACAGGTTTATAAAACCAACTTCAAACTCAACACGAAACCAGCCGAATTGCTGAAAGAAATTATCCATTAAGGTCTAATAAATATTTTACCGAATGTTGTAATTGCTCTTCGGATTTTTTTAACTCTGCCAGTAAGTGTAGTGGAAGGCGAGAGATCTTTCAGTGTTCTAAAACGCATTAAAAATTGTATAAGATCTGCAATGAGTCAAGTCCTTGCAACATTAAACATTAATGTTGATTTAGCGCCTAAATTAGATTACACTAAGATAATATCTGAATTTGCTTCCTAAAATAACTAATATAACAAAAACCAAACTTTATTATTGTAATGCAAATATTTTATTCTATAAAAAAGGGCCTCACAATATCTACTGCCCCAGGCCTCACATTTCCTCTGCACGGCCCTGTATATATATATATATATATATATACATATATATATATATATATATATATATTATATATATATATATATATATATATATATATATATATATATATATATATATATATATATATATATATATATATATATATATATATATATATATATATATATATATATAATTTATATTTAATATGTTATGATGAAAGAATTTCAAAATAAAATTAAGATTTTTCAAATTTTCGATGATGAACATGTGTTAGGTTTCAAGTGCGAGTTTCTTTTCCGAGAATTTATAATGGCCGCCAGTATTAAGATGTCAAATTTTATTATTGAAATACAAAAGCATTAATGGATATCTCTTTATTTATGTACACATGTTCAGTACTATATACCGAACATTAAAATTAAATTTTTAGATTCACGGTCGGGGCCTAAAAAACCGAATTGGCAAGGTTTCCAATATTTAACGTTCATTTTTCACTGAACTAATATTTTTAATTTTTTTTTTTGTTACATAACACTAACAGAGAAATTATGTAAAATATATATCTAGATATATATAATCCAACCCCTTTTTCAATTTCCATTCGATTTTCCAATTTATGTTTAACATCACAAAACAGATTACGTTTTTTTTTTTTTGTTCTGCAAACCAATTGCACCAAGTTTTTCGATTAATCTATTCCATTTCCTGTCTGCTTGTTTGGTCTGGCTGTGTGTAAAACAAGTTGTTGGTACAATTTGCATTTTTTAAATATAAACATGACGATGAACAAAACATGACTAAAATTGAAACTTAATTGGAAATTTTGTTTCCGGTTTCAATTTAGAGTCGAATAAAAAAAATAATTAAACTGAATGTTTGCGAACGGTGTCTAACTGGGTTATAAACTGTCATTAATCTAGTTATCAATAGTGCAAGATCGTGTCCTTGGCTCAAAAACTAACCTGTCACTCAAGTTTCCCATAACTATTATTCTAAATCTATTATTGTAAAATGCTTTCACTATATACACAATATAATACTTTTATGCACTTAATGTACTCTACACATGTATGCAAAGTGCCCTAGTTTTTATCAAAAATACAGAGACTGTATTATATAGTTTTCGCGTTTCGCTATTTTCAAGTTGAAACGAAAAATATTCAAATTTGTTCAATATAAATTTTTTTTTATGTTATTTATAGATTGACCTGGAAATACTCCTCTATACTATAATACTGTAGAATTGAAATTTTCAATTTTGTTAAAAATAAATGTTGCTAATTTTGCATAGATTATGTACTGTTTAACCATGAACACAATATTTTTCATTCAACAACAAAATAATTTTTTTTTATATGTTGCATATTGTGCTGAGTTATTTATCCATTTTTCCAGAGATTTTCTATTTGTGTTTGTAATTTCCTCATTAGACAAAAAAGAATAATTGGATTTTGTTGTTGTATCGTGTTGATAAAATAAAAAACTCATTTCCTTGGAGTAAATGCGCGATTCCGGAGCATGGTGTTCTAATTTTTCATAGATTAAATTTTATTACTCCGGTATTGGACCAAACGAAATTATGTATAAACTAATGTTTTAGGTAAATAAATGGAATTATAAATAGTTCTTATGCGATATACAGTATTACAATATTGGATTCTTGAAAATAATTTTTAAATTTGTTTTAGGTTGACGTTTTCATTCGAGTGCGATTTCACTTCAAATTTGACAGTTCTAACAGATTATTTTTGAATTGGAACTTAAAAAAAATTTTAGTGAAAAAACAAAAAGATTCCACTTTAATTTATTCCAGTTCAAAGCCTGCACCAGCAATAAACACTTGGTTAGATTAGATTAGGATGGTTGTCCCAAACGACTAGTATAGACACAAACTGGTCCGTAGCTATGCCATATTTGAAATTGCTACCTGCCTGAATACTCCTGACGTCGATCTTACTAATTTTGTTCTGATTTGCGCTAAACGAGCACACGGGCAAAGTAGATGGAGTACTGTTTCTTCCTCCTCCTTATCTTCGATAGCTATGGTAATCAAAAGTCTGTCCGCATGTTTATCTTTTAGACAATATCTAATACTAATATGGCGCCACCAAAGCGATAATAGTTAGAAGGATCTGAACGCGTCCAATATGGGCCTTCTCTCATAATTTCCTTCCTCTCATAATTTTCTCCTAATGCACCAGTTTACATGACGTGAGCGGTATTTCACTGGCAAGCTAATCAAATGCCCTGGCATCTACGTCAAGCGGATGATAAACTGATTAGCCATCTCATTTATAGATTAAAGACAATTCTGGGCTATCATCGACTGTGGCGTTCGCTGGTGGTCAACCTCACCAGAAATACACTAAATGAACGCATTAATTAATAAGTGTTTTGCTGACAAGCGGCTAGTGGTAATTGTTTGTGATCAACTCCATTTTCCAAAATACTCCATTATTTATGTCTCCGCATCCATTAAACAAATTCCTCCCATTTTCAACTCACCTATGTATGATTAGCAGAATGGTATAAGCGGTGAATTGACTATGGAAATTGCGGATAATACTAATCTAATTCGACGATATTAATAATGTTTTATTATTCTTTTCATTACACATACACAGCCAAATGCAAATGTGAAAATGCATGAATCCAGGCGTTTTGGGTACAAATGACATCGTTTGAGCTAGTGTAATGGAGATGGCAGTACATACCAACAAGACAAAATGCAGACGAATACATTTTCGAAAATAGAACGTTGATGAACGAGGTGGTCGTCCAAACGCGGTCATAGGCAGTTGAACAGGGGAGCCACCTTATAAACATTTTCGAATCAATGACAAGCAATTTTTGGGACTAAACTAGGGAGATAACAGAAAAAATACAGAAAGTTTTGGATCAGAAAGATTCGGTGTAATTTATTCGGCAAATAGTTCGAGTGTTAATAAGTAGAGTTAAGTGATCAATATAGTGGCATTTCTGTGTGACCACAGGCATATAGTTAAGTGTTGTGAAATAAAAAAGATTGTTCATCGCATCTAAGTGAAGGACAAGGATTCCAATAAAGAAAAAAAACATAAAAAAATTGGGAACCATTGTCTCAACCAAAGGTGGTGTGTAGTGTGTGTGCCGCGTGTGCTTAAACGAAAGAACATTCAAACATAATCAGACGCCACAATCGAAGCAAAGAGGTGAACGAGGCCGCAAAATCTTACAGGTGAGTTTCCCTCAAACTGTCTCTTTTCCGCTTTCCCTCTTTTGCACACATACAATTGCCATTCGCCGTGAGTGCATAATTTCGTGGTCTATTGACGCTCGCGCTGTTGCGTGTAGTTTAACATTTTTGGCTTTTTTTTGGTGTGTAAACGCCCCGCCCGAGTCTTCCTGCTCCAATTTGAGCTTAGCCGGAGACACGTGCTGGTAGACTGGCGCCCAACGAAAGGATTCATTTAAGATTGTCTACCCAAGCTGCCAAATCCAATAAACTGGTAAATAGCACGTCACATGACGTAAGCAAGTGTGACTGTAGCATTTTAATAGAAGCTTGACCGTCCGTAAAATTGTGAATGTTCCTTATAGATATTAAATTATACCTCAACCAGTCTATGGCTTAAGTTATCTCGATAAGTTCAGCCCGAAAGACACTGCAAAAATTGAAAAGATTCACCTAATCCTCTCTGATGGGAATGTCAGTTAAGAACTTCACCTCGATAGATGGCGATGGGTTAGGGTAGTAGGTAGTATCAGATCCACATACATATAGAGTTGAGCCTTATTTCTGAACACGCTGGCAATTGTTTGGTGGCCAAAACTAAGGGTGTGAGCTGAAATAGAATCGAGCATCGTAGCATTACGTCCTGGAGATGATGTTTCAGGATTATCTTATTGCCGTAGGACTGTATTTTACCTCCATGCTTGAATATAAACATAACAGCCCGCAACAGTAATTCAGCTTCTTGTTAGTTGAAGAGACTGGTGGCTTTTGCTCGGTTTCTGGTTTGAACTCTAAATTTGGTAGGATTATTAATTGAAGCTCTGTCCTTAAAACTAGAGCATACATCTATATTTCCCTATAATTCCACCTCGCTCCCTCGTGGTGTAGGTTTAAAAAACCAGCTCTCGTGATTGGTTGTAATGCTAAAGCTCGTCATCCCATTTGGGGTAGTTCGCCGAATACTAACCATTAGATGATTCTCACTGTACAACAATATTTACACTTCTGTAAACTTAACACATTGTAACTTAATTTTAAATTGAAGGGCGACTTATAATATTCTCATCTAGTTTCAGAAAACCCAAATATTTTATATTTTTATATTTGATTTAGATTTTTAGATTTTATTGTGCGAATTTGAGCCTTTCGCCAAAAAATTTGTGCATACTATACTTAAAGAAATACGAAGGATTTTCTGACGTGATTATCACACCAGAAAACCCATATACTTCCTTTAATATATTACTTACATTTCTTAAGATACTTCGGTTGTGCCACATTGTGTATCACTAAATTATTTTGCAACACACTATCCAATGACTATAAATTCAGAAAGCCCAAGTTTTCTCACGGAACTAATTGAAACAGACTAATATACACATTTTGGCCCAGTATCGCGTTTGTGCATTCTCTACATTGGCTAGAATCGGCCATGGTGTATCCAGAAAATATCAAATTTACTGTTTTCTGGAGTTGTTGTATGGATGATTTCTGGAAAACCCATCGTTGACGGAACTAATTGAAACAGACTAATATACTCATTTTGGCCCAGTATAACGTTTGTGCATACTCAACATTGGCTAGAATCGGCCATGGAGTATCCAGAAGATATCAAAATTTATGGTTTTCTGGAGTAGTTGTATGGATGATTTCTGGAAAAGCCAATTTTTATCACAGAACTAATTGAAATAGACTAATATACACATTTTGGCCCAGTATCGCGTTTGTGAATACTCTACATTGGCTAGAATCGGCCATAGAGTATCCAGAAAATATCAAATTTACGGTTTTCTGGAGTAGTTGTATGGTTGATTTCTGGTAAACCCAATTTTTATCACGGAACTAATTAAAACAGATTAATATACACATTTTGGCCCAGTATCGCGTTTGTGCATTCTCTACATTGGGTAGAATCGGCCATGGTGTAACCAGAAAATATCAAATTTACGGTTTTCTAGAGTTGTTGTATGGATGATTTCTGGAAAACCCATCGTTAACACGGAACTAATTGAAACAGACTAATATACTCATTTTGGCTCAGTATCGCGTTTGTGCATACTCTACATTGGCTAGAATCGGCCATAGAGTATCCAGAAAGTATCAAATTCACGGTTTTCTTAAATAGTTGTGTGGATGATTTCTGAAAAACCCAACGTTTATCATGGAACTAATTAAAACAGACTAATATACTCATTTTGGCCCAGTATCGCGTTTGTGAATACTCTACATTGTCTAGAATCGGTCATAGAGTATCCCGAAAATATTAAATTTATGGGTTTCTGGCGTAGTTGTATGGATGATTTCTGGAAAACCCAACTTTTATCACGGAACTAATTGAAACAGACTAATATACACATTTTGGCCCAGTATCGCGTTTATGCATACTCTACATTGGCTAGAATCGTCCATGGAGTATCCAGGAAAAATCAAATTTACGGTTTTCTGGGGAAGTTGTATGGATGATTTCTGGAAAACCCAACTTTTTTACGGAACTAATTGAAACAGACTATAAAACTCAAGTTGGCCCAGTATCGCGTTTGTGAATACTCTACATTGGCTAGAATCGGCCATGGAGTATTCAGAAAATATCAAATTTACGGTTTTCTGGAGTTTATGTATGGATGATTTCTGGAAAATGAACTATTATCACGGAACTAATTGAAACAGACTAATATACACATTTTGGCCCAGTATCTCATTTGTGAATACTCTACATTGGCTAGAATCGGCCATAGAGTATCCAGAAAACATCAAATTTACGGTTTTCTGGAGTAGTTGTATGGATGATTTCTGGTAAACCAACCGTTTATCACGGAACTAATTGAAACAGACTATAATACACATTTTGGCCCAGTATCGCGTTTGTGCATACTCTACATTGGCTAGAATCGGTCATAGAGTATCCCGAAAATATTAAATTTATTGGTTTCTGGCGTAGTTGTATGGATGATTTCTGGAAAACCCAACTTTTATCACGGAACTAATTGAAACAGACTAATATACACATTTTGGCCCAGTATCGCCGTTGTGCATAATCTATAAGTCTATTTCAATTAGTTCCATGATAAAAGTTGGGCTTTCTGAAATCTTTTCTGTGACTTGATCATAAAACATTTATATTGAGATATATTGCGTTTACAGTTGGCCGGTTATGGCCTATTCTAGTCATGTTATAGTGTGTGGCAAAACAATTTAGTGTCTAACCAGATTAGGTCATCGGTACTCACCAGCTCAATCTGTTCCAGGCATGTATTGCTTTTAGCACTATATCGTGCACCTGGAGCAGGATTAGAGTAGTTTTCATATACTTGAAGCTGGTATGTTGGTTATGTCGTTTTATTTACCAGACATATAAACAACAGGCAGTGCAGGTAGGTAGTATTGGTTCATACATGTTTGATTACGTATAAAAATCGATTTATGTATCATTTGGATATTAGTAATTGTGAAACATAATATTAATGTGTTAGATTGAATGGTTGAGGTTTTTCGGTTTTTAAATAATTAAGGAGTAAGTAATTCGAAATGACCAGAAATATTTAGATCGATAGATAGGATTGGATTTATATTGTAAATGCGGTTAATTGATTTAGTTTTACAGCCAACTTAGTTTCGATAATTAAATAAATTTCCAATTAAAAATTGATCTAGCATTGATTTCAATACTGGTTACAGGTAACTATTGTTGGGTATACATATATTGTGATACAGTGTGATACAATGGGCGCTTTCAGTTCCGCCAACAGTTGGCAACATGTTGAGTAAATTTAACATGATAAGTTTTGAATGCATCCGATTTATCGAAATAATTCATGGCAATGTGATAGATCGTATACGTTTGTTCCATCAGTAAATTTTCGATGCCAACATGTTGGGAGACCTGAAAGCGCCCAATGTACTCTACATGCAATACATAAAGGCAGTATATACAATGTACTCTAATTGGTTCATTTATACTTTTTTCTACTGGTTGTCGGACTTGACATGCCAAAAATGTAAAACGAAACATCACAGAACCTGCATCAGATCCACGTTTGTTAATGGATCAGTTCAGGCGGTAGATCTCCGGTTAGGGTATCATCTGCATGGTATAACGGTTTTAGTAGCATCAAATCTGTATTCCATAAATTAAAAACCAAATAAAATTCCTGTTACTGGGATGAATCAAAGTATTACAGAAGTTAAATATGACAGAAACTTGTATGCTGTGCAAAGGAGAGCTATACCGCGATAATTCTCACACTTCAAGTGGTCTCCCTTCTTGAAGATGGGGCATATCGTGGCCACTTTCCATTCGTCAGGCATAACTTCGGTTCGCCATACTAATCAAATAAGGTCGACAAGACAGTTCCACAAAGTATCTTCTCCGAATATCAAGAGCTCCGAATTAATGCAGTCCACCCCAGGTGAGCGGTTTCGTTTCAATCTCTGCATGGCTTTATAGAATTCCTCATGGGATGCCTCCTCAGTGCAATTCTCCGCAGTCTGTATTAGAGGTGGCTCAACAACATTGTGTGACGCATGATGGACATCAAGCAGGTCAGTAAAGTATCCACTCCATGCGCCAAGTACTGCGTCGATGTTGACACAGAGGTTTCCATCCCGGTCCCGAATGGCGGTTGACGTAGGCCTGAAAGTATGGTGCAGTCCAGCAATTCCTTTAAAGAAATTACGCGAACTGC
The DNA here is from genome assembly GCA_951394425.1 of Tipula unca. Taxonomy (NCBI): domain Eukaryota; kingdom Metazoa; phylum Arthropoda; class Insecta; order Diptera; family Tipulidae; genus Tipula; species Tipula unca. The sequence continues at coordinate 61,148,383 of OX596380.1, forward strand.
GCTCATTGCTGAGTTGTTGTACTTTCAGAACCTCGGCCTTCCACCATTCTCGCTTCTTCCGTCTACAAATCCGCTTAGCTGCCCTTCTTGCAAGAGCAGCCTTATTTTTTCTCGCGATTGGGAGACGCTGTTGCACTTCATTATGGGCTATATTTTGTTGCTCAACTGCAAGACGTCACTCGTCATCAAACCAATCATTCTTGGGTCTGACTTTCAATATACCTAAAGTCTGTTGAGCAGCACTGACAACCGAAGTTTTCAGTACCTCCCAGACAGAGTTCACGCAGTCAGACTGGTAATTAGCTTCATCAACGTTGCCGCTGACAAGATCCTGATATCGTTTCTTTTGATCTTCATTTATCAGACCTTCACAGTCGAAACATACCATGCGTTTCGCTGTGTTCCTAGACTTGTACGGAAACTTCCATCGTAGCTTTGCAGCGACCAAATGATGATCGCTGCCTACGTATTTGGTTGCTGACCGATCAGCTCTCACATCCTGTATAACCCGAGGTCGGTCTTTTGAACTTAACACGTGGTCAATTTGGCTGCGGGAAGTTCCGCGAGGGAAAAATGTGCTCGGTAGTCTAAGATCATGAGCAACCGCAACGCTCATCATTCTCTCACCATTATCGGTCGCAGTTTCGTGTCGGGTGTACGGACCTATGTTTTCACACAAGTCGGTCTGATTTCTGCCAGCTCTAGCATTAAAGTCCCCAATTACCATTCTAACATCCTGTTCGGGTATAGATCCCATCAGATCGTCCAAGTCATTGTAAAATGAGTCTTTAACTTGGGGCTGGCTGACTTTTGTGGGCGCATGTACACAAATTATCGACAGGTTGGCTAACTTCATGCGCAAGCGAAGCTTACAGAATTGGTTATTGACTGCTTGGAAATTTATCTGCGGCCCAAGAAGAAATCCAGCTCCAAGTTTTCCGAGGTCATCTCCACTGTAGAGCAACGTATAGCCCTGGGACACATGGTCTCCACTATTAGGCCAGCATGTTTCTTGAAGAGCAAGAGTTTCCACCGATACTCCTTCATGCACGTGATTAGGCCCTCCAACTTAGTCAAATTTAATAATAATTGAATAAAAGTTTCGAATTATTTTCAAAATGATTGTTGCATATGGCTTTTATGTAATACAAATTTCTATATCGTATACTAAATATTTTAATGAAATCTTGATAGCATTAAGCCAAAGTTTATTTTCCACTTAAATATTGTATGCCGAATTCTTGTTCAACTGCAAATATACGTGGGAAAATCGTAATATGATTTTGTATACATACATGCTGATACACATATTTATGTATGTACGTACCTATATGTAGGTATTTGTAAAAGCCAAAACTCTTCATTAAAATTGCAAATAAGCTTTTCAGGTAAACGATACGAAAAAATGTTTATATAGTTTTTCAATATTCATATATGTACATGATACAAAAAAAGTTAAGTATTTTGTTATGTTCCAAAATTGGAAAATTTCATTGGGAAAATCGATTTTCATCGTTTTTGGTTTGTTTTGTATAACACATACATATATACCAGATACCAATTTCATTCGTCTATTTTTGGTTGATGATGATGAAAATACAATGTACCTATACACCACTATATACATGATGTGGTATTGTGCTCGTATATGTATGTACATACATACATATTTACATTACAGGAAAAAATTAAAGATTACGTACACGGTTATCTTTTCCTCGCTATATACGATAGGATATCGTAAAAATGATGGTATGCAGATTCAGATGAAAAATTCTTTCTGTAAATCCCTCCTAACGAGATTTTTTTTTTTCGTTTTGTGGTTCAACATTCTTTTGCGTGTATAGATATATCGTGCGGTGTTATTTTATTATCTCAGGTGATTTACTTATCGTTTTTGATGTTATCGTTTAATCTATTTTTTGATTATAATATGATAGGGAATTTAATATCAACCCCAAAAACCCAAACAGATTTAGAGTTTATCATGTCAAACTATGTGTTATACATGCTGCTATTGTATATGTTAAAGCGTACATATCTAAATGTAAAAAAAAAAACTGTTGTCGTGTTATATTAGACAAAGTAGATTGTTTCGTATGTTTCGGGTAAAGGGTCAAGTACATTTTATAACTTCTGTTCTATAAATACGTCTATTATAATTGTGCGGACGGATCAAATTTACTTTCCTTACGATTCCGGCTAGTCTATACTGTAGAAAAAAGCGTTGGATTATCTTATCAAATAATAAATATTAATACTAAACAGTTTTTAGAGGCCAGTAATCTGGCTCCAACAGTTTCGATCCTGAATGAATTTTTGTGTATGCATTCATTCATTCATTCATTTCATTCATTTTGTGTATGTATATTCATTTAATGCATTTAATTTTTTTGTACGCTGTGTTTTGCTATTTCAGGTGTCGCATTTCAGTGAATATTCAGTGTATTATATTCACATATAAGTTACGTACATAAAACAATGCCACGTCTTCGTGGACGAGGAGGAAATATTGGTCGACGGACTCGGAATTCACAATTAGTCCAGAACCGTCTCAAATACAAAGGTGAATCGGCCGGTTTCTGCTGCGCGTCTGGAAAAGTTGTATTACCACCATTGAATTCGCCGCCAGATCCATTGAAAGCACTATTGGCTGGAGCTACATCTCAATCTAAATTGTTTTTGCGTAAAATAGCAAATTCAATTCGTGCTTTCATATGACATCATTTGGAGCAACAAAAATCGTTCAGAAAGAGGATGGTCGCAATTTTCAATCAACGTTTAAGATTCAGGGCCAAGTGTATCTTCAAATTGGTTCAACCATATCGAGCATATAACACTGCCATAAATTTCCATCGTCCCTATTTCCATCGAGTGGCCGGTTGTTGTTCATCCTTTAATAGAACAAGATTATTTACCATTAAATTTGGTTGAATGGTTGTCCACTTGTTCCTCTGATGTAGTTGATGTAGATATTCTGATGACCACCGCTTCCAGAAATCTTGCACCATTTTCTCTACTAGATGCCACCTTGTTCTTAGACTTTTCTCCTCGATGTCAGTGGTTGGTAATGCTTTGAGAGAGTCTCCGATTAAAAAATGACCTGGTGTCAATGCTGCTAAATCCGAAGCGTCGTTGGTGAGTGGAGTTAGAGGTCGAGAATTGAGCACCGCCTCGACTTGAGTGAGTACCGTATATAGTATATAGTTAGAGTTGTTTCTCCAATCACTCTTTTGAGGTGAAATTTCACTGATTTTATTCCCGCCTCCCATAGGCCTCCAAAGTGTGGGGTATGAGGTGGTATAAAATGCCAGTTTGTTCCTTCTTCGGCCAATATAGCTGCTATGTCGCCTGGTAGTGATTTCGTTGTAGTCTGATTTAATTTTTTGATTTTGGCGTTAGCTCTGATAAAATATGTTCCATTGTCGGAGTATATATCTGTACATAATCCTCGTCTGGATATAAAACGTTTATATGCAGCGATGAATCCTTCTGTTGTTAAATTGCTCACTAACTCGATATGAATGGCCTTTGTAACCATGCACACAAAAAGTGCGATGTATCCCTTATATGACTTGTGGTCTCGGTCCTGGGTAGTTCTTAGTTGGATAGGACCCGCATAATCAATTCCCGTTTTTGCAAACGGCCTTCCCGGCCTTACTCTTGATGGTGGTAATCTGCCCATCAATTGCTCCATATTGGTTTGTTTGTGCCGGAAACATGTTACACATTTATTAATAATTTGTCTCACAGCGCGTCTGCCGTCAATGATCCAATACTTATTCCTCAGGAGAGCTAAAGTTGATTGTATGCCACCATGCAATGTCTTTTGGTGGGCTTCCTCGATAATTCTTTGCGTGATTACGTTGTTTTTATTGAGAATTATAGGTTGCTTGCTGTCAATGGGCAAATTGGAATTTTGTAAACGTCCCATCGCGCGTAACAGCCCCTTGTCATCGAATCCTGGTTGTAGTGATGCTAATTTCCCGTGCCACCATAAAGTGTTATTGATGAGTTCGCTTGGTGTTATACCACGTGAAGCCATGTCCGCTG